>OU342736.1:499486975-500686975 GCA_910589765.1 Avena atlantica | reverse complement strand
GCGAATTTATCAAATTCTACTTTCTCGATAATGGGCCTGTAACTTGATTACTTCCCTCATTATCATGGTAAATGCATGGTTTCATGTGGACAGAAAACACATGTATGAGCATCGTATAGATACATAATTGAGAACCATGAAGAATACCTTAAAAGATCCACACAATGGTCGGGGAATATCAAATGTCTCCCTAGATGTGTTTAAGGGACTGAAGCGGTCCAACTTATATTTTGAAGTGTGAATGCCTCAAAATTTGCTTCCTGTGTTGCACAATGTGCACACAAAGTCTGATGACCGGGGAAATTTGGACTCATGCAGCTTGTGACAAATGGAATTGCTTTGTATGCAACATGTGCTACGGATGGGATGTACATGTTGTACGTTCCAAACAATAGAGAGGGTATTTTTTCAAATACTTGTTCCTCATCCATCGGATTGAGTCTCGTAGAAATCTATATATTGAGCTAGAGTTCGCTATGGAAATCTTCTCTCAAATATATAGAATACATACAATCTTTTTTTATATCAGAGTGCTGATACAATGTATTGTGATATTCAATACTTATGTTCTGTTACAACATCACAAAAGGACATGATTAAATTGATCGCAAAGGAGATAATGGGACTAGTCAAAGTCTCCAAACATGTCATTTGAGGCATACTCAATAATCATGTTCTCCGTGCTCATAGGATCCTCTGACAGCTGGAGAGTAATGGTGTTGTTAGGTACAAGAGGAACATCTTGCGAACAACCATCTCCATTGGTGCCATCTGAATGAAGGTTGAAGTTGACTTCAAACCTTTTCCCTTGAGGTGCTTTGCGTCCTTGGGATTGTTGGTAGAGAATTTCCAGATGTTTTGGAGTCTTGCACTTGTTAGTAGGATGCGTATAGCATCCACACTTGTCACAAGCCTAGTTTTGTCATACTTAGGCTTTGTGGTGCCTTACCCACCGTCCGAGTTTCGAGGCTTTTTGTTCTGGTTGCGCTTACACTTACCCTTGAAGTTTGATTGGTTGCTGTTGAAGGAACCACCAAACTTTCTTCCGTTCATGACATTCATATGAACTTCCGGCAAAGGTTGGGAACCAATCGAGCGCTGAGAGCCATTCTTAGCAAGAAGCTCATCATGCTTTTTAGCCTGAAGTAGGATATGAATAAGGTCTGAATAGACTTGGTAGTCATGAGCGCGGTATTGCTGTTAGTGGAGCCTTTCAGATGGGAGCATAGTGGATAGAGTATTTTCTATCTTCTCTGCATCTGTAGGTTCCTTCTCGCAAAAGCGCAGCTTAGAACTTATCTTATGAACCTCATGATTGTAATCCCCAACGGACCTACAGTCCTGGAATCGAGGATGTGTCCAATCATGGAGCGCTTCAGGCGGGACAACTGCCTTCTGCTGTTCATACCTCGTCTTGAGGGCCTAAAACAAAGTAAATAAGGATTCCTCCTCCAAATAATCAGACTTAAGTTCCGGGTGAATATGGTGCCTTATAATGTACAAGGCAGCATATTTCTGCTCTTCTCTCAGCGGTGCGAGTCCAGCCAAAAAGTGGTCCTCTAGGTTCTGGATGTCACTCACTATCCCACGGGATGCAGGGGCGATCTTGATCTTCATGTCCCATGTAGGGTAGTTGTGGACATTAAGTTTGAGTGCATCAAACTCTCTTCTAGCCATCGGTTACCCACATGGTAAACCAGAGAATATTAATTTACGTTTGGTAAATTAAAATCCGTCATGGTCATGTTGTAATGAACTATGCAAAATTATGGACGACTTCAAGAAGTGGGCTTGAAATCATTAGTGTGAACTTCATATTGTTAAGTTTGACATGCCGTAGATACCCCCCGAAAATAAATTTTGGGGTCCATCTCTCAGCACTAGAGAGTATAATCTGATGAAATCAGTAGATACTCATGTTTCTAGTACCTTATGTCATGACTTAATAAAATGTATGGAAAAGCACTTGTTAAGCAATCATAATGTCTATATGAAAAAATGTAGGCTTAAACGGTAGTGGTGTTAATCTATAAAAATATTAGATCAACACAGTACCTTGTGGTCCCAAAACATCAATTTGAAAGAAAAAAAATCACTTTGAATTTTGCATACCAATTCATGATCGTATCGAGTTAGAAAGACTCAATTAAGACGATGAATTTATTTTATTTGCAAGAAATTAAAAAAAAAATCGCAATTGCAACTATTAGACATGATTAATTTCAACATGTACGAAAACATGAAAATATAATATGCCATAATTTAATTCTGGAACATGTAGTGCTCGACAGAAAACAGTATCCAAAAGCAAATACTAAAATCAAATACAGTATAGAACAGACCGAATACTAGTAAATAGTACTTCTACAGAACCAATCTGCAAACTCGTTGTGCAACATTGGCCTGGACCACTGTTTGTCGTCTGATCTGCGAATTTATGCAAGTGCATGGATCTTAATGCAAATTGGCGAAGGGATAAGGTTTCCTATCCCTTTTCCTGACTGGTTACCAATCAACCGATCGGTTTTGCTCGCTCGGCCACCGCATGCATCGCCGGATGCCGCAGTTCCGTCTTGGACGAACGTGCCGGGAAAGGGCCGTGCCGAAGGCTACCGCTCGGGAGAGGCCGCCTCGCGCGCCGCCAGTTGTGAAGGCCAAGCTAGGAGCAGCCAGGCCGAAAACCGCGTCCACCATAGCGCTGCCTTGAGTGCCGCCGGGTGGAGCGTAGGGGCGCAGCTCCGACGGTTGTCTTCGCCGGTGGGGGAGACAAGACCATGGCGACGTGGTCGCCGTCTCGTCGGAGGCGTCGCGGGGCGCGGGCGTTGTGGTGGGTAGTCGTGAAGACCAAGTACGCCACTAGCGCGTGCAGTGTGCTCCGCGCTGGAAATCGGCAAAGGCGACCTTGTCGGGGAGCTGCGCCGGGAGGCCGTGGGCGCCGGTGCCATTGCGTGGGTGCTCGCCGTCCGTCCTTGAATGGAGGCTGGAGATTGATGAGCACCGCGCCGGGTTGTCATGAACACAGGCGCCGTCGCACCACATGGGTACGAGCCGTCCGTCGCTGTAGGTATTAATTCCTACTAGAATTTGTTGTGTGAACAAAATTAGAAAAGGGGCACCTTGTTTCTTGTAGCGATCTAGCAAGCAATCTGAAGATTTGGGAGTTTCTTTCCAATTGAGTGCCTTGTCTTTCTTCTTTGTTCTTTATCGTGGCCTTCAATCTTTGGAGCGATGGAGGCGAATCAGCGATAAGGAAGTTTTAGGCATTTATTTCTTACCGATTTGCCTTTTCTTTCGGTCTCTGGTTTTCTTCTTCCTCTGTTCTTGTCGGAAGAACTAAATCAAATCTGCCCAGTGGCGAGCATGCTGATAACGTATTAGAAGAAATCGAGAGAGAAGGAGAGAGAGCAAATGATTCAACTGTATTATTCCATTGATGATTCACAGCTTATATACAAGGGGAAGGGACACCAACAAGGGTCATATCCGTTCGAAGGGGTGTGAGGAAGAGTTGTGTCGGTTGACAAACCAACCAACATAGAGAATTGAAAGAGGAGGATTATCCCTTTAATTAACCTATTAATTAAATCCTAACAAGTAGTACTACTAAACTAGGGTCTGCAGAAAACTTAACATACTCTAGCTTAGGCAGGAGACGATCAATGCTAGCTGTTGCCATGTCACATTAATTAAGTCGGAATACTGAAGCCGCAACTGAGCATTGAGCTGGCCAGTTCTGGTTGCTCTCAGTCTAATGGAGTCGTGGCACGTACAGCAGGTCTACCTATGCCTAGCCTCCATAGGTAGTACAACGATTAATTCGGAGCTTCGCGCCATCATCGTCTCTCTTGTATCACCATTGCACCGGTCGTTCCCGGTGGGAATCAATACGTGGATTAGGTAGCAATGAAAAGGCTGTAAAAGCTAGTACACTACAAGAATGGGAAGCTACGCCGACGGCCAGTCGTTACGCCGTCGGCGAAGCCATCGTGTAGGCCAGCTCCGCCAAGCAGCTGTCGGCGTAGAATTGCCCTCGGCATATCCTATGCTACGCCGACGGCTGCCCTCGGCGTAGCATACGCCGACGGCTGTCCTCGGCGTAGCTATTTTTTATTTTATCTCATTAAACTTTGAAAAATCATAACTAAATCATTCTAATTCGAAAAAATACAAATAATATATCAAAATTTGCAGAAAAATAAGACCTATCTATCTACACTCAAATATTACACATTTATAAATAAAAATTAAGTAAAACATAAGACATTATATATAGTTTAAAACGGGTATAAAAAATTCAAAAATGATCGAAGCAATGCGAAACCTTCGTGTGGTGTTATATTATGTGACATAGTTAAAGTAAAAATATCAAACTTGGTATATTGATTATGTCTCAAAGAAACCTTCACAAAATGACTTATCTCATTCGAGGTTTCTTGGCTTTCGGGTCAAATGACCAATGTTATGGCTAGAATCAAGGCATAGTTTGTGATAATGTGCCCATATTGTGCATACACATGCATCATGGGATGGCGAACAATGTTGCAGGAGAAAGTTTTCCTTTTCGTCGCACCAAAAAGCCATTTCCCATTTTCTGAGCACAAAAAACGGACGATTTTGTAAAGCAACCACCAAATGGCTAATTCAAAATGGTACCACCATATTTTACAAAAATACTATACCACCTTATATAGACAATGTCCCAATAGAGGAAACCGAAACCTTTCCGTCCACCTCTGGTGAAAAAGACAAATTCCTACCGAATCGATAGAAAGTGGGTCAGATATGAACTACAGGTACATGATCTGATGCTCATGTTTTTTTACAAAAATCATTTTTAGGTCACAATATGCTATTTTATCAAAGATCCAATGCAAGTTTAGCGAGGCTCGGCCCCGAGCTAAGAATCTTCATGCCCGCCGTACGACAAAGTTTGACGATAGTTTAAAACGGGCATAAAAAATTCAAAAACGATCGAAACAATGCGAAACCTTCGCGTGGTGTCATATTATGTGACATAGTTATAAGTAAAAATATTAAATTTGATATATTGATTATGTCTCAAAAAACCTTCACAAAATGACCTATCTCATTCGAGGTTTCTTGGCTTTCGGGTCAAATGACCAATGTTATGGCTAGAATCAAGGCATAGTTTGTGATAATGTGTCCATATTGTGCATACACATGCATCATGGGATGGCGAACAATGTTGCAGGAGGAAGTTTTCCTTTTCGTCGCACCAAAAAGCCATTTCCCATTTTCTGAGCACAAAAAACGGACGATTTTGTGAAGCAACCACCAAATGGCTAATTCAAAATGATACCACCACATTTTACAAAAAATACTATACCACCTTATATAGACAATGCCCCAACAGGGGAATCCGAAACCTTTCCGTCCACTCTGGTGAAAAAGACAAATTCCTGCCGAATCGGTAGAAAGTGGGTCAGATATGAACTACAGGTACATGATCTGATGCTCATGTTTTTTTACAAAATTCATTTTTAGGTTTATAATAAGCTATTTTATCAAAGATCCAATGCAAGTTTAGCGAGGCTCGGCCCCTAGCTAAGAATCTTCATGCCCGCCGTTCGACAAAGTTTGACGATAGTTTAAAACGGGCATAAAAAATTGAAAAACGATCGAAACAATGCGAAACCTTCGCGTGGTGTCATATTATGTGACATAGTTATAAGTAAAAATATTAAACTTGATATATTGATTATGTCTCAGAAAAACCTTCACAAAATGACCTATCTCATTCGAGGTTTCTTGGCTTTCGGGTCAAATGACCAATGTTATGGCTAGAATCAAGGCATAGTTTGTGATAATGTGTCCATATTGTGCATACACATGCATCATGGGATGGCGAACAATGTTGCAGGAGGAAGTTTTCCTTTTCGTCGCACCAAAAAGCCATTTCCCATTTTCTGAGCACAAAAAACGGATGATTTTGTGAAGCAACCACCAAATGGCTAATTCAAAATGGTACCACCACATTTTACAAAAATACTATGCCACCTTATATATACAATGCCCCAACAGGGGAATCCGAAACCTTTCCGTCCACCTCTGGTGAAAAAGACAAATTCCTGCCGAATCGATAGAAAATGGGTCAGATATGAACTACATGTACATGATCCGATGCTCATGTTTTTTGACAAAAATCATTTTTAGGTTTACAATATGCTATTTTATCAAAGATCCAATGCAAGTTTAGCGAGGCTCGGCCCCTAGCTAAGAATCTTCATGCCCGTCGTTCGACAAAGTTTGACGATAGTTTAAAACAGGCATAAAAAATTCAAAAACGATCGAAACAATGCGAAACCTTCGCATGGTGTCATATTACGTGACATAGTTATAAGTAAAAATATTAAACTTGATATATTGATTATGTCTCAAAAAACCTTCACAAAATGACCTATCTCATTCGAGGTTTCTTGGCTTTCGGGTCAAATGACCAATGTTATGGCTAGAATCAAGGCATAGTTTGTGATAATGTTCCCATGTTGTGCATACACATGCATCATGGGATGGCGAACAATATTGCAGGAGGAAGTTTTCCTTTTCGTCGTACCAAAAAGCCATTTCCCATTTTCCGAGCATAAAAAACGGACGATTTTGTGAAGCAACCACCAAATGGCTAATTCAAAATGCTACCACCATATTTTACTAAAATAATATACCACCTTATATGGACAATGTCCCAACAGGTGGTTCCGAAACCTTTCCATCCACCTTTGGTGAAAAAGACAAATTCCTGCCGAATCGGTAGGAAGTAGGTCAGATATGAACTACATGTACATGATACGATGCTCATGTTTTTTTACAAAAAACATTTTTAGGTTCACAATATGCTATTTTATCAAAGATTCAATGCAAGTTTTCATTTTCATCGCACCAAAAAGCCATTTTTCATTATCCGAGCGCAAAAAGGGAATTTTCTAAAGCAACCACCGAATAGATAATTCAAAAACGTAGGGTTTGTGATTAGTTTATATAGATATCATATTTGGATTCCTCTCATTTTTCTGATCAATTTATACATATTATTTGTTAAATTCCCATTTATAGATATAAAGATATTAATTATTCCATATTAAATAGAAAAATACAAAAAAGTAAAATTATTATATTTTTATTTGAATTCAATAATATTTTTACTTATTCATTAATGTTTATTTAAATAATTGATTGTAATTTCAAAAAATACAAACATGTGACATGTTGATATAAGGGTTAATAGGATTGATATCATAGTATTGACAACAATGTATGAATTACTTTGCGGAAACAGATTCTGAAGGAACGGGGAAGTTAAGCGTGCTGGAGCTGAAGTAGTATTAGGATAGGTGACCTTCCGGGAAGTTCGACCAAGACTGCAATTTAATTATATATTAAGTATAATTAGTGTTAAAAATGTTCAAAGTGAGAGATTAACGAGTCAAACAATTCAAAGATTCAAAAATTAAGAAAAAAAATAAAATAAAAAAATTATTTTTTTTAAAAAAAAATATTTTTGTAACCTGTCGACAAGCTATGCCGACGGCATTGCCCTCGGCATAGCATACGCCGACGGCATTTTGATACGCCGACGGCCCCTATGTGCTCTGCCGAGGGAGCCCTTTGCCGAGGAGGCTACGCCGAGGGCAGCCGTCGGCGTAGCATACGCCGAGGGCATTTTGGGCTACGCCGACGGCTTTTTACCCTCGGCGTAGCGCGCGCGTCCTATAGTGGTACCCATATTAATAAATTCACATTTGTCTAATTTAATAATCTAGACACTATTTATTTATAGATTTATCTAAAATTTAATAAATCCAAGTCAATTAATATGGTTGGATTGAGTACTAATAAGACTAGTCGCTAGGCATATATACGTACTGTAGTAGTAGCAACATGCATAATGGCGTACGTACGTGCGTAGCTAGCTAGCTATAGGTGCACAGGTCGGCCTGGCGTGCGCCAGAGCTAGCGGCAGTAAACGAGTAAAGAGACCCTGGTAGTAGCAGGCAGCAGAGGCAGCTAGCTTGGCGCCGGCGCCGAAAGAAGTAACGCGGGAAACCCGAATTCTTTGCCCGAAGTGAAGCACCACGCACGTTGATCAGTTTGTACGCACATTCCCGTAAAGTGTACGCATGCATGTGTCGCATGCATGTGAAGCACCACGCACCTTAATCTGTACGTGCATGTTGCAACACGCTTGTGTAGGTGCATGAACTGCAGTGGTGTGAGCCGCTTGATCGCGAAAAAGGCATGTATGGACCGATTAATTCCCTGCGTACGTGGACCGCCAACAAGACACACTTGTCCGCTGCCACACGAATTGACTGTTGTAATTGCTATGTGCGGGATTGGATCCCCCTAGTCTCTCTAGTTTTCCAATGCTTTGATCCAAGACTTAGATTAGGACATTCCATCAACTAATTTTCCTAAAACGATTTTGCTGCAGCTACGGGCTTGGTATTAATTTTCACTAAACAACTTTCATCCCAATGAACGTTCCGAATCAGCCGCTGAGGTTCCACGTCCCTATTTCTTCCGTGCCTGGCTGGCCGAGGTGGCAAGGAGGTGCGGTGTTCTGGGCGGTGAGCGGTGTCTTCGTCTCTCCTGGCCGGCCGTGGTGGCGAGGAGGAGAGATGGAGTCTTTGCTTCTATTTCAGTGGTGCGAGGACGGTTCGTCGGCTTCTCTGGCTAGGGTGCCTTGGCGGCGTTTCATCTGCTTCAGGTAGCCATGGCGGCTCGCTTGCAGGCGACGGTGTCTGCGGCGTCCTTGGGTGGAGAAGTCCTCTGGAGCTTCTCTCCGGCGTCTCCCTGGCGGCGGGTCTTGCCAGCTCGCCGGACTCAATGGCAGTAGGGCTGCCGCTCCTCTGCTGCTCTGCTCCTCTCGTCGTTTGCTTCCTGTGGCAAGGATGCTCGCCGGCGCCGGAGCTTCGTCGATCTGGAGGAGGATGAGGAAGGACTTGATTGCTTTTTCAAGTTTTTTTAGGTCCTCAATGCAATTTCCTAGGCCTCTGTGTAATTTTTATCTTTCTGGCCTTTTTGTACTCTAGGGACTATTATGCAGCAATATATGTCGGGTGCTTTGCACCCGTTTAACGTTCAAAAAAAAGAATCTGACACGGACACCATGGTCAATGCCATCTCCCACTTCCCCTCGGGTTTACCTACTAGTAGAAAACGGGCCTATAGTCCCGGTTTATAAGTGCCTTTAGACCTGGTTTTGCAACCAGGACTACGAAATCGAGACTAAAGGTCCTCTTTTAGTCCCGGTTATGCCATAAACCGGGACTAAAGACCCTCCCGAGGACGGGACTAAAATATTTTCGAAAAAAAATCATTTTTTTTTAAATTTTGAATTATTTGACTTGTTAATATCTCTTTCTCTAGTTTGGAATATTTTTAACATTAACTATATTAATCTTAGGTAAAATTGCAGGCTTCCCGGTCACTACTCTACCTTCAGCACCCTTAACTTCTCTGTTCCATCCGGATGTCCTTGCACGAAGCCCATTAGTACCTTGTTGTCAGCACTACCATATAAATCCTATTAACTCATATCAATATGTCACACGTCTTTATGTTTCAAAACAAGTACAAACAACTATTTAAGTAAACAACAATAAATAGCTAATAATAATAGTTTAATCAAATGAAAGTAAAAAAACTAACTAAAATAATATTTTATTCATTTTTTTGCCATTTATTCATTTAATATGTCATAAATAATATATTTAAATCCGTAAATCGAAATTCAACAAATAATATATCCATTATTATCAGAAAAATGTGAGGAATCTAAATATGGCATAAAAATTCTAAAAAAAAATAATCTTTTAAATAACTTTTTCCCTTTTTGAATTTTAAAAATCTAAAAAATCCCAAACAGCCAAAGGCAGTCGAAATAGAACTCTAAATTTTTTTCCGCACATTTTGATATGTCATACATTTTTTTCCAACATCGTACGCAAACGTTATAGCCATTTGAAGTTTTTATGATAGGTTTTGGCAAAATATATCAAAATTCATGTTTTTTTCGTAACAACTAAATCACTTAATATAACTACAGTATGGATTTTTATAATTTTGTGGCATGTTTTCGAAACTAGAAATAGCGATCTCGAGGGAGAGGGGTGCGGTGGGCAGAAATATCCTGCAGCGGCAGGATTTTTGCCCATTTTCCTGCCGTGACAGAATCAGCCAAAGTTTTTTGCCAATTTTTTTAGTCCTGGTTGATGTCTCAAACCGGGACTAAAGGTCCATCTTTAGTCCCGGTTTGTGTCTACAACCGGTACTAAAGGTTGCCGGCATCCAAGCTGTTTGAACCGGGACTAATATGAGCATTAGTCCTGGTTTCTAACACACTGATGTCTACGCACTTCTATTTTTGTAGATAGTTGTTGGGCCTCTAAGTGCAGAGGTTTGTAGAACAACAGCAAGTTTCCCTTAAGTGGATTACTGTTGGGAATATGCCCTAGAGGCAATCATGTATGATGATATTTCCCATTGTATTCATAAATATATTAAGTAGTCCTTGTATAAACATCGGATGTGTATCATTGAATATGTGATTCGGTTATGGAACTATACATTCATATTGTTTGTACTAAATGTCCTTGGCCATTGAGGTTGTGCTGGACACACAACTTAGACCAATACAACTTAGACCAATATGAAAGTTGGCTTGATGACTCGGTTCCACTTGTCATGGGCATGGAGATGCTATTCCAACTTACACAGATTCGGCTAAAGAGTTTAGCGAGTCGGATGGACCCATATTGAGGTACAACGAACAAGTTGTCATTTGTATGTCTCAATCAATGTAATACTTAGACCTGAGGTTGTTGCATAGTCCGAGTTGAGGATCACCGACTTAGGCTCTGTCAAACGCTGATCCGTAACTGGGCAGTTATAAAGTAGGGTTCGGATCGACTGAGAATTAAGTTGCGTGATGTGAATAACCAAGATGGGATTTTGCCCCTCCATTTGGAGAGATATTCTCTGGGCCCTCTCGTGAGATATGATTCGGAAAGCATGGCCATGCGTGACTCGATTAAGTGTTAACCGAGGCGATCGACTAAGAGTTAGTCGGGTGAATCACTTATCTCGGATTGAGAAGAGAGTCGGACTATTTAAGGGATGAAATTATTCGCCTATAGTCTGACAAGGTATATCGTGAGGCAAAAGGGACTCGGACGTAAGTGGCATTGGAAAGGCAAGTCGTCATGACTCTTTGGTACTTGGGAGTCGGCACGTTCTGCTAGGATCCGCTACCGACTAATCGATTAAGAGTCGGACTCCAATCGTGTCCAAGTAGCCATGAGCCTGCGGGGTCACACACTTAAGAGCGGCAGCAAGTTCGGATTGGATCTGAACCTGTAATCTGGTTGGGTTGGACCTAAACCGGACTAGGATTGAGTAAGTGAGTTGGACTCACGGTGACTAGTATTATATGGGCTTTAGTGAATGGGCCGCGCGAGCAGAGCTCACGTTCACTCCCTATATATAGTGGAGCACCGTAACCCAGAAAGGTTAATCATTGTTCGGTTAGGTCATTCCATGTGTTGGAAACCCTAGCTCCACAGCAGTACTGCCGACGGTACGAATCTAGCAGTTCGCCGCCGGCGCTCCTCCTTGTACGTGTGGATACCAGCGGAGGTGTTATACGATCAGCACCGGGACGATCGGATCGCAAAGGACTGCACTGCATCAACTGACGCGCTTCATCAGTAATCCGCAACTGCGCGTCTAGTGGTAAACCTCGTGGCCTTCTACCTCAGCTAGATCTTGGGATCACCACGTTAGAGGAAAAGGTTTTGTTTTATCTCTGCGTGGCCCAACAATTACCCACGGTTTATCGAACTCAGGGAGGAAGTGGTCAAAGGTATTCCCTCTCAAGCAACCCTGCAATCAAGATACAAGAAGTCTCTTGTGTCCCCAACACACCCAATATAGGTGCACTAGTTTGGCGAAGAGATAGTGAAATACAAGTGGTAACGGTGCCAGAAAAGAGCTTGACGGTGAGTTAAAGACTAAAGGCAACAAGAAGTAAGCAAGCAAACATGCAATAGATCTAGTAGCAAACGGTGTTTCAATGCTTAGAAACAAGGCCTAGGGATTATACTTTCACTATTGAACACTATCTCATATAAACATATTCTATTAATGATACTACTCTCCGGTTGGACACTCTAATCCAAGGCAGGGCTATAATAGCACTCTCAAAGTCCACCTTCCCCAATCTAGATAACCCCACACTGTCACCTTGAGCACTAGATGGTTCGAACAAACACCACAATTTCATAGAGACATCCAACTCCAAATATAACTCATAACAAATATTCAATCTAGCCAAAGTGCCACACATGGTATGCACGTTGTCACTTTTATACATGTTGGGAAAGCATAGATCTATTAAAGCACAAAGAGTATTTATGTAGACTCAAACCTAAGTGGCACCATGGCGTGCACGCTATCACTTTCACACACATGGGGAGAGCAGAGATATAATGAAGCACTTGAGTAGCAAGGTAGATCTACTTGATTACAAAGCTCATGACCACAAGATCATGCATAGAGAGAGAGGTGAACACATAGCTACCGGTAGAGCCCTTAGCCCTGAGGAAGAACTACTTCCTCCTCATCATGGGAATCAGCAACGGTGATGGAGATGGTGGTGGAGATCGATGGAGATGGCTCCGGGGGCACTTCCCCGTCCCGGCAAGGTACCGGAACAGAGAATTTCTGTCCCCTGAATCTCCCCTTCGGTGGCGGCAGCGCAGCTCGTGGATTTCTTCTGGATTCTTTAGGGTTTTCTCATCGGGGGGATCTTATAGGCGCAGGATACAAGGTCGGTGGGGGTCCAGGGGGGCCACACCCCCTCCAGGCGCCCTCGGGGCTTGCTCGCGCCTAGGGAGTTTGGCCACCCTGTGGCCCCCCTCCGGCTCTGCTTCGTGGTTCCGTGTTGCTCCGGGGAAAATAATAACTTTGGCTTTTGTCCTGTCCAATTCCGAGAATATTGATTTTCTACCTTTCTGGAACCAAAAACAGAAGAAAACAGGCAACTGACACTTTGGTAGCTTATTAATAGGTTAGTTCCAGAAAAGATATAAAAACACCTCAAAGTATAGACAAAGCAAAGCAAAGTAGATACAAAACAAGCATGGAGCATCAAAAATTATAGATACGTTTCCGACGTATCAACATCTCCAAGCTTAACTCCTGCTCGTCCTCGAGTAGGTAAGTGATAAAAAGAATAATTCTTTAGGTGACATGCACCATCAAAACAAGATCAAACCATTTGCAAGCATTGAAAGGTGGGATCAAAGAACTCAAAACATGTGCATGAAAGATGGAGTTCTAACAATAGGACATAGTAACTATGCATGCAACATGAAAGGCTACAAACAAAGATCATGAATAACATGCATTGAAAAACGTTTGTTTGTTTCACATAAAAAAATGGCATAGTGGCAATCAGCTTGTCCCTCATAGAGTAGCAAATAGATGCATAGGACAACTTCAAAGTTCACAAGGGTGACTAGAAACAAGTAGCACAAGAATAAGTAATATCACAATATGCATCAATCAATAAGCTTTGGAACACTGTACACAGAATGACAACTATGCTCTCTTAATGGTGCCTAAAGGTAGAAGGTGGAGACTGAAATAATGGTGGAATAAAGGCCTTTTTGTAAAGGAAGCAGGGATTTCAAGTTTCAAAAAGAGCTTCCAAAAATTATGGTACTTGTTAGCTTTCAGCCCTCATTGCCCCTATCATAAGCATCTTGAAGTGGTTAAGGTTAAAGTGGCAAAGATGGAGTATATGCTTGACGAAGTATAAGTTAGCAATCTCAAGTCCCTTGAATACAAGGGCCACTCCTCATGCATACTCAACTTTGGGCCCAGGCAAGTTCTTGTCATTGAAAGTATTTGCATATCATTAATAGGGTACCCCTTGCACATGGTACAGGAGCTTTCCCATAACCAAAATGACAAGGCAAGCAGACAATAAGCATTACAACAATCTTTTTATTTACCATATGCATAGCTTTTTATTGAGGATGCTTCATAGATAGCTCACTATGGTGATGCTGCAAGTTTCCACCATGATTAGGCATGGCTTAGGCTAGCGGCCCAGACTTTTTCTAACATAGGATACAAACTCCATGGACTTACAAGTTCCCTCTTTATTTCACACCGGTGACATTCATAGACAAAAGAACGTGATATTAACTGAGTACAACAAGGTACAAGTGCAATATTGAAAACGTTCACCGTGACAGCACGGTTCTGATAATTCCAACTTATAAGTGCAAGCATATACAATAAAGTTGTCACAATGGTTCAAGTTTATTAGGGGCAAAGAATAAAGTGTGCCATCAAGTTCGTGAGGGCTTTAATCACTAAGTTTTCACATAACAAAATAGTTTTTAATTGAAAGATAGTTGAAAACAAGAATATACTTGGAATGGTGTAACACACCATGCATAGGAATTTATGGTGGACACTCTGGAATAACTTGGTTTCTTGGGAGTTGGAAGCATGAGTAGAGCTTACTCATAAAAGTGGAGGCTAGCAAAAGACTAGGAGCAACCAACTAAGAGAGCAATAATGGCCATAATCATGCAGTGCAACAAAGCATACTAATCAAAGCAAAGAGTGGTACTACAAGTCAATGACTAAATGATCATATAGGCTAATGGTGACTTGTCATTGTCATAACATGGTGTGAGCATGTGCCAAGTCAACCCAAACAAAGCATCAAATGAGAATACCGCAATACTATGCTTTTGTATGCTAAAACAACACATGATTCCTTCAAGGCACATTAAGCAATCCTAATTGTTTGGAACAAGACATGCTACAACAATAATCACTAAGCATAAGGTCAAAACAACACCTAGCATGTCATGATAAAGTCTAAGTCATAGTCAAAACAAGCTCCCTTTTGTACCACTTAAGCATGAAACTTTCTACTCTTTTCCAACACCAAACAACTTATTTGAAACAACTCACAAAGATAATAATCAATAAAGATCAGTGAGATTGTCTCACAAATATACAAAGAAGAACTAAAAAGTTCTAAGCTCAAAGCACAAGAAAACTAAGGCTGAACGCAGTGCTAGCAAAAGTGAACACTCACAAGACAATAAAAATGAAAACTAGAGTGTTCTAGGCAATGAAAACAGATTGTGTCTCTCTCCAAAAGAAGTGTGGTGTGTGATGGATTTCGCAGCATAGTAAATCAAAAAAATTCTACGGATGCGAACGGGAAAGCCAAGATCTAATCTAGGAGATGCAAACAACAAGGGGGGATAGATGAGATCTGCATACCCTTGAAGATTCGCACAGAAGAACGTTCGACGGAACGTGGGTGATGTAGTCGTACTCGCTTCTCCTCCTCGCGATCCGATCCGATCTAACACCGCAAGTGGCGATGCCTCCGAGAGATGCACACGTGCGGCACCTCGACGTCTCCTTCTTCCTCGGTCCAGAAAGTAGGGTGGAGAGATGGATTGTATCTACAACGCGACGGCGCGGTGCAAGCGGTGGAGAGTTTCTGCGGCAGGGCTTCGCCTACGCGCAGTCGGGAGGAAGAGAGAGAGGAGGAGCAGCAGGGCGGCTAGGGTTGTGGAGGAGGTGTGTGAGGGGTGCGGCCCCAGCCCTCTTTATATAGAGGTGTGGTTGGCTGGCCCTTGCCCCTCCCCCAAGCCCTAGGCCGGCGGCCAAAGGAGGGAGGAGTGGGGGGCAAGTTTCCCCTCCCCACTTCTAGAAGCTCCCCTAGGGTTTCCCTAGGGTTTGGCCGGCTGGGCCCTATGGAGCCTTGTGCCCCTGGCACAATGCGGCCAGGGCACTCCCTCATAGGCCCACGCCCCCTCCCGACAAGTGGGGCCACGTTGGTCCCACTCCGGAAGGTTCTAGAAGCTTCCAGTACAATACCGAATAACCCGAAACAATTCCGAACTCCAAAAACTGCATTGCCTTATATGAATCTTATTCTCCAGACCATTTCGGAACCTATCGTGATGTCCCGGATCCCATCTGAGACTCCGAACAAAAACTCATAAACCAATTATCCAATCTATCCTAGCATCGAGACACGTTAAGTGTGTGACCCTTCGGGTTCGAGAATATGCAGACATGATCTTCTCTCAATAATCAACAGCGGGGTCTGGAAACCCATATTGACTCCCACACATTCATCGATGATCATATCGGATGAACCACGATGCCAGGATTCAATCAATCCCATATATATATATTCCCTTCATCTCGCGATATTTTACTTGCCCGAGATTTGATCGTCGGTACCGTCATACCTAGTTCAATATCGTTCACAGCAAGTACTTTACTTGTTCCATAATCCGATATCACTTTGTGATTAACTCCTTAACCACATGCTTGCAAGTGGTGTTGATATCGATTACCGAGTGGGCCCGAAGTATATCTCTCCGACTTAGGAGGGACAAATCCCATCTCGATACATACAACCCAACAGGTACTTTCCGATCACCTGAGAGACACCTTTATGATCACCCTCTCATAGGATGACGTTTGATGACCTCAAAGCTTTCTTCCGATACCAGGGAGTTGTATTATCTCATGGTTGAAGGAATACAATATTTGACATAAGAAAAGCTTCGCAAAGATTAACACGATGACACGATCTAATTGCTCCGTTTAGTTTGGGTTTGTCTATCATATCATTCTGCCAATGATATGATATCATTATTAATCGACAACTCATGTCTATTGTTAGGAAACCTTAACCATCATCAATCAATGAGCTAGTCCATAGAGGCATACTAGGGACACGGTGTTGTTCACAAACCACACAAGTATTAAAGTTTCCGCTTAATACAATTCTAGCATGGAATATAAACTTTATCATGAACAAGAATTATAATAATAACATCTTTATTATTGCCTCTAGGGCATAATTCCAACAGTATCCCACTTGCACTAGAGCCAATAATCTAGTTTACATCTGGCAACAATCTAACACCCATGGCACTAAGGTGTTGATCATGTTTTGCACGTGGAAGAGGTTTAGTCAATGGATCTGCGACATTCAGATCTGTATGTACTTTGCTGATCTTCAGATCTCCATCTGCTATATAATCTTGGATTATATGAAACTTGTGGTTGATATGCTTGGTCTTTGGATGATATCTTGGTTCCTTAGCTAGTGCTATGGCGCCAGTGTTGTCACACAATATCTCCAGTGGGTCCAAGGCACTTGGAACCACGCCAAGCTCAGTGATGAAGTTCCTGATCCAAACTCCTTCACTTGACGCTTCTGCAACAGCCATGTATTACGCTTCTATTGTAGATCCCGCGATTACACTTTGCTTGCAGCTTCTCTAGCTCACAGCTCCTCCATTAAAAATATAAACGTATCCTGTCTGAGATTTAGAATCATCCTTGTCGGTGTCGAAACTAGTGTCGACGTAACCCTTTACGACGAGCTGTTCATCACCTCCATAGACTAAGAACATTTCTTTAGTCCTATTTAAATACTTTAGGATGTTCTTCACGGCTGTCTAGTGTTCCACTCCTGGATCACTTTGGTATCTGCTCGTCAAACTAAGAGCATTGGACACATCCGGTCTAGTACACAACATGGCATAGATGATAGAACCTATGGCCGAGGCATAAGGCACTTTGCTCATAGCTTCTCTATCATTTACCATAGCCGGACACCGAGCGTTGCTCAATATCTTACCTGACAACATAGGCACTGAACCTTTCTTTGCCTTATCCATTCTGAACCTTTTCAGAACTTTGTCTAGGTATGTCCTCTGGCTTAAAGCTATCAGGCGTCTTTGTCTATCTCTATAGATTTTGATGCCCAATATATAAGCAGCTTCCCCTAGGTCTTTCATTGAAAAACATTTGTTCAAATAACTCTTCACATCGTTAAGCATGTCAATGTCATTTCCAATAATCAATATGTCATTCACATATAGTACCAGAAATTTCACTGAGCTCCCACCACTTTCTTGTAGATACAAGCTTCGTAGCAATTTGGAACAAATCCAAAGCTCTTGATCACTTGATCAAAACGAAGGTTCCAACTCCGAGATGCTTGCTTTAGTCCATAAATGGAACACTGAAGTTTGCACACTTTATCAGCATCCTTAGGATCAACAAAAACTTCGGGTTGCATCATATACAACTCTTCATCAATGTTGCCATTGAGGAACGTAGTCTTGACATCCATCTGCCATATTTCATAATCATGAAACACAGCAATTGCTAATAAAATCCGAATGGACTTGAACATCGCTACGGGAGAGAGAGTCTCATCGTAGTCAACACCTTGAACTTGTCGAAAACCTTTCGCGACAAGTCGTGCTTTATAGACGGTAACATTACCATCCGTGTTCGTTTTCTTCTTGAAGATCCATTTGCACTCAACGGCCTTTCGGTCGCTAGGAGGGTCCACCAAAGTCCATACTTGGTTTTCGCTCATGGATCCCAGTTCGGATTTCATGGCCTCTAGCCATTTCTCAGAGTCTGGGCTCATCATCGCTTCCTCATAGTTCGTAGGTTCACTGTCTTCTACCAACAAGACAGTTAAGACAGGGTTGCCGTACCACTCAGGAGGGGCACGCGACATTTTTGACCTGCGACGTTCAGTAGTAGCATCGTGCAAAGCTTCATGATCCTTGTCATTAGCTTCCTCTATTGTTGGTGCAGGCGGCACTCGAACAATTTCAGGTGCTGCGCTACTCTCCAACTCAAGAGAAGGTTCAACAACCTCGTCTAGCTCTAATTTCCTCCCACTCACTTCTTTCGAGAGAAACTCCTTCTCAAGAAAGGATCCATTCTTTGCGACAAACACTTTACCTTTGGTTCTGTGATAGAAGGTATACCCAATAGTTTCCTTAGGGTATCTTATGAAGACGCATTTCTCCGCTTTGGGTTCGAGATTGTCTGGCATCAACTTCTTGACGTAAGCTTCGCATCCCCAAACTTTAAGAAACGACAACTTAGGTTTAGCACCAAACCACAGTTCATACGGTGTCGTCTCAACGGATTTAGATGGTGCCCTATTTAAAGTGAATGCAGCGGTTTCTAATGCATAACCCCAAAATGATAACGGCAAATCAGTAAGAGACATCATTGATCGGACCATATCTAATAGAGTTCGATTCCGGCGTTCAGACACACCATTGCGCTGTGGTGTTCCGGGTGGCGTGAGTTGCAAAACGATTCCGCTTGCTTTAAGATGCGTGAGAAAATCATAACTCAAATATTCACCTCCACGATCGGATCGTAGAAACTTAATCTTTCTGTTACGATGGTTTTCTACTTCATTCTGAAATTCTTTGAACTTTTCAAATGTTTCAGATTTATGTTTCATTAAATAGATATACCCATATCTACTTAAGTCATCAGTAAAAGTGAGAAAATAGCGATATCCACCGCGCGTCGAAACACTCATCGCTCCGCATACATCGGTATGTATGATTTCCAACAAGTCCGTTGCTCGCTCCATCATTCCGGAGAACGGGGTTTTGAACATCTTGCCCATGAGGCATGGTTCGCATGTGTCAAATGATTCAAAATCAAGAGACTCCAAAAGTCCATCAGAATGGAGTTTCTTCATGCGCTTTACACCAATATGACCTAGACGGCAATGCCACAAATAAGTAGTATTGTCACTATCTACCTTGCATATCTTAGCCTCAATGTTATGGATGTGTGTTTCATCCCTTTCGAGATACAGAAGAAATAAACCATTCACAGCAGGTGCATGACCATACAAGATGTTACTCATATAAATAGAACAACCATTATTCTCAGATTTAAATGAATAACCGTCTTGCAATAAACACGATCCAGATATGATGTCCATGCTCAACGCAGGCACATAATAACATTTATTGAGGTTTAAAACTAATCCCGAAGGTAAAACTAAGGAGAATGTGTCGACGGCCATCACATCAACTCTTGATCCGTTGCCAACGCGCATCGTCACCTCATCCCTCGCAAGCCGCCGTCTATTCCGTAGCTCCTGTTTCGAGTTACAAATATTAGCAACTGAACCAGTATCAAATACCCAGGCACTACAATGAGGGATAGTAAGGAAAACAGCAATAACATGTATATCAAATATACCTTTGATGGTGCCAGCCTTCTTGTCCGCTAAGTACTTCAGATAGTTGCGCTTCCAGTGACCCTTGTCCTTGCAATAGAAGCACTAAGTGTCCGGCTTAGGTACAGACTTGAGCTTCTTCTCAGCAGGGGCAACACGCTTGACGCTGCCTGTCTTGAAGGGCTTCTTTGCACCCTTACCTTTCTTAAAGCTGGGGGGCTTGTTGACCATTAACACATGATTATCCTTCTTGATGTCCACCTCCGCAGCTTTCAGCTTAGCGAAGATCTCGGTGATCGTATCAATGGAACCAATCTGATTATGAGTAACTACAAAACTTTTGTAGCTAGGAGGGAGTGATTGCAGAACCCTGTCAATCTTGAGCTCCTCTGGAATCTTGTAGTCCAGTTGCTCAAGGCGTTGAGTGTAGCCCGACATATTTATGGCGTGCTCACTAACGGAACTCCCTTCCTCCATCTTGCAGTTAAAGAATTTCTCAGAGATCTCATATCTCTCAGAACGGGCCTGAGTCTGAAACATAGTTTTCAGTTCCTCAAGAATCTCAAAGGGCCCGGGATAATCTTCAAAACGATTTTGAAGGTCTGATTCCATTGAAAACAATATGGTTCTCTTAATCACACCATAATCATCTTTGCGCGACTGATAAACAACTTTCTCATCAGCCGGCGCATCTATAGCAGGGGCGTCACCTAGCGCATTCACAAGGACATAGTCCTTTTGTCCGCCAGCGAGAATGATTCTCAGATTGCGGAACCAGTTGGTGAAGTTAGACCCATTGTTCTTAAGCTTTTCTTTCTCGGCAAAAACGTTGAAGTTGAAGTTGGACTCAGCCATTTGATCTACAATATTTTCAAGTACAAGTTAGACTATGTTCATGATAACTAGTTCAACTTAATCAAATTACTAGATGAACTCCCACTAAATTCAACATCCCTCAAGTTGTTTAGTGAACATGATCCAAATTCACCACACCTAATCCGATCTTCACGAGAAGAGATGTGGTTTCAATGGTGGACAACGAAGTGTCGATCATATCATTCATATGACTCATGCTTAACCTTTTGGTTCATGTGTTCCGAGGCCATGTCTGTACATGCTAGGCTCTTCAAGTCAAACCCAAGTATTTCCGCGTGTGCAAAACTGGCTTGCACCCGTTGTATGGGAACGTAGAGTTTATAGCACCCGGTCATCACGTGATGCTTGAACACGACGAACTTTCGCAACGGTGCATACATGGGGAGAACACAGTTTTATCTTGATCTTTAAGTGAGGAATCATCTTATAATGCTACCGTCGTGATCTAAGCATAATAAGATACATAAAAGGATAAACATCACATGCATATAACTTTATGTGACATGGTATAGCCAATCTTCGCGCAATGATCTCCATCTTGTGCGTGCCGGCATGATCTCCATCACTCCACCATGATTGCCTCCACCACGAATAGCAACTACAACTATTGCTAACTACTTAGCGATAAAGTAAAGCTATTACATGGCGTATAAGAAGTTGACACACATGTCATACACAATTATAAAGACAACCATATGGCTCCAGCCGCTTGTGTACTCATCGACATGCAAGTCGTGAAACATTACAAAACATGATCATCGCATACAACATACACATCACATCTTGGGCCATACCATATCACAGAAAACACTCCCTGCAAAAACAAGTTAGACTCCTCTACTTTGTTGTTGCATGTTTTACGTGGCTTATGGGAGTAGCAAGCTAAGAACGATTCTTACCTACGAAAAGCCACAACGGTGATATTATGGTTGCCAAACTCCGGTGTAAATCCCATGACAACTATAGTGAGAGAAACTGGCATCCACCAGCCGCATGTGTGGAACAAGCCACACGTCAAGTGCGGAGCCGGTCTCGCGGACGAGGTCGCGTAAGTTTGGCCTGGACCGCTTCGATCTCACTATCCCGCATCATAATCAGTACACAAACAAGAGGCTTGCAACAGAAAACATCAAGGCCCGCAACAACCATGTTGCGTTCTACTCGTGAAACACATCTACGCATAGATCTATCTCTAATACCACTGATGGGTTTCGCAGCATAGTAAATCAAAAAAATTCTACGGATATGAACGGGAAAGCCAAGATCTAATCTAGGAGATGCAAACAACGAGGGGTCATAGATGAGATCTTCATAACCTTGAAGATTCGCACAGCGGAACGTTCGACGGAACGTGGGTGATGTAGTCGTACTCGCTTCTCCTCCTCGCGATCCGTTCCGATCTAACACTGCAAGTGGCGATGCCTCTGAGAGATGCACACGTGCGGCACCTCGACGTCTCCTCCTTCCTCGGTCTAGCAAGTAGGGTGGAGAGATGGATTGGATCTACAACGCGACGGCGCGGTGCAAGCGGTGGAGAGTTTCTGCGGCAGGGCTTCGCCTACGCGCAGTCAGGAGGGAGAGATAGGAGGAGCAGCAGGGCGGCTAGGGTTGTGGAGGAGGTGTGTGAGGGGTGCACCCCCATCCCTCTTTATATAGAGGGGTGGGTGGCTGGTCCTTTCCCCTCCCCCAAGCCCCAGGCCGGGGACCAAAGGAGGGAGGAGTGGGGGGCAAGTCCCCCCCCCCCCCCCCCCCACTTCTAGAAGCTTCCCTAGGGTTTCCCTAGGGTTTGGCCGGCTGGGCCCTATGGGGCCTTGTGCCCCTAGCACAATGCGGCCAGGGCACTCCCTCATAGGCCCACGCCCCCTCCCGACAAGTGGGTCCACGTTGGTCCCACTCCGGAAGGTTCTAGAAGCTTCCGGTACAATACCGAATAACCCGAAACAATTCCGAACTCCAAAAACTGCATTGCCTTATATGAATCTTCTTCTCCGGACCATTCCGGAACCTCTCGTGATGTCCCGGATCCCATATGAGACTCCGAACAAAAACTCATAAACCAATTATCCAATCTATCCTAGCGTCGAGACACGTTAAGTGTGTGACCCTTCGGGTTCGAGAATATGCAGACATGATCTTCTATCAATAATCAACAGTCGGGTCTGGAAACCCATATTGACTCCCACACATTCATCGATGGTCATATCGGATGAACCACGATGCCAGGATTCAATCAATCCCATATATATTCCCTTCATCTCGCGATATTTTACTTGCCCGAGATTTGATCGTCGGTACCGTCATACCTAGTTCAATCTCATTCACAGCAAGTACTTTACTCGTTCCGTAATCCGATATCACTCCTTAACCACATGCTTGCAAGCGGTGTTGATATTGATTACCGAGTGGGCCCAAAGTATATCTCTCCGACTTGGGAGGGACAAATACCATCTCGATACATACAACCCAACAGGTACTTTCCGATCACCTGAGAGACACCTTTATGATCACCCTCTCATAGGATGACGTTTGATGACCTCAAAGCTTTCTTCCGATACCAGGGAGTTGTATTATCTCATGGTCTAAGGAATACAATATTTGACATAAGAAAAGCTTCGCAAAGATGAACACGATGACACGATCTAATTGCTCCGCTTAGTTTGGGTCTGTCCATCATATCATTCTCCCAATGATATGATCTCATTATTAATCGACAACTCATGTCTATGGTTAGGAAACCTTAACCATCATCAATCAATGAGCTAGTCCATAGAGGCATACTAGGGACACGGTGTTGTTCACAAACCACACAAGTATTAAAGTTTCAGCTTAATACAATTCTAGCATGGAATATAAACTTTATCATGAACAAGAATTATAATAATAACATCTTTATTATTGCCTCTAGGGCATAATTCCAACAGTGTGATCAAACAACTTTGTTCAAGCAAAATAATCAAATGATAACTAAAAATAAAAACAAAGACGCTCCAAGAACAACACAACTGTGCATGAAACAATAAAAATGAAGGTGTCTAGAAAGACCTGAGATTTTTATTGATGAAGAAGGTGATGCCTTGGGCATCCCCAAGCTTTGACGGTTGTACCTCTTGAATATTTCTTGGGGTGACACGGGGTGGCATCCCCAAGCTTGAGCTTTTGTCCATTCTTCATCTCATTACATCATTATTTCTCTACATCTGCAAATTTTCCCTCATATAAAACTTCAACAATCTTCATTAGCAACATTAATGTATTCAAAAGATAATATACCATTGGGTTTTGGTTTTGAGACAGCAAAACTTTCACTAAAAACACAAGCTACTGTAAGAACTCCTTTAAAAATCTCAATTTCCCAAAAATAATCCAAAAAGGAATCAATAAGAAGCAAATGCAAATAATGGCAGAAATCTGTCAAAACAGACCAGCAGGTAGAAACTGATTTTTTTTAAGACCTTATGTTGCTCAAATCAAAAAGTGTTGAACTAACTAAAGTTAGCTAACATACTGGGAGATTTATTCATAAATTTTGAGCTTAATCCGAGTTACAGAGACTCCTCACGAGTTTTTTGGTGGACATAAATCTGTTTTAGGACAGCAACTCCCCAAATCTTACTTCCCTCTCATTAGAGGTCATTCTTGGCACAAAAAACAAACAAAAGGATAGGGAGAGGTCATTAGAGAAGTAATAACTTCGAAGACTCAAGGAAACTCTTGGGTTATCTCCCAACAAGTACTTTTCTTTAATGCCTTTAAGTTAGGCATAATAGTTTGAGAAGATGCTCACATAAGAAATATGAATTGATTTAAAAGAGAGCATCAAGAAGAAAATTCAAAACACATTTAAGTCTAACTCACTTCCTATGCACAGGAATATTGTAAAGAAACAAGTCATGAAAGCACAAAGCAACAAGCATAGGAAAGCAAAACAAGTGAAACTTCAAGATTTTCAACATAAAGAGGGGAAACTTAATATTTGTGAGATGCATAAGACCATGTTTCCCTCTTTCATAATAACTTTGAGTAGCAACATGAACAAAATAAACAATATAACTATCACATAAATCATTCTTATCATGAGCTACATGCATAAAATGATTATTACTCTCCACATAAGAATAGTCATTCTTATTAATTGTAGTGGGAGCAAATTCAACAAAGTAGCTATCATTACTATTCTCATCACCATAATCATCAAATATAGGAGGCATATTGTAATCACAATAAATTTTCTCCTCAATAGTAGGTGGACTGAAAATATCATATTCATCATTGTAATCATCATATATTGGAGGTATAGTATCATCATAAGCAATAGAATAGCTATCTTCCCAAATGTGTTCATTTGTAAACATATCATCATTGGAAGGAACATGGATAGCACTAATAACACAACAACTATTAATATCATCATTTTCATAATTGGTACCAAATATATTTTCAATATCAAAAGTGGTGCGCTTTTCCCAATCATGATCACTACTATATGTAAAAGGCATAGGAACATCATCTAGTTCAGACTCATCAGCAAAAACTATGATAGGAGCAAAATGATTAGAGGAAGATACCGTTTCCTCTCTCCTTTTACTCTTCTTCTTCTTCTTCTTCTTCTCCTCTTTAGGAGGGAGAGGCTTGAAAGGAAGCTTCTCCACATACCCTGGCTTATTGTTAGAGACAATAGACGAAACTTTGGAGGATTCCTCCTTTTCATTAATAAGATCAAAACACATATTTGTCCTGTCATAATTTGGTAAAATATCATATTTTATAAGATTTTGTATGTAAGTATTTGTGTGGCAGTTTTCAACACAATAAAGATGACAACCATGCAGGACGTTATTCATATCAAAAGTACTCATGTCTATCAAAGAAGTTTTTCTTGATAACTCTTCACACCCCAAAAATAATGTAAGTTCATCATGTTGATTATCAGTGATCATGTTATCACAATACAAACTTGCAGGATTATTATGGCCTGAGCATTTAAAATTGAAATGACCCACTTCAAAGCAAAGTTCACAAATAAAAGGATAGAGGGCACAAACTTTTTTACCAAGATCATCTAGAGCCTTATACCACTTTATAGTTTTTTCATTCCAGTGGGTGATGCAATAGTCTTCTTCTATTTGATTCTTCTCACAAGGTCTATGCATACCACAAAAATTCACATGCTTATAAGAAATAGTAATTTCAAAAGTTTGAGGATGTTTATTGCAATCAATAATAACATTTTCATTTTCCATGCAAGTGTCTTTAAAAGGTTCATGATACATGTCCCATTTTTCTTTAGGAGCATTAATATGGGAAGCAAAGGCTCTATAGCATCTAACAAGAATTTGAGGATCAAGACCATATTTAGCACTAAGCTCTTGAAAATCAGCAGTTTCAACAAAAGACTTAATGCAATCATACTCATAGTTTATACCTGGTTCTTTACCTTTGTCCTTATCCAATCTTCAGTATTGCTTTGAATTTTTTCAAGAAGATCCCACTTAGCTTTGACATTTTTGCTTGTGAAGGATCCCTTTGAACAGGTATCTAGGTAGTCCTTGTAATGTCCTGAAAGCCTTGCATAAAAATTATTGATAATAATATTACTAGGGAGATCATGAATGGGACATTTGAGCATTAGTGACTTCAATCTCCCCCAAGCTTGGGAAATACTTTCTCCCTCATGAGGATGAAAATTATAAATATAATTCCTATCTTTATGAATTTCATGAGGAGGATAAAATTTATAATAAAAGAGAGATTCAAGTTCCTTCCACTCCAAATGATGAGGATCATCTAGTAGCTCATACCACTCCCTTGCTTTGCCCTAAGTGAGAAAGGGAATAGCTTCCTCTTAGCTTGGTCCATTGAAATACCTGCACACTTGAACAACTCGCATAATTCATGGATAAAGAGTAAATGATCATTAGGATGGACAGTTCCATCTCCAAAATAGAAGTTATTCATAACACATTCAACAATTCCAATAGGTACTTTAAAAGGGGCACTTTCAGTATGTGGATTTAAAATATCACAAGTATCATTAGAATTACCACATATGTGAGATAAAGTATCATCAGAGCAAATTTTCTTCCCTAATGCTGGGGAGCTAAACAGATCTTTCTTATAAAAACTAGCTTCCCCAAGCTTAGACGTTTCCATACCATTAGTAACAATGGTGTTCAAAAAATTCATACTAATAACATTGTTATTAGCATGCAAAGAAGGTTCCATAGGTTTTTAATTTTCTTTTCAAACCACTCAAGTTCTAACTTAGGAAAAATAGTATAAAGCTCTCTAATTTTTTTGTTATTTTCCATTAAGCCTAACTAGTGAAAACAAGAAACAAAAAGAAAAAACTGCAGAATCTAAAGGAAATAACTTCGAGCACTCACACACCAAGAGGATGTGAGTACCTTTTACCTTACCTTCCTGGCAACGGCACGAGAAAAGAGCTTGATCTCTACGCACTTCTATTCTTGTAGACAGTTGTTGGGCCTCCAAGTGCAGAGGTTTGTAATACAGCAGCAATTTTCACTTAAGTTGATTACCCAAGGTTTATGGAACCCAGGGAGGAAGTGGTCAAAGGTATTCCCTCTCAAGCAACCCTGCAATCATGATACAAGAAGTCTCTTGTGTCCCCAACACACCCAATATAGGTGCACTAGTTCGGCGAAGAGATAGTGAAATACAAGTGGTAACGATGCCAGAAAAGAGCTTGACGGTGAGGTAAAGACTAAAGTCAACAAGGAAGCAAGCAAACATGCAGCAGATCTAGTAGCAAACGGTGTTTCAATGCTTAGAAACAAGGCCTAGGGATCATACTTTCACTAGTGAACACCCTCTCATATAAATATATTCTCTTCATGATACTACTCTGAACTACTCTCCGGTTGGACACTCTAATCCAAGATAGGGCTATAACATCACTCCTTAAAGTCCGCCTTCCCTAATCTAGATAACCCCACACTATCACCTTGAGAACTAGATGGTTCGAACAAACACCACAATTTTATAGAGACATCCAAATCCAAATATAACTCATAACAAATATTCAATCTAGCCAAATTACCACACACGGTATGCATGCTGTCACTTTCACACACGTGGGGAAAAGCATAGATCTATTAAAGCACAAAGAGTATTTATGTAGACTCAAACCTAAGTGCCACCATGGCGTGCACGCTGTCGCTTTCACACACATGGGGAGAGCAGAGATCTAATGAAGCACTTGAGTAGCAAGGTAGATCTACTTGATTACAAAGCTCATGACCACAAGATCATGCATAGAGAGAGATGAATACATAGCTACTGGTAGATCCCTTAGCCCCAAGGAAGAACTACTCCCTCCTCATCATGGGAATCAGCAACGGTGATGGAGATGGTGGTGGAGATCGATGGAGATGGCTCCGGGGGCACTTCCCCGTCCCGGCAAGGTGCCGGAACAGAGACTTTCTATCCCCCGAATCTCCCCTTCGGTGGCGGCGGCGCAACAGAGGTTTTCGTGGAGTTCTTCTGGATTCTTTAGTGTTTTCTCATCGGGGGGCTCTTATAGGCGCAGGAATCAAGGTCGGTGGGGGGTCCAGGGGGCCCACACCCCCTCCAGGCGCCCCTAGGGTTTGCCCGCGCCTAGGGGCGTTTGGCCACCCTGTGGCCCCCCTCCGGCTCTGCTTCGTGGTTCCGTGTTGCTCCGGGAAAAATAATAACTTTGACTTTTGTCCCGTCCAATTCCAAGAATATTGATTTTTTGCCTTTCTGGAACCAAAAACATAAGAAAACAGGTAACTGACACTGTGGAAACTTGTTAATAGGTTAGTTCCAGAAAAGATATAAAAACACCTCAAAGTATAGACAAATCAAAGCAAATTAGATACAAAACAAGCATGGAGCATCAAAAATAATAGATATGTTTCCGACGTATCACACACCCGGGACTAATGCTACGGAGGGCTCTGGACCCGTGTTTTCTACTGGTGACCTCGGTCTGGCCCTACCCCACCAAAAAATTCCCTCCCCCGCCTTCACTCCTGCCCTCGACAAAAGTAATATCCACCTTGCCGGTTGGAGCACCTCCCTCCTAAACAAAGGTGGAAGGCTTGCTCTTCTCACAACTGCCCTAGACAGTTTTCCCACGTATCTTATGTCATCCTTTCCTCTTTCAAAAGAAAATATCAAAAAGCTAAACAAGAAAAATAGAGACCTTTTTGGGCCCAAGAGGAAACATATACTGGTGCGCAATGTCTTATCGCGTGGGATAAGTTTTGTACTCTCAAAAAATGCTGACAGTTTAGGTGTTAAGAACCTAGAAAATTCAAAATACTTGTATGCTGCTGAAATTTTCTTACAAATTCATGCATGAATCAAACCTATCGTGGCGGTATTGGCTTCTATACCACTCACCTTACCCCATACACCACTCCTCAAACACCACATACTTAGCAAAAATAATCAAGCAAAACCTTGATACGCTTAGACTCATTTCTCAGTGTAATGTAGGAAATGGACAAAGTAATTTTTTTGGGTCGACAGATGGCTCCTTCCTGATCCCTTAGCTACTTACTTTCCTGCCATCTTCTCACACCATACAAAACTTCATATTTTAGTTTCTTCGGTTCTGCAGGGCGAGATTGAATCTGGCCTTCATAATAGGCTGACATCGGCTGCTGCTAGCGAGCTATTTTCTCCTCGTGTCTTACTGTAGGATGTGCAGCTTTCAGGTCTGGCTGATCACCAAACGATGCTCGACGGCTCCAGCTTCTCCACCAAGAGTTCTTATGCTTCCCTCTCGACTCAGCTTCAAAACCACCACCTGGCCAATGTTTGGGAGTCCTTCGTCCCCTAAATGATGAAGATCTTCGGCTAGCTGATACGTCGTAAATGTATCTATAATTTTGATGTTCCATGCTTGTTTGGTACCAATTTTGTTATTTTTGTCTACACTTTGAGGTATTTTTATACATTGTTTGGGACTAACCTATTAACAAGATGCCGTAGTGTCAGTTGCCTGTTTTCTGTTGTTTTTGGTTTTAGAAAATCCAGAAAAGAAATATTTTCGGAATTGGATGGGACAAAAGCCAAAGTCAATATTTTACTGGAGCGAACACGGAGCCTGAAGGAGAGACGAAAGAGGGCCACGAGGTGGCCACACCCTATGGTGGCGCGGGTACCCCCTGGTGGCGCCACTAGGTGGTGTGGGCCCCTCGGGCGCCCACCGACCTTGTCCTTCCGCCTATATAAATCCCCCGATGCAGAAACCCTAAATCATCCATCCTCCATCCACGAAAAGTTCCGCAGCGCCGCCACCATAAAAGGAGAGATTCGGGTGACAGAAGTATCTGTTCTTGCACCCTGCTGGGACGGGGAATTGCCCCCGGATTCATCTCCATCGATCTCCACCACCATATCCATCGTCGTTGCTGATTCCCATGATGAGAAGGGAGTAGTTCTCCCTCGAGGCTAAGGGATCTATCGGTAGCTATGTGTTCATCTCTCTCTCTCTCTATGCGTGATCTTATTATGGTCATGAGCTTTGTAATTAACTAGATCTACTCTGCTACTCAAGTGCTTTAATTGTAATCTCCGGTTATCCCCACGTGTGTGAAGTTGACAGTGTGCACACCGTGTGGCACTTAGGCTAAAGATTACATAAATACTTATCATGAGTTATATTTGGAGTTGGTTGTCTCTATGAAATTGTGGTGTTTGTAGGAACCATATAGCGCTCAAGGTGACAGTGTGGGGTTATCTAGATGGGGCATACGAACTTTAAGGAGTGCTTTTGTAGCCCTACCGTGGATTAGAGTTGTCCAACTAGAGAGTAGTTCAGAGTAGCATAATAAAGAGAAGATATTTATATGAGAGTGTCCACTAGTGAAAGTATGATCCATAGTCCTTGTTTATAAGCATTGAAACACTGTTTACAACTAGTCCTTCTACATGTTTGCTTGCTTTCATCTTTATTTTAGATTGACTTTAGTCTCTTCCTCCCTATCAAGCTCTTTTCTAGCACCGTTGTCTTATAATCATCCATATTACTGATATTTTACTATCTCTTCGCCGAACTAGTGCACCTATACACCTGAGAAGTGTATTAGGTGTGTTGGGGACACAAGAGACTTCTTGTATCTTGATTGTAGAGTTGCTTGAGAGGGATACCTTTGACCACTTTCTCCCTAAGTTCGATAAACCTTGGGTGATCCACTTAAGGGAAATTGGTTGCTGTTCTACAAACCTCTGCACTTGGAGGCCCAACACTGTCTACAAGAATAGAAGCGTGCGTAGACATCACTAGCTTCTCTCCCTGGACAGACTCAATATGCAAGAGGATCTGCACAAGAAGACTATTACTTCCTCGGCGACTTGTCCTAGGTGCGGCCACATCGTGGAAAGCCAAGATCACCTCTTCTTCATTTTCCCTCACATGCAGGAGGTATGGAATAAAATCAATGTTCAACTGGCCTTCCAAGATTTCTCCGACTTGTGGACTACCCGATGCCTGTTGGGATTCACTCCTCTGTTTGGCCGTCTATCGCTCTCATCATTCTATGGAAAATTTTGGATGCCAGAAATAGTATGGTATTTAGAAATGTTGATCAATCCTCTTATGTAACTATCTCCAAAACTGTGGACGACATCACTCTTTGGTCTCATCGTTGTAGGGATTTGGCTCAAGAAAGTCGTGCCGGCTTGTGGCGTGACTACCTCTTGTCACGACGCTCGTGAAACCCATTGTTGATCTTTTGAAGCAATATATTCAGGTGGGATCTCCTTACCCTGGTGATAGTTTTAAAAAAATTCTATCAACTATAGATATGAGGCAACAATCATTAGCGGTTGAACTGTCGTCTCTAGGCATGCTCACATCATGCAAACTGCCACGAACATACCTTGTGCCATTATTTCTAGCGGACCAACCCACTTTGGACACCAAATGTGTCTGTTTTTGTTCGTATATATGGGTCTATCCGCTGGGCACAATTCTATCATATGAGTATACTTACCGCTTCTAATTATGAAACAGTTCACTTGTATGATTATAGTACAATGGTCACTTTTCATGAACATAAATGCATCTTTTTTACCGGTCATGAACTCTGAATGACTATAATCTTAGTTAAAAAGATGTATAGGACAACATCCACTATCACTTAAAAGATACATGCCAAGTAATATAAGTTTAGTGAGTATTGCTTACACTGGCCAAGTCATATAAGATCTATGCACGTGCAGGCCCGTCTCCAGGATTTAGGGGCCTCGCCGTGGTTTACAAAATGAGACCTTAAATTTTTTTCAAATTCAATAAATGGTAAAATAAAATTATATATTTACTTAAATGTGACTTCAAAATGTGCTATTCTATACGATGTTAAAACTAAATTAAGAAAATAATATAATTGAGTGAGTGAGTGAGTTTAAATAATTTAACTGCAGATAAATCATAGAAAAATGCTAAAGTAGTCCATACAGTGCCAACAAATATTATAGTACTTGATCAGACGAATAGCAGAACACACAAGTACACAACCCAAATTTTCCAATCGATCTAGATTATGTGTTGAAGAAACGAAGACGACTCACAAAGGCCCTTCTGTACTACGTCCGACGATGCAGTCCACTATTCCCAAATTACTGCACACTAAATCTAATCTCCGGCCGCCGCTTCAGTGCAATCATGCGACCAGGAAATCAGCGTATGAAGAGAATGATGAAGGGTAGAGGGCCCTTTTCCAACCTTTTCCCTCCATCATTGCGCAATGAAGGCAAAGAGGGAGCGGTAGGAAAACGGACGATCATGATCAAGATTTTTTTGACAGGTTGGTCGACCACGAGGTGGCCTCGTGGCCCAGTGAAACTTGCCTGACGTCTAGGAGGACTGCTGTTGGGCCTCAGCAACAACACAGGTAGTGGCCCGATCGGATATTGACTACACGATGTATACTAGGCCTAAAATTTTTGGGCCCCTAAGCAGTCGTGCACCTCGCTCAGGCCCATCAACGGCCCTGTGCACGTGTAATCATATGCATGATAGGGATTGACTGATGACGTGGAGACCTGTGGATAAAACCTCAAGTTAGTAGAAAATATTGTTTGCCCACATCAAGAAAAAACAGAGCATATCATAACTAACCTGAGTAGAAAGTTAAGAATTTGGGGCCATTATTAAAAGGACCGCGCTAGGCGTCCCCGGACGATGGGGGCTTTCCATCGTCCTGGTCCCCCGTGCGCCACGTGTCTCCCAAATAGCTAAAAATTCCGCGTTTTGCTACAAAACATCCCGTTTCCCCGATTTTGCTTCCGAAGCAAAAAAACGGTTCGTTTCAGAAATAGAACGTCTCGTCGGAGACCTCATCGGAAACCTCGCCGGAGACCATGCAGCAAAAAAATTGTGCTAATGCAGCAAAACCGACTTCGCCGGAGACATCGTCGGAAAAAACTCGCCGGTGACTCTCGCCGGAGACCTTGTAGCAAAAAGTTGACACTGTTGTAGCAAAACCATAAGACTGTTGTAGAAAAAAGTTCTTCTAATATAGCAAAAAACTGACTTCGCCGGAGACTCTCACCCGCAAACATCGCCGGACACCTCGTAGCAAAAAACTTTGTACAACTATAGCAAAACCTCAAACCTATTGTAGCAAAAACCATTTTGGTATGTAGCAAATTCCCGTCAGAGCAAAAATTCTCTAAAATGCATAGTCCGAAGTAGCAAAAACAGGGGCCTTCGATAGCAACAACCAATGTCGTCGGTAGCAAATCCACCCGTCGTCGGCAGCAAAATCCATCGCAGTAGGTAGCGTGCATAGGAGCCTCCACCTCAAAAATACTGGTCCTCGCCGGAGGTGTGAGAGAGGGAGCAGCTGGACGGCTTCCGGCGAGGCCATGGCCGCCCAGATGGAGACACACGTCCATGACGTGTTCGGCGTGTGGCTTCACAGCGAGGCGGCATAGACGGTGGAGAAAATCGGCGAAGGGCGCGGGTGGAGGCGCGTGGCGGTGCCGGCCACAACCACCACGCGAGCTGGACGGAGGAGCCATGGCAGAGGAGTGTTTCACGTCGCGTGCCCGAGGTGCGCAGCGGCGACGAAGGCAAGCTGCGGCGTTGGCGATGGCCACCATGCGGGAAGACGGGAGGAGGGGTAGCGGGCTCGGAGGAGGAGACGGCAAGCGCGCGGGCATGCGGGGAGCGGCCGGAGACAGCGGCGCTGGCACCGGAATCGCGTGCGTACGCAAGGTAGCGGTTAGTTTTGGATGTAGAAGAAGATAAGGAAAAGAGAAAGGACGGTTTTGCTTCGGAATCAGGTGGGGCCACCATGACGCGACTCTGGGCGTGACGCAAAGCGCGCGGTTGAACCCGGACGATGGAACGATTTCATTGTCTGGAGGATACGTATCATTTTCCTTATTAAAAACAATGGTTAAATTGAGGAAAAGTTGGAATGTATAACAGTTTCCATAACACAAAAAATGAGCACACTAATAGCTGGCAGCATATTAAAATCAAGATGTACTTAATTAACATGACAAAACAAATTGTTAATTTAGGGGAAGCGGGAGTTTGTAGTAGTATGAAATACTTACATCAATTCTTGACTGTGAGGCCACAAACAATCCTGGTGTAGAAACATATATATCTACAACCAAAAGGAACATTATTCATAGAACACAATGAGATTGTTAGAGTTTTAGGCTATGAAATCACAATAATTCAGATCTTCAATCAACGTGATTACCGAACCTCAATAAAAACCTACCATCAGAAAAGTAATTAGGTTATTCTATAATCTACAATCTCGGGCCTCAAGGCAATTGACAACATAGCCAACCTAAATTACTCTATTCAGTTCAGAAGTGCATGGAGTACAACTTTTATGGTTTCCTCTAAAATGCATGGAGTACAAGTTTACACTACATTCACTCAAAAACCCATGCACATACCTCATCCGTATGAACTTGTTTGATTACATTCAGTTAAGAAACAAGCACCTCACCAAGTTGGGTAGAGGACGAGTAGTAGTTGTAGGTGGAGGAGAATACTAGTTACAGCGGCAAAAGCCATGGAACCCCTCCTATGAGGAAAACGACGGGATCCTCATATTGGCTCGCCGTTAGTGGCTTGGATCGAAATATGTTGGATCCCCAAACTCTGGGGGAAGCAAGGCGTTTTCTTGGACAGAAAAATTTGACCATGGGGGAAGCACCAACGCGGGGGTGAGGGGAAGTGACGGCGTGGTGTGGGGCAAGCGACAACATGGGGATGTGGGGGAAGAAGTGGTGCAAGCACTGGTAGAAAACGCCCCATGCGTCCTGGTTGGTAAGGGCCATTAGTCCCGGTTGCCCAACCGGGACGGGGCAATCGGGACTAAAGCTCCAACCATTAGTCCCGGTTGCCCCACCAACCGGGACAAATGGGGCACACGTGGCGGCATTAGAGCGCGAGGGGGGTGGAGCATTAGTCCCGGTTCGTAACACGAACCGGGACTAATAACCTGCTGCCGCGGCAGAGATTTGGCCCATTTCTCTGCCGCGGCAGAGAATTCATTTTGGCACATTTTGTTGCCGCGGCAGCATTTTCGCCACTTTTTGTGCCGCAGCAGAGAATTCATTTAGGTTGTTTTATTGTTTATTTAGTGTTTTGCACTTATCAATGAAGGAACCTTATATTACACAAGATCATCATGACAACATTACATTCAATACACAGATCGAGTTCATGCACTACATACAAAAGTTGATATTCGATGCTACCGACCAATTTCTTGAAAGTTGCTATTTTTATAATTCCTATTGTCTATACACAGCCGAGTAGTATTCCCCTTGTGTGTTTAGGACTTCTGCATCCAAAAATCCCGCCAATTCCTCCTGTATTGCTCGTATGCGATCCTTTGGCAGAAGACCATCCCGTAAACGTTCGATCTGATTTAAAAAAGGAGTCAGCCTATATGAATATGAAACTAAACACAATTTGATTGTAATTAAAAACTATAGAAATTGTTTACGTACGTGGAGTTGCTCTAAATTCCTGCCCTTCTCATCGCACGTCTGCCGGATGAACTCGCATACATAGTATCCACATAGATTGTTACCTGGTCCCTGCGTCAGGCACTTTACGACAATAGAGTTTAATCAAAATAATAATCAAGCATGATAATAACTGTATCAAAACTAGAATCAAAGAGATACGCGGATATAGCTAGTGGTGCTTACATCTAGTGGTTGAAATGTAAGCTCCTCTTTCCAAACACCCCTAGCCTTCTTGGTGAACCGTTTCCAAGCGCTGCCCGACGTAGAAAACGAATAAAATAAGTTATTAAGTACTTGATATTATAAAATTCAAGAACGTTGCCGATATAGTGTCGTAATGATTAGAATTACCGCTGGATAAGTATCTGCATGTCCTTCCACGTCTCAAGGGGTTTATGTTTCAAGTCCATGACTAGTACACGCCCTTTGTCAAGTTGAATGATTAACAGAATATAGTGGTACCTGCGAATGCAAAACTAATCAATTATATACTTAACATCGAGTAAGCGAAATAGAAAGTGTATACAAGACAATAACACTCACTGGAAGTTGTAAGGAAATAGTATTTCCCTTTTGGTTTCTTGAAACCTTAACAAGTGTACTATATTATCCTCCGTATCCTAGGGGCTTATTTTGAGATTAGCTTCATGAACCCAATATGGGTCAATGAAGCCAATGTCATAGATTTGTCCTCTGCTGCATTCGAGAATCTTCATTCTGCATATTAAAGTATGATTATATACATGCAATAAACAAAATATTATAGATGGAGACTAAATTAATTACAGAATTAGTACTTACAGACAATAGGCACTCATGATCGATTTGTCCAAGGCGTCTTGATTGAATAATTGAAATAGTTCATCAAATTCAATGGATATCATGTCATCCTTATCTTTCCCATGATGCTTTTTTGTAACCCTCAGCACTATCCAGTTAGCCCCGGCCCTTGTGGCATGCATGTACCAGTTATGCAATCTTCGCATTTTTGTTGGAAGATTGTTTACCTCCTCAGGTTTGACGAGAGGTTTTCCGTACTGGTATTGGTATGCTACTTCACTCACGGGGAAGAACTCTAACTGGGATAAGTACTGGGCAATACTCATACCTTGAGCAGCGGCAGCTTCTCCGTATTGTGCAACTACCTCTGGATCATACTGCTCTTCGGCCCCATATTTGCTCGACCCCACATTGGTTTGAGAAATCACCTTGAGAGGGGCGCAAGTCTATTTTGCTTGTTCTTCGAGCTGGGCAACATATTTCCCGCTTGCATCAGTACTGCTCTTCGAGGCTTTTTGTGCTGCATGTGACTTGAGAATAGAACGCTCATAGTCTGATGACAGCTTTGGCTCGGGTTGATGAAGAGTCTTTAGCATTTTCAACACTTTGGCTTTTTCTTCTTTGGTGCTGGGGAACTCTGGCTCTTTCGGCCGCCTCAGCTTAGCGAAAAACGCTGTCGTTTCCGCATCAACGATCGCCGCAGTCTCCTCTTCAGTACAGTCATAAGCTCTCTTGGGAGGAACCGTTGGTACTTTTGGAAGAGGCTCTTGTTTATGTTTCGGCGATCGCTTACGACGCACAGTAGCGGTACGCTTACGCTTTTTATCCTGAGGCGCCGGCGATGGCTCCCGCGGCGATGGCTGCACCGGAGATTGGTGAGGCGACGGAGCCGGGTGAGGCGACGAAGACGGCTGCCGCAGCGGCGACGACCTCGCTGGAGACGGGTGAGGCGGCGGCGAAGATGGCCTTGGCGTGTGATTTCGAAGCACGATACAATCCTTCGGCCATAGAATGGTGACGTTTTTTGCGTCACCCAGCACAGTCACATCCCCTTCACCAGCAGGGTAGTGAAGATCCAAAACCTCAAAGGTGGGCATGATTTCATCCACGCCGACAACAGCGTAGCCCTCTGGAACCGGACGACTGTGGTAAGTTGGTGTGGGTCCAATTGGTAAGGCATAGCCGACCGCCACCTTCATTGATATGTTCACAACTTTGACATGTAGCTCGCAGTGTGTCATCTCTGTGATATCATCCACTGGGTAGCCAACAGGAGCCATCGTCGGTGCATCATCGGCATCGCCATTGTCATCACCCGGGACCTCGGTGGAAGCCACACTGCTTTTTCGATTATTCGATAGGCCGGTAGCATCGAATGCAGTGTGCTGCTGAGATGGGCCGGTAGTACTTTGCTCTTTAAGTGAGTTAATTTCATCTTGTTGTTGCTTTAATCGTTCTTCAATTAAACGCATTCGCTCTTTCTCACTTTCTGCTTCAACTGTCGCCCTGTCCTTACTCCTCTGACAGCTTCTATCAGGATATTTCTTCCTCTCTTCGGGAAACCCAGTCCTCCATGATTGGGAGCCTATTGTGCCTCGTGTTCGTCCATCATGTTCCTTATTTCCAAGGGCGAGTGTGAGCTCATCATTCTCTCTATCGGGAATGAAGTCCCCATCTTTAACAGCCTTTACTGCTTTTCTCATCCTCTCGATTGGCAAGGGGTCTTCTTTATGTCGTATGTTATATATACACCTCCCTTCCGAGTCCAACGTGCCCCCATGCCCGTAAAACCAATTCCTTGCACGTTCTACCCAATCGTCTGTCTCTGGGGTGATATTTTTATCACGCAGTTCCTGCTCAAGTTTCTCCCACTTAGGAATGCCAACCTTGTAGCCACCTTGCCCCATAGTATGGTGATACTTCTTCTTAGCAGCATTCAGCTTATTTGTTTCAGACATTTTCTTAGCTTTTTCTGATTTCTTGTATTCCACAAACTCATCCCAGAATGGTTTTATCTTCTCAAACTGAATATTCTTGAAATCGGGAGTCTTCTTTTTCACGACATAGTCAAGGTGCAATCTTTTCTTCTAGTTGGTGAAACACTGGGCCATCTTCTTCAAAGCCCACTCCCTGACCTTAGCCTCCATGGCTCTCCCATGTTGTAAGGCGTCCTCAACTGGATCCTCCGCATTTGGATCCAGCTCTATCTTCGGTAGTTTGAAATTAACCATGAGCCTCTTCCACAGTAAATCTTTGGCGTGGTTAGGGACAAATAAACATGTTCCCTCTTCATCCGCATTAGCAGGCCTATTCCAATTTCTAATGGTGATCGGGATTAAGTCCCTAACGATTACTCCGCATTGTGCCACAAATTTGGTTGCGACAACTTCGGGAGCTGTCGGTCTGCCGTCTACAGCGACATCTTCGATCCTGAACCTCTCATGGTCTTGCAACTTTTTGGTTGGGCCTCGTCTGCTCTTTTCAGTAGATTCCTTCGATCCGGAGGGCTAAAAGAAGAAAGATCGCCGTTACTATTTCTATATAGATAGCAGATGATTAATTAATGAATTGATTTATATTACATGCACCTTGCCGGAGCGGTCGTCTTCTCGATTACACAAGGCATCGCCTTCTCCCTCGCGGAAGGCAACACCTTCAACCTCAAACAAGTTGTCTACTCCGGTAAAAAGAGGATCACCCTCACCGGAGTTTTTCAGAAACGTTGATACGTCTAAATTATCTTCCCCACGGATCACACCTTGGATCAACTCTTCCTTTTCTTCGTCTCTGACGTGTGGGTCCATATTTTCTGCATAGGTGGAAAAACGAATAAGTCAAAGCGGCTGAAGGAGAAAGTTAAGTACGGTGTTGAGAGATATAAACCCTAATTCAGAGAAACCCTAATATATACATACACAATAATAAAAATGAAGAGAAAGGGAAACCGTGTAGTAGATAGGCACATCGTCGAACCCACATGCACCTAAGTTGTTTGAAAATGTGAATCGGGTCTGGGGCTACCCACAGTGACTGACCAGTGGGGCCGAAGACCAATAATACCAAACTAATTAATAAACCTAATAATACCTAACTAATAATAAACCTAATAATCCAAACACCAAAAAGAAAGGGAAACAATCAACACATGGCATCGATGCAATGCTCAAGCAAGTATGATGATATGACAAGTTAATTTGCATTGGAATGTAACCCTAAGAAATGCTCGACGATTTAATCGGGGTTCCGAGGGGTGAAAACCCTAACTCGGAGAAACTCCGGAACACATGAGAGGGGTGGATTTGTTCTTCTAATTAAACTTGTAATTTAAGTTGTTGAACAATGCATGATTATAGCTTAGATAGCTAGGTTTCATTTTTCTGAACATTTTGATATATTATTCATATTTTTATGACTTATAGATTAAAAGTTATTGAATTTATAAGATTATAATTATTTCTGAAATTATTAAAAGCTGGTTAAACTTTTTACACCGCAGGCAAACCTACCCACAGTGACTGACAGAGGGGCCCGGAGCCACCTCAGCAGCCACACAAGCAAAAGTGGCTCCCTGGCTGATTCACGGGTGACGTCACGCCGGCGGTGGCTTGCAGGACGATGATCGGGAACGACGTTAGGGGCGATCTAGGGCGCGTGCGTGCGCGCGTTAGAGAGAGGAGGTTGAGGCGAGCCAAAGAGTAGCGGCGCCGCCTCCAAAAGGTCACCGGAGAGAGAGAGCACGACGACGGTGAGCGGCGGTGGTGGCAGGTGGTCCACGGGGAGGATGAACCAGAGCGAGAGGGGGCGAGAGAGAGGGTCCACGAGGACCAGCAGCATACCAGGTGTGCGGTGGTGGTGTCGGGGAGGCGAGGCGAGGTCGGGAGCCGACGAATCGACGGCGGCGATCGTCGGGCTCGAGGGTCGTTGGCGACGATTGGGAGCGAGCGGGGCCGATTCCTTCAGGGAGAAGCCTCGGGGCGACGAGGCGAAGCTTCCTGCACGCTTGGCTGGGCGAGGGGCGGCCGGTAGGGCGTGCACGGCGGAGGGGCAGCCTGACGGCGTCGTGCGCGAGAAGAGAAGAGGAGGGGAGATGGGGAAGAAGAAGAGGGGCACCCAGTTATAACCAAAGGACCTTTAGTCCCGGTTGGTGGCTCCAACCGGGACTAAAGGGTTATACGTCCCGGTTGGAGCCACCAACCGGGACCTATACTCCAATATTTTCAGCAGCCCAAGCGTTGGCGCGCAGGGGGTCTTTAGTCCCGGTTGGTGGCTCCAACCGGGACATATTCCCCTGTTTTCAAAAAATTTCAGGTATTTTCTCTCTGTTCCCGCCTTATTTTTTATTTTGGGGTTTAAATTTGTATTGTTTTTTAAATGATAATTAATTTGGAATTTAGAAAACTTTAAACATAAGAAGTGTTTGGATTTGAATAAATAATTCAAAAACATATTCTATTTTTAAAAAATAATTAATGTAACCTTTTAAAATGAATTAACTTATATTTTTGAATATTAATTTGGAATTTAGAAAAACTTTAAACATAAAAAGTGTTTGGATTTAAATAAATAATTCAAAAACATTTTCTGTTTTAAAAAATAATTAATGTAACCATTTAAAATATGAACCATTTACAATTAAAAATGAATTAACTTATATTTTTTAATATCAATTTGGAATTTAGAAAAACTTTAAACATAAGAAGTGTTTGGATTTGAATAAATAATTCAAAAACATATTCTATTTTTAAAAAATAATTAATGTAACCTTTTAAAATGAATTAACTTATATTTTTGAATATTAATTTGGAATTTAGAAAAACTTTAAACATAAAAAGTGTTTGGATTTGAATAAATAATTCAAAAACATATTCTATTTTTAAAAAATAATTAATGTAACCTTTTAAAATGAATTAACTTATATTTTTGAATATTAATTTGGAATTTAGAAAAACTTTAAACATAAAAAGTGTTTGGATTCAAAAAATCACGGGCGATAGATCATGTACCTGTAGTACAAACCGGACCCACTTCCTACCGATTCGGCAGACATTTGTCCTTTTTACCCGGGATGGACGAAAAGGTTTGAGATGTACCGGTTGGGAGATAGTCCATGTAAGGTGGTCTAGTATTTTAGGAAAATGGGACGGTAGCATTGTGAAACGGCATTTTGGTGGTTACTTCACAAAACGACCCGTTTTTTGCGCTCGGAAAATGGAAAAGGGCTTTTCCGTGCGACAAAAAGGAAAACTTCCTCCTGCAACATTGTTCTCCATACCAATGTCCACACACATGCAAAATATGGGCACAACATCACAAACTATGCCGTGATTCAGCACATAACATCGGTCATTTGGACCGAAAGCCATGAAACCTCGAACATGATAGGTCATTTTGTGAAGGTTTTTTCGAAACATGATCAATATACCAAGTCTGGTATTTTTCCTTTCAACTATGTAACATAATATGACACCACGCGAAGGATTTTCATTGTTCGGATTTTTTTTGAATTTATTATGCCCGTTTTGAATTATCTGAATTTCTAACTATGGTCGAACCGGTGTGCATGAAGAAAGGGGACGGGCATCGTTAGAACTTGCATTGGATCTCTGAAGAAACCACATATTGCGAGTCTAAAAATGATTTTTTCAAAAAATCACGGGCGATAGATCATGTACCTGTAGTACAAACCAGACCCACTTCCTACCGATTCGGAAGACATTTGTCCTTTTTACTCGGGATGGACGAAAAGGTTTGAGATGTACCGGTTGGGAGATAGTCCATGTAAGGTGGTCTAGTATTTTAGGAAAATGGGACGGTAGCATTGTGAAACGGCATTTTGGTGGTTACTTCACAAAACGACCCGTTTTTTGCGCTCGGAAAATGGAAAAGGGCTTTTCCGTGCGACAAAAAGGAAAACTTCCCCCTGCAACATTGTTCTCCATACCAATGTCCACACACATGCATAATATGGGCACAACATCACAAACTATGCCGTGATTCAGCACATAACATCGGTCATTTGGACCGAAAGCCATGAAACCTCGAACATGATAGGTCATTTTGTGAAGGTTTTTTCGAAACATGATCAATATACCAATTCTGGTATTTTTCCTTTCAACTATGTAACATAATATGACACCACGCGAAGGATTTTCATTGTTCGGATTTTTTTTGAATTTATTATGCCCGTTTTGAATTATCTGAATTTCTAACTATGGTCGAACCGGTGTGCATGAAGATAGGGGACGGGCATCGTTAGAACTTGCATTGGATCTCTGAATAAACCACATATTGCGAGTCTAAAAATGATTTTTTCAAAAAATCACGGGCGATAGATCATGTACCTGTAGTACAAACCGGACCCACTTCCTGCCGATTCGGCAGACATTTGTCCTTTTTACCCGGGATGGACGAAAAGGTTTGAGATGTACCGGTTGGGAGATAGTCCATGTAAGGTGGTCTAGTATTTTAGGAAAATGGGACGGTAGCATTGTGAAACGGCATTTTGATGGTTACTTCACAAAACGACCCGTTTTTTGCGCTCGGAAAATGGAAAAGGGCTTTTCCGTGCGACAAAAAGGAAAACTTCCTCCTGCAACATTGTTCTCCATACCAATGTCCACACACATGCATAATATGGGCATAACATCACAAACTATGCCGTGATTCAGCACATAACATCGGTCATTTGGACCGAAAGCCATGAAACCTCGAACATGATAGGTCATTTTGTGAAGGTTTTTTCGAAACATGATCAATATACCAAGTCTGGTATTTTTACTTTCAACTATGTAACATAATATGACACCACGCGAAGGATTTTCATTGTTCGGATTTTTTTTGAATTTATTATGCCCGTTTTGAATTATCTGAATTTCTAACTATGGTCGAACCAGTGTGCATGAAGATAGGGGACGGGCATCGTTAGAACTTGCATTGGATCTCTGAAGAAACCACATATTGCGAGTCTAAAAATGATTTTTTCAAAAAATCAAGGGCGATAGATCATGTACCTGTAGTACAAACCGGACCCACTTCCTGCCGATTCGGCAGACATTTGTCCTTTTTACCCGGGATGGACGAAAAGGTTTGAGATGTACCGGTTGGGAGATAGTCCATGTAAGGTGGTATAGTATTTTAGGAAAATGGGACGGTAGCATTGTGAAACGGCATTTTGGTGGTTACTTCACAAAACGACCCGTTTTTTGCGCTCGGAAAATGGAAAAGGGTTTTTTCGAAACATGATCATTGTTCGGCACAAATTTAGTCCCGGATGTATTCTGAAACCGGGACTAAAAATATTTTCCGCCATTTCCCACCTCTTCCCGCCAAGTTTTCCGGACGATGAAGACCCTGAAGCTGCGTACTATAGGACTAGGCATGATTATGACTAAAGGGGGCGGCTTTAGGCCTGAGTGTTAGCTAGTCCCGATTTGTCCCGGTTTTTAATATTAATAAATGTCTTAAGTGTTACCTAATAAATAGAGGGAAATGCCTATATAAAGAGAGGGTTCATATTTAGTCTCGGTTGGAGAAACCAACCGCGACTGAAGGGATTGCGGCAGAGTGGGCCAGACAACACTAATAATAGGGGTGAGTGTCGACATTATGTCGTGCGGCTTGTACCTTGTCCCGGATGGTGTCACCAACCGGGACTAAAGATGAACCTTTAGTCCCGATTGGAGACACCAACCGGGACTAAAGATGAGTCAGCACTAATAATAGGAGTGAGTGTCGACATTATGTCGTGAGTGTCGACATTATGCCGAGCTGCTTGTACTATAAATATGCATCCTTGTGAGTCCAGTCCTCCAGCCAGTTTGAGGCATCTCCAAGATGGTTTTAGAGAGCAGGGACACCACTTCGGCCAGTTTCAGGGAGATGCCGACGGAGCCCAGTCCTCCGGCATCTCCGAGAAACTGGTCATAGAGGCACTCCCTAATATGTGAAATTAGTTAGCTCCGAGGCGTATTGATCTAGTTAGTGAAGTTACAAGCTGCAAGATGGTTTTCGAGAGCAGGGACACCACTGCGGCCAGTTTCAGGGAGATGCCGACGGAGCCCAGTCCTCCGGCATCTCCGAGAAACTGGTCATAGAGGCACTCCCTAATATGTGAAATTAGTTAGCTCCGAGGCGTATTGATCTAGTTAGTGAAGTTACAAGCTGCAAGATGGTTTTCGAGAGCATGGACACCACTGCGGCCAGTTTCAGGGAGATGCCGACGGAGCCCAGTCCTCCGGCATCTCCGAGAAACTGGTCATAGAGGCACTCCCGGTCCAGCCACAAAATGGGACTAACACTCAACATATTTATTAATATTAAAAACTGAGACTACAAAACCGGGACTAAAGGCCACAAACCGCGAAATATATCCTTCGGTCAAGCCACAAACCGCGAAAGACATGAACTAGAGTTACATAATATGAGCATGAACTTCTTGGCATATGTCATTCCTTATGACCGCTTCAGACGTAACCATGGAGCATCTTCTTTACTTAACGGAATGCTTGGGTCAGTTTTCACTGTGAAGGGCGGAATTTCATCAAACTTATTATAATCTTCTGACATGTCTGTCTTGTCCTCGATTCCCACGATGTTTCTTTTCCCTGAAAGAACTATGTGACGCTTTGGCTCATCATATGATGTATTCGTTTGCATATTTTTTTCTTTTTTTCGGTCTGGAGGACATGTCCTTCACATAGAAAACCTGAGACACATCATTGGCTAGGACGAATGGTTCATCTCTATAACCAAGATTGTTGAGATCCACTGTTGTCATTCCGTACAACTGGTCTATCTTTACCCCTTCCCCATTCAGGTTGACCCATTTGCAGCGAAACAAAGGGACCTTAAAAGAGACTCCATAGTCTAGTTCCCATATCTCCTCTATGTAACCATAATATGTGTCCTTTTGTCCATTCTCGTCTATTGCATCAAAGCGGACACCACTATTTTGGTTGGTGCTCTTTTTATCTTGGGCGATCGTGTAGAATGTATTCCCATTTATTTCGTACCCTTGGAAATTCAATACAGTAGAAGATGGTGACGCGGTCAACAAGTATAGCTGATCTCCAACAGTGGTGTCATTCAAGAGATGTGTCCGCATCCAACCACCGAAAGACTTCATGTGTTCATCTGTAATCCATGATTCAGGCTTCCCCGGGTTTTTGGAGCGTACAATATTCTTGTGTTCCTCCATATACGGAGCTGCCAAGGTGGAATTATGTAGAACTGTGTAGTGTGCTTTAGTGAAAGAATCCCCATCCCTACATATCATTGCTTTCTTTCCCAGCGTGCCTTTTCCACTTAGTCTTCCCTCATGCCGCGAGTCAGAAACACCAATCGGCTTAAGGTCAGGAATAAAGTCAACACAAAACTCAGTGACCTCCTCTGTTCCATATCCCTTGGAGATGCTTCCTTCTGGTCTAGCACGGTTATGAACATATTTCTTTAAGACTCCCATGAACCTCTCAAAGGGGAACATATTGTGCAGAAATACCGGACCGAGAATGGCAATCTCTTCCACTAGATGAACCAGGAGATGCGTCATAATATTGAAGAAGGATGGTAGGAACACCAATTCAAAACTAACAAGACATTGTACCACATCCTTCTGTAACCTTGGCAGAATATCTGGATTGATTACCTTCTGAGATATTGCATTGAGGAATGCACACAGCTTCACAATGGGTACTCGAACATTTTCTGGTAGAAGCCCCCTCAATGCAATCGGAAGCAACTGCGTCATAATCACGTGACAGTCATGAGACTTCAGGTTTTGGAACTTTTTCTCTCCCATATTTATTATCCCCTTTATATTAGATGAGAAGCCCGACGACACCTTGATACTGTAAAGGACTTCAAAAAAGATTTCCTTCTCTGCTTTGGTAAGAGCATAGCTGGCACGACTTAAGTGACGCCCTTTATCCGTCTTGTTATCTGTATGAATATTCTTTGGGTCTTTCATAATTTGTTGGTCCTCCCGTGCTTCAGGTGTATCTTTTGTCTTCCCATACACGCCTAGGAATCCTAGCAGGTTCACGCAGAGATTCTTCGTCACGTGCATCACGTCGATTGAAGAGCGGACACGCAGGACTTTCCAATATGGCAGCTCCCAAAATATAGATTTCTTCTTCCACATGGGTGCATGTCCTGTAGCGACGTCGTTCGGAACGGATTGACCGCCGGGACCCTTTCCAAAGATTACTTCTATGTCCTTGACCATACCAAATACATCATCACCAGATGGGAGTTCAGGCTTCTTCCGGTGATCTGCCTCACCTTTGAAATGCTTGCCTTTCTTTCTTACGGGATGATTGGTCGGAAGAAATCGTCGATTCGCTAGGTACACAACCTTCTTGCATTTATGCAAATATGTACCTTCGGTCTTATCTAAACAGTGGGTGCATGCCTTATATCCTTTGTTTGTCTGTCCTGAAAGGTTACTAAGAGCAGGCCAATCATTGATGGTTACGAATAACAACCCTCGTAGATTAAATGGCTCCTGTTTGTTCTCATACCATGCACGTACACCTGGTTTGCCCCACAACTGTAAGAGTTCTTCAACTAATGGCCTAAGGTACACATCAATGTCGTTGCCCGGTTGCTTCGGGCCTTGGATGAGCACTGGCATCATAATGAACTTACGCTTCATGCACAACCAAGGAGGCAGGTTGTAGATACATAGAGCCACGGGCCAGGTGCTGTGACTGTAGCTCTGCTCCCCAAAAGGATTCATGCCATCCGTACTTAGACCAAACCATAAGTTCCTTGCGTCACCTGCAAAGTCTGGGAAGTCTCTCTCGATTTTTCTCCACTGTGACCCATCAGCAGGGTGTCTCAACTCCCCGTCTTTCTTACGGTCTTCGTTGTGCCATCGCAACAACCTGGCATGCTCTTTGTTTCTGAACATGCGTTTCAACCTTGGTATTATAGGAGCATACCACATAACCTTAGCAGGAACCCTCTTCCGGAGGGGCTCTCCCTCAACATCACCAGGGTCATCTCGTCTGATCTTATACCGCAACGCCTTGCATACCGGGCATTTATCTAAATTCTCATACTCCTTACCGCGGTAGAGGATGCAGTCATTAATGCATGCATGTATCTTTTGCACATCTAATCCCAGAGGACAGAGAGTCTTCTTTGCTTCGTAGGTACTCTCGGGAAGTTCGTTATGTTTTGGAAACTTCGGCTTCATTATTTTCAGCATCTTTTCAAATGAGGAGTCAGTTAGACCACACTCTGCCTTCCATCGCAACAATTCCACTGTCGTACCGAGCTTTGTGCTGCCATCTTCACAATTTGGGTACAACAATTTCTTGTGATCTTCTAACATGCCCTCTAACTTCAACTTCTCATTTTCTGTTTCACAGTCTCGCTTTGCATCAGAAATGACCCTACCAAGTTCATCAGCCGGCTCATCTGATGCCCGTTCTTCACCTTTTTCCTCTCCATTATCTTCCATTGCAGTATCACTGTATTCAGGAAACATATGACGATAGTTGTTATCATCATCTTATTCTTCACCATCTTCCATCATAACCCCTCTTTCCCCGTGCTTGGTCCAGCAATTATAGTTGGGCATGAAACCTTTCATAATCAGGTGGCCGCGAATGATTTTCGAGGAAGAGTACTCCTTGTTGTTCCGACATTGAACACATGGACAACGTATAAATCCATTCTCTTTGTTTGCCGTAGCCACATCGATAAATTTATCCACGCCTTTGATATACCCGGCTACCCGCCGGTCACCGTACATCCATTCCCGACCGTTCATCTGCATCATATAAGTAAGTTTATCAAAAAACAGGACATCATAAATAGTGAAATAACCAATTCACACCGACACATGAATTGTATCAATGAACTAGAAAAGATAAGATTGCTAACCTCGATCGAGGGAAATAAAGAGGAGAAAGCTCAAGTGCGTCTCGGACACCTTCTATATTTTTGTTCTATGAGAAATTAAACGGGATTTTTCACTCAAACATTTCAACAAACACCTTCAATGCATGCATGAAAAAAAACTAGCACACACCCTCACACCTTACACCATTCGAAAAAACAGAGTGGAGGCAGAGGGGGCTGGGGCGTTGCATTTATAGAGGGCAAGGGGTCTTTAGTCCCGGTTGAAGCCAGGAACCGGGACTAAAGGTGCGTGCCAGGCCACGTGGCTGTGGCCAAACCTTTAGTCCCGGTTGGTGGCTCCAACCGGGACGCATGCCCCCTTACCAACCGGGACCCATGCCCCCTGGCCCCGTGCCCGCTCCAACCGGGACGCGTGCCAGCATTAGTCCCGGTTGGTGGCGCAACCGGGACTAATGCTCCGAGGGGTCGCGAACGGATGGCCCTTTTTCCTCTAGTGAAGGTGTGGAGGGGAGGGGAGCAGCGGCATGGGTCGGTGATGTGAGCATAGCAGAGCACAACGTAGTGAGCGAGAGAGGAATATGACCGCGTGGACCGCGGGTTGTGTCAGAATTTTTACAAGAGTTGTTTTTTCCAAATGGCCCCGTTCGACATCCTTATCGGGACGGAAGTAGTAGTATATATATTTAGGGGATATAGATATAGTGGAGGGAGTAGTATAATAGATATACATATACATATTCAAATAGTCATTGATCATACCATCTTGCAAAAAAATCTAGGCCACCAAGTAGAAGGCGGCGACGGAGGGAGAAAGGTGGGATCCTCCAAAATCCAAGAATACCACGTCTACATGAGCAATAGTGCAGATCATGCAATTGTATAAGACCTCGACATGCATGTGCATGGTTTTGAATAACAAATACATAAAAGATCTACTTTGGGGGTGCATAGAGGGGGGCATATGCCCCCCCTCAAATAAAGACCAATTTTTTTACAGTATGTCTGCACATGCAATGCAATTTCTTGCTTTAATGTTTTCTCACGTTGTGCTTCTTGATCGCTGTGAGGTCGGTGTCATCTTTGCGTCATTATATATACATCCTTTTATTGGGCATGCATATGCCATATTTACGATGGGAGCGGCCGCCGCCGCTCTAGAACAGCTTCCAAAGAAGCTTGTGCACTTGCCTATGTAACTCCAAATTTTGTTACTTATCGAACCCTTTGCCGCACACCCCACATGAGTATGGGTCGGTTGTGGTCAACCTCGTCGGTGTCAAGGTGACCACCACATCGTTGAGGTACTACGAGTGAGCATGTGTACAAACACCATGTATACACGAGCAATAGTGCAATTCATGAAATTGTATAAGACTTTGATATGCATGGTTATGAATAAAAGATACACAAAAGAGCTCCTTTGGGGGCACTAGTGCAGAGCCCCCCCTTTAACTCCGGTTGGGAGGGCCCTCTAACAACGGTTCCCCAACCGCTGTTGAGGGTTCGGTGTTAGAGGGGGGGCCCCTTTAACACCGGTTCTTATACGAACCGGTGTTAAAGGGTGACGCACGTGGGGCTGCCGCAGGCCTCAGCCCCCCCCCCTTTAACACCGGTTCGTATCTGGAACCGGTGTTAAAGGTTCTTCTGCCGCGGCAGACTTCTGCCTCTGCCCCGTTCTGGGCGTATTTCTGCGGGAGGGGGGGAGCGAGGGGGAATCGATCGGGAGCGGTATACTTATAAATCGTCATCGGTACATACGAGTACATGAATAATTAAGCAACTATTATTATACACAAACATCGTCATCGGTACATACATCGTCATCGGCACATACATCGTCATCGTTCATTTTGGTGGATATCTAAAGAGTTCTCCGCTAGGCGTGACGACCTCATCAAGTATGAACCCCGCCAATTCCTCTTGAATGGCTCGTATGCGTTCAAATGGTAGGAGTTGGTCCCGCATCCGTTCGATCTGAATATATATGAAGAATGGGCCGTCAATATATATATAAGAATAAAACTCAACACAATTGATGGTAATAAAATAATGTTGTGGACTTTGTTTACTTACTCTAAGTTGTTCTAGTGCGGCTTGGCACGTCGCACATATCGTGTTGCGAATGAATTCGCAAACATAGTACCCACATAAGTTATTGTCGTTTCCCTGATGCGTGCACTTTACGAGAATAGAGAGTTCAATCAAAATAATAATCAATAAAGCATGATATAATGGAATTGGAAGCTAGCTAGTATTACTTACATTTGGTCTACAAATTTTAGTTCTTCTGACCATTCACCCACGGCCCTGCCCGTGAACCTTTTCCAAACCCTGTCCGACAAAGAAAATGGATAAAGGAGTAATTAATTACTTATTGTCACGAAATTTGCCGATCTAGTGAGGTAATATGATTGAAATTACCTCTGGAGCATCTCTCTAAAGTCTGCCCATAGCTCTTTTTCTTTTCGTAACGAGTCCATGACAAGGACTTTTCCTGAGTCGGGTTGAATGACTAGCAGAATAAAGTGGAACCTACGCACGCATAACTCATCATCAATTACACTTAACATCGAGTAAGCCGAAACAGAATGTGTACAAGAGAGAGGGTAACAGTACTCACGAGAAGTTGTAAGGCAATAGTATTTCCCTTTTGGTTTGTTGTCTCAGTAAAGACTTTAGCAAGTAATCTTCTGTTTGCCCGGGTTTGTCTCTTACCACTTGTTCATGAACTCTATTTGGGTCAACGAACCCAATGTCAAAAGGGCCTCCTTTCATGCATTCCATAACCTTTTTCCTGCATAATAGTACATACATATATGGTGAGCATATATATATATACATGCAATTAATGAAGTGAATGAGATGAGATAAAAATTACAGAAATAGTACTTACACAATATAAAGGCTGATGGCAGATTTGTCGAGTTCCTTCTGATTGAATAGAAAATGCAAGTCTTGAATGTTGAAGTCGATTGCGTCGTCTCCGCACAAGAAAATCTGATCTCTTATATGCGCCGTGATCCATTCTACCTTTCTCGTCTTGCAGAAATGAAGGTACCACTTGTGCAATTTTCGCATCTTTGTTGGTAGAGTCTTGAGCTCCTCTTTCTTGACGAGATTCTTCCCATACTTCCATGGCTGTATGGGGTTGGCATCGCATTTGGGCAAGTTGTCTCCCATGACGTTCAAGTATGCAATGTAAGTCATCCCCATCTCATTGGCCTTTCTTTGTAGCTCTGCCTCGTAATCATTTACGGGAGGAGCGTCTCGTGTGTCGAACATTTGGAGCGGGGCACATGATTGGTTTTCCTGCTCTCCGAGCATGGGAACTGTTTTCTGGGGTGCCTCACGACTGCTACTTTCAGTCTCCCTATGGCGCCTTGCATCCGCCTTCAAAATCTGGCGCTCGTAGTCCGGCACAAGTGGGGTTTCAGGTTTCAAAAGATTATTGTAAAACTTCTCCACCACCGCCGGATCTATTTTCTCCTTTGGCTCGGCCCGTCTAGGTGCAAAGAATTTCTTGACCTGTTCTTCCGAGATCCTATTGGTCTCCTCTTCGCTGCGATTCCATGGTAAAACCGGCAATGGCTTGGCGAAAGGCTGCGGGACGTAGTTTTTTGAACTCTTTGGCCTACGGTTTCCTGCGGATTTCTTTGTGGCAGTGCTACTGATACTCCTCGTGGCAGTGCTCTTCCGCTTACGCTGAGGAGATGGATGAAGCACCGGAGATGGCTGACGGGCCGGAGATGGCTGCCGCGCAGGAGATGGCTGACGGGCCGGAGATGGCTGCCGCGCAGGAGATGGCTGACGGGCCGGAGATGGCTGTCGCGCAGGAGATGGCTGACGGGCCGGAGATGGCTGCCGCACCGGAGATGGCTGCCGCGCAGGAGATAGCTGAAGCGGCTCAGACTGCTGACGCTGCGGAGACGGCGGGGGTGCCAGTGACCTCCAATTTGGAAGCACAATGTGTTCCTTCTTCCAAAGAATGGTTGTTTTCACTGCAAATTTGAGTTGAGTTTCCCCTTCACCTGTAGCATGGTCAAGCTGTGCTTCCTCATATTCCTTCACAACCTCATCCACCCCGACAATAGCATAGCCATCTGGAATCGGTCGGCAGTGGTAAGTTCCACCAGCTACAGGAGGTAAGGCATAGCCGACAACCACCTTAATGGATAAGCCCATTAATCTCACATGCAGCTCAGTGTGTTCGCTCTCCGTGATCTCATCCACGGGGTATCGAGGACCCGCCATTTCAAGCGTGGGCTGCACGTTCTCCGTGGAAGCCACACTGCTTTTCCGCGCAGAGTCTGGGCCGCGGGCAGCTTCCAATGCAGGCTCTTCGTGCCGCTGAGATGGGCCGGTAGCTTGATGGCTCTGTTGTGCATTCACTTGCGCCTGCAGCGCCGCAAGTGCATGTTCTATCTGTGTCATCCGCTATGTACGCTCTTTTTCTTTTCTGCCGCGCCATCTGTAAGAGTCGCTCCAGTCGGCAAACCCATCCTTCCATGTCATACCCCCCGTGCCTCGTGCATGTACAGGGTGTTCTTTTTTACCGATAGCGCGTGTGAGCTGGTCATTCTCTCTGTCGGGATGGAAGGTCCTGGCGGATGTTTCCTCGTATGCCGTGATGAGTTCAGTGACGGGTTTGGCAAGGATGGTTGGGAAGATACACAATCCTGTTTCTGGGTCCAACCTTGCCCCGATTCCGTAGAACCAAGTCTTTGCACATAGGTCCCACCCATCTGTCTGGGGTGTGATCCCTCTCCCGCGCAGGGCCTTCTCAGCTTCCTCCCACTTAGGCCTCTGAGATATGTAGCCACCTGACCCTGTCCTCTGGTGATATTCCTTCTTCAGGGCATTAAGCGTATTGGTTTCTGACCTCTTTTTAGCTATAGCACTTTTTTATATGTCTCAAATTCGGGCCAGTGAGGTCTTATCTTCGCATAATATGCGTCTTCGAAATTTGGAGTCTCGCTAGATTTGATAAATTTGTTCAATTTTGTCTTCTAGTTGCGGAAAGCCTCGGCCATCTTCTTTAGAGTCCACTCTTTGACCTTTTCCTTTATAACCGGGTTGTTTTCATCCTCCTCTGGCGGAAGGGTGAAATTTACCAACAACGAATTCCAAAGCGTTTCTTTGGATCTTTCATCGACAAAGGTACCGTCGCCCTTCTTTGGCTTATTCCAATTTTCAATTGTGATTGCGATTTGGTCCCTAACAAGAACTCCAGCCTGACGTACAAATTTGTCTGCGGCCTTCTTGGGCTCCATCGGCCTGCCATCAACACGGACTGCTTCGATCGTGAACTTTGCACGATCTTTCAACCGCTGGCTCGCGCCTCGCTTGCTCTTTTTCGTAGAAGAAGATGGTTGCGCGCTTGTCGATCCAGAGGGCTAAAAGAAGAAAGTAGCGTTAATTAATACATGTAGAAGAAGATTGTTGGTGGAAGTCAGCAGAGACTTAATCAATGCATATACCTCACCGGACTTTGTAACCATTAAATTGCGTTCACCGGAGTCTTCATCTTCTCCATGACTAGTACTTGAGTTGTCGTCATCATGTCCCTCCAAGTTCAGATATTGTGAGGTGTCCTCATCAATAATGTTCTCCATTATTTCTTCTTCTTCAAGGTTTCTACTAAGTGGATCCATACTAACTGGTTCTGCTCTTCGGTGGCGTTGACTTCAGCTTCGGGTTCAGTTCCTATTCGCGAGAACCAATCACCGGAAAAGAGAAAACAACTCTCAACACATGGCATGTGCAATGCTCATACAATATGGATGATATGACAAGTTAAACGGTGTTGAATTGAATCCTAAAACATGCTTGATCACTTTAGAGGGGGTTCCGAGGATCCAAACCCTAAAACAGGGGAATCATCGGAATCACCTATGGGGTTCAATTGCTTCTTCTAATTAAACTTGATATCAAAGTTGATTAACAATGTATAATTATAGCTTAGTTAGATAGATTTCATTTTTCTGAACATTTTGGTATATTATTTGTATTTTTCTGATTTCAAATGAATTAGTTATGAATTTCCCAAATTTTAATTCATTTTAAACATTTTTGGAATATTTAAATTAATTTCCAAACTTGGGCCCACATGTCAGACTTTTATTATTTTCAGAAAATATTTACAGAATTGATTAAAACCCTAACATGCATGGCCCACCTGTCATATTTAATATTTACTGAAATTATTTACAAAATAATTAATAAAAGAAAATGAGTTATTGCCTCATGCTGATGTCAGCATGACATCAGCAATGGAGCTCACCCTCGGATCGAGCAAGGATCCAATGATCCCGTGCTCTCCTGGATGCACGGAGGGGCGAGATAGAGAGAGGGCGTCGCGGGGAGCCAGATAGTGGCGGCGCCTCCCTGGAATGGTCGTCGGAGCACGACACACGGCGGCGCGCGGCGGCGGGGCTTGCAGATGCTCGTGGCGCCAGCGACAGAGAGCGAGAGGAGGCGAGAGAGGAGTTCTGTGAGGACCGCATGCTCACCACGTATGCAACGGAGGGGTCGGCGAGGCGAGGTGCGGTCGAGAAGCGTCGGATTCGTCGTCGGAGAGTGGCGGACGGCGTCGGAAGAGAAGAGGTCGATGGCGAGGATTCGAAGCACGCGGGGTCGATTCCTTCGGTGGAGATGATCTTCGCGATGAGGCGGTTCCAACGGCGGCGGACAGAGGTGGCGGCGCGGCGCTTCTCTCTGCTCCGATGGCGCGCGCGGTGGCGGTACGTACGGTGGCGATGGCGATCTGGCTGCTCTGGGGGGAAGAAAGGAAGGGGAAGGTGAATTTAATACACCCCCCTTTTAACACCGGTTCGTGCCACGAACCGGTGTTAAAGGGGGGGGATTCGTTTCCCGCGCGCATTTATTACACACACCCCCCCTTTAACACCGGTTCCAGCCACAAACCGGTGTTAAAGGGGGGTGGGGTGCGCGCGGGAAACGAAATAAATGCCCCCCCTTTAACACCGGTTCCTGTCAGGAACCAGTGTTAAAGGGGGGGCATTTATTTCATGCATTAAAGGGGCTTTTTTAATTCAAAAAATATGATATGAATTTAGAAAATTCATATCTTTTTCATTTCAACTCAGAAAAATATGAATAATATATCATAATTTTCAGAAAAATAATATCTATCCTTTCATGTAAAACATTTTATATTTACTTTACATGAATTTTTTAAAAAATAATTAAAACACTTACATATAAATTTTGATTATTCAATTCAAACAAAAATAAATTGTTAAATCCTAAAACTTTGAACATAAGAAATATTAAGCATCTAAAAAATGATTTTTATTAGATCAAATCATATTTTAATGCCGCATCTTTTGTATTAACATTTGGTGGTTGCTTCACAAAACCGTCCGTTTTTTATGCTCGGAAAATGGAAAATGCCTTTTTGGTGCGATAAAAAGGAAAACTCCTCTTGCAAACTATGCCTTGATTCTAGCCATAACATTGGTCATTTGACCCGAAAGCCAAGAAACCTCGAATGAGATAGGTCATTTTGAGACAGTTACATAAAGCCGAACTGGAACTGAAAATTAAGATACATAAAAGAACTGAAAATTAAGATACATGGCCAGATTAAGTAACAATCGGCCGAACTTGTTTCGAAATGTTGGAGTGATTCAGTCATGCTCCTGCCTACACCTGTAATACTCGCCACTGTAGTCGTCGTACTCGCCGCCGCCGTCATCGCTGTCGTCGTCGGGGTCGCCGTAATTGAACCTCTGGAGAGTACGCGTGGGCTGAACTTGAGGGTAGCGCGTGGGCTGGACTTGAGGGTAGCGCAGACGGGGGTTAGAGTCGGCGGCAGTGTCATAGGCCATGATGCTCTGGAGAGTCCGACCGCGCCACCATAGCCGACGGCCGGCCTCGTTGAAGTTAGGAGGAGGTGGGCCGTCCTCCTCGTGCCTGGCGAGCGCCCTCTCATGCCGATCCACGAAGAAGGCTTCCCAAGTAGGGAAATAGTCGGGATGCCATCTGGGATTCCTCCGCTGCTCCGGCGTGAGCTCGAAGTAGTAATGGTTCGTGATGGCCATCCGGCGCGCCACACCTAGAGGGACAGGAGGAACCGGCACGCCTCCGACGCTCAGCATCCAGCCGACGGGGACACAGTAGCCCGGCGGGCAGGGGTAGTTCGAGGCGCAAAGCGCCTCCACCTCCCTGGGGGTTAGTGCTACGGTGGAAGCCATGGGAAAGAGTGATGAGGTTGCAGATATGAGTCTAGAGATGTGCAATGACAATGGAGGCCAACCCCCTACATATATATATAGTGAACTAACGGGAAAAACTGGAGGGAAGAACTGGCCGGAAGAAAAATGGCGGGAAGAAAAATGGCGGGAAAAAATGGCGGGATGAACCTTTAGTCCCGGTTGGAGACACCAACCGGGACAAAACACGAGTCAGCACCAATAATAGGGGTGAGAGCATGTCGACATTATGTCGTGCGGCGTGTACCTTGTCCCGGATGGTGTCACCAACCGGGACTAAAGATGAACCTTTAGTCCCGGTTGGACACACCAACCGGGACTAAAGATGAACCTTTAGTCCCGGTTGTAGACACCATCCGGCACAAAACACGAGTCAACACTAATAATAGGGGTGAGTGTCGACATTATTTTGTAAGTGTCAACACTATGTCGAGCTGCTTGTACTATAAATAGGCATCCTTGTGAGTCCAGTCCTCCAACCAGTTTGAGGCAGGGACACCACTACGGCCAGTTTCAGGGAGATGCCGACGGAGCCCAGTCCTCCGGCATCTCCGAGAAACTGGTCATAGAGGCACTCCCTAATATGTGAAATTAGTTAGCTTCCTGGTGTATTGATCTAGTTAGAGAAGTTACAAAGCTGCAAGATGGTTTTAGAGAGCAGGGACACCACTACGGCCAGTTTCAGGGAGATGCCGACGGAGCCTAGTCCTCCGGCATCTCCAAGAAACTGGTCATAGAGGCACTCCCTAATATGTGACCGCGCGCGTTTGGAGATCAGATCTTAATGGTAAGTACGAATCGGGACAACTTCTTCTCATAGTCCCGGTCCATCCACAAAACATGACTAACACTCAAGACATGTATTAATATTAAAAACATGAACTAGAGTTACATAATATGAGCATGAACTTCTTGGCATATTCCCTTCCTTATGATCGCTTCAGACGTAACCATGGAGCATCTTCTTTACTTAACGGAATGCTTGGGTCAGTTTTCACTGTGAAGGGCGGAATTTCATCAAACTTATTATAATCTTCTGACATGTCTGTCTTGTCCTCGATTCCCACGATGTTTCTTTTCCCTGAAAGAACTATGTGACGCTTTGGCTCATCATATGATGTATTCATTTGCATATTTTTTCTTTTTTTGGTCTGGAGGACATGTCCTTCACATAGAAAACCTGAGCCACATCATTGGCTAGGACGAATGGTTCGTCTAAGTTCTTCATAAGATTGTTGAGATCCACCGTTGTCATTCCGTACTTCTTGTCTACCTCAACCCCTCCTCCTGTTAGCTTGACCCATTTGCATCGAAACAAGGGGACCTTAAAATTAGGTCCATAGTCAAGTTCCCATATCTCCTCTATGAACCCATAATACGTGGTCTTTTGCCCATTGTCTTCTGCTGCATCGAAGCGGACACCACTGTTTTGGTTGGTGCTCTTTTTATCTTGGCCTATCGTGTAAAATGTATTCCCATTTATCTCGTACCCTTGGAAAGTACATACAGTCGAAGACGGTGTCCTGGCCAACAAGTACAGCCGATCCCCAACAGCGGTGTTATTCGTGAGAAGTCTTTGCAGCCAGCCGCCAAAACTCGCCATGTGTTCACTTATAATCCATTCATCAGACTGCCCCGGGTGTTTGAGGCGTATTAAATTCTTGTGTTCATTGATATACGGGGCAACCAATATAGATCTTTGTAAAACCGTGTAGTGTGCTTGATTGAGAGAATGCCCGTCCCTACATATCATTGCTTTACATCCTAGGGTGCCTTTTCCACGCAGTCTCCCCTCATGTCGTGATTCTGGAACACCAATCGCCTTAAGGTCAGGAATAAAATCAACACAGAACTCAATAATCTCCTCTGTTACATAGCCCTTGGAGATGCTTCCTTCTGGCCTAGCACGGTTATGAACATATTTCTTTAAGACTCCCATGTACCTCTCAAAGGGGAACATATTGTGTAGAAATACAGGACCGAGAATGGCAATCTCTTCTACTAGGTGAACCAGGAGATGCGTCATAATATTGAAGAAGGATGGTGGGAACACCAACTCAAAGCTGACAAGACATTGGGCCACATCTGTTTGTAACCCTGGTAGGCTTTCTGAATCGATTACCTTCTGAGATATTGCATTGAGGAATGCACATAGCTTCACAATGGGTACTCGAACATTTTCAGGTAGAAGCCCCCTCAATGCAATCGGAAGCAATTGTGTCATAATCACGTGGCAGTCATGAGACTTCAATTTTTGGAATTTTTTCTCTGCCATATTTATTATTCCCTTTATATTCGACGAGAAGCCAGACGGGACCTTGATACTGCTCAGACATTCAAAAAAGATTTCCTTCTCTGCTTTGGTAAGAGCATAGCTGGCAGGAGTTAAGTGGCATCGTTTACCCTTCTCGTTCTCAGGATGCATAGGCTCTTCAGGGGCCTTCAGACGTTGCTGGTCCTGTCGTGCTTCCGGTGTATCTTTTGTCTTCCCATACACTCCTAGAAAGCCTAGCAGGTTCACGCAAACATTCTTCGTCACGTGCATCACGTCGATTGAAGAGCGGACCTCTAAGACTTTCCAATAGGGTAGGTCCCAAAATATAGATTGCTTCTTCCACATGGGCGCGTGTCCGGCATCGTCATTCAGAACAGATAGACTGCTAGGACCTTTTCCAAAGATTACTTCTAGGTCCTTGACCATACCAAATACCTCCTCACCGGTACGGAGGACAGGCTTCCTCCGGGTTCTGCCAGACGTTTGAAATGCTTGCCTTTCTTTCTTACTGGATGCAGGTTCGGAAGAAATCGGCGATACCCTAGGTACACAACCTTCTTACATTTATCCAAATATACACTTTCAGTATCATCTAAACAGTGTGTGCATGCATTGTATCCCTTGTTTGTCTGCCCTGAAATGTTACTAAGAGCAGGCCAATCATTGATGGTTACGAAAAGCAATGCTCGTAGGTCAAATGGCTCCCCTTTGTGCTCATCCCACATACGTACACCTGGTTTGGCCCACAGCTGTAAAAGTTCTTCAACTAATGGCCTTAGGTACACATCAATGTCGTTGCCGGGTTGCCTCGGGCCTTGGATGAGCACTGGCATCATAATGAACTTCCTCTTCATACACAACCAAGGAGGAAGGTTATAGATACATAGGGTCACAGGCCAGGTGCTGTGACTGCAGATCTGCTCACCAAAAGGATTCATGCCGTCTGTACTTAGACCAAACCTTAAGTTCCTTGCGTCACGTGCGAAGTCCGGGTACTCTCGCTCGACTTTTCTCCACTGTGACCCATCAGCGGGGTGTCTCAACATCGCGTCTTTCTTACGGTCTTCCATGTGCCATCGCAATAACTTGGCATGCTCTTTATTTCTGAAGAGACGTTTTAACCGTGGTATTATAGGAGCATACCACATAACCTTGGCGGGAACCTTCTTCCTAGGGGCCTCGCCCTCAACATCGCCAGGATCGTCTCGTCTGATCTTATATCGCAGTGCAGTGCATACCGGGCATGCATCCAAATTCGCGTACTTCTCACCGCGGTAGAGGATGCAGTCATTAATGCAGGCATGTATCTTCTGCACGTCTAATCCTAGAGGGCAGACAACCTTCTTTGCTTGGTATGTACTGTCAGGCAACTCATTATTTCTTGGAAGAAGATTCTTCATTTTTACCAACAACTTTGAAAATGCGCTGTCAGTCACACCATTCTCTGCCTTCCATTGCAGCAAATCCAGTGTGGCACCTAGCTTTTTTTGGCCATCTTCGCAAGTTGGATACAACAATGTTTTGTGATCCTTTAACATCTGCTCCAGCTTCTCCTTCTCCTTTTCAGTTTCACATTCTTCCTTTGCATCAGTAATGGCCCGACCAAGATCGTCATCAGCGGGCCCATCTGCTCCCTCTTGATCTTCATTATCTACCTCTGTTGCATTATCATCATATTCAGGATACATATTATGATAGTTTTCATCATCCTCTTCTTCTTCGTTGTCTTCCATCACAACCCCTTTTTCTCCGTGCTTGGTCCAACAATTATAGCTGGGCATGAAACCGGATCGAAGCAGGTGGGCGTGAATGGTTCTGGTATTTGAGTAGTCTTTCTTGTTCTGACAGTGAACACACGGACAGCACATAAAACCATTGTGACCACGGTTTGCATTAGCCACAACGATGAAATTTTGGAGGCCCGTAATGTACTCGGAAGTGCGGCGGTCACCGTACATCCATTGCCGATTCATCTGCATTAATATGTAGTATATATCAAAAAATAATAGGGAGATGACCATTTATATATATAGTACATCAATGACACATGAAACTATAGTTGCCGACCTCGACCGAGACGGAAAGAGCAACAAGAAAGCTTATTTTGAGCTCTCGGACATTTCACCGAACACCTCTAGTGCATATGAAAAAAACACAAACTAGCACTCTTCACACCCTCTTGCTAGGCTCCAAAATGTGAAAGAATGGAAGAGTGGGGTGTGTGTGGGCTGGGGTGGTGTCTTATATAGCCCCCCCCCTTTAACACCGGTTCATGCCACGAACCGGTGTTAAAGGGGGGGTGGTGCGCGGGCCACCAGTGCAGGGACCTTTACACTGGTAGAAAAGGGCCCATGCGTCCCGGTTGGTAAGGGCCATTAGTCCCGGTTGCTCAACCGGGACGGGGCAATCGGGACTAAAGCTCTAAACATTAGTCCCGGTTGCCCCACCAACCGGGACAAATGGGGCACACGTGGCGGCATCAGAGCGCGAGGGGGTGTGGAGCATTAGTCCCGGTTCGTAACATGAACCGGGACTAATAACCTGCTGCCGCGGCAGAGATTTGGCCCATTTCTCTGCCGCGGCAGAGAATTCATTTTGGCACATTTTGTTGCCGCGGCAGCATTTTCGCCACTTTTTGTGCCGCGGCAGAGAATTCATTTAGGTTGTTTTATTGTTTATTTAGTGTTTTGCACTTATCAATGAAGGAACCTTATATTACACAAGATCATCATGACAACATTTTACATTCAATACACGGATCGAGTTCATGCACTACATACAAAAGTTGCTATTCGATGCTACCGGTCAATTTCTTGAAAGTTGCTATTTTTACAATTCCTATTGTCTATACACAGCCGAGTAGTATTCCCCTTGTGTGTTTAGGACTTCTGCATCCAAGAATCCCGCCAATTCCTCCTGTATTGCTCGTATGCGATCCTTTGGCAGAAGACCGTCCCGTAGACGTTCGATCTGATTTAAAAAAGGAGTCAGACTATATGAATATGAAACTAAACACAATTTGATTGTAATTAAAAACTATAGAAATTGTTTACGTACGTGGAGTTGCTCTAAATTTCTGCCCTTCTCATCGCACGTCTGCCGGATGAACTCACATACATAGTATCCACATAGATTGTTACCTGGTCCCTGCGTCAGGCACTTTACGACAACAGAGTTCAATCAAAATAATAATCAAGCATGATAATAACTGTATCAAAACTAGAATCAAAGAGATGCGCGGATATAGCTAGTGGTGCTTACATCTAGTGGTTGAAATGTAAGCTCCTCTTTCCAAACACCCCTAGCCTTCTTGGTGAACCGTTTCCAAGCGCTGCCCGGCGTAGAAAACGAATAAAATAAGTTATTAAGTACTTGATATCATAAAATTCACGAACGTTGCCGATATAGTGTCGTAATGATTAGAATTACCGCTGGAGAAGTATCTGCATGTCCTTCCACGTCTCAAGGGGTTTATGTTTCGAGTCCATGACTAGTACACGCCCTTTGTCAAGTTGAATGATTAACGGAATATAGTGGTAGCTGCGAATGCAGAACTAATCAATTATATACTTAACATAGAGTAAGCGAAATAGAAAGTGTATACAAGACAATAACACTCACTGGAAGTTGTAAGGAAATAGTATTTCCCTTTTGGTTCCTTGAAACCTTAACGCGTGTACTATATTATCCTCCGTATCCTGGGGGCTTATTTTGAGATTAGCTTCATGAACCCAATATGGGTCAATGAAGCCAATGTCATAGATTTGTCCTCTGCTGCATTCGAGAATCTTCATTCTGCATATTAAAGTATGATTATATACATGCAATAAACAAATATATTATAGATGAAGACTAAATTAATTACAGAATTAGTACTTACAGACAATAGGCACTCATGATCGATTTGTCCAAGGCGTCTTGATTGAATAATTGAAATAGTTCATCAAATTCAATGGATATCATGTCATCCTTATCTTTCCCATGATGCTTTTTTGTAACCCTCAGCACTATCCAGTTAGCCCCGGCCCTTGTGGCATGCATGTACCAGTTATGCAATCTTCGCATTTTTGTTGGAAGATTGTTTACCTCCTCAGGTTTGACGAGAGGTTTTCCGTACTGGTATTGGTATGCTACTTCACTCACGGGGAAGAACTCTAACTGGGATAAGTACTGGGCAATACTCATACCTTGAGCAGCGGCAGCTTCTCCGTATTGTGCAACTACCTCTGGATCATACTGCTCTTCGGCCCCATATTTGCTCGACCCCACATTGGTTTGAGAAATCACCTTGAGAGGGGAGCAAGTCTGTTTTGCTTGTTCTCCGAGCTGGGCAACAGATTTCCCGCTTGCATCAGTACTGCTCTTCGAGGCTTTTTGTGCTGCATGTGACCTGAGAATAGAACGCTCATAGTCTGATGACAGCTTTGGCTCGGGTTGATGAAGAGTCTTTAGCATTTTCAACACTTTGGATTTTTCTTCTTTGGTGCTGGGGAACTCTGGCTCTTTCGGCCGCCTCAGCTTAGCGAAAAACGCTGTCGTTTCCGCATCAACAATCGCCGCAGTCTCCTCTTCAGTACAGTCATAAGCTCTCTTGGGAGGAACCGTTGGTACTTTTGGAAGAGGCTCTTGTTTACGTTTCGGCGATCGCTTATGACGCACAGTAGCGGTACGCTTACGCTTTTTATCCTGAGGCGCCGGCGATGGCTCCCGCGGCGATGGCTGCACCGGAGATTGGTGAGGCGACGGAGCCGGGTGAGGCGACGAAGACGGCTGCCGCGGCGGCGACGACCTCGCTGGAGACGGGTGAGGCGGCGGCGAAGATGGCCTTGGCGTGTGATTTCGAAGCACGATACAATCCTTCGGCCATAGAATGGTGACGTTTTTTGCGTCACCCAGCACAGTCACATCCCCTTCACCAGCAGGGTAGTGAAGATCCAAAACCTCAAAGGTGGGCATGATTTCATCCACGCCGACAACAGCGTAGCCCTCTGGAACCGGACGACAGTGGTAAGTTGGTGTGGGTCCAATTGGTAAGGCATAGCCGACCGCCACCTTCATTGATATGTTCACAACTTTGACATGTAGCTCGCAGTGTGTCGTCTCTGTGATATCATCCACTGGGTAGCCAACAGGAGCCATCGTCGGTGCATCATCGTCATCGCCATTGTCATCACCCGGGACCTCGGTGGAAGCCACACTGCTTTTTCGATTATTCGATAGGCCGGTAGCATCGAATGCAGTGTGCTGCTGAGATGGGGCGCCGGTAGTACTTTGCTCTTTAAGTGTGTTAATTTCATCTTGTTGTTGCTTTAATCATTCTTCAATTAAACGCATTCGCTCTTTCTGACTTTCTGCTTCAACTGCCGCCCTGTCCTTACTCCTCTGACGGCTTCTATCAGGATATTTCTTCCTCTCTTCGGGAAACCCAGTCCTCCATGATTGGGAGCCTATTGTGCCTCGTGTTCGTCCATCATGTTCCTTATTTCCAAGGGCGAGTGTGAGCTCATCATTCTCTCTATCGGGAATGAAGTCCCCATCTTTAACAGCCTTTACTGCTTTTCTCATCCTCTCGATTGGCAAGGGGTCTTCTTTATGTCGTATGTTATATATACACCTCCCTTCCGAGTCCAACGTGCCCCCATGCCCGTAAAACCAATTCCTTGCACGTTCTACCCAATCGTCTGTCTCTGGGGTGATATTTTTATCACGCAGTTCCTGCTCAAGTTTCTCCCACTTAGGAATGCCAACCTTGTAGCCACCTTGCCCCATAGTATGGTGATACTTCTTCTTAGCAGCATTCAGCTTATTCGTTTCAGACATTTTCTTAGCTTTTTCTGATTTCTTGTATTCCACAAACTCATCCCAGAATGGTTTTATCTTCTCAAACTGAATATTCTTGAAATCGGGAGTCTTCTTTTTCACGACATAGTCAAGGTGCAATCTTTTCTTCCAGTTGGTGAAACACTGGGCCATCTTCTTCAAAGCCCACTCCCTGACCTTAGCCTCCATGGCTCTCCCATGTTGTAAGGCGTCCTCAACTGGATCCTCCGCATTTGGATCCAGCTCTATCTTCGGTAGTTTGAAATTAACCATGAGCCTCTTCCACAGTAAATCTTTGGCGTGGTTAGGGACAAATAAACATGTTCCCTCTTCATCCGCATTAGCAGGCCTATTCCAATTTCTAATGGTGATCGGGATTAAGTCCCTAACGATTACTCCGCATTGTGCCACAAATTTGGTTGCGACAACTTCGGGAGCTGTCGGTCTGCCGTCTACAGCGACATCTTCGATCCTGAACCTCTCATGGTCTTGCAACTTTTTGGTTGGGCCTCGTCTGCTCTTTTCAGTAGATTCCTTCGATCCGGAGGGCTAAAAGAAGAAAGATCGTCGTTACTATTTCTATATAGATAGCAGATGATTAATTAATGAATTAATTTATATTACATGCACCTTGCCGGAGCGGTCGTCTTCTCGATTACAGAAGGCATCGCCTTCTCCCTCGCGGAAGGCAACACCTTCAACCTCAAACAAGTTGTCTACTCCGGTAAAAATAGGATCACCCTCACCGGAGTTGTTCAGAAACGTTGATACGTCTAAATTATCTTCCCCACGGATCACACCTTGGATCAACTCTTCCTTTTCTTCGTCTCTGACGTGTGGGTCCATATTTTCTGCATAGGTGGAAAAACGAATAAGTCAAAGCGGCTAAAGGAGAAAGTTAAGTACGGTGTTGAGAGATATAAACCCTAATTCAGAGAAACCCTAATATATACATACACAATAATAAAAATGAAGAGAAAGGGAAACCGTGTAGTAGATAGGCACATCGTCGAACCCATGGCATCGATGCAATGCTCAAGCAAGTATGATGATATGACAAGTTAATTTGCATTGGAATGTAACCCTAAGAAATGCTCGACGATTTAATCGGGGTTCCGAGGGGTGAAAACCCTAACTCGGAGAAACTCCGGAACACATGAGAGGGGTGGATTTGTTCTTCTAATTAAACTTGTAATTTAAGTTGTTGAACAATGCATGATTATAGCTTAGATAGCTAGGTTTCATTTTTCTGAACATTTTGATATATTATTCATATTTTTCTGACTTATAAACAATAAGTTATTGAATTGACAAGTTTAAATCATTTTCTGGAATTAAAAAAAAGGCAAATAGTTTTTACATCGGGGCGCCAGAAAGAGAGGGGAACAATCAACACATGGCATCGATGCAATGATCAAACAAGGATGATGATATAACAAGTTAATTTGTATTAAAAAGTAACCCAAAGACATGCTCGGCAATTTAAACGGGGTTCCGAGGGGTGAAAACCCTAACTCGGTGAAACTCCGGAGTATATGAGAGGGGTTGATTTTGTTTTATAATTAAACTTGTCTTGAAAGTTGTTGAACAATGGATGATTATAGGGTAAATAGTTAGATCTCATTTTTCTGAACATTTTGATATATTATTTGTATTTTTCTAAGTTATAAATAATTAATTATTGAATTTACAATATTATATCAATTTCTGGATTTAATTAAACCATTTCTAAATTTAAACAAAACAGAAAACATTTTTACACCGAGCCCACTGCTAGCCACAGTGGCTGACAGAGGGGCCCGTGGCCACCTCAGCCTCCACACAAGCAGGTGGACCTAGACCAGGGCTTGACGGGTGGACCTGGACCAGGCCACTTCTAACCTGCACCGCAAAGGCACCTAGCCTCTGAGGCTGGCAGGTGGGACCGTGGCCACGCGGGCACCACGTCACCACGACGGGCGGCAGTGCTGCTCACTACGCGCGGCGGCGACGCGTCGGGAGGGTGGTGCTCCGGCGATTCCAGAGGGGTAAGGGGAACATGGACTATTACGAGTGGTTGCGGTGGTCGAGGTGGGCTCAGTGGTGGTCGCGGTTGAGGAAGGGGTGCTCCTGTTCGTCCTAGATTCCTCGCCGGAGTTGCGCTTGCGGGCGGCGCTTGCAGACGAAGACGATGTCGAGTATCTAGGGCTCGAGCAAGCAACACAGGGCATCAATGGGGTGCGCTAGGTCCTGTATGAGACCTTGGTGGCCAAAGTAGGGCGGAGGAAGGATAGGTCTCACCGGCGGAAGGATGGCGTCGATGGCGACGGTTGCCGATGCCCCTCTTCGATTCCTTTTGCAGGGAGATAGAGGGAAACGAGGCAGAGCTCGTGGCAGGTCAGCAAGGCGGCGGAGCTCGGGCAGCCTGCCGGCGTCGTGGGGCGACGTCTCCTGTGCGCGCGTCGATGAAGCAGAGAAGTGAGATGAGGAAGAAGAAGAGGAGGCGAGCCAGTTATAAACGAAGGGCCTTTTGTCCCGGTTGGTGGCTCCAACCGGGACTAAAGGGTCATACGTCCCGGTTGGAGCCACCAACCGGTACCTATACTCCAATATTTTCAGCAGACCAAGGGTTGGCGCGCAGGGGCTCTTTAGTCCCGGTTGGTGGCTCCAACCGGGACATATTCCCCTGTTTTCAAAAAATTTCAGGTATTTTCTCTCTGTTCCCGCCTTATTTTTTATTTTGGGGTTTAAATTTGTATTGTTTTTTAAATGATAATTAATTTGGAATTTAGAAAAACTTTAAACATAAAAAGTGTTTGGATTTGAATAAATAATTCAAAACCATTTTCTGTTTTAAAAAATAATTAATGTAACCATTTAAAATATTAACCATTTACAATTAAAAATAAATTAACTTATATTTTTTTAATATCAATTTGGAATTTAGAAAAACTTTAAACATAAGAAGTGTATGGATTTGAATAAATAATTCAAAAACATATTATATTTTTAAAAAATAATTAATGTAACCTTTTAAAATGAATTAACTTATATTTTTGAATATTAATTTGGATCTTAGAAAAATTTTAAACATAAAAAGTGTTTGGATTTAAATAAATAATTCAAAAACATTTTCTGTTTTAAAAAATAATTAATGTAACCATTTAAAATATGAACCATTTACAATTAAAAATGAATTAACTTATATTTTTTTAATATCAATTTGGAATTTAGAAAAACTTTAAACATAAGAAGTGTATGGATTTGAATAAATAATTCAAAAACATATTCTATTTTTAAAAAATAATTAATGTAACTTTAAAATGAATTAACTTATATTTTTGAATATTAATTTGGAACTTAGAAAAATTTTAAACATAAAAAGTGTTTGGATTTAAATAAATAATTCAAAAACATTTTCTGTTTTAAAAAATAATTAATGTAACCATTTAAAATATGAACCATTTAAAATTAAAAATGAATTAACTTATATTTTTTTAATATCAATTTGGAATTTAGAAAATCTTTAAACATAAGAAGTGATAGGGGACGACCATGAAACCTCGAACATGATAGGTCATTTTGTGAAGGTTTTTTCGAAACATGATCAATATACCAAGTCTGGTATTTTTCCTTTCAACTATGTAACATAATATGACACCACGCGATGGATTTTCATTGTTCGGATTTTTTTTGAATTTATTATGCCCGTTTTGAATTATCTGAATTTCTAACTATGGTCGAACCGGTGTGCATGAAGATAGGGGACGGGCATTGTTAGAACTTGCATTGGATCTCTGAATAAACCACATATTGCGAGTCTAAAAATGATTTTTTCAAAAAATCACGGGCGATAGATCATGTACCTGTAGTACAAACCGGACCCACTTCCTGCTGATTCGGCAGACATTTGTCCTTTTTACCCGGGATGGACGAAAAGGTTTGAGATGTACCGGTTGGGATATAGTCCATGTAAGGTGGTCTAGTATTTTAGGAAAATAGGACGGTAGCATTCTGAAATGGCATTTTGATGGTTACTTCACAAAACGACCCGTTTTTTGCGCTCGGAAAATGGAAAAGGGCTTTTCCGTGCGACAAAAAGGAAAACTTCCTCCTGCGTACTATAGGACTAGGCATGATTATGACTAAAGGGGGCGGCTTTAGGCCTGAGTGTTAGCTAGTCCCGATTTGTCCCGGTTTTTAATATTAATAAATGTCTTAAGTGGTACCTAATAAATAGAGGGAAATGCCTATATAAAGAGGGTTCATATTTAGTCTCGGTTGGAGAAACATTTTGGTGGTTACTTCACAATGGGTACTCGAACATTTTCCGGTAGAAGCCCCCTCAATGCAATCGGAAGCAACTGCGTCATAATCACATGACAGTCATGAGACTTCAGGTTTTGGAACTTTTTCTCTGCCATATTTATTATCCCCTTTATATTAGATGAGAAGCCCGACGGCACCTTGATACTGTAAAGGACTTCAAAAAAGATTTCCTTCTCTGCTTTGGTAAGAGCATAGCTGGCACGACTTAAGTGACGCCCTTTATCCGTCTTGTTATCTGTATGCATGTTCTTTGGGTCTTTCATAATTTGTTGGTCCTCCCGTGCTTCAGGTGTATCTTTTGTCTTCCCATACACGCCTAGGAATCCTAGCAGGTTCACGCAGAGATTCTTCGTCACGTGCATCACGTCGATTGAAGAGCGGACACACAGGACTTTCCAATATGGCAGCTCCCAAAATATAGATTTCTTCTTCCACATGGGTGCGTGTCCTGTAGCGACGTCGTTCGGAACTGATTGACCGCCGGGACCCTTTCCAAAGATTACTTCTATGTCCTTGACCATACCAAATACATCATCACCAGCAGGGAGTTCAGGCTTCTTCCGGTGATCTGCCTCACCTTTGAAATGCTTGCCTTTCTTTCTTACGGGATGATTGGTCGGAAGAAATCGTCGATTCGCTAGGTACACAACCTTCTTGCATTTATGCAAATATGTACCTTCGGTCTTATCTAAACGGTGGGTGCATGCCTTATATCCTTTGTTTGTCTGTCCTGAAAGGTTACTAAGAGCAGGCCAATCATTGATGGTTACGAATAACAACCCTCGTAGATTAAATGGCTCCTGTTTGTTCTCATCCCACGCACGTACACCTGGTTTGCCCCACAACTGTAAGAGTTCTTCAACTAATGGCCTAAGGTACACATCAATGTCGTTGCCCGGTTGCTTCGGGCCTTGGATGAGCACTGGCATCATAATGAACTTACGCTTCATGCACAACCAAGGAGGCAGGTTGTAGATACATAGAGTCACGGTCCAGGTGCTGTGACTGCAGCTCTGCTCCCCAAAAGGATTCATGCCATCCGTACTTAGACCAAACCATAAGTTCCTTGCGTCACCTGCAAAGTCTGGGAAGTCTCTCTCGATTTTTCTCCACTGTGACCCATCAGCAGGGTGTCTCAACTCCCCGTCTTTCTTACGGTCTTCTTTGTGCCATCGCAACAACCTGACATGCTCTTTGTTTCTGAACATGCGTTTCAACCTTGGTATTATAGGAGCATACCACATAACCTTAGCAGGAACCCTCTTCCGGAGGGGCTCTCCCTCAACATCACCAGGGTCATCTCGTCTGATCTTATACCGCAACGCGTTGCATACCGGGCATTTATCTAAATTCTCATACTCCTTACCGCGGTAGAGGATGCAGTCATTAATGCATGCATGTATCTTTTGCACATCTAATCCCAGAGGACAGAGAGTCTTCTTTGCTTCGTAGGTACTCTCGGGAAGTTCGTTATGTTTTGGAAACTTCGGCTTCATTATTTTCAGCATCTTTTCAAATGAGGAGTCAGTTAGACCACACTCTGCCTTCCATCGCAACAATTCCAGTGTGGTACCGAGCTTTGTGCTGCCATCTTCACAATTTGGGTACAACAATTTCTTGTGATCTTCTAACATGCCCTCTAACTTCAACTTCTCATTTTCTGTTTCACAGTCTCGCTTTGCATCAGAAATGACCCTACCAAGTTCATCAGCCGGCTCATCTGATGCCCGTTCTTCACCTTTTTCCTCTCCATTGTCTTCCATTGCAGTATCACAGTATTCAGGAAACATATGATGATAGTTGTTATCATCATCTTCTTCTTCACCATCTTCCATCATAACCCCTCTTTCCCCGTGCTTGGTCCAGCAATTATAGTTGGGCATGAAACCTTTCATAATCAGGTGGTCGCGAATGATTTTCGAGGAAGAGTACTCCTTGTTGTTCCGACATTGAACACATGGACAACGTATAAATCCATTCTCTTTGTTTGCCGTAGCCACATCGATAAATTTATCCACGCCTTTGATATACCCGGCTACCCGCTGGTCACCGTACATCCATTCCCGACCGTTCATCTGCATCATATAAGTAAGTTTATAAAAAAACAGGACATCATAAATAGTGAAATAACCAATTCACACCGACACATGAATTGTATCAATGACCTAGAAAAGATAAGATTGCTAACCTCGATCGAGGGAAATAAAGAGGAGAAAGCTCAAGTGCGTCTCGGACACCTTCTATATTTTTGTTCTATGAGAAATTCAACGGGATTTTTCTCTCAAACATTTCAACAAACACCTTCAATGCATGCATGAGAAAAAACTAGCACACACCCTCACACCTTACACCATTCGAAAAAACAGAGTGGAGGCAGAGGGGGCTGGGGCATTGCATTTATAGAGGGCAAGGGGTCTTTAGTCCCGGTTGAAGCCAGCAACCGGGACTAAAGGTGTGTGCCACGCCACGTGGCTGTGGCCAAACCTTTAGTCCCGGTTGGTGGCTCCAACCGGGACGCATGCCCCCTTACCAACCGGGACCCATGCCCCTGGCCCCGTGCCCGCTCCAACCGGGACGCGTGCCAGCATTAGTCCCGGTTGATGGCGCAACCGGGACTAATGCTCCGAGGGGTCGCGAACGGATGGCCCTTTTTCCTCTAGTGTTAACACCGGTTCGTGGCACGAACCGGTGTTAAAGGGGGCTCCTTTAATGCCGCAGGGGCCACGCTGGTACGCCCCCCTTTAACACCGGTTCGTAGAAGAACCGGTGTTAAAGCCCCTTTTTGGGATCAACAAAAGACCTTGTTTCCACTAGTGGGGGCGCAGAGAGGGGCCATAAAGACCTTTTTTTACAGCATTTCTGCACATAAGATGAGTGGGTTTTTCTTGTATATGGTAGGGATTTCATCTTTAGGGTTCAAACTACACGGAATCTGGGAGTTTTAAGTTTAATGTTGTGTCGATCGGGTCGGTGCATATATGCACGCGGGGAATGGAAATAGACTAGTGATGCATGCATTGCCTGCTAGCCAAACGTCACGCACGTCTTGCTAAATTAACCACTAGTCCACTACTACTAGCTAGGTCGGTAGCTAGAGCAGGCAATTTGCTCAACGTGCGATCTGCAGGAGCGTGGCGCTGTAGCCGACCTGCTCCATCTCCCACCGCAGCTTCGGCGTCGCCGGGCCATCTTCCTCCTCCACCGCGAGGAATGTACTCCTGCGTGCACAGTCGAAACAAACTTATTTTGTACAGTTATAATCTGAGAATAACTAATTAATGTGCGTAACTACAATTTCTGCTTAGTTTGAAAAACCGTACGTGGCCAACCCAGCAAAAATTGTCAAACTATACTGTATGTATGTACTCAAACTGTACTGTATGTACTTACTCAAAGTAGTCTCCAACACTGAACATTCATGGAAGTTTCCTACGTGACCCAAGTAGGAAGTTGCAACTTTTTCAAGTTCCAACTCGATCGACACGTGGGTAGCAATTTATAACAGGACGACCAATAATCGAAACGAGCAATCATAGCCTAGGCCGGCCGGAGCCGAGGAGAAGCGGATGGATGCCGTTGCTGCGCGCGCGCGCCTATGGAGATTTATTAAGGAAGACCCCATCCAGAGAAACACACAAGCTAGTAGTAATAGCATGCAGGGCCATGGTCCGACGAACTAACAGAGATTACCTCGAGCTTGTGGACGAAGATGTGGCACAATAGAGGCACATTATCTCTAAGTATGTCACGATTTTAGCCGGAAACATTGATTATTTGGTTAAAAAGTCATAAAACTTGGGCGTAATTACCTTGTGATGGGACGACTGAACCTGGGCATAATTACCTTGATCCCTAAGGCGATAGGGCCTCTGACATCCGCCAATTCCGTCCCATCACAATCCTCAATATCATTCAGAGGATCCTTGTGAAGATCTGCGCCTCTCGTCTTGCACCTGTCATGGAGCGCCTCACTCATCAGTATCAATTTGCCTTCCTCAAAGGCAGATTTATACACGATGGGATTCTGGCCCTCCATGAGATCATCCACGAGATCAAGTCCAAAGGAATGAAGGGCATCTTCTTAAAGCTAGACTTCCAGAAGACCTACGATCGTCTGGACTGGCGGTTCCTCCAGCAGGTCCTCATTAGACGAGGATTTGACGACCGCCTGATCACCTGGGTGATGCAATTCATCATGACCGGAAGCAATGCGATTAACATCAACGGCGAGATTGGGCCTTACTTTCTCCCATCCTGTGGTGTTCGTCAGGGAGACCCCCTATTGTAGGGGTTCGTAGCATGAAAAACAAAAATTTTCTACCGCATGAACACACAATCAAGATCTAATCTATGATCAAGCCAAGATCTATCTACTAGATTGTAGCAACGAGTCAACAAAATACTAACCCTCAAAGATCCAAAGCGGTTAACGAGAGCAGATTCTCGTGGGTGATGTAGTCGTACACTTCCGATCTCAAGATCGCATAGACGATCCTTCCGGCGCTGCGTTCCGGCAGCGCTTCCGCAGTCGGTCACACGTTCGATACTCGATGAAGACCTTCCTCTCCCTTGTTCCAGCAGGCAGCGGAGGTTGTAGCACTCTCCTCGCGATTCCGGCAGCACGACGGCATGGTACCGAAAGTAGAGGGAAGATCTCGCAGGGCTTCGCCTTAAGCCGGAGCGAGTATGGTGGACTATGAGAGAGCCTTCGGTGATCTAGGGTTTAGACACACCAAGGAGGGGGCTAGGCTGGCGGCTAGGGTTTGACCTAGGCGGCGGCGGCGAGTTGCCCTAGGCCGGCGGCGGCTATGGAGGGCGGTGGCGGCTTGGAGCTAGGGTTTTGGGTGGAGAACTTGTGTGCTAGGAGGGGCAGCCCTGCCCCTCCCTTTATAGGTGGGAGGCGCCGGATAAGGGGAGGGAGTCCCTCCCCAACTCGGATCCCTAGTGGGCCGGCGGTGGAGGAGGAACTCCTCCCCAACTCTGTTTCCCACTTCCCCTCCACTTCCCAAAATAGCCGTTTGACTTTTCAAATTGGCGTTTGAATTTTCAAACTAGGATTTGATTAAACCCTTTATTTTGTTCAGCGATGACACTTAGTACATAATGCAATCATTCCAACTTGGTATGACACATTCATGTATCCTTCCCCTTCGGAGTGCCGGACATTCTGGAACCTTCTAGAACATTCCTGATGAAAACACCGGAACCATTCTCCAACCCCGAAACAGGACTTTCCTTATATGAATCTTATTCTCCGGACCATTCCGGATCTCCTCGTGATATCCCGGATCCCATACGAGACTCCGAACAACATTCGGTCTCTTTCTCATCATTCCATAACTACTCAACAACATCGAATCCTTAAGTGTGTCTCCCTACGGTTCGTGAATTATGCGGACATGATCGAGACACTTCTCCGATCAATAACCAATAGAGGAATCTAGAAATTCATATGGCTCCCACATATTTCTATGATTACTTTGCGATCGAATGAACCACTTACATACGATACCAATTTCCCTTTGTCTCACGATAGTTTACTTATCCGAGGTTTTGATCGTCGGTATCTCTGCATACCTAGTTCAACCTTGTTACCGATAAGTACTCTTTTCTCGTTTCCGTGATATGTGATCCCTTGTGAGCCAGTCACATGCTTGCAAGCTAATTGGATGACATTCCACCGAGAGGGCCCAGAGTATATCTATCCGTCATATGTATGGACAAATCCCACTTGTGATCCATGTGCCTCAACCCATACTTTCCAAACACTCAATGCCACCTTTATAGCCACCCAGTTACGGTGTGGTGTTTGATGTCATCAAAGCATCCTTCCGGTGATGGTGATTAACATGATCTCATGGTCGAAGGAATTAGGTTACTATGTATCAGAAAGCTTATAGAAAATGAACTATATTAAATGACTTGATCTTTATGCTACGCTTAACTATAGGAGTATGTCCATCACATCATTCTCCTAATGATATGACCCTGTTGTTAATAACATCTCTATGTTCATGATCAGGAAACCATGATCATATATTAACCAACAAGCTAGTTTAACAAGACGCTTTACTAGGGACTCTTTTATGTTTACAAATCACACAAGTATTAATGTTTCCTTTTAATACAATTATAGCATGGTATGTAAACATTTATCATAAGTATGAAGATATGATAATAACCTACTTTATTATTGCCTCTTGGGCATATCTCCAACACCTATCCCCACTCCTCTTCAACGCGGCGGTGGACGCCCTCGCGGAGATGCTGGAGAAGGCCAAGGCAGCCGGCCATATCTCCGGTGTGGTAGGCCACCTTATTCCAAGAGGGGGGATCACCCAACTCCAGTACGCTGACGACACAATGTCATGATTGAAGGGTCAACTCTAGATATTGCGAACCTCAAATTCCTCCTCCTGTGCTTCCAGGAAATGTCTGGCCTCCGCATCAACTTCGACAAGAGTGAGATTATCGCACTTGGGTTCTCTCAGGACGAGCAGCAGAGGATAGCGGACAATTTCAATTGTCGGCTCGCCTCCTTCCCCATAACTTACCTGGGGATGCCAGTCCACGACACCAGGATCCTTATCAGGGACCTGGATCCGCTCGTAGACAGGGTGCGCTCAAGGTCTGAACCATGGTGTGGGAGATGTTGGAGATATGCCCTAGAGGCAATAATAAATGTAGTTATTATTATATCTTTGTGTTTATGATAAATGTTTACATTCATGCTATAATAGTATTAACAAGGAAACATTAATACTTGTGTGATTTTTAAACTTAATTTGAAGTCCCTAGTAAAGCCTCTATACATCACTAGCTTGTTGGTTAATGAATGATTGTGGTTTCCCTGTCATGAACATTGAGATGTTATTAACAACAAGATAATATAGTTAGGAGAATGATATGGTGGACATACTCCTATAGATAAGCGTAGCATAAAGATCAAGTCATTTTAATAGTTCAATTGCTATATGCTTTCTGATACATAGTAACCTAATTCCTTCGACCATGAGATCATGCATATCACCTTTACCGGATGGATGCTTTGATGACATCAAACACCACACCGTAACTGGGTGTCTATAAAGGTGGCATTGAGTGTTCGGAAAGTATTGGTTGAAACACATGGATCAAGAATAGGATTTGACCATCCATATGACGGATAGATATACTCTGGGCCCTCTCGGTGGAATGTCATCCAATTAGCTTGCAAGCATGTGACTGGCTCACAAGGGATCACATATCACGGGAACGAGAAAAGAGTACTTATCGGTAACGAGGTTGAACTAGGTATGCAGAGATACCGACATCATAACCTCGGATGAGTAAAGTATCGTGAGACAAAGGGAAATTGGTATCGTATGTAAGTGGTTCATTCGATCGCAAAGTAATCGTAGAAATATGTGGGAGCCATATGAATTTCTAGATTCCTCTATTGGTTATTGTTCGGAGAAGTGTCTCGATCATGTCCGCATAATTCACGAACCGTAGGGAGACACACTTAAGGATTCGACGTTGTTTGAGTAGTTATGGAATGATGAGAAAGAGTCCGAATGTTGTTCGGAGTCTCGAATGGGATTCAGGATATCACGAGGAGATCCGGAATGGTCCGGAGAATAAGATTCATATAAGGAAAGTCCCGTTTCGGAGTTGGAGAATGGTTCCGGTGTTTTCATCGGGAATGTTCTAGAAGGTTCCGGAATGTCCGGCACTCCGGATGGGAAGGGTACATGAATATGTTATATCAAGTTGGTATGATTGCATCATGTACTCGGTGTCATCGCTGAACAAAATAGAGGGTTTATTCAAATCCTAGTTTGAAAAGTCAAACGCCAAGTTTGAAAGTCAAACGGCTATTTTTGGGAAGTGGAAAAAGAGGAGGAAACCGAGTTGGGGAGGAGTCCCTCCTCCACCGCCGGCCCACCTCCAAGCCGAGTTGGGGAGGGACTCCCCTTCCCTTGGCCGGCCGGCCCCTCCACCTATATAAGGAGGGGCAGGGCTCCCCTCCTAGACACATAAGATCCCCGCCTCCAAACCCTAAGCCGCCGGCGCCGCCACCTGCTGCCGCCGCCGCCCTAGGTCAAGCCGCCGACACCTAGCAACCCTATCCGCCGGCCAATCTTCCTCCACAGTTCAGTGTGCTATCTTGTATGGTTTAGAATCGGAGCTTCAGAAAAGGTTTGAGAATTCAGACCCATATGATATTGTCGAGGATCTCAAATTGATCTTTGAGACTCATGCGGCAATTGAAAGCTATGAGGCTTATGAAAAGTTCTTTAACTGCAAGATGGAAGAGGGCAGCTCCGTCAGTGAGCATGTTCTTAAGATGTATGGGCACGCAAACAAACTTCAAAGCTTAGGTATAGTGATTCCTAATGATTTGGGGATTTACCGCGTCCTCCAATCACTACCACCAAGTTACAAGAACTTTGTGATGAACTACAACATGCAAAACATGAACAAGACGTTACCAGAACTCTTTGCCATGTTGAAATCTGCAGAAGTGGAGATCAAGAAAGAGAACCAAGTGTTGTTTGTCAATAAGACCACCAAATTCAAGAAAGGCAAGTCTAAGCAGAAGGGACACTTCAAGAAGGGTGGTAAGAAAGTTACCACGCCAACGAAGAAGACCAAGGCTGGACGTAAGCCTGATACTGAGTGTTTTTACTGCAAGGGAGAAGGTCACTAGAAGCGGAATTGCCCAAAGTACTTGGCGGATTTGAAGAACGACAACATCAAGAAGAAAGGTATATCCGATATACATGTTATTGATGTGTATCTCACTAGTACTCGTAGTAGTGCCTGGGTATTTGATACTGGTTCGGTTTCTCATATTTGTAACTCGAAATAGGTGCTGTAGAATAAACGGAAGCTAGCGAATAACGAGATGACGATGCGCGTGGGAAACGGATCAAAGGTTGATGTGATCGCGGTCGGCACGCTACCCCTTCATCTGCCATCGATATTAGTTTTATACTTAAATAATTGTTATTTGGTGCCTGCGTTAAGCATGAACATTATATCGGGATCTTGTTTATTGCGAGATGGTTACTTGTTTAAGTCCGAGAATAATGGTTGTTCGATTTATATGAGTAATATGTTTTATGCACATGCACCTTTTATAGATGGTCTATTCTTGTTGAATCTCGATAGTGGAAATACACATATTAATAACATTGAGGCTAAACGTTTGAAATCGAGCGATAACTCGACTTATATGTGGCACTGTCGTCTTGGTCACATTGGAGTGAAGCGTATGAAGAAACTCCATTCCGATGGACTTCTTGAATCACTTGATTTCGAATCACTTGAAAGATGCGAAGCATGTCTGATGGGTAAAATGACTAAGACTCCATTCTCTGGTATGATGGAGCGAGCTACGGACTTATTGGAAATCATACATACCGATGTGTGTGGTCCAATGAGTGTAGAATCGCGCGGTGGTTATCGTTATGTTCTTACCTTCACGGATAATTTGAGTAGATATGGGTATATCTATTTCATGAAACATAAGTCCGAAACTTTCGAGAAGTTTAAGGAATTTCAAAGTGAGGTAGAGAATCAACGTAACAAGAAGATTAAATTTCTACGTTCTGATTGTGGAAATGAATATCTAAGTTACGAGTTTGGCGAGCATTTGAAGAAATGCAGAATACTTTCACAATAGACACCGTCGGGAACACCACAGCGTAATTGTGTGTCCGAACGTCGTAATCGAACTCTCTTACATATGGTTCGTTCTATGATGTCACTTATAGATTTACCGCTATCATTTTGGGGTTATGCATTAGAAACAACCGCATTCACTTTAAATAGGGCACCATCTAAATCCGTTGAAACGACACCGTATGAATTATGGTTTGGGAAGAAACCTAGATTGTCGTTCCTTAAAGTTTGGGGTTGCGAAGACTATGTAAAGAAGTTACAGCCGGACAAGCTTGAACCCAAAGCGGAAAAATGCGTCTTCATTGGATACCCGAAGGAAACTATTGGGTATACCTTCTATCATAGATCCGAAGGCAAAATCTTCGTTGCCAAGAATGGATCCTTTCTAGAGAAGGAATTTCTCTCGAAAGAAGTGACTGGAAGGAAAGTAGAACTCGACGAGGTTGTCGAACCTTCTCTCGAAATTGCGAGTAGCGAAGCACCGGAAGAAGTTCCTGTGGTGCCTGCACCAGTTAGAGAGGAAGCTAATGATGATGATCATGAAACTTCGGTTGAAGTTGCTACAGAGCCTCGCAGGTCAACGAGAACTCGTACCACTCCAGATTGGTATGATCCCGTTATGAGTGTCATGTTGGTGGACAACACCGATGACCCTGAGACATATGAGGAAGCAATGATGAGCCCAGATTCCAAAAAATGGCAAGAAGCCATGAAATCCGAGATTGGATCCATGTACGAAACCAAGTATGGACTTTGGTGGACTTACCGGATGGCCGGAAGGCTGTCGAGAACAAATGGATTTTCAAGAAGAAAACAGATGCTGATGGTAATGTTACTGTCTATAAAGCTCGACTTGTCGCAAAGGGGTTTCGACAAATTCAAGGAGTTGACTACGATGAGACTTTCTCACCAGTAGCGAAGCTAAAGTCTGTGAGGATTATGTTAGCAATCGCTGCATATTATGATTATGAGATATGGCAGATGGATGTCAAAACAGCATTCCTCAATGGAGACATTGATGAAGAGTTGTATATGATGCAACCCAAAGGTTTTGTCAATCCTAAAGATGCTAACAAGGTATGCAAACTTCAACGGTCCATTTATGGATTGAAGCAAGCATCCCGAAGTTGGAATCAACGTTTTGATAAGGTGATGAAAAGTTTTGGTTTTGTACAAACTTATGGAGAAGCTTGTATTTACAAGAAAGTGAGTGGGAGCTCTGTAGCATTCTTAATACTATATGTAGATGACATATTGTTGATTGGGAATGATGTAGACCTTCTTAATAGTGTCAAGGAATATTTGAATAATAGTTTTTCAATGAAAGATCTTGGCGAAGCAGCTTACATATTAGGCATAAAGATTTATAGAGATAGATCGAGACGCCAAATATCATTGTCACAAAGTACATATTTGGACAAAGTTCTAAAGAGGTTTGGAATAGAAGATAGCAAGAAAGGGTTCTTGCCCATGTTGCCCAATACGACCTTGAGTAAAACTCAAAGTCCGACATCGGCAGAAGATAGAGAAAGGATGAGTAAGACTCCCTATGCCTCAGCCATAGGATCTCTAATGTATGCCATGCTATGTACTAGACCCGACATTGCATATGCTGTTAGTTTAACTAGCAGATATCAAAGTGATCCAGGAGTGGATCATTGGACAGCGGTCAAAAACATCCTTAAGTACTTGAGAAGAACTAAGGATATGGTTCTTTCTTATGGAGGTGATGAACAGCTCGTTGTAAATGGTTACACCGATGCTAGTTGGAACAACGATCTGGATGATTCTAAATCACAATCTGGATACGTATTTATTTTGAATGGTGCAGCAGTTAGCTGGAGGAGTGCAAAGCAAAGCGTTGTGGCGAGATCTTCAACTGAATTGGAATACATGGCTGCTTCGGAGGCTTCACAAGAAGCGATATGGATGAAAGAGTTCATTACAGAGCTGGGTGTGGTTCCTAGTGCGTTGGACGCAATGTCTATCTACTATGATAACATGGGCGCCATAGCCAATGCGCAAGAACCAAGGTCACACAAGAAGCTGAAGCATATCAAGCTACGTTTTCACGCTATTCGAGAACATGTCCAAGATGGGGACATAAAGATTTGCAAAGTACACACAGATCTGAATGTGGCGGATCCGTTGACTAAACCTCTCCCGAGGGCAAAACATGACCAGCACCAAACTGCCATGGGTGTTCGGTATATTACCATGTAATCTAGATTAGATGACTCTAGTGCAAGTGGGAGACTATTGGAGATATGCCCTAGAGGCAATAATAAATGTAGTTATTATTATATCTTTGTGTTTATGATAAATGTTTACATTCATGCTATAATAGTATTAACAAGGAAACATTAATACTTGTGTGATTTGTAAACTTAATTTGAAGTCCCTAGTAAAGCCTCTATACATCACTAGCTTGTTGGTTAATGAATGATTGTGGTTTCCCTGTCATGAACATTGAGATGTTATTAACAACAACATCATATTGTTAGGAGAATGATATGGTAGACATACTCCTATAGATAAGCGTAGCATAAAGATCAAGTCATTTTAATAGTTCAATTGCTATATGCTTTCTGATACATAGTAACATAATTCCTTCGACCATGAGATCATGCATATCACCTTTACCGGATGGATGCTTTGATGACATCAAACACCACACCGTAACTGGGTGGCTATAAAGGTGGCATTGAGTGTTCGGAAAGTATTGGTTGAAACACATGGATCAAGAGTGGGATTTGTCCATCCATATGACGGATAGATATACTCTGGGCCCTCTCGGTGGAATGTACACCAATTAGCTTGCAAGCATGTGACTGGCTCACAAGGGATCACATATCACGAGAACGAGAAAAGAGTACTTATCGTTAACGAGGTTGAACTAGGTATGCAGAGATACCGACGATCATAACCTCGGATGAGTAAAGTATCGTGAGACAAAGGGAAATTGGTATCGTATGTAAGTGGTTCATTTGATCGCAAAGTAATCGTAGAAATATGTGGGAGCCATATGAATTTCCAGATTCCTCTATTGGTTATTGTTCGGAGAAGTGTCTCGATCATGTCCGCATAATTCACGAACCGTAGGGAGACACACTTAAGGATTCGACGTTGTTTGAGTAGTTATGCAATGATGAGAAAGAGTCTGAATGTTGTTCGGAGTCTCAAATGGGATTCGGGATATCACGAGGAGATCCGGAATGGTCCGGAGAATAAGATTCATATAAGGAAAGTCCCGTTTCGGAGTTGGAGTGGTTCCGCTGTTTTCATCGGGAATGTTCTAGAAGGTTCCGGAATGTCCGGCACTCCGGAGGGGAAGGGTACATGAATGTGTTATATCAAGTTGGTATGATTGCATCATGTACTCGGTGTCATCGCTGAACAAAATAGAGGGTTTATTCAAATCCTAGTTTGAAAAGTCAAACGCCAAGTTTGAAAGTCAAACGGCTATTTTTGGGAAGTGGAGAAAGAGGAGGAAACCGAGTTGGGGAGGAGTCCCTCCTCCACCGCCGGCACACTTCCAAGCCGAGTTGGGGAGGGACTCCCTCCCCTTGGCCGGCCGGCCCCTCCACCTATATAAGGAGGGGCAGGGCTCCCCTCCTAGACACATAAGATCCCCGCCTCCAAACCCTACGCCGCCGGCGCCGCCACCTGCTGCCGCCGCCGCCCTAGGTCAAGCCGCCGCCGCCTAGCAGCCCTAGCCACCGTCCAAGCTTCCTCCTCGGCGTGTCTAAACCCTAGATCATCGAGGGACTCTCTCATACTCCACCATACTCGCTCCGGCTTAAGGCGAAGCCCTGCGAGATCTCCCCTCTACTTCCGGTACCACGCTGTTGTGCTGCCGGAATCGCGAGGAGAGTGCTACAACCTCCGCTGCCTGCTGGAACAAGGGAGAGGAAGGTCTTCGTCGAGTACCGAACGTGTGACCGACTGCGGGAGCGCTGCCGGAACGCAGCGCCGGAAGGATCGCCTACGCGATCTTGAGATCGGGAAGAGTACGACTACATCACCCACGAGAATCCGCTCTCGTTAAACACTTTGGAATCTTCGAGGGTGAGTTATTCCATCGACTCGTTGCTACAATCTAGTAGACAGATCTTGGCTTGTTTGTTTGTATGCGATAGAAAATTTTTGTTTTCCATGCTACGAATCCCTACAGTGGTATCAGAGCCGTGTCTATATGTAGATCTGTTGCACGAGTAGAACACAATGGTCATTATGGGCGTTGATGCTTTTATTGTCGATTGCTTCTTGTGTACTTTGCATCTTGCGGGATGTTGGGATGAAGCGGCCCGGGCTAACCTTACATGACATCGTTCATGAGACTTGCTCCACGCTTGACATGCAACTTGTATTGCATAAGTGGCTTTGCGGGTGCCTGTTTCTCCTAGCATAGTTAAGATTCAATTTACAATGGGTGATTAACAATACTAGTATCAATGTTGTGGTTCTTGTTCGTAAGTTAGAATGACACTTATTGAAAGCCCCAAACCACGTAAAATATGCAAAGAAAGTAGAGGCGTCTAACTTTGTTTTGCAGGGGTGTGCTGTGATGTGATATGGCCATGATTGTGATTATATTTGATGTATGCAATGTTCCTTATTGTAAGTTGGCAATCGGCAGGAGCCATATGGTTGTCTTTAATTTATGTTAAGACCCGTGTGTCTATTCAAAGTAGTTGAAATAGTTGAAGCCGGTGGACGACAACCATGGAGAAGCGTCATTGACCTTGATGCAATGCCGGTGATGATGGAGATCATGTTCGTGCTTGAAGATGAAGATCGGAAGCACAAAGAAGAAAGGCCATATCATATCACATATTATGAATTGCATGTGATGTTAATCCTTTATGCATCTTGTATTGCTTAGTAGACGACGGTAGCATTATAAGATGATCCCTCATGCACATGAATTTCAAGTCATAAAGTGTTCACCCTTAGTTAGCACCGTTGCTAAAGCTTGTTGTTTCGAAGCACCACGTGATGATCGGGTGTGTTAGATTCCGCAAGTGTATACAACGTGAGCAAGCCAGATTTGCTCATGCGGAAACTAAGGTTTGATCTTGACGAGCCTAGCATGTACAGACATGGTCTCGGAACACGGATCACCGAAAGGTAAAGCATGAATCATATAGTAGATATGATGAATATGTCGATTGTTCGCCATTGAAACTATATCAACTCTCGTGATGATCGGTGTTGATGTGGTGGATTTGGTTCGTGTGATCACTAAAACAATGTGAGGGATATTGTTTTGAGTGGGAGTTCACCTAGATTAATTTTATTATTAATTTGAACTCAATTTGTCATAAATTTAGTCTAAACTATTGCAAATATGTTGTAGATCAATGGCAGCCCCTACCATCAATTTTAATGCGTTCCAAGAGAAAGAAAAGTTGAAAAACAATAGAAGCAACTTCGCGGATTGGTTCCGCAATTTGAGGATTGTCCTCACAGCTGGTAATTTGACCTATGTGTTGGATGCACCGCTGGGTGACCCACCTACAGCTGATGCTGCCGATGAAGTAAAGAATGTTTACCTCACTCGAAAGACTCGTTACTCCACAATTTTGTGTGCTATCTTGTATGGTTTAGAATCGGAGCTTCAGAAAAGGTTTGAGAATTCAGACCCATATGATATTGTCGAGGATCTCAAATTGATCTTTGAGACTCATGCGGCAATTGAAAGCTATGAGGCTTATGAAAAGTTCTTTAACTGCAAGATGGAAGAGGGCAGCTCCGTCAGTGAGCATGTGCTTAAGATGTCTGGGCACGCAAACAAACTTCAAAGCTTAGGTATAGTGATTCCTAATGCTTTGGGGATTTACCGCGTCCTCCAATCACTACCACCAAGTTACAAGAACTCTGTGATGAACTACAACATGCAAAACATGAACAAGACGTTAGCAGAACTCTTTGCCATATTGAAATCTGCAGAAGTGGAGATCAAGAAAGAGCACCAAGTGTTGTTGGTCAATAAGACCACCAAATTCAAGAAAGGCAAGTCTAAGCAGAAGGGACACTTCAAGAAGGGTGGTAAGAAAGTTACCACGCCAACGAAGAAGACCAAGGCTGGACCTAAGCCTGATACTGAGTGTTTTTACTGCAAGGGAGAAGGTCACTGGAAGCGGAATTGCCCAAATTACTTGGCGGATTTGAAGAACGGCAACATCAAGAAGAAAGGTATATCTGATATACATGTTATTGATGTGTATCTCACTAGTACTCGTAGTAGTGCCTGGGTATTTGATACTGGTTCGGTTGCTCATATTTGTAACTCGAAACAGGTGCTGCAGAATAAACGGAAGCTAGCGAAGAACGAGGTGACGATGCGCGTGGGAAACAGATCAAAGGTTTATGTGATCGCGGTCGGTATGCTACCCCTTCATCTACCATCGGGATTAGTTTTATACTTAAATAATTGTTATTTGGTGCCTGCGTTAAGCATGAACATTATATCGGGATCTTGTTTATTGCGAGACGGTTACTTGTTTAAGTCCGAGAATAATGGTTGTTCGATTTATATGAGTAATATGTTTTATGCACATGCACCTTTGATAGATGGTCTATTCTTGTTGAATCTCGATAGTGGAAATACACATATTAATAACATTGAGGCTAAACGTTTGAAATTGAGCGATAACTCGACTTATATGTGGCACTGTCGTCTTGGTCACATTGGAGTGAAGCGTATGAAGAAACTCCATTCCTATGGACTTCTTGAATCACTTGATTTCGAATCACTTGAAAGATGCGAAGCATGTCTGATGGGTAAAATGACTAAGACTCCATTCTCTGGTATGATGGAGCGAGCTACGGACTTATTGGAAATCATACATACCGATGTGTGTGGTCCAATGAGTGTAGCATCACGCGGTGGTTATCGTTATGTTCTTACCTTCACGGATAATTTGAGTAGATATGGGTATATCTTTTTCATGAAACATAAGTCCGAAACTTTCGAGAAGTTTAAGGAATTTCAAAGTGAGGTAGAGAATCAACGTAACAAGAAGATTAAATTTCTACGTTCTGATCATGGAGGTGAATATCTAAGTTACGAGTTTGGCGAGCATTTGAAGAAATGCGGAATACTTTCACAATTGACACCGTCGGGAACACCACAGCGTAATGGTGTGTCCGAACGTCGTAATCGAACTCTCTTAGATATGGTTCGTTCTATGATGTCACTTACAGATTTACCGCTATCATTTTGGGGTTATGCATTAGAAACATCCGCATTCACTTTAAATAGGGCACCATCTAAATCCGTTGAAACGACACCATATGAATTATGGTTTGGGAAGAAACCTAGATTGTCGTTCCTTAAAGTTTGGGGTTGCGAAGCCTATGTAAAGAAGTTACAGCCGAAAAAGCTTGAACCCAAAGCGGAAAAATGCGTCTTCATTGGATACCCGAAGGAAACTATTGGGTATACCTTCTATCATAGATCCGAAGGCAAAATCTTCGTTGCCAAGAATGGATCCTTTCTAGAGAAGGAATTTCTCTCGAAAGAAGTGACTGGAAGGAAAGTAGAACTCGACGAGGTTGTCGAACCTTCTCTCGAAATTGCGAGTAGCGCAGCACCGGAAGAAGTTCCTGTGGTGCCTGCACCAGTTAGAGAGGAAGCTAATGATGATGATCATGAAACTTCGGTTGAAGTTGCTACAGAGCCTCGCAGGTCAACGAGAACTCGTACCACTCCAGATTGGTATGATCCCGTTATGAGTGTCATGTTGGTGGACAACACCGATGATCCTGAGACATATGAGGAAGCAATGATGAGCCCAGATTCCAATAAATGGCAAGAAGCCATGAAATCCGAGATTGGATCCATGTACGAAACCAAGTATGGACTTTGGTGGACTTACCGGATGGCCGGAAGGCTGTCGAGAGCAAATGGATTTTCAAGAAGAAAACAGATGCTGATGGTAATGTTACTGTCTATAAAGCTCGACTTGTCGCAAAGGGGTTTCGACAAATTCAAGGAGTTGACTATGATGAGACTTTCTCACCAGTAGCGAAGCTAAAGTCTGTGAGGATTATGTTAGCAATCGCTGCATATTATGATTATGAGATATGGCAGATGGATGTCAAAACAGCATTCCTCAATGGAGACATTGATGAAGAGTTGTATATGATGCAACCCAAAGGTTTTGTCAATCCTAAAGATGCTAACAAGGTATGCAAACTTCAACGGTCCATTTATGGATTGAAGCAAGCATCCCGAAGTTGGAATCAACGTTTTTATAAGGTGATCAAAAGTTTTGGTTTTGTACAAACTTATGGAGAAGCTTGTATTTACAAGAAAGTGAGTGGGAGCTCTGTAGCATTCTTAATACTATATGTAGATGACATATTGTTGATTGGGAATGATGTAGACCTTCTTAATAGTGTCAAGGAATATTTGAATAATAGTTTTTCAATGAAAGAGCTTGGCGAAGCAGCTTACATATTAGGCATAAAGATTTATAGAGATAGATCGAGACGCCAAATATCATTGTCACAAAGTACATATTTGGACAAAGTTCTAAAGAGGTTTGGAATAGAAGATAGCAAGAAAGGGTTCTTGCCCATGTTGCCCAATACGACCTTGAGTAAAACTCAAAGTCCGACATCGGCAGAAGATAGAGAAAGGATGAGTAAGACTCCCTATGCCTCAGCCATAGGATCTCTAATGTATGCCATGCTATGTACTAGACCCGACATTGCATATGCTGTTAGTTTAACTAGCAAATATCAAAGTGATCCAGGAGTGGATCATTGGACAGCGGTCAAAAACATCCTTAAGTACTTGAGAAGAACTAAGGATATGGTTCTTTCTTATGGAGGTGATGAACAGCTTGTTGTAAATGGTTACACCGATGCTAGTTGGAACACCGATCCGGATGATTCTAAATCACAATCTGGATACGTATTTATTTTGAATGGTGCAGCAGTTAGCTGGAGGAGTGCAAAGCAAAGCGTTGTGGCGAGATCTTCAACTGAATCGGAATACATGGCTGCTTCGGAGGCTTCACAAGAAGCGATATGGATGAAAGAGTTCATTACAGAGCTGGGTGTGGTTCCTAGTGCGTTGGACGCAATGTCTATCTACTATGATAACATAGGCGCCATAGCCAATGCGCAAGAACCAAGGTCACACAAGAAGCTGAAGCATATCAAGCTACGTTTTCACGCTATTCGAGAACATGTCCAAGATGGGGACATAAAGATTTGCAAAGTACACACAGATCTGAATGTGGCGGATCCGTTGACTAAACCTCTCCCGAGGGCAAAACATTAACAGCACCAAACTGCCATGGGTGTTCGGTATATTACCATGTAATCTAGATTAGATGACTCTAGTGCAAGTGGGAGACTGTTGGAGATATGCCCTAGAGGCAATAATAAATGTAGTTATTATTATATCTTTGTGTTTATGATAAATGTTTACATTCATGTTATAATAGTATTACCAAGGAAACATTAATACTTGTGTGATTTGTAAACTTAATTTGAAGTCCCTAGTAAAGCCTCTATACATCACTAGCTTGTTGGTTAATGAATGATTGTGGTTTCCCTGTCATGAACATTGAGATGTTATTAATAACAAGATCATATTGTTAGGAGAATGATATGGTGGACATACTCCTATAGATAAGCATAGCATAAAGATCAAGTCATTTTAATAGTTCAATTGCTATATGCTTTCTGATACATAGTAACCTAATTCCTTCGACCATGAGATCATGCATATAACCTTTACCGGATGGATGCTTTGATGACATCAAACACCACACCGTAACTGGGTGGCTATAAAGGTGGCATTGAGTGTTCGGAAAGTATTGGTTGAAACACATGGATCAAGAGCGGGATTTGTCCATCCATATGACGGATAGATATACTCTGGGCCCTCTCGGTGGAATGTCATCCAATTAGCTTGCAAGCATGTGACTGGCTCACAAGGGATCACATATCACGGGAACGAGAAAAGAGTACTTATCGGTAACGCGGTTGAACTAGGTATGCAGAGATACCGACGATCATAACCTCGGATGAGTAAAGTATCGTGAGACAAAGGGAAATTGGTATCGTATGTAAGTGGTTCATTCGATCGCAAAGTAATCGTAGAAATATGTGGGAGCCATATGAATTTCCAGATTCCTCTATTGGTTATTGTTCGGAGAAGTGTCTCGATCATGTCCGCATAATTCACGAACCGTAGGGAGACACACTTAAGGATTCGACGTTGTTTGAGTAGTTATGGAATGATGAGAAAGAGTATGAATGTTGTTCGGAGTCTCAAATGGGATTCAGGATATCACGAGGAGATCCGGAATGGTCCGGAGAATAAGATTCATATAAGGAAAGTCCCGTTTCAGAGTTGGAGAATGGTTCCGCTGTTTTCATCGGGAATGTTCTAGAAGGTTCCGGAATGTCCGGCACTCCGGAGGGGAAGGGTACATGAATGTGTTATATCAAGTTGGTATGATTGCATCATGTACTCGGTGTCATCGCTGAACAAAATAGAGGGTTTATTCAAATCCTAGTTTGAAAAGTCAAACGCCAAGTTTGAAAGTCAAACGGCTATTTTTGGGAAGTGGAGAAAGAGGAGGAAACCGAGTTGGGGAGGAGTCCCTCCTCCACCGCCGGCCCACCTCCAAGCCGAGTTGGGAAGGGACTCCCCTCCCCTTGGACGGCCGGCCCCTCCACCTATATAAGGTGGGGCAGGGCTTCCCTCCTAGACACATAAGATCCCCGCCTCCAAACCCTAAGCCGCCGGCGCTGCCGCCGCCGCCCTAGGTCAAGCCGCCGCCGCCTAGCAACCCTAGCCGCCGGCCAAGCTTCCTCCTCGGCGTGTCTAAACCCTAGATCGTCGAGGGACTCTCTCATACTCCACCATACTCGCTCCGGCTTAAGGCGAAGCCCTGCGAGATCTCCCCTCTACTTCCGGTACCATGATGTTGTGCTGCCGGAATCGCGAGGAGAGTGCTACAACCTCCGCTGCCTGCTGGAACAAGGGAGAGTAAGGTCTTCGTCGAGTACCGAACGTGTGACCGACTGCGGGAGCGCTGCCGGAACGCAGCGCCGGAAGGATCGTCTACGCGATCTTGAGATCAGGAAGAGTACGACTACATCACCCACGAGAATCCGCTCTCGTTAAACACTTTGGAATCTTCGAGGGTGAGTTATTCCATCGACTCGTTGCTACAATCTAGTAGATAGATCTTGGCTTGTTTGTTTGTATGCGATAGAAATTTTTTGTTTTCCATGCTACAAATCCCTCAGGAGATTCACGTCGAAGGGCAGCAAGACAGTCCTGATTGACTCCTGCCTGTCCAGTTTGCCCATGTATATGATGGGCATGTACCTCCTCCCCGAGGGGGTGCATGGGGCATTTGACAAGGAGTTGTCGAGGTTCTTCTGGAAAGACCCGTTAGGGCTTCTGGCAAGACCCGTTAGGGCTTCTGGCAAGACCCGTTAGGGCGCCAGAAGTACCACATGGTCAAATGGGCCGACATTTGCGCCCCTAAGGATTTTGGGGGCATAGGTATCCTCGCTTACCGACAGTTTAATAAGGATCTTATGCTTAGATGGGTTTGGTGCATTTTGCGCGACGATGGAGGTCTCTGGCTCAAGCTCATTAAGGCCAAGTACCTGCGGGGTCGGCCCCTCCTGGGCTGCGACCGGCGAGACGGATCACAATTCTGGCACTCCATCCAGGAGATCAAGAACGAAATCCGTCTTGGGGCCGCCGTCCCCATCGAGAATAGGGAGGGGACCATGTTTTGGCTGGACTCCTGGCTCCGGGAACGCCAACTGGGTGTGGTGTACCCGAGCCTCTTCGCCATCTGTTCGGATCCAGCGCTCCGAGTATCCACCACAGCACTTGAAGGTACATGGAACATCTCGTTCCGTCGCACCTTTGGTCCGGAGGAAACTGAAGCCTGGAGGGAACTTAGGGCAGAGCTCCCGACCTCCTTGATGGACGAACCCGATAGGGTATCTTGGACCCTCACTCCGTCAGGTTCCTTCTCGGTTGGCTCGGCCTATCGGGCCCTCTTCGGTCGAGTGGCTCTCCCATGGACCAAGCCCCTTTGGAAGGCCCCCCTCCCACTGAAGATAAAAATTTCCGTCTGGCAACTTCTCCGCGATAGACTCCCGTCGGGGGTAGAGGTGGCCAAGAGATATGGCCGGGGGATGGGTTATGTCCATTATGTGGGATCCCCGAAACGGGCACCCACATAATGTTCACCTGTCCCGCGGCCCGGTTTCTGTGGAATTTCACCAGAGAGGCGTTGGGCCCGACCTGGCTGGCCCATGATCTCGGTGAATTCCTAGAAACCCAAGTACACCAGCCCGGAAAGGGCCGCCGCCTTTTCTGGCTAGTGTTTGCAGCGATGTCATGGTCCCTCTGGAACATTCGGAACAATATGGTTATTGAGAAGATTCTTACTAGGCGTGCATCTGACTCGATTTTTCGCTTTCTGGCTTGTCTGCATCTTTAGTACCCGTTGTGTAGACAGCGGGACAAGTCGAGGCTGGACGCGACTCTTCGCCAGCTCTTGGAGGCAGCCCGGCGGCTCCCCCCTAGTCCGGCGCCCCCCCTTTTTTGTGTGCTTTATGTCCTTTTGGGTCGTTATGTGTTGTGGACCCAGCATTTGATGTGTATTTGACTTCGAACTTTCGATGCTTATGGTGGATGTTTGCTTTATTTATAAAGCGGGGCGAAGCCTATTTCGAGACAGAAAAGTCATAAAACTTTGAACATGCTAGCTCATACTCCCTCAGTTTCAAAATATAAGATGTTTTAGATTTGTGAAGCAAATATATCTAGACTAGTTTTAGTATATAGGTTTACTCATGTTTGGAGTGAATCTACACACTAAAACAAGTCTAATATATTTTCTTCACAAACCTAAAACATCTTATATTTTGAAATGGAAGGAGTATATAAGAAGGTTTATTTTGAGATATTTGCAATATTCTAAGTTTGATATTTTTCTTGTAGCTATGTCACATAATATGGCATCACGCAATGGTTTTATATTTATGGATCTTTTTTAATTTCTTATGCTCATTTTAAACTATGATCAAAATGACGGACATGAAGATTCTTGCTCGGGCTAACCCTCGCTAAACTTGTAGTGTATATCTAATAAGATTGTATATTGTGAACCTAAAAATGATTTTTTTTCAAAAAACCATACGCATTAGATCATGTACCTGTAGTTCGAATCTTATCCCACTTCCTACGGATTCGACAGGAATTTGTCTTTTACATGAGGGAAGTACGGAAAGGTTTAAGATATCACGGTTGGGACATTGTCCATGGAAGGTGGTCTAGTAATTTTGAAAAATAGGGTGATACCATTTTAAAAACTTTTATTTGGTGGTTGCTTCACAAAACACTCTATTTTCGGCGTTCGGAAAATGGAAAATTGCTTTTTTGGTATGACGACAAAGAAAACTTCATTTTGGAACATTGTTTGCCATCCTAACATGCACATGTGTGCACAATATAGGCATATTATCGTAAACTATTCCATGATTTTAGCCATAACATTGATAATTTTGTCTGAAAGCAATGAAACCTCGAGCATGATAGCTCATATCTGAGAAGGTTTTTTTGAGATATTTGCAATATTCCAAGTTTGATATTTTTCCTTGTAACAATGTCACCTAATATGACACCACGCGAAGGTTTTACATTTATGGATCGATTTTGATTTCTTATGCACGTTTTAAACTATGGTAAAATTGGCTGGCATGAGGATTCTTAGCTCGAGGATGAGCATCGCTAAACTGGCAGTGAATGTCTGATGAAATAGCATATTTTAAACCTAAAAATAAGGTACTTTGGTGTTCCGATGGTCGGTTTCCACCGGAACCCTAGACCCCCCCCCCCCCCCTCCCGTAAATCTACCCCTTTGACCGGCCTACAATGACGGTTGACCAATGGCTTATATCTTCATTTTTGTTTGTTTAGGCAATACCTACATGGACAACAAAGGACGTGACCATTATACCACAAGATTCACTCTGGTGGCTCCATAGCCGGAGTTTTTTAGGTATTCCACTATATTTTTTAGTTTGAATATCTTTTAAAATGCGTTATAGGGAAGTATGAAAGAATATATAACATTTTTATGTTTTACTTAATTTTATTCACACAAATGTGTAATATTTGAGTGTATATAGATATATCTTATTTTTCTACAAATTATAATATATATTTGTATTTTTCCGATTTAGAATTATTTTTCTATGATTAATGTGGTAAATGGGAAAAGAGCTTTGCCGACGACATTGCCGCCGGTGTAGGTGTCAAACCTGGGCCGACGGCTTAGCCGTCGGCGTAGGTATGACGCCGTCGAATCATTGTTATGGCCAAGCCCCTATGCCGACATCCTATCTACGCCGACGATTGTCGTCGGCCCACCACGTCCTACGTCGAAGGCTTTTCTAGGCCGACGGCTGTTTTGCTAGGCTACCCGGCTCGGGGTCTACACCGTCGTCCGTGACTAAAAATCAACGACGTAGCATATGGCCGACGGCTCGACTAAAAGCCTATGGCGCCTTAAAGTTTTCCCGTAGTGCTGTACGACTTTTTTTTATATGTTCTTAATTAACTCTGTTTTCATTGCTGACTAGTAGTCGATCGACCGGGACCACCGTACCAGTCCTAACCCTAGGTGTGCAGAGAGACTTACTAACATGCTCTAGCTTAGGCAGGAGACCATGCATGTATGCAGGAGCCTGTACCTACAGGACAAGCCAAGTGATCAATGGTGGCCTTCCCTGTTCAGACAAAAAAGCAAACGCATTAAGGGGAATATTGATGCCACACCTGAACCTTGAGCTGGCCACTGCTGCTTCCTCATGGTCATGGAGCCGTGTGGGAACAGCAGGTCTCTACCTACCTATCAGTTGCAGTAATTCCATCAGACTTGAAATCACATCGGTGCTACTACTAGTGCTGCTTCCGGGCCGGTTGATGGACGCAGCAGAGGATGTGGTGAATGCGTTCTTCGTGGCGATGATTGTTCCTACGACTATAGTACATATAATAGCTAGATTATACTCCCTCTGTTTCAAATTACTCCGCCGGCGCGTTTATGTAGGTGAACTAGTACTCTCTTATTTTTCATTCAAAAAAATCCTCGAATTTTTGAAATAGATAGTATGAAATATGTACTACGTATACCAAAAATTCTAAGAATTTTTTGATAAAAAATGAGAGAATACTAGGCCACCTAGGTAAGCGTGCGCGCGGAGTAATTTGAAACAGAGGGAGTACGTACGTACGGGCGCAGTAGAAGTAGCTGCCTGAGAAACGTAGAAGCTTAGCTAGCTTGCTAGGAGACGATCGACCGATTTGAAGAGAGAATCGACGACGTTCAAATGTCATGCAGCTAGCTAGCTAGCTAGATGCGCACCAGCTAGTGCATGTGTCTTCGCGCGTGGCGGAACGGATATCTGTCAATCGATCCATGGGCTATGGCGATCGAGCTCTCAACAGTAATCAATACGTGTAGCAGTTGTTGGATAAACCCTGCATTTCTCCTCTGTCACCTCTGCACATCAGGGGCTGACCTGTCTGTCTGTCAGCTCCGTCAGGCTAGCTAGTTTATTCAGTTATCCCAAATAAGTAGGAGATCGGTGTCGTGAGCCTGTTCACGACCTGGTATAGCTGGTTTTTCGCTAAGTAGTTGGCTGCAGCGCGAGCCTCGTGGGATGGCGCGAGGACCTGTTCGTGCGGCAGTATCAGCGACAGAAGAGCAGGACGTGGGATGGCACGTCCAGTAGTCGCTCCGATCTGTTAGCTATTTTCCCGTTTTCCCTTTGTTGTAATCAACATAAATACTGAAGAGTAACAGAAAAGCCGGGCACTTTTACACGGCACCAAAATCCTCTTGTGTTCTGTTGTGTTCGATCGAGAGTTCAGAGAGCGAGATAGGTGTGTGTGATTGTGTTTGCAACGTCAATTGGTATCAGAGCCCTGCCGATTCAAGGGGATCTCGACCTCGGCCGAGCGACGGTCGGCCACGGAGAAGGCCAAGGGGGCACAGGGGTCGGCCGCCGCCTCGGGCGCATCCAAGCCACCGGGACAGACTCCGGGCGGCGTCGCGGCCAGAGCCATGCCAGCAGGTCAGCGCCGCTCTTCCGCGTCTCCGACCCCGCGCCGCGGTCGAAGCCTGGCCCGCGGCGGCGGAGAGATCGTCATCCGCGAGCGCGTCGTACGGGAGCACTCAGGTAACGCGCAGTACCCCACCCTTACCCGCTCCAACTATACGGAGTGGGCCATGGTGATGCGTGTGCAGCTACAGGCTGCGCACCTCTGGGACGTCATCGAGTTCGGCGCTGAGGAGGAGGGCGATGATCGTGCTGCGCTGGCCGCACTGCTGCGGGCGGTGCCCCCGGAGCTGGTGCGGACGCTCGCCGTCAAGGACTGCGCCAAAACCGCATGGGACACAATCAAAACCATGAGGCTAGGCTGCGAGCGCGTCCGCGAGGCAAAGGCGCAAACTCGCCGACGCGAGTGGGAGGAGCTGCGGTTCAAAGATGGTGAGTCCATCGAGGACTTCTCGATCCGGCTCACCGCGATCGTCAACGACCTCGAGCTACTGGGTGACCCCGTCGACGAGTACCGAGCCGTACTCAAGTATCTTAGGGTGGTGCCAAAGAAATACCGTCCGATGGTCATGGCGATTGAGCAGACAGTGGATCTGCGATCGCTCACGATCGAGGAGGTAACCGGCCGTCTGATCACGGCTGAGGAGGCATACGACCTCGACGACGTCGGCGACGGCGTCGGCAAGCTCCTCCTCACAGAGGAGGAATGGGCGGCGCGCCAGAACAAGGGCGCGCCAGGCAGCGGGAGCAGCAGCAGCAAGCCTCCTTACAAACCCAAGCAGGACACCGGCAGGCCCGCTGGCAGCACGGGCAACAACAAGCCCGGTGGAGGTGAACGCCGGAAGGGGAACTGCCGGTACTGCGGAAAGGCCGGCCACTGGGCAAAGGAGTGCAGGAAGGCTCAGCGCGATCGTGAGCGGCAACAGCAGGCCAACCTGGCTCAGACGCAAGAAGAGGAGCCGCCGGCGATGATGATGGCTGTGGCCTACGAGGCTGTGGCACAGCACACTGTATTTCTCAACGAGGAGAAGGTAATCCCAGTGCCCTCTCCTAACGGCCTCTGGTATTTTGATACTGGGGCTAGCAGTCACATGACAGGACAGAGGCACGTCTTCTCTGAGATAGATGAAACAGTGCGAGGCACAGTCAGGTTCGGAGACGGATCGCACGTGAACATTTGCGGCAAAGGCTCGGTGATCTTCAGAGGTCACTCCGGCGACCAGCGCGTGCTCGCGTGCGTCTACTACATCCCAAGCCTAAGGAGTAACATCATCTCTGTGGGGCAGCTGGACGAGGGAGGCTACAAGATCTCCATCAAGGACGGGACCATGGTCATCCACGACCCATCCCGTGGTCTCCTCGCAAGGATCAAGCGGGCAGGCAATCGTCTGTACACTGGCGTGCTGACACACGACGCACCGGTGTGCCTGCTGAGCAAGTCCGACGATGCAGCCTGGCGATGGCACGCACGTTTCGGACACCTGCATTTCCGCGCCCTGCATGCACTGTCGCGGCGGGACATGGTACGTGGGCTGCCTGGGATCCAGCGCGTCGAGGAATACTGCGACGGTTGTGCCTTGGGAAAGCAGCATCGGTCCCCCTTCCCTAGCGCGTCGCCGTTCAGGGCGGAACGGAAGCTAGAGCTCGTCCACACAGACCTCTGCGGGCCAATCTCGCCCATGACACCCGGCGGGAACCATTATTTCCTCCTGGTGGTGGATGACATGAGCCGCTACATGTGGATCGAGACGATCAAAGCCAAAAGCGACGCGTTCCGATTCTTCAGGAAGATCAAGGCCGCGGCCGAGGCCACGAGCAGCTGTAAACTGCGCGCGTTCAGATCAGACCGAGGCGGCGAATTCAACTCCGGTGAATTCCGCGAGCTGTGCGACACCACCGGCATCAAGCATCAAACCACCACACCATACTCCCCCCAACAGAATGGTGTTGTCGAGAGACGCAACCAAACTGTGGTGGAGATGGCGCGTTGCCTCCTGAAGAGCAAGGACATGCCGCCGCGCTTCTGGGGAGAGGCCGTGCGGACTGCGGTGTACATCCTGAACCGCGCCCCCACTCGAGCACTGGACGGTGTCACACCATATGAGATGTGGCACGGGAAGAAGCCAAACGTACAGCACATGCGTGTGTTCGGATGCGTCGCCCATGTCAAGAGGGTCGGCCCCGGCATCACCAAGCTCGCCGATCGATCCACACCCATGGTGTTCATCGGCTACGAGGAAAACTCCAAGTGCTACAGGGTCTACGACCCAGCCAAGAACAAACTCCAGGTATCGCGTGACGTGATTTTTGAAGAAAACAGGCCATGGCGCTGGGGGAAGGAGCACACAGATGCGGTGACACAAGCCACGTTCACGGTGACGTACACTCTGGAGGACGGCACCCTGGAAACGGATACTGGAGCCGGAGCCGCTCCGACGCGAGCGGCTGGCTCTCCGGGTCGAGCCATCGGTGAGAATCTGCCAGCGGCAGGCTCGCTGGCGTCGCCCCGAACACCTGCATCTCCCCCACCAACACCTGCAACTTCCGACGCCGCAATGACATCTGCTCCTGTGACACCAGCTGAAATACGCTGGGCCACGCCGCTGACGGATGATGAGGGGCTAGAATCGGAAGCTGGGGCGGCTCGGTACAGGCGTCTCTCCTGCATCTATGATGCCACCGAGAATCAGGCGATCACGGAGCTGGGTGAGCAATGCCTGCTCACCGCAGAGGAACCTCGCTCCACAGACGAGGCGATCGCTGATCCCGCGTGGCATGCAGCAATGGATGAGGAGATGGCCTCGATCGCTGAGAATAAAACGTGGGAGCTTGCGACGCTCCCGCGTGGGCACAAAGCGATCGGGATGAAGTGGGTGTACAAGGTGAAGAGAGACCCCGCCGGCAACATCGTCAAGCACAAAGCGCGCCTCGTCGCAAAAGGATATGCTCAGCGGCAGGGGGTGGACTTTGAGGAGGTGTTTGCACCTGTCGCGCGGATGGAGACGGTGCGGCTCCTGCTTGCTCTGGCAGCACACTCTGGCTGGGGGGTACACCATATGGACGTCAAATCGGCGTTCCTTAATGGCGTACTCAACGAGGAGGTCTACGTTGCCCAGCCGCCCGGATACATCGTCGCAGGCAAGGAGAACTCGGTGCTGAAGCTGAACAAAGCCTTGTATGGACTTCGCCAAGCACCACGAGCCTGGTATGAAAAGCTCCATGCTACACTCATCTCCCTTGGTTTCAGCCGCAGTCCATTGGAACACGCAGTGTACAGGAGAGGAGACAATACCTCATATCTGCTGGTGGGTGTGTATGTGGATGATTTGATCATCACAGGCACATCAACTCAGGCCATTGTGGATTTCAAGCAGCAGATGAAGCAAATGTTCAAGATGAGTGATCTTGGGCTACTCAGTTATTACCTGGGAATTGAGGTGTCTCAAACGAGTGGAGAAATCACCCTCTGTCAGAAAGGCTACGCAGAGAAAATACTGGAGATCGCCGGAATGAGCAATTACAACAGTTCCCGTACTCCAATGGAGTGTCGCCTGAAGCTGAGAAAGAAGGATGATGCTGAAAGGGCAGACAAGACACTGTACAGAAGTGTCATTGGCAGTCTAAGGTACCTGGTTAACACCAGGCCTGACATTGCCTTGGCAGTTGGGATTGCTAGCAGGTACATGGAGGATCCCTCTGCAGCACACTGGGCGTTGGTGAAACAGATCCTAAGATATGTCCAAGGAACTCTGTCACATGGATGCAAGTACAGAAAGGGAGAAGGAGAGCCTGTACTCGTTGGATATAGCGACAGTGACCTCGCTGGTGATCTAGATGAGCGCAAGAGCACAACAGGCGTGGTCTTCTTCCTGGGTAGCAACATCGTCACTTGGAGCTCGCAAAAGCAAACAGTTGTTGCTCAGTCTTCATGTGAAGCAGAGTACATGGCTGCCGGGGCCGGAGCTTGTCAGGGGATTTGGCTCAGTCGTCTCATTGGAGAACTGAGTGGTAAGCCGCCTGCCAAGTTCAGACTGATGGTAGACAACATTTCAGCAATCTCTCTGTGCAAGAATCCCGTTCATCATGATCGGAGTAAACATATCGACATCAAGTTTCACTACATCAGATCCTGCTATGAGAGGGGGGAGCTAGATGTTGATCACGTTCGCACAGAGGAGCAGCTGGCAGATATTCTTACTAAGGCACTTGGTTTCGTCCGGTTCGTCGAGCTGCGTCGTCTGCTAGGTGTCATCGAGGTGCAGGTTTAAGGGGGTGAAGTGTTGGATAAACCCTGCATTTCTCCTCTGTCACCTCTACACATCAGGGGCTGACCTGTCTGTCTGTCAGCTCCGTCAGGCTAGCTAGTTTATTCAGTTATCCCAAAATAAGTAGGAGATCGGTGTCGTGAGCCTGTTCACGACCTGGTATAGCTGGTTTTTCGCTAAGTAGTTGGCTGCAGCGCGAGCCTCGTGGGATGGCGCGAGGACCTGTTCGTGCGGCAGTATCAGCGACAGAAGAGCAGGACGTGGGATGGCACGTCCAGTAGTCGCTCCAATCTGTTAGCTATTTTCCCGTTTTCCCTTTGTTGTAATCAACATAAATACTGAAGAGTAACAGAAAAGCCGGGCACTTTTACACGGCACCAAAATCCTCTTGTGTTCTGTTGTGTTCGATCGAGAGTTCAGAGAGCGAGATAGGTGTGTGTGATTGTGTTTGCAACGTCAGCAGTGCAAGCTGTAAGACACGGTGGATAGTAGTGGGATGAAGTAATTACGGTTAGAGTACGTATACGTATGGTCTGAAGATAGACTAAGACTCTACCACTTGTACGATCTTCTCCTATTTCCGTGTAACTCTATATAAACTCTCAAAGGGTCAGATCAATAGAACACAGAAATATTAGAAATTCAATATTTCTACATGATATCAGAGCAGTTAGCCTCACGGCACCGATCCTAGGTTCTTCCACAACTTCCGCAACGCGCCGCCCCCGGAGAGATTACTCCTCGGGATGCGGCACCCGATGTAGATCAAAGATTGGATCGGTTCTTTAGATTAGATTAGATCTAAATTTCGTTTTCCTAATTTCATAGATCAGATCCAGTTTAGGTACAAAATAAATCCCTAAATACCAAGATCCTCGCCCGACAAAAATAAGTGCAAAATCAAGATGGCGTTCCATCGATCAACTCCGGCTTCGCCGGCTTGCACCACGACGTCGATCAGAAGAGCACCGGCCTCTCACACCGTCTCGCGCGTGCGCGCGTGAGTGCCAGCAGGCCACGATGCTGGCCGATCTGACTCCATCAGCTACAAGCCTGTATCGTACGTGCATGCCCAGTATAGACACAAGAAATAAAAATCAAGTATACTTGCGATGCACATTACTCCTTCCGGCGGTCACGCGTGCAAAGCCGACGACCACGACTCTTCCACCGCCGGCCCACAGAGTGGGACACCGTACATCTACATCGAGTTGTATCGATCTATACTATATCGACATCAAGATCTGCACTGCATCAAGCCGAATTACATCGGCCTAAACATCTATGCCATCAAGCTGTACGACTACGTCAGGCTACAAGCCAAGATCTTCGTCGAGCACATCCATGAAGAAACGAAATCGACATCATCCGCACGTCAGGCTGGTGTGGAACACTACTACTCCGACTTCTCTGATATCAAGGCTTCGACATCATCGCCGCCACAAGGGACGCCTTCGAGCGACGATCATCGCCGACACGCCTACTCCAACACCGTCGACACATCATCACCAAGGTCTACATCACATGGTCTAAACCGCCGCCGCCGCAGCCCGACGCTCTGCTAGGACGATCACACAATCGCCTCGCCCGCCTGGTCAAAAACCCGCCGCCGTCGCTGATGCTATGCGATCCGCCGCCACCATAAAAACCTTGCCGCCGCCACTTGCCTTGTGCCCCGGTCGCCGCCTACAAAACCCTACAACCAAAAACTCGCCGCCGCCGCCGCACAAAAACCCGCCGCCGCCGCAGATTCCTGCCGCCGCCGCACAAAAACCTAAAACTCTATGATACAAACTGCGCAATTTTTTGCGCTTCCAGCGCGGCTACAATGACCATGGCTACATCACGACCGGCTATCTCGACATCGACATCAAGAACAACGTCTACAACAACTCAAGTACTCCAGTCAACAGCGTCCGCGTCGTCACTTGCGTCCACGCCACTCCTGTTGTGACTGCGGGAGGGAAGAGAGGCACTAGAAGGGGGACGCAGTCACCGCCCCTATGTGCCAGCCATGATCATGTCCACGCAGGTGATGATAACAAGGAGGTGAAAACAACGAAAACGCAAGACTTCAAATCCAGTCGCAAACGTCCGCTTCACTCCCGCTCGGACACATTGGCCCCACCGGTGATTTACTTTTCAATTGAGAGGAGGCCCAATCAGTCATTTGGCACCAAGAATGTGCCCGGCCCAATCGGTGGAATCTCATGGACTTTTGTTTGATCCGACTGACTTTTAATACAAAGACCGTGTTAGTGGGCTTTTAAGGAAAGCTTCTTCTCCTCGACCGCTGGTCCTTTTATTTTTTATTAGTAGAAAAAAAATTCCTTCCTTCTCTCTCTAAAAAAAAGTACTCCCTCCGATTAAATTAACGGATTCAGATTTATCTAGATTCGGATATATCTAGATATGACAAATCTAAATCTAGATAAATCAAAGGCCATTAATTTGGATCAAGGGAGGACATGTTTATGTTCGGCTCCGACTTCTTTGGCCACAGAATCAGACATAGTTTAGACATTCGTAGAATTTATGATATTCTTTTTTGAAAGATCAAAGTTTTTGTTTTTAAAGAAGATGAATCTGAAATTCTGAATGAGTCTGCACCGAACTCACGTAACCATAAGCTAGCGTGTCTTCCTAGGCGATACCTGACCCACAGACGACTCGTCTTTAAAGTCGACTTCTTCGACATGCTACGGCAGCCGCTACAATAATGTCGACTTCATCGACAACCGATCAGTACGTATACCGTGATCCGATCTATTACTATACTATGGCTGTTATTGCGTATGTACTGCTACTACTCATATTGATTGCTACATCTAGTATGTTAGAGTTTCATGTGATTATAACTATTGTTGTCATGATTTATATTTTAAAATTAATTTTAAAAATTATGCCTAATAATCCAATACTATCAATATTAATGGATTAAAATTATCTAGATTGGATGTATCTAGATATGACACATCCAAATCTAGATAAATCTGAATCTATTAGTTTAGATCGGAGGGAGTACTTGTTAATGTTCGGCTCCGACTTCTTTGGCCATAGGGAACAAATATTGTTTAGACATTCCTAGAATTTATGATATTCTTTTTTTGGAGAGATCAGAGTTTTCGTTTTTAAAGAAGATGAATCTGAAATTCTGACTGAGTCTGCACGCCATAAGCTATGCCGATGAGCAAAAGTGTCTCTTATTTAAATCCATAAATTGGAATTCAATAAATAATATGTCTAAATTGATCAGAAAAATAAAAGGAATCTAAATATAATATCCATATAAACTTATCACAAACCGCGTTTTTAAATTAGCTATTTGGTGGTTTCTTCACAAAATTTCCCTTTTTTGAGCTCGGAAAATTGAAAACGGTTTTTTGGTGCGACGAAAAGGAAAACTTCCTCCTACAATCCCATGATGCACATTAATGCATAATATGAGCACATTATCACAAATTATCTTTTATTCTAGCCATAACATTGGTCATTTGACCCGAAAGCCAAGAAACCTCGAATGAGATAGGTCATTTTGTGAAGAGTTTTTTCAGACATAATCAATATAGCAGGTTTGATATTTTTCTTCCAACTATGTCATATAATATGATACTATGCAAAGGTTTTGCATTGTTTCGATAGTTTTAAATTTTTCTATGCTCGTTTTAAACTATTGTCATACTTTGTCGAACGGCGGGCATAAAGATTCTTAGCTCGGGGCCGAGCCTCGCTAAACTTGTTGGAATTATGCCCTAGAGGCAATAATAAAGATGTTATTATTATAATTCTTGTTCATGATAAAGTTTATATTCCATGCTAGAATTGTATTAAGCGGAAACTTTAATACTTGTGTGGTTTGTAAACAACACCGTGTCCCTAGTACGCCTCTATGGACTAGCTCATTGATCAATGATGGTTAAGGTTTCCTAACCATAGACATGAGTTGCCAATTGATAATGAGATCATATCATTGGAGAATGATATGGTGGACAGACCCAAACTAAGCGAAGCAATTATATCGTATCATCGTGTTCATCTTTGCGAAGCTTTTCCTATGTCAAATATTGTATTCCTTAGACCATGAGATAATACAACTCCCTGGTATCGGAAGAAAGCTTTGAGGTCATCAAACGTCATCCTATGAGAGGGTGATCATAAAGGTGTCTCTCAGGTGATCGGAAAGTATCTGTTGGGTTGTATGTATCGAGATGGGATTTGTCCCTCCCAAGTCGGAGAGATATACTTCGGGCCCACTCGGTAATCGATATCAACACCGCTTGCAAGCATGTGGTTAACAAGTTAATCACAAAGTGATATCGGATTACGGAACGAGTAAAGTACTTGTTGTGAACGAGATTGAACTAGGTATGACAATACCAACGATCGAATCTCGGGCAAGTAAAATATCGCGAGACGAAGGGAATATATATATATATATATATATGGGATTGATTGAATCCTGGCATCGTGGTTCATCCGATATGATCATCGATGAATGTGTGGGAGTCAATATGGGTGCCCAGACCCCGCTGTTGATTATTGATAGAAGATCATGTCTGCATATTCTCGAACCCGCAGGGTCACACACTTAACGTGTCTCGACGCTAGGATAGGTTGGATAATTGGTTTATGAGTTTTTGTTAGGAGTCTCGGATGAGATCCAGGACATCACGAGAGGTTCCGGAATGGTCCGGAGAATAAGATTCATATAAGGCAGTGCAGTTTTTGGAGTTCGGAATTGTTCCGGGTTAATCGGTATTGTACCGGAAGCTTCTAGAACCTTCCGGAAGGGGACCAACGTGGCCCCACCTTCCGGGAGGGGGCATGGGCCTATGAGGGAGTGTCCTGGCCGCATTGGCCAGGGGCACAAGGCCCCATAGGGCCCAGCGGATTCTATAGGGTTTAAATCGTTTAAACTAGGGATAGAATTTCTAGAAGGAGGGAGAGTCCTTGCCCCCCACTCCTCCCCCCCTTGGACGCCGGCCCAAGGCTTGGAGGAGGGGCAAGGGCTGGCCGCCCCCCCTCTATACATAGAGGGCTGGTGCGCCCCCTCCCCCCTACACCTTGCCTCCAACCCTAGTAGCCTTGCTACCTTCCTCTCTCCCTCCCGACTGTTTGTAGGCGAAGCCCTGCAGCAGAAATTCTCCACCATATACACCACGCCGTCGTGCTGTAGATACAATCTATCTCTCCACCATACTCGCTGGTCCGAGGAAGGAGGAGACGTCGAGGTGCTGCACGTGTGCATCTCACGGAGGCACCGCCACTTGTGGTGCTAGATCGGATCGGATCGCGAGGAGGAGAAGCGAGTACGACTACTTCACCCATGTTCCGACGAACGTTCCGCTGTGCGAATCTTCAAGGGTATGAAGATCTAATCTAATCTCTCTCGTTGATTGCATCTCCTAGATTAGATCTTGGCTTTCCCTCTGTTCGCATCCGTAGAAATTTTTGATTTACTATGCCGTGAATCCCTTCAGTGGTATCAGAGCTAGATCTATGCGTAGATGTGTTTCACGAGTAGAACGCAACATGGTTGTTGCGGGCGTTGATGTTTTCTGCTGCAATCCTCTTGTTTGTGTTCTTCTTATGACGCGGGATAGTGAGATTGAAGCGGTCAAGGCCAACCTTACGCGACGTCGTTCGCGAGACCGGCTCCGCACTTGACGTGTGGCTTGTACCACACATGCGGCTGGTGGATGTCAGTTTCTCTTACTATAGTTGTCATGGGATTAACATCGGAGTTTGGCAACCATAATATCACCGTTGTGGCTTTCCGTAGGTAAGAATCTTTCTTAGCATCTACTCCCATAAGCCACGTAAAACATGCAACAACAAAGTAGAGGCGTCTAACTTGTTCTTGCAGGGAGTGTTTTCTGTGATATGGTATGGCCCAAGATGTGATGTGTATAATGTATGCGATGATCATGTTTTGTAATGTTTCACGACTTGCATGTCGATGAGTACACAACCGGCAGGAGCCATATGGTTGTCTTTATAATTGTGTATGACCTGTGTGTCAACTTCTTATACGCCATGTAATAGCTTTACTTTATCGCTAAGTAGTTAGCAATAGTTGTAGTTGCTATTCGTGGTGGAGGCAGTCATGGTGGAGTGATGGAGATCATGCCGGAACGCACAAGATGGAGATCATTGCGCGAAGATTGGCTATACCATGTCACATAAAGTTATATGCATGTGATGTTTATCCCTTTTATGTATCTTATTATGCTTAGATCGCGACGGTAGCATTATAAGATGATTCCTCACTTAAAGATCAAGATAAAAACTGTGTTCTCCCCAAGTATGCACCGTTGCGAAAGTTCGTCGTGTCCAAGCATCACGTGATGATCGGGTGCTATAGACTCTACGCCCACATACAACGGGTGCAAGCCAATTTTGCACACGCGGAAATACTTGGGTCTAGCTTGACGAGCCTAGCATGTACAGACATGGCCTCGGAACACAAGAACCGAAAGGTTAAGCATGAGTCATATGAATGATATGATCGACACTTTGTTGTCCACCATTGAAACCACATCTCTTCTCGTGATGATCGGATTAGGTGTGGTGAATTTGGATCGTGTTCACTAAACAACTTGAGGGATGTTGAATTTAGTGGGAGTTCATCTAGTAATTTGATTAAGTTGAACTATTTATCATGAACATAGTCTAAATTGTACTTGCAAATACTGTAGATCACATGGCCAAGTCCAACTTCAACTTCAACGTTTTTGCTGAGAAAGAAAAGCTTAGAAACAATGGGTCTAACTTCACCAATTGGTTCCGCAATCTAAGAATCATTCTGTCTGGCGGACAAAAGGACTATGTCCTTGGAAAAGCGTTAGGTGACCCCCCTGCTGCAACTGCGTCGGCTGATGAGAAAGCTGTCTATCAGTCGCGCAAAGATTATTATGGTGTGATTAAGAGCACCATGTTGTTTGCTATGGAACCGGAACTTCAAAATCATTTTGAAACCTATCCCGGGCCCTTTGAGATTCTCGAGGAGCTGAAAACCATGTTTCAGACTCAAGCCCGTTCTGAGAGATATGAGATCTCTGAGAAGTTCTTTAACTGCAAGATGGAGGAAGGGAGTTCCATTAGTGAGCACGCCATAAAGATGACGGGCTACACTCAACGCCTTGAGCAACTGGAATGCACGATTCCAGAGGAGCTCAAGATTGACAGGGTTCTGCAATCACTCCCTCCCAGCTACAAAAGTTTTGTAGTGACTCATAATCAGATTGGTTCCACTGATACGATCACCGAGCTCTTCGCAAAGCTGAAGGCCGCGGAAGTGGACATCAAAAAGGATAATCATGTGTTAATGGTCAACAAGCCCTCATTTAAGAAAGGTAAGGGAGCAAAGAATCCCTTCAAGAAGGGCGGCGGCAAGCGCAATGCTCCTGCTGAGAAGAAGCTCAAGTCTGGTCCTAAGCCGAACACTGAGTGCTTCTATTGCAAGGACAGGGGTCACTGGAAGCGCAAATGTCCGAAGTACTTAGCGGACAAGAAGGCTGGCACCATCAAAGGTATATTTGATATACATGTTATTGATGTTTTCCTTACTAGCCCTCGTTGTAGTACCTGGGTATTTGATACCGGTTCAGTTGCTAATATTTGTAACTCGAAACAGGAGCTACGGAATAGACGGCGGCTTGCGAGGGATGAGGTGACGATGCGCGTTGGCAACGGATCAAGAGTTGATGTGATGGCCGTCGGCACGCTCTCCTTAGTTTTACCTTCGGGATTAGTTTTAAACCTTAATAAATGTTATTATGTGCCTGCGTTGAGCATGAACATCATTTCCGGATCATGTTTATTGCAAGACGATTATTCATTTAAATCGGAGAATAATGGTTGTTCTATTTATATGAGTAACATCTTTTATGGTCATGCACCTCTTGTGAATGGTTTATTTCTTCTAAATCTCGAAAGGGATGAAACACACATCCATAACATTGAGGCTAAGAGATGCAAAGTAGATAGTGATAATACTACTTATTTGTGGCACTGTCGTCTAGGTCACATTGGTGTAAAGCGCATGAAGAAACTCCATTCTGATGGACTTTTGGAGTCTCTTGATTTTGAATCATTTGACACATGCGAACCATGCCTCATGGGCAAGATGATCAAAACCCCGTTCTCCGGAATGATGGAGCGAGCAACGGACTTGTTGGAAATCATACATACCGATGTATGCGGACCGATGAGTATTTCGACGCACGGTGGATATCGCTATTTCCTCACTTTTACCGATGACTTAAGTAGATATGGGTATATCTATTTAATGAAACATAAATCTGAAACATTTGAAAAGTTCAAGGAATTTCAGAGTGAAGTGGAGAACCATCGTAACATAAAGATTAAATTTCTACGATCCGATCGTGGAGGTGAATATTTGAGTTATGATTTTCTCAAGCATCTTAAAGCAAGTGGAATCGTTTCACAACTCACGCCACCCGGAACACCACAGCGCAATGGTGTGTCTGAACGCCGGAATCGAACCCTATTAGATATGGTCCGATCAATGATGTCTCTTACTGATTTGCCGTTATCATTGTGGGGTTATGCATTAGAAACCGCTGCATTCACTTTAAATAGGGCTCCATCTAAATCTGTTGAGACGACACCGTATGAACTGTGATTTGGTGCTAAACCTAAGTTGTCGTTTCTTAAAGTTTGGGGATGTGAGGCGTACGTCAAGAAGTTGATGCCGGACAAGCTCGAACCCAAAGCGGAGAAATGCGTCTTAATAGGATACCCTAAGGAAATTATTGGGTATACCTTCTATCACAGAACCGAAGGCAAAGTGTTTGTCGCAAAGAACGGTTCCTTTCTTGAGAAGGAGTTTCTCTCGAAAGAAGTGAGTGGGAGGAAAGTAGAGCTTGACGAGGTTATTGAACCTTCTCTTGAATTGGAGAGTAGCGTAGCACCTGAAATTGTTCCAGTGCCGCCTGCACCAACAATAGAGGAAGTTAATGACAAGGATCATGAAGCTTCGGATGATGCTGCTACTGAACGTCGCAGGTCGACAAGGTCGCGTGCCCCTCCTGAGTGGTACGGCAACCCTGTCTTGACTGTCTTGTTAGTAGAAGACAGTGAACCTACGAACTATGAGGAAGCGATGATGAGCCCAGACTCTGAGAAATGGCTGGAAGCCATGAAATCCGAATTGGGATCCATGAGCGAAAACCAAGTATGGACTTTGGTGGACCCTCCTAGCGACCGAAAGGCTGTTGAGTGCAAATGGATATTCAAGAAGAAAACGGACGCGGATGGTAATGTTACCGTCTATAAAGCACGACTTGTCGCAAAAGGTTTTCGACAAGTTCAAGGTGTTGACTACGATGAGACTTTCTCTCCAGTAGCGATGTTTAAGTCCATTCGGATTTTATTAGCAATTGCTGCGTTTCATGATTATGAAATATGGCAGATGGATGTCAAGACTGCGTTCCTCAATGGAAACATTGATGAAGAGTTGTATATGATGCAACCCAAAGGTTTTGTCGATCCTAAGGATGCTGATAAGGTATGCAAACTTCAGCGTTCCATTTATGGACTGAAGCAAGCATCTCGGAGTTGGAACCTTCGTTTTGATCAAGTGATCAAGAGCTTTGGATTTGTTCCAAATTGCTACGAAGCTTGCATCTACAAGAAAGTGAGTGGGAGCTCGGTGACGTTTCTGGTACTATATGTGGATGACATATTGATTATTGGAAATGACATCAACATGCTTAACGATGTGAAGAGTTATTTGAACAAGTGTTTTTCAATGAAAGACCTAGGTGAAGCTGCTTATATATTGGGCATCAAAATCTATAGAGATAGACAAAGACGCCTGATAGCTTTAAGCCAGAGTATATACCTAGACAAAGTTCTGAAAAGGTTCAGAATGGATAAGGCAAAGAAAGGTTCAGTGCCTATGTTGTCAGGTAAGATATTGAGCAAGGCTCAGTGTCCAGCTACGGTAAATGATAGGGAAGCTATGAGCAAAGTGCCTTATGCCTCGGCCATAGGTTCCATCATGTATGCCATGCTGTGTACTAGACCGGATGTGTCCAATGCTCTTAGTTTGACGAGCAGATATCAAAGTGATCCAGGAGTGGAACACTGGACAGCCGTGAAGAACATCCTAAAGTACCTAAATAGGACTAAAGAAATGTTCTTAGTCTATAGGGGTGATGAACAGCTTGTCTTAAAAGGTTACGTCGATGCTAGTTTCGACACCGACAAGGATGATTCTAAATCTCAGACAGGATACGTTTATATTTTGAATGGAGGAGCTGTGAGCTGGAGAAGCTGCAAGCAAAGCGTGATCGCGGGATCTACAGTGGAAGCAGAATACATGACTGCTACAGAAGCGTCAAGTGAAGGAGTTTGGATCAGAAACTTCATCACTGAGCTTAGCGTGGTTCCAAGTGCATTGGACCCACTGGAGATATTATGTGACAACACTGGCGCCATAGCACTTGCTAAGGAACCAAGACATCATCCAAAGACCAAGCATATCAACCGCGAGTTTCATATAATCCGAGATTATATTGCAGATGGATATCTGAAGATTAGCAAAGTACATACAGATATGAATGTCGCAGATCCATTGACTAAACCTCTTCCACGTGTAAAACATGATCAACACCTCAGTGCCATGGGTGTGAGATTGTTGCCAAATGTAAACTAGATTATTGACTCTAGTGCAAGTGGGAGACTGTTGGAATTATGCCCTAGAGGCAATAATAAAGATGTTATTATTATAATTCTTGTTCATGATAAAGTTTATATTCCATGCTAGAATTGTATTAAGCGGAAACTTTAATACTTGTGTGGTTTGTAAACAACACCGTGTCCCTAGTACGCCTCTATGGACTAGCTCATTGATCAATGATGGTTAAGGTTTCCTAACCATAGACATGAGTTGTCAATTGATAATGAGATCATATCATTGGAGAATGATATGGTGGACAGACCCAAACTAAGCGAAGCAATTAGATCGTATCATCGTGTTCATCTTTGCGAAGCTTTTCCTATGTCAACTATTGTATTCCTTAGACCATGAGATAATACAACTCCCTGGTATCGGAAGAAAGCTTTGAGGTCATCAAACGTCATCCTATGAGAGGGTGATCATAAAGGTGTCTCTCAGGTGATCGGAAAGTATCTGTTGGGTTGTATGTATCGAGATGGGATTTGTCCCTCCCAAGTCGGAGAGATATACTTTGGGCCCACTGGGTAATCGATATCAACACCGCTTGCAAGCATGTGGTTAAGGAGTTAATCACAAAGTGATATCGGATTACGGAACGAGTAAAGTACTTGATGTGAACGAGATTGAACTAGGTATGACAGTACCAACGATCGAATCTCGGGCAAGTAAAATATCGCGAGACGAAGGGAATATATATATATATATATATGGGATTGATTGAATCCTGGCATCGTGGTTCATCCGATATGATCATCGATGAATGTGTGGGAGTCAATATGGGTGCCTAGACCCTGTTGTTGATTATTGATAGAAGATCATGTCTGCATATTCTCGAACCCGCAGGGTCACACACTTAACGTGTCTCGACGCTAGGATAGATTGGATAATTTGTTTATGAGTTTTTGTTCGGAGTCTCGGATGAGATCCGGGACATCACGAGAGGTTCCGGAATGGTCCGGAGAATAAGATTCATATAAGGCAGTGCAGTTTTTGGAGTTCGGAATTGTTCCGGGTTAATCGGTATTGTACCGGAAGCTTCTAGAACCTTCCGGAAGGGGACCAACGTGGCCCCACCTTCCGGGAGGGGGCATGGTCCTATGAGGGAGTGTCCTGGCCGCATTGGGCCAGGGGCACAAGGCCCCATAGGGCCCAGCCGATTCTATAGGGTTTAAATCGTTTAAACTAGGGATAGAATTTCTAGAAGGAGGGAGAGTCCTTGCCCCCCACTCCTCCCTCCCTTGGACGCCGGCCCAAGGCTTGGAGGAGGGGCAAGGGCTGGCCGCCCCCCCTCTATACATAGAGGGCTGGTGCGCCCCCTCCCCCCTACACCTTGCCTCCAACCCTAGTAGCCTTGCTACCTTCCTCTCTCCCTCCCGACTGTTTGTAGGCGAAGCCCTGCAGCAGAAATTCTCCACCATATACACCACGCCGTCGTGCTGTAGATCCAATCTATCTCTCCACCATACTCGCTGGTCCGAGGAAGGAGGATACGTCGAGGTGCTGCACGTGTGCATCTCACGGAGGCACCGCCACTTGTGGTGCTAGATCGGATCGGATCGCGAGGAGGAGAAGCGAGTACGACTACTTCACCCACGTTCCGACGAACGTTCCGCTGTGCGAATCTTCAAGGGTATGAAGATCTAATCCAATCTCTCTCGTTGATTGCATCTCCTAGATTAGATCTTGGCTTTTCCTCTGTTCGCATCCGTAGAAAATTTTGATTTACTATGCCGCGAATCCCTTCAAAACTTGCATTGGATCTTTGATAAAATATCATATTTTGAATCTAAAAATGATTATTGTAAAAAACATAAGCATTGAATCATGTACCTATATTTCATATCCGACCCACTTCGTACTGATTCGGCAGGAATTTGTCTTTTTCACCAGGGATGGACGGAAAGGTTTCAGATCCTCCTATTGGGACATTGTCCATATAAGGTGGTCTAGTATTTTTGTAAAATAAGGTGGTAGCATTTTAAATTATCTATTTGGTGGTTGCTTCACAAAACTCCTCTTTTTGTGCTCGAAAAATGGAAAATGCCTTTTTGGTCGCACCGAAAAGCTATTTTCCATTTTCCGAGCACAAAAATCATGAGCATCAGATCATGTACCTATAGTTCATATCTGACCCACTTTCCACGGATTTGGCAGGAATTTGTCTTTTTCACCAAGGATAGACGGAAAGGTTTGAGATCCCCCTGATAGGAAATTGTCCATGTAAGATGATATAGTATTTTGGAAAAATGTGGTGGTAGCATTTTAAATTATCCATTTGGTGATTGCTTCACAAAACCGCCCGTTTTTTGCACTTGAAAACTAGAAAATGGCCTTTTGGTGCGACGAAAAGGAAAACTTCCTCCCGCAATATTGTTTGCCATCTCATGATGCACATGTATGCACAATATGATAACATTATCACAAACTATGCTTGATTCTAGCCATAACATTGGTCATTTGACCCAAAAGTCAAGAAACCTCGAATGAGATAGGTCATTTTGTGAAGGTTTTTTGATACATAATCAATATACCAAGTTTGATATTTTTTCTTCTAACTATGTCACATAATATGGCACCACGCGAAGGTTTCGTATTGTTTTGATCGTTTTTGAATTTCTTATATCCGTTTTAAACTATATATAATATTTTATGTTTCACTTAGTTTTTATTTACAAATATGTAATATTTGAGTATAGATAGATAGATCTTATTTTTCTGCAAATTTTGATATATTATTTGTATTTTTCCGAATTAGAATGATTTTTTAAAGTTAAATGAGATAAAAGAAAAAATAGCTACGCCAAGGACAGCCGTCGGCGTAGCATAGGATACGCCGAGAACAATTTTATGCCAACGGCTGCTTGGCGAGGCTAGGTCACATTCTATGCCGATGGCCCTAACGTTTGGCCGTCGGTGTAGCGACCGGCCGTCGGCGTATTCATCAGCGTACCCTCTGGTAAGACTTGCGAATCAAATGCTTTGGTGTGGGTCGGTCCTGTTGGAGATCCTTTGCCGGTGCCAAACCGTCAGCTCTCTTGCTCGAGACAGTACTAGTACTTACAAATAATCAGACAACAGCCTTGTTGAGAGTGGTGGTACGTACAGTACACGGATATGCGTGCTCAAATATGCGGTCGGGTCAAGTCAAAGGAGCTGTCTTTTGTTTGTTTAGTACGGACAGTGGGCTCCGCCTAATTGTCATTTTTGTTTGTGCCAGCTGCAAACAGAAACTTATCACACTGAGGTAAACAAACCCAGTGCTCGGTTTTGCTGCCGTTCAGATCGCTGCACCAGGGTTTCATTCAGGCGACGCAGAGCAGCGTATAAGCGGCTCCCGAGCAGCCAGAAGCTCGGCTATCTGAAGGTTTTTGCCTCAGTTCTCTGCCGACGTGCCCTACTTTATTTCTGCCGCCATATGGTTCTTACAGGTCGGCAGCTCGATCGATCAGAGACAAAGAACAAGGATTTTTGGATGAAGATTTTAGCTTCATTCAGGTGACCACTGACCACCACACCCCACGCAATAACAATATATTCAGATAATCAGATTGCAGGGTTTTGGACCAAGCTCGCACAACGGATGTGAGTGGGAGAACAACACGGATCGAAGAACTTTACGCTCCCGTTCAAAAAAAAAAAAGAACTTTACGCATGCATGGACCGCCGCCGGCGTCAAATTATTCTCCGCCGATCGAGACAAAGACGAGCTCCGGATTCCAGAAAATCGCAGCCACTCGTGCGTGAAGTTCCTGTTCATCAACAGCTTTGCGATCTTGCCGTAGCGGTCATTTGCTTCCCCATGCATGGCAGCATATATGCCTGAGTACTCATGACATATACGAACAACGACTGTTCCAAACGATGAGTATTTCAGACCTCACAAGAAGTTGTACGAAGCTGTCCCGCAACTCGGCACGTGCGTACACGACGATTGACGTGCACCTTTGCCAGTTGCTCAGAGTACTAATAAATTAGAATAGGGCCGGACAGTGTGTGCAACCTCTGGGCATGCAGGCCGGTGGCATGCATTTTTTGATCAAATTTGGACCGACCCCCTATGTCTGTGCTCGCTAGCTCGTCGGTCTCATACCTGTCAAAGCATACCTAGAACAACGATTTTACTATATGAATAAGTACATGGCTAAGATATTCGCAAAAAAAAAAGTACATGGCTAAGATTATATAATTATTAACTCTCAAGGTGAATTGATGATGTGAAGGTTTAATTGTAAGTCTTTGTCTTAGGTATGGATTAATAGTAAGAAATACTATTCGATCAAAGATAAGTATTCAAACTTAACTTATAAAATGTGGTCATGATTTTAGGTAGATACGACAGATGGGTTTTATTGTTTAAGTAATAAAGCGTCCCTTATAAAAACAAGGATAATTTTATTAGGTGGTAATAACTTAACTTGTTTAGTCTCTAGTTATATGGTTATGATAACTTTTTTAAAAAATGACTATTTGAGAAAAACAAGTAACACACAATTTTTGCTATAACATTTTAGTTAATGTTCAAATATCAAGGTTTTAAATGCAAATGTCAAACATTTTAGAAATCTAATTTGTGATTTTTACTTATTATTAACCATTTTAAAGGATTTTTAAGTAATAACAAATTAATTTTTTAGGTTTTTTATTTTGATTTTTAATATTACTTTTTAACTTTAATAGTTTTCAAACATTTTTATGAAATTGGAATATAACTTATATTTATGTTTATTTATATATCAATAAGATTTTTAAAATGTTTATAATTTGGATTATATTAATTTTAAGTCTTTTTTTGGAGCAACCAGCAGGAGCACTGACTTTTCTATTAGAAGAAGAGAATTGACCGGTTTGAAAGGAAAACTGGCCAAAATCTATATACACCGGGTCCGGTTAAAAGGGGAACCGGGCCGAAAAATACCCCAAATGACGCAGTTTTCCGAAAAACCGGCAAAACCAAGACGAGGCCACACGACCTAGCACGACTAGGTCTAGATCACCGTCGAACGACACCAGCACAACGGCAACAGTGGGCACTACGAAAAGCCTGATCCACGTCCTCGGAGAGGAAGTCAGAGCCGAAGGAAATGGCTAGGCCTGTCAGGCTTCATGGCAAGAGGCAGGCTACAGGAAACACGCCAGCGATACTCGCACGCTGACAGGGCCCGAAGACGTCGACTATGTAGGGGTTCGTAGCATGGAAAACAAAAAAATTCTACCGCATACAAACAAACAAGCCAAGATCTATCTACTAGATTGTAGCAACGAGTCGATATAATAACTCACCCTCGAAGATTCCAACGTGTTTAACGAGAGCGTATTCTCGTGGGTGATGTAGTCGTACTCTTGCTGATCTCAAGATCGCGTAGACGATCCTTCCGGCGCTGCATTCCGGCAGCGCTTCCGTAGTCGGTCACACGTTCGGTACTCAACGAAGACCTTCCTCTCCCTTGTTCCAGCAGGCAGCGGAGGTTGTAGCACTCTCCTCGCGATTCCGGCAGCACGACGGCGTGGTACCGGAAGTAGAGGGGAGATCTCGCAGGGCTTCGCCTTAAGCCAGAGCGAGTATGGTGGACTATGAGAGAGCCTCGGTGATCTAGGGTTTAGACGCACCAAGTAGAGGGAGCTAGGATGGCGGCTAGGGCAAGTAGAAGCCCCAACTCGGCGGCTTGGGAGAAACCCTAGGGCCGTGGCGGCGGTTTGGTGGCCGGCGGCTAGGGTTAGGGTTTAGAGGGGCAAGGTGTGTGCTTGGAGGGGCAGCCCTGCCCCTCCTTATATAGGTGGGAGGGCGCGGCCAAGGGGAGGGGAGTCCCTCCCCAACTCGGCCTCCTTGGCCGGCGGTGGAGGGAGAGGAACTCCTCCCCAAGTAGGTTTCCTACTCTCCCTCCACCAAGCAAAATAGCCATTTGACTTTTCAAATTGGCGTTTGACTTTTCAAACTAGGATTTGATTTATCCCTTTATTTCGCTCAGCGATGACACCTAGTACATGATGCAACCATTCCAACTTGTTATGACACATTCATGTACCCTTCCTCTCCGGAGTGCCGGACATTCCGGAACCTTCTAGAACATTCCCGATTAAAACACCGGAACCATTCTCCAACCCCGAAACAGGACTTTCCTTATATAAATCTTATTCTTCGGACCATTCCAGATCTCCTCGTGATATCCCGGATCCCATCCGAGACTCCGAACAACATTCGGTCTCTTACTCATCATTCCATAACTACTCAACAACGTCGAATCCTTAAGTGTGTCTCCCTACGGTTCATAAATTATGCGGACATGACCGAGACACTTCTCCGATCAATAACCAATAGAGGAATCTGGAAATTCATATGGCTCCCACATATTTCTACGATTTCTTTGCGATCGAATGAACCACTTACATACGATACCAATTTCCCTTTGTCTCACGATAGTTTACTTATCCGAGGTTTTGATCGTCGGTATATCTGCATACCTAGTTCAACCTCGTTACCGATAAGTACTCTTTTCTCGTTCCCGTGATATGTGATCCCTTGTGAACCAGTCACATGCTTGCAAACTAATTGGATGGCATTCCACCGAGAGGGCCCAGAGTATATCTATCCGTCATATGGATGGACAAATCCCTCTCTTGATCCATGTGTCTCAGCCAATACTTTCCGAACACTCAATGCCACCTTTATAGCCACCCAGTTACGGTGTGGTGTTTGATGTCATCAAAGCATCCTTCCGGTGATGGTGATAAGCATGATCTCATGGTCGAAGGAATTAGGTTACTATGTATCAGAAAGCATATAGCAATTGAACTATTAAAATGACTTGATATTTATGCTACGCTTATCTATAGGAGTATGTCCATCATATCATTCTCCTAACGATATGATCTTGTTGTTAATAACATCTCAATGTTCATGATAGGGAAACCACAATCATTTATTAACCAACAAGCTAGTATTATAAAGAGGTTTTACTAGGGACTCTAATTTAGTTTACAAATCACACAAGTATTAATGTTTCCTTGTTAATACTATTATAGCATGAATGTAAACATTTATCATAGACACAAAGATATAATAATAACTATATTTATTATTGCCTCTAGGGCATATCTCCAACAGTCTCCCACTTGCACTAGAGTCAACTAATCTAGATTACATGGTAATATACCGAACACCCATGGCAGTTTGGTGTTGGTTATGTTTTGCCCTCGGGAGAGGTTTAGTCAACGGATCCGCCACATTCAGATATGTGTGTACTTTGCAAATCTTTATGTCACCATCTTGGACATGTTCTAGAATAGCGTGAAAACGTAGCTTGATGTGCTTCATCTTCTTGTGTGACCTTGGTTCTTGCGCATTGGCTATGGCGCCCATGTTATCACAGTAGATAGACATTGGGTCCAGCGCACTTGGAACCACACTGAGCTCTGTAATGAACTATTTCATCCATATCGCTTCTTGTGAAGCCTCCGAAGCAGCCATGTATTCCGATTCAGTTGAATATCTCGCCACAACGCTTTGCTTTGCACTCCTCCAGCTAACTGCTGCACCATTCAAAGTAAATACGTATCCAGATTGTGATTTAAAATCATCCGGATCGGTGTTCCAACTAGCATCGGTGTAACCATTAACAACGAGTTGTTTATCACCTCCATAAGAAAGAACCATATCCTTAGTTCTTCTCAAGTACTTAAGGATGTTTTTGACCGCTGTCCAATGATCCACTCCTAGATCACTTTGATATCTGCTAGTCAAACTAACAGCATATGCAATGTCGGGTCTAGTACATAGCATGGCATACATTAGAGATCCTATGGCTGAGGCATAGGGAGTTTTACAAATCCTTTCTCTATCTTCTGCCGTTGTTGGACTTTGAGTTTTACTCAAGGTCGTTGTAACACCCTCAGAATCGGACCTATGCAAGTTTCAGCGATTCCCGCCAAACCCGCATAGAAACGATTCAAAGATGCCCACCAGGCACTTTCGTGCGGGTGGAAAACGAAGTAATAACATTACACAACAGTCCTCGATGGGACCCACAGAACAGATATATACAACAGCGACTCAAAGAGTCAAGAATACAGATATAATATACAAAGATCCAAATCACCTTGAAATTTATAGAGCGTCCGACTACGGACAAGATGCAAATGGGGCTAAGAGCCCTGAAGAATAACCAATGGCGTCCATAACCCTGCCCAGGCCAAGCCGGAAGGGTAACCCTGCTAACGACGGCGTTCTCAAAACCTGCTTAAACAAAAGGGGTGCCAACAAAGGGCAAAGGAAAAAGAGGAGCGTCAGTACTGAGGCCAGTACACGGCGAGGCTAGAATTCGGTGGTCCTCGCCTACATAGGTATGGTGGACTGTGCGGCAGTGGCAGCATGCACTAAACAACCTATAGAGACTCGATACATCTGGCGGCTATCAGAGAGGGGTAAGAAAGACCTATTCGGATCCGAACTGATACTACCACCAAACATACCCATCCTGGTGTTTCCCCCTCGAGACCAAACGAGGAAGTCAACCGAGGAACTCACACCGTTGGCAGTTTTATTTATTCAGTTATCGTGGCAGCATTTACTAGTCCGATGGCGGAGGAGGCCGGCGCGGCTCGAGACGTTCGGGGCTGCAAAGGGACGCCGCGGGAGGAGAGCGACCTCGTGTCGGCGGCGGAAGGCAGAGACGACGAGGAGGCCGCAGCGAGGCGAGCCTCTGGCCGGAGCAGAGCGGGGGCTCGTCGGGTGGCCGGAGGAGCTCAAGCCCGCTGGGGACGAGACGCAGAAGGGGCACCGGGGCGACGGGAGGTAGAGCGGGGCGGCCGGAGCACGCGGGCTCGCTGGGGGGGTCGGCGCTTGGCGAGGAGGGCGGCTCAGGGCCCGCCGGCGGCGCGACCAGGAACGGCGGGGAGCAGCTCGGGGGCGGGTCGGCCTGGGGCGAGGCGCGGAGCGCCTGGGCGTCGATGGGCGGAGCGCGCCTGGCCGGAGGCGGCGGTGGCCAGGGGGGGAAGGGAGGCCGGCGGACGCGTGCCGGAGGAGAGGGCGAGCGCGGCCTTGGGCGGAGGCGAGCAGGGCGGTGGAGGTGGATGCGTGGGGCGCGGGTGGTGGTTGCTGCGGGGAAGGAGAGAGATGGGAGGAGCGGTCAGAGGCGGCGGGGTGGACCAGGCGGCGGCGGGGCGCCGGCCGGAGGGAGAGGAGGTTGCGGAGGCAGATGGGCGGCGCACGGGAGAAGGAGAGAAGGGAGGGAGAGGAGGAAGAAGAACAGGGGCGCGTGGGGACGCGTGGGTCCCGCGGTGGGCCGCGCGGGGCAGGTCGGAGAGGGTGAGGGAGGAAGGGGCTGCGGGCCCCGGGGAACAGGGAGAGGGGTGAGGCTGGCTCGGGTGAGTGGGGATAGGTGGTGTGTAGGCCCAGGATGTAAGTGAGGGGAGGGTAGATGGGACTGGGGTGAGAGAAGGAGAGGAGGGGGCTGGGTCAAGGATTGATGAGGTGGCAAGGTGGGTAGGGATTGGGGGAGAGGGTGAGGTGGCGAGCTGTGAGAGGTGGGTAGGATAGATTCGGGTGGGAATAGGATTTAGTGTTTAGGTTTTGCAAATATGTGTTTGTTTGGTTTTGTTTATTTTAAAACAAGGCCACTCTGCAATTAGTTTTTTTTAGGGAAATAAAATATCCGATACGATCGGGGTTTTGCCATTGAAATAAAGAGGGGTATTTATACAAAGCAAAACTAGGTTTTTCGAAATAGTTCAGACAAACAATGCATGATGATGACGATGCAATGCACAAAAACAACGCGATTTTCTAGTAGTGGTTTTGCGGGATGCCACAGTCGTATTGGACAACATGGGCAAGAACCCTTTCTTGCTATCTTCCATTCCAAATCTCTTTAGAACTTTGTCCAAATATGTACTTTGTGACAATGATATTAGGCGTCTCGATCTATCTTTATAAATCTTTATGCCAAATATGTAAGCTGCTTCGCCAAGATCTTTCATTGAAAAACTATTATTCAAATATTCCTTGACACTATTAAGAAGGTCTACATCATTCCCAATCAACAATATGTCATCTACATATAGTATTAAAAATGCTTCAGAGCTCCCACTCACTTTCTTGTAAATACAAGCTTCTCCATAAGTTTGTATAAAACCAAAACTTTTGATCACCTTATCAAAACGTTGATTCCAACTTCGGGATGCTTGCTTCAATCCATATATGGACCGTTGAAGTTTGCATACCTTGTTAGCATCTTTAGGATCGACAAAACCTTTGGGTTGCATCATATACAACTCTTCATCAATGTCTCCATTGAGGAACGCTGTTTTGACATCCATCTGCCATATCTCATAATCATAATATGCAGCGATTACTAACATAATCCTCACAGACTTTAGCTTCGCTACTGGCAAGAAATTCTCGTCGTAGTCAACTCCTTGAATTTGTCGAAACCCTTTTGCGACAAGTCGAGCTTTATAGACAATAACATTACCATCAGCATCTGTTTTCTTCTTGAAAATCCATTTATTCTCGACAGCCTTCCGGCCATCCGGTAAGTCCACCAAAGTCCATACTTGGTTTTCGTACATGGATCCAATCTCGGATTTCATGGCTTCTTGCCATTTATTGGAATCTGGGCTCATCATCGCTTCCTCATATGACGCAGGGTCATCGGTGTTGTCCACCAACATGACACTCATAACGGGATTATACCAATCAGGAGTGGTACGAGTTCTCGTTGACCTGCGAGGCTCTGTAGCAACTACAACCGAAGTTTCATGATCATCATCATTAGCTTCCTCTCTTATTGGTGCAGGCACCACAGGAACTTCTTCCGGTGCTGCGCTACTCGCAAGTTCGAGAGAAGGTTCGATAACCTCGTCAAGTTCTACTTTTCTTCCAGTCACTTCTTTCGAGAGAAATTCCTTCTCTAGAAAGGATCCATTCTTGGCAACGAAGATTTTGCCTTCGGATCTATGATAGAAGGTATACCCAATAGTTTCCTTTGGGTATCCTATGAAGACACATTTTTCCGCTTTGGGTTCAAGCTTGTCCAGCTGTAACTTCTTTACATAGGCTTCGCAACCCCAAACTTTAAGGAACGACAATTTAGGTTTCTTCCCAAACCATAATGCATACGGTGTCGTTTCAACGGATTTAGATGGTGTCCTATTTAAAGTGAATGCGGTTGTTTCTAATGCATAACCCCAAAATGATAGCGGTAAATCTGTAAGTGACATCATAGAACGAACCATATCTAAGAGAGTTCGATTACGACGTTCAGACACACCATTACACTGTGGTGTTCCCGGCGGTGTCAGTTGTGAAAGTATTCCGCATTTCTTCAAATGCTCGCCAAACTCGTAACTTAGATATTCACCTCCACGATCAGAACGCATAAATTTAATCTTCTTGTTACGTTGATTCTCAACCTCACTTTGAAATTCCTTAAACTTCTCGAAAGTTTCGGACTTATGTTTCATGAAATAGATATACCCATATCTGCTCAAGTCATCCGTGAAGGTAAGAACATAACGATAACCACTGCGCGATGCTACACTCATTGGACCACACATATCGGTATGTATGATTTCCAATAAGTCTGTAGCTCGCTCCATCATACCAGAAAATGGAGTCTTAGTCATTTTACCCATCAGACATGCTTCGCATCTTTCAAGTGATTCGAAATCAAGTGATTCAAGAAGTCCATCGGAATGGAGTTTCTTCATACGCTTCACTCCAATGTACCAAGACGACAGTGCCACATATAGGTCGAGTTATCGCTTAATTTCAAACGTTTAGCCTCAATGTTATTAATATGTGTATTTCCACTATCGAGATTCAATAAGAATAGACCATCTATCAAAGGTGCATGTGCATAAAACATATTACTCATATAAATCGAACAACCATTATTCTCGGACTTAAACAAGTAACCGTCTCGCAATAAACAAGATCCCGATATAATGTTCATGCTTAATGCAGGCACCAAATAACAATTATTTAAGTATAAAACTAATCACGATGATAGATGAAGAGGTAGCGTGCCGACCGCGATCACATCAACCTTTGATCTGTTTCCCACGCGCATCGTCACCTCGTTCTTCGCTAGCTTCCGTTTATTCTGCAGCACCTGTTTCGAGTTACAAATATGAGCAACCGAACCAGTATCAAATACCCAGGCACTACTACGAGTACTAGTGAGATACACATCAATAACATGTATATCGGATATACCTTTCTTTTTGATGTTGCCGTTCTTCAAATCCTCCAAGTACTTTGGGAAATTCCGCTTCCAGTGACCTTCTCCCTTGCAGTAAAAGCACTCAGTATCAGGCTTAGGTCCAGCCTTGGTCTTCTTCGTCGGTGCGGTAACTTTCTTACCACCCTTCTTGAAGTGTCCCTTTTGGTTAGACTTGCCTTTCTTGAATTTGGTGGTCTTATTGACCATCAACACTTGGTGCTCTTTCTTGATCTCCACTTCTGCAGATTTTAACATGGAGAAGAGTTCTGGCAACTACTTGCTCATGCTTTGCATATTGTAGGTCATCACAAAGTTCTTGTAACTTGGTGGTAGTGATTGGGGGACACGGTAAATCCCCAAAGCATTAGGAATCACTATACCCAAGCTTTAAAGTTTGTTTGCGTGCCCAGACATCTTAAGCACATGCTCACTAACGGAGTTGCCCTCTTCCATCTTGCAGTTAAAGAACTTTTCAGAAGCCTCATAGCTCTCAACTGCCGCGTGAGTCTCAAAAATCAATTTGAGTTCACGGACAATATCATGTGGTTCTGAATTCTCAAACCTTTTCTGAAGCTCCGATTCTAAACCATACAAGATAGCACACTGAACTGTGGAGTACTGAGTCTTCCGAGCGAGGTAACATTCTTTACTTCATCGGTAGCAGTAGCTGCAGGCGGGTCACCCAGCGGTGCATCCAACACATAGGTCAAATTACCAGCATTGAGGACAATCCTCAAATTGCGGAACTAATCCGCAAAGTTGCTTCCATTGTTTTTCAACTTTTCTTTCTCTAGGAACGCATTAAAATTGATGGTAGGGGCCGCCATTGATCTACAACATATTTGCAATAGTTTAGACTAAGTTTATGACAAATTGAGTTCTAATTAATAGTTAAATTAATCTAGGTGAACTCCCACTCAAAACAATATCGCTCACATTGTTTTAGTGATCACACGAACCAAATCCACCACATCAACACCGATCATCACGAGATTTGATGTAGCTTCAATGGCGAACAATCGACATGTTCATCATATCTACTATATGATTCATGCTTTACCTTTCGGTGATCCGTGTTCCGAGACCATGTATGTACATGCTAGGCTCGTCAAGATCAAACCTTAGCTTCCGCATGAGCAAATCTGGCTTGCTCACGTTGTATACACTTGCAGAATCTAACACACCCGATAATCACGTGGTGCTTCGAAACAACAAGCTTTAGCAACAGTGCTTACTAAGGATGAACACTTTAGAACTTGAAATTTATGTGCATGAGGGATCATCTTATAATGCTACAGTCGTTAACTAAGCAATACAAGATGCATAAAGGATTAACATCACATGCAATTCATAATATGTGATATGATATGGCCTTTCTTCTTTGTGCTTCCGATCTCCATCTTCAAGCACGAACATGATCTCCATCATCACCGGCATTGCATCAAGGTCAATGATGCTGCTCCATGGTTGTCGTCCACCGGCTTCAACTATTACAACTACTTTGAATAGACACGCGGGTCTTAACAGAAATTAAAGACAACCATATGGCTCCTGCCGGTTGCCAACTTACAATAAGGAACATTGCATACATCAAATATAATCACAATCATGGCCATATCACATCACAGCACACCCCTGCAAAACAAAGTTAGACGCCTCTAATTTCTTTGCATGTTTTACGTGGTTTGGGGCTTTCAATAAGTGTCGATCTAACTTACGAACAAGAACCACAACGTTGATGTTTGAACTATCAAGTGCCCGTTGTAAATTGGATCTATACTATGATGGGAGAGACAGACACCCGCAAAGCCACTTATGCAATACAAGTTGCATGTTGAGCGTGGGGCAAGTCCCATGAACGATGTCATGTAAGGTTAGCCCGGGCCGCTTCATCCCATCATACCGAAAGATGCAAAGTACACAAGAAGCAATTGATAATAAAAGCACCACCGCCTACAATGACCATTGTGTTCTACTCGTGCAACAGATCTACATATAGACACGGCTCTGATACCACTGTAGGGGTTCGTAGCATGGAAAACAAAAAAATTCTACCTCATACAAACAAACAAGCCAAGATCTATCTACTAGATTGTAGCAACGAGTCGATAGAATAACTCACCCTCGAAGATTCCAAAGTGTTTAACGAGAGCGGATTCTCATGGGTGATGTAGTCGTACTCTTGCTGATCTCAAGATCGTGTAGATGATCCTTCCGGCGCTGTGTTCCGGCAGCGCTTCCGCAGTCGGTCACACGTTTGGTACTCGACGAAGATCTTCCTCTCCCTTGTTCCAGCAGGCAGCGGAGGTTGTAGCACTCTCCTCGCGATTCCGGCAGCACGACGGCGTGGTACCGGAAGTAGAGGGGAGATCTCGTAGGGCTTCGCCTTAAGCCGGAGCGAGTATGGTGGACTATGAGAGAGCCTCGATGATCTAGGGTTTAGACGCACCAAGTAGAGGGAGCTAGGCCGGCGGCTAGGGCAAGTAGAAGCCCCAACTCGGCGGCTTGGGAGAAACCCTAGGGCGGCGGCGGTTTGGTGGCCGGCGGATAGGGTTAGGGTTTAGAGGGGCAAGGTGTGTGCTTGGAGGGGCAGCCCTGCCCCTCCTTATATAGGTGGGAGGGCGCGGCCAAGGGGAGGGGAGTCCCTCCCCAACTCGGCCTCCTTGGCCGGCGGTGGAGGCCGATGGCTAGGGCAAGTAGAAGCCCCAACTCGGCGGCTTGGGAGAAACCCTAGGGCGGCGGCGGCGGTTTGGTGGCCGGCGGCTAGGGTTAGGGTTTACAGGGGCAAGGTGTGTGCTTGGAGGGGCAGCCCTGCGCCTCCTTATATAGCTGGGAGGGTGCGGCCAAGGGGAGGGGAGTCCCTCCCCAACTCAGCCTCCTTGGCCGGCGGTGGAGGGAGAGGAACTCCTCCCCAAGTAGGTTTCCTACTCTCCCTCCACCAAGCAAAATAGCCGTTTGACTTTTCAAATTGGCGTTTGACTTTTCAAACTAGGATTTGATTTATCCCTTTATTTCGCTCAGCGATGACACCTAGTACATGATGCAACCATTCCAACTTGTTATGACACATTCATGTACCCTTCCTCTCCGGAGTGCCGGACATTCCGGAACCTTCTAGAACATTCCCGATTAAAACACCGGAACCATTCTCCAACCCCGAAACAGGACTTTCCTTATATGAATCTTATTCTCCGGACCATTCCGGATCTCCTCGTGATATCCCGGATCCCATCCGAGACTCCGAACAACATTCGGTCTCTTACTCATCATTCCATAACTACTCAACAACATCGAATCCTTAAGTGTGTCTCCCTATGGTTCGTGAATTATGCGGACATGACCGAGACACATCTCCGATCAATAACCAATAGAGGAATCTGGAAATTCATATGGCTCCCACATATTTCTACGATTACTTTGCGATCGAATGAACCACTTACATACGATACAATTTCCCTTTGTCTCACGATAGTTTACTTATCCGAGGTTTTGATCGTCGGTATCTCTGCATACCTTGTTCAACCTCGTTACCGATAAGTACTATTTTCTCGTTCCCGTGATATGTGATCCCTTGTGAGCCAGTCACATGCTTGCAAACTAATTGGATGACATTCCACCAAGAGGGCCCAGAGTATATCTATCCGTCATATGGATGGACAAATCCCACTCTTGATCATGTGTCTCAACCAATACTTTCCGAACACTCAATGCCACCTTTATAGCCACCCAGTTACGGTGTGGTGTTTGATGTCATCAAAGCATCCTTCCGGTGATGGTGATAAGCATGATCTCATGGCCGAACTATTAAAATGACTTGATCTTTATGCTATGCTTATCTATAGGAGTATGTCCATCATATCATTCTCCTAACGATATGATCTTGTTGTTAATAACATCTCAATGTTCATGATAGGGAAACCACAATCATTTATTAATGAACAAGCTAGTATTATAAAGAGGCTTTACTAGGGACTCTAATTTAGTTTACAAATCACACAAGTATTAATGTTTCCCTGTTAATACTATTATAGCATGAATGTAAACATTTATCATAAACACAAAGATATAATAATAACTATATTTATTATTGCCTCTAGGGCATATCTCCAACAGACTCAACCAACACCACAAGAAAATCAAGAAAAGCTCCATTCCCCGCCGCCTCCAAGGAGGTAACGACATCCAGAAGACGCCGCTGTCATCCAATCCAGCAAGCCAGATTTGGGTTTTCACCCCGGAGTGATGGACGGAGGGGTGTCGAGGCTCCACGACAGCACCCCCAAGAGGGCGAACGGCGCCCTCGAGCGCCGACGCTGTCGGCACTGACCAAGTCAGGTAGACTTTCATCCGGAGACCTCGACCACCACCTCCAATGGACTATCATAGAGACGGTCCATGCTGCCCAACGAGCAAGATCACCGGCAAGAGAGCCGACGCCCACGCCCACGCCCACGAAGTCATGCCCCGCCGCCCGCGCAGCCAAAGGCAGAGCATTGCTACCAACATGATCCAAAGCCGTCGATCCATCCGTCCTCCCCGCAACCTCCGCATCGAGGAAAACCCCTGGCCGCCGACCATTGAAATGTCGCCGTGTCCCCGGGGCCGCCGCCCCAGCATCCGCATCGCCTGTGACCGAAGCCGGAGGAGCACCCCAGCCTGCTGTCCGCCGCCACTGTCCTCCACCGTCCCCTCCGACCGCATCCATGACGCCCCGCACGCAGCCAGCAGAAGCTACGCGCGCGCTCATCAACAACCCAACTGTCGGCCCGAGCCACGGCCCCACTAGGCCTAGATCGGGCCCGCCGCACGGCCAGACGCGGCCACCACGGGAGGCGGCCACTCCGCGGCCATAAGCCCCATGAGCGCAAGAACCACCCCACGATGACATTGTGCCGACCTTCACCAAGACCCGCCAGCGCACCGCCAACGCCCTGTCGCGACTCGCGAGGGAGGAACCGCACCACCCATCGCGTCCACCGCGAGCTCTCCCCGCACCATATTCATAGGCCGGGGCCGCCGCCACCGTGGCAGAGCCAGCAGCAGCAGCGGAGAGGAGCCTACGGAGGAGATTTAGCCAGCGGGTGTGGTTTCCCCCCTGTCGCTCGAAGCGACACGGGGGTCGGGACTGTTTCTCTTTATTTTTGAGAGACAGAGGTTATTTTAATTTCAAGTCTTTTAGTTCTTAATCTTAATTAGGCGAAGAACTAGATTAGCAATATAGATGATTTGGTTTCATCGAGGCGCGATCATTTGAGATTCAAAGCACTCTTAGTTGATTTTATTCAAATAGTTTGATCTATTGAGGGAATGCAATGGGTTTAGTTTTATGAGATTTCATGTACTTATTAAATTGTGATTTAAATTGCATTGTATGGTTATTATGCAATTTAGACTTTATGATTTTGCATTCTTGATTCTCATAGGATCATTTAGATGTGCAGAATATATTCTAAATTAAATAGACTTCTTGATGGTTTGGTTTATAGTGAATTTTTGATCTGCTGATATGATCTGAAGATAGATTCCTTGCTTTATTTAGTTGTTGTGATTTAAATTTCTGGGTGTGTTTTTTATGTTCTTGGGGTTCTTAGATGTTCTTAGTCGTGTTCTTGATGATCACAAGATTATCCAGTTGTATTGGATAGTATATGGATCGAGTGGATGAACTAAGAGATGATTTTGGTGCTTGTGTGATGTGTAGATGATTTAAAGGTGAAACTCTGGATAGAAAAGTGGTGTTCTCCATATTTGCTTGAGAAGATTTTGCAAATATTCTCTCCTCGCCCCTCACTTATCCTACCCACTACTAGTACTAATCCTATTAGTTTAGCTAATAAGCTTTTTAGATACCAAAATGTGCGTGGGGAAAATCCGTGGTAGTGCTTCTTCTCAAGTTATTCCCTTGTTCTTCCTTATAGATATATCTCTCGCTCACTAAGTGTGTGTAGGGTGTTTGTGCTCTCCTGTCACTGAGCCTCTGGCCTGAGTATGATTTGGATCAAGGAGTTGTGAGAAATGTGTGTGGTCTTGCCCCCTATTTATAGTGTTTTGGGATCACTATGGTAGCGACACGTCACTATTTGCATGGATGACTCGTACTTTAAGAAATGTGCAACCGTCCTTGTAGTTTGGCTACATATGTGGATTCATTGCAAGGTGACACCTCAAGTGGTGACTCTTTCTTTGGATGGATAGTTGTGAAGCTCTCATGAGACACCTTGGTGTCCAAGTTCCTTAAAAACTAAGTTACTTAGGACCTAAGGTTCATAGGTGCCATTATTTAGCTATTTTTTTTATCATGACAAGTGACATTTGTCACTAAATCGGCCTTGAGCTGAATTGGCATGTGGGTCTTAATTATTTAGGTCTAGATCAATAATATAGTTGGGATAATTTACATAATTAAGTGAAAACTTAAGATGCAATCATGGTTGATTAGTGTAAGATAGATTGTGTTAACTTGTTTAAGATAGATTTAGAGTTGAGTTTATTTTTCTATAATATTGAAATTTCTTTATAAGAACTTGAGGATAAATTCTTGGAGGAATAGAATTTGGTATAAGGAAATATTTGAAACCTTTGAGAATGGATCTCTAATTCAAAATAAATATTTTGACTCCAATGGATTTCCATAGGCTTTTATATCCTTATCCTTTGATTTCATAGCTTATAGAAGATTTCCAAGTCTTCTATTAGCATAGAGTTTTAGGATAACAACTAGGATTTCAATTGATAAAAATCTCAAATGGACTCCTTTGTGTTGAAAAGTACTTTATACGATCTTTAAATACTCGATTTTGAGTTAAAATTATTTACAAAGAATTTTAAGGATAGATCCATTCTAGTTGGAAGAATTGATGAGTCATTCCTATGATTCAATCATAAGATAAAATTTTGTTTGGTCACATATGAAAATAAATGACCTTGGTTAATTCATAATTCACAAGGTTTGGATTTATACTTGCCAAGGTAAATATATTGTTGAAATCTTCAAATGGAAATTTAGTTCCAATGAAATTTTGGAATCCTTATCATTTCCCTTGGTTTTGTATATTCTTAAAAGTGTGCAAAGATAGTATGAGTTTGAGTTGACACATGCATAAATCCAATTTGTTAGAAGATATACTTGTATCCACATGAATACAAGATTAGATATAGTTATATTGCATTGTGGTTCTGATCAAGGGAATGGTCCAAATGATTATCAAATGGATAATATTCATTGATCCTTAGGTTTACTTCACCTAAAGGGTTTTACTCTATATTACCTTAACATCAGAAACAAGTGTTGTGTTTAGCAATATATACAGATTGGATTGTCACCATAGGATTACTCAGAATTGATTCACAAAAGTGTGAGGTATTATTCAGCTCAACACTTCTTGAGTTTAGGGTTTTAGGGTTTAGAATATGTTTAGTATTAATCATAAGTTTATTCCCTTGATTGGTTGGGTAGAGATAAGTTAAATGCATGGAAACGTATAGTTGAATTACAATATGGATTACTAAAGCATATATTTTCCCTAGTTTGCAATAGACTATGGATCATTTACTTAGCTTCATTTAAGTAGTGATTTTGCTCCACAAAGATTTGGAAGATCGAATGTTTGTACCAATGGACAAAGAAGATTTAGAGTAGGTTCATATTCACAACTAAGTAAACTATAGTTGTTTTCTTCCCCTACTTTGGATAGATGATTTATCCAATGAAAGTGAGAATATAGTCAATGGTTTAATCCAATGACTTGGACAAGTTTGAGTTGATCAAGGTTGAGATCCACTAGATGGGTTTTTTACTCCCTTCCTATTCTTGGGATTTGGGTTTATGGTCATAGGATTGTATTGCTAGATTACCAAAGTTTATGGATTCAACATAACACTAATCATGTCCTATACATGATTATATATATTTCAGGGGTTTAGTCTAGAGTTCAACCTGTCTCCTATACATAACTTGATTGCCATGGTCATGACATGAACTTACTAACGGAATTACTAGGGTTAAGTGGTTCTTCTTACTAGGTTTGAATTGGCTTCTCAAGTGATAGGCTTAACTCAAGATAGACACTAATGATTTGTCAGCAAAGTTTACTTCAACTAGATTAGAGATCAAGAGATAAGGTTGCTTGGTTAAAGTTGGTATTGGATCTTTGGTAGAATAGGTTTTGGTATTCTTGAAGAGAAATGGTTAAGTCACGATCATCTACAACTTATGGGTGATAGGATACTAAGGTCTTTAACATAGGGTTCCTAAGGAAGTGTTTTGGATTAGGTATTCTACTTGGTTTGGACCAAATGTAATGGTTTGGAAGTATATCATCTAGGTATGTGGTTCCTATAAGGTTCATGGTAAAACTTCTCCAATGGAAACGATACTAGGTTTAGGTTAACTGAGTTAATGGGTGACACTAGGCTTAGTTTAGTCTGGTTAATCAAGGTCTACTCTAGACTGAGTTAACTTATTTACCCTCTAGTTACTTAGATTCTCTACTAGTACTCTCATCCTATGATAGAAATACTTCTAACATATCTGGATCTCTTTCGCTTGATGATTGGGATTGTAAAGTTCGAATAGATCACTACAAGAAAAGTTTCCATGTACCATGACCGGATTTCGTGGTAGAAGGTCTTTTTTCGTGGTTAATTTTTATTTTTTTATTGACCTCCTCTATCATGGATGGACACCCGTGGTAAAAGCACCGTCACTAATGTTTCTACCATGGATGGAACCCATTTACCACGAAAATTCAGACCATGGTAATATGTTTCGCCACCCCCTTGACTGTTGGTGTCATGCAAAATGTCACATGACAAACGCCAATAACGGGTAATTACCATGGTAAACTCTTCACAAATAGGTGGTAGATCCCATGCCCATCGAAGATTTTCTAAATATTAAGTGGTTCGATCCATGAAGCCCAGGAGGAAGGAAACCCATTACTATTTTGACCTGCAGTCGTCCTGCTCCGGTTCTCGGCAGTCCATCAACTTGTAGCCCAGCTATGGTCTTCTATCTTTATGGTCAGTTACTGTTTTGGTCTACGTAAGGTCATGTTGTGTCCATCAATCACTTTGCGGCCCATTTACGGTCTTCGGAAGGCCCGGTATAATTCCCAACTGGTACTGTTCTAGCCTGCAAAAGGCCCGACAATGTTCATTTATGCGGGTAACTGCAGCCATTTTATGGTTTTCTGAATTAAGGCTCGTTATTGTTTATGTTTATGCCTGGTACATGCCTCGTGAGTATTACAAGAAATACTTTATGTGCAGCCTTATGAACGCCCGTTAATGCTTGGGCATATCACTGTTGTGGCCTGGTATGGCTCCGGCTTTTTATTGTTTTGGCATGTTACTGTTCTGAACCGTTACGTTTACATCATGCTACTATAAGGTTTGTTTGTGTACGACCTATTACTGCACCGTCTTGTTTGTGTACAACTTGTTACTGCACGGCACCGTCATGTTATTGTACCGGTCTCTACTAGGTCTGATATTGTATATGCCTTTTACTGTTTGGCATGTTCTACGCCTCATTGTTTCGGCATTTTTATGGCTTTGTCTGTTCGGGCCCGGCTGGATCCAGATCGGGCTCGTAAAGGTATCGCCTCCGCGCTGCTGCCTAGGGACATCGTGCCTCCCGACCTACCTCCGCGAACCACCATATGGGCTTCCATGTGCCCACCACTGTCGGCCCGAGCTCACGCCGCCCACACCAACCACCACGTGTCGAAGTCACTGCTGCCGCCACCGTGGGCACGTACCACCACTGCTAAGCCGCCATGCCGCCACCGGGACAACTAAGTCGCCAGGCCCCTCACCCAGCACGACGCCCCCATCAGGGAGCTTGGGCCGCGCCAAGGCCTCCAAGCGAGTGGGAAAAGAGGCCCCACCGCTATCAGCGTCTGCCTTCCGACAGGAGTGGAAGGAGGAAGGAGGCGGCGGCTCGGTTAGTGTTCGCCCTGCCGCTCGGGAGAGTGGGTAGGACGAAAGAGAGGGGGAACAACATGTTGGTTTTTACATCATTGTTTTTGGAGGCGTTGTTTTTTAGGAATTTTTTTATAGTCCTGGTGTTATCTTCGGTGGTGGTTAAGAATGTTGGTGTTAGGGCATCACCTATGTATGTGGAAGAACTTGTCCATAAGCTGGGACACACGTACCACACCACAAGCTTATTGATTACATCACAATGTATCTAGTTGAACTTGTCTATAAACTGGCCCCACGTGTCAGTTAAAGTTATACACATGCAAGAGAGAGGGAAAAAACTAAAATAGTATTCTATTGCTTATAAACAACCCACAAGCTTGTAGGTCACCCTTAAGGTTATAGATAGCTTATTGATAACCTTCACTGTATATGTGGAACTCCTTGTTGACTACTTTTTTCTTATGGATAGCCTTATTTTCAACATAGTGGATGCCCTTACGAGCGTTCATTACCACAACGGGGTCTTTCTTTTCTATTTTTGTCTTTATTTTTTTTGGGTTATGTACATCTTTTGATATCTTTGGACATCTTGTTATTGCAGAGGCTATATATAATTAGTATCTTCATGATATTAATTTTTTTATAAAAATAAATATCCCATGCATTCGAGATTGCAGTGACAAAGCGATGGCCTAGACAATGGCGGAGTGTGGGTTCTGGTTCTGGAGTTTGCCACGGATGTCCTGTAATTTGGCCACACACATGACCTGTAGCGTCACCTTTGCAAACCGTGCTGAACTTGGCCACCGACTGTGGTACATCCTTGCCTTCTCCTCAAATCTTTTTGTACGTTTCCCTGTTGAGTCTTCTTCATCGATGCCTTGGTGTACCGAGATGGCTTGATCAGTCGCATCGGCGCCAGTTGGCGTACATGGGGAATCTCTGTCTAGTAGTCTGATCGAAGTTAATTGACCGCTGTTTGGCAGATGTTCCTAGCACTAGCAGTAGCACTAGAGTAGCGTAGCGTTGATAACTTTGTGCTGAATGGTTAGAGGTTATATCAATTTGTTGACAAAATAAAATAAAAACACATAGGCGACGTGGTCGGGATTGAGCCGACGAAACTCGACCATGTACCGCTTGCCGGTGTCCTCGGCTTCGAGTTGCTTCCGAGCCTCTTTGTCCTCCCGACCGATGCGCTCGGCACGGTCGCGGCTAGGAGAGGAGAAGAGCTCCGGCGGAGCACCGGGCTGCTCTAGGAGGACGACAGCGTAGCCCTTGAGGTCCCCTTGGGCTTGCCCTTTGTCGTCGTGGTCGTCGGCTTGGGTGCGGATGCGATAGCGGCCTTTCCCTTCTTCTTCTCCTCCGTCGCCTGCGAATAAGCTAGCATGGCCTCCATCGGCTTCCGGGCCCACGGCCCGCTCAGCACCGGCGCAAGGGACGACCGTCCCACCTTCCCCGCCGTCGTCGTGGCCTTGGAGGTGGTCTTGGCGGACGCTACCATCGATCGCACCACGCTGTTGTAGCCTAACCGCTTCGGCATCAGAGGCATCACAGGGGTCGATTCCGACGGCGTCGCGTTGGTCAGAAACTCCAATGGGGCTACATAACCAAGTTCCGGTGACATTCTGGCCAGGGGAGGGGAGAATCCCGGCGCCGGCGATGACTGACAACAGTTTTGGGCGGAAGGGTCGGCGGCGAGGCGGGAGAGGAAAATGTTAGGAGTCGCGTGCGCGACCGAGCAAATATGAGAGAGCAGTAAAATTTTAGAAGTCATATTCCTAAATATACTTTTTAACCGACTTTGCGGCTTTGATTAGAGCCGGTTGCGACTGATAAAAGGGTAAATTTACTCCTATTGTGCATAGGAGTTCGGTTAGAGATGCTCTTATGACATCTTCACCGGTTTTGAGAATATCCAGCTTCCCGGTCCCAGTTTTCCAGTTTATCGGGTACAGATGTTCTTAGCTCCATGTAATGTTCCGTTAAATGTACCTAAACGGAAATTGTCTGGCCCCGGCAGCATCCGCGTACAAGTACACGGAGAGAAGAAAGTACACAAAGCCATTTCATCCACTTCTCCATTGGCGTCGATCGCAATTAAACAGTGGCCACGAGCTGGGGAGTAGGGCGCACTGTTTATATATGGGTTTCTCTCCGCTCATGTCTGCCATGCTCGTGGCGGCGGCGGCGGCGACCGTTTCACCGTCGCCGAGGTCCTTACTGCTTGGCCTCGCCCCACCGAGGAAGGCTCTGCCGCGGTGGAGTGCCTCCGCGTCCTTGGGCGGAGCAGGGAGGCCGCCCCCGCCCCGGGGAAGAAAAGGGGTGAAGGAGTACGTGGAGGCGGCACGGGAGATGACGCGGCGGCCTGACGGCGGGCCGGCGAGGTGGTTCTCGCCGTGCGAGTGCGGATGCGCCGGCCGGCGCGTCCCCGGCGCTCCAACGCTGCTTTACCTGCCCGGTACGCGCGAGCATTTTTTCTCGGCTTTTTGTAATGCCCGGTTCATGCACCAAATAGTGCCCGGTACTGCCCGGTACGGGAAGTACCTTATTCTGACTTCAGGACGTAGATCCTCGCATTTTTTCTGTTGCTCCGAGTTTTTCAAACCAAGCATGAAGCTGAATACGGAATACTATTGGTTGTGAAGCAGAGTTTCTAAATATTGGTACAAATATACTTCAGAATTCATGGAAATACCGGCATCTCAACATAAAAAATCTAAACATTTGTTCACTCCTTTTGAACAAAATTACTTCCTCTGTTCGGAATAAGCCTGTTTGATGTATCTATCTACACGCATTTTAGTATGATCGACACTTATTTCCTGACGAAGGGAATACGATATTTGAATGGCTGAAATTTTACTGGACTGTTTAAAACTATTTTGAACGCTCTATCTTATTTGAGCCCAAGCTAACTTTAGAAAATAACGGTATTATGCCTAACAACCCAGAGGACAGAACTGTTACGGGACCTAGAGAGCTCTTCCAAGAGGCGGCGGCAAAATCTATCTAGGGTTCCTTCCCTCCGTCGGCGACGCCACCGGTCCGTCCCATCTCCGGCGGCCTTAGGGCCTTGGAGGCGTGGCGGACCACGGCCCCTCGCCGATAGGAGGTCTCAGTGTTTTGTTTAGACTATTTTTAGTTTTTTTTAGAATGTTGGCGGCGACTACGTCCTAAAGTCAGAATAAGGTACTCTCCGTCCTATTCTCGCTCCGGTGATGCGTCTAGCATCGACGGAGGGCATGTGGAGTCGTGTGTCCGGCAGATCCCTTGGGATCTGATCGTTTCTCGTTGGTGTGTTTTGAGGTCAGTCTCTCCCGATCTACGTTGGTCATCTTTGACGATGGTTGCTGCTCTGGTGCGTTGGTCCTTTGGTGTCTTAGCACGACGACTTTCCGTCTGTCTACTATAACAAGCTCTACTACGACAAGCTTTGTCCGGCTCCGGTGATGAAGGGACGAGGACAGCGACGCGCCTTCGGCTCGTGATAGTGTTTGTAGTCGTCGCTAGGTGGTCCATTGATCTATTTGTATTGTTTATTATTTTTAGGACTCTTTATACTGCTGTTGATGATTATTAACAGATCGGTAGAATTTCGCAAAAAAAATAACAGTATTATTTGAAGCTGTAATCTTGGTTAAGTATCCGCCTGGTGAGGCCACTCTCAAAGGTTGTCTTAAAAACCATTGGATCATGGATGGGGAGTCGTCTTGAACATCAGTCAGAGCTGGTAAACTGAATTTATTTAACCTTGAGCAGGGTCTCTTCCATCAGGGGATTGGGTCCTATCCACGATCCTAGCCCGCGACGCAGGGGAAAATGACCGCCGCACCTCATCCCTTCCCCATTGATTCCTCTCTTTCCTCTCGACCCGACCTGACCTGCTTCCTCTTATATGTATCAATGAGGATGTCAAGAGTCGAACCTCCGTTTCGAATCGAATTAAAAAACGTTACTACCTCCGATCCTAAATAAATGTCGCCATTTTGAACTAGAGTTAGTTCAAAACCGTAACACTTATTTAGCATCGGAGGGAGTACCAAAAATTTGGTAGCCGAAGTCTTTCTGACCAAGATTTATCGGTCCATATCTGCCCACTATTTACAAGTAAAATATTATAGAGAGTATAGCATGTAATCACGTCAAAATATTTGGTAAACTAAATTCTGCTCCCTCCCTTACGTATTAACCATCGCAAATTTGACTTTTTTTCGAAATGGAGGTTGATACCCGGCCATACATCCATGCATGCATATAAACGTGGTTTCATTATTACATATTTATTAAGAAGTAGAAAAGTCAAGTGATAAATTATTTCCACAAGTTTATACTATTTGCCTAGGGAGAGCCAGCCGAGAGAAAGACAAGTTGCCCCTTCCTCCCATGTCGCCCAACTCGGTGCACCGGAGGGCCAAACCACAAACATCACCGGCTACAGCCTAACCCTCTCCCTCCAGCGCACGGGCACGGTGAAAGCGGATGAGCGCAGCTCGCACTGTGGTCGACGGAGGCAGGCCTTCTATCTCCCATGGCACCTTGTCATGAGGGTTGTCTGCCAGGGCAGCAACGGTGATCTATGACATCGCATGGGCGTGTAGCGGTGAAGGGAGGGCGCGTGGAGGCGGTGCAGAGGGCACAAGATGGAGGTTGCTATACGTGGTGAGCATCCCATTGCGTGTGGTCACGCATGGTGGTTGTCCCTAAGGGGGCGGGTGTGGGCCATGACTTCAGTGTGTTGCGTCGGTGCGAAAATTATGGTGGCTGGCCAGCATGAGGGTTCTCCTCCCTCCATCCATGCTGGATGGCGGCGAGGTCAATGATGGATAGAGCCCCTCTTCTTGAACGGCGAGTCTGGTGTTGCTTCTTGCCTCTAGTGGTGGTTCAAGCCAACGACTTCTTCTTTGTCCGCATCCTCGGCCACCCGGTGCCAGCATCACTGGAGTCACAGTGAAAGACCAAGGTGAAATACATGCTCGACGTCATCTGATGCAGACCTCTCGATGTCTTTTGCAACCACTTTCTTCCCGGAGGCGTGGTCTTGGTCCAACCGTGTTTTCCTCTCCATCGGTGTTTGGGAAACCCTAGGCCATGTCTACAGGACCTGGTGGCGGTGGCACCACGACATGGTTCTTTATCGGATCATTTGTAGAAGGTGCGATGTAAGCCACTTGGCGATTTATCAAGTTGGGTGTATGGACTTGTAGCCTTCTACGGCGATACTTCATCCATCTTAACCTTTCTTCTATGAATCTATATATATTCTAGAGCGTATTCTACAAAAGAGCTAGACCAGCTTTTGCTGGTCATTTTGGCATATAAATTAAAAATAAAGGTTCATTACCTCGGAATATCTCTGTGGTGAATACTCTATAGTGATGAGAACAAGAAACTCTTCACCATTACACTATTAGGGGATAGGAAAAGCTATCCACACCATCTTCCCTCTCCTCCCCCCCCCCCCACCCACACACACCACCACCAGTGACAACGCATGGCTTCGCTTGAGAGCATCCTCTGGTGGTGGTTAATAGGAGGAGAAGGAGAGACCTAAGATGGTGATGTTGGGGCTAGGGTTTTGGGAGCCACTCAAGTGAGTCTGTTAAGAGTAACATGGCGAGGTTTTTCCTTGTTTTTGAAGGGCCTGAGGCCAAATTTTATCAAGATAAAAGAGAAGAAAGTTCAGTTACAAAAAACACGGCAAAGAGACGAATGAGGTAACCGAAAATAAAATAGCCACAAAAACTAAGAGAACAAACTATTCTCACCTGACCTCGGGACACAATTGCCTCCTTTGTTTAAGATTGCGGTAACACAACCTGCTAACCTCCAAGATCGAAGATCCTCGATGATGAACTCGACCACCTCACCGTGTTAAACTCTTGCTGAAAGATTCGACCATTCTGCTCCTTCCAAATCCTCTAGTGCACCAAGATGGTCACAGTGTTGAAATCTCTATGCAGCTCCTTGGGTGCCACCTTCTGTGTCTTCAACCACCTATCTTAGTATTGTCAGGGCATCTCCTGTGGACCGACCCAAATGGACCGAGGATGTTCGAACGTGTCTAATCAGACAGGGGATGCGTCATAGCGGTGAGATCCAAACAAACTAAGTGCCTTGCGACGATCCATTCCTGGCCCAAATTTGGGTTGGCTTTGCGTCGAGCCGGACAATGCGAGTGTTGAGCCGAACAATCTGAGCGTCCAACCGCTTCTCCCTCTTGTCCTCCCCTTTCCCTCCAACCAGCAACTCAACAACACTCTTTCCATTCCACTTCTATATCCAATTTTTTCAGCGCCAAAGCCCTAGCCAGCGATTGTGGATACTGCTTCCGCCCCCGCCACTAAAGCTAACACCAAGTGAAAGGGGCAGGCTCTACTCAAGCCGAAGAAGGAGCTGGCAGAAGAGGAGCGACAAGATGAGAGGAGTAAGCGTGTTGGCTATAAAGGCATGACCAAGGCACAAGCGTCTGAAGCAAAAGCCGCCATCATAGAAGTGAAGTGGGCCAAACTTATCGCTGCCCTTTCGGGCAAGGACAACGCCAAATTCGCCTCCGAAGGGCTCGCCTCCCAGACCCTTCTATACATGAAGAAAGAGGCAATCACTAAAGACTTGGCCCAGGCTAGCGGTGGCGTCGTCACTAACAAGCTGGGTGTCATTCGCGAGTGCGTGAATGTCTCTTCAGCCATGATCGCATGTTACATCAGCGGAGGGGGGCTGCACTTCCGTTCCGCAAGTCCAAGTGAGCTCTTGGCTTGTCGGATACCGATCGACGTCATCGGAGATCACGTTGATGGACAAGGAGCCTACCATCGACCTCAACCACATCCCGGAGTCGGCGAACTATCACATGACCATGGCAAGAGGCCACATAGGATCCCAATGATGAACATGCCAGTGCCCCACGCCATTTTCTATGATATACCGCACCACGCGTCAACTAGGGAAGAGGACAACGAGGTTGTCTTGCATGAGATGATCAAGACTAGGGCCCTGGAAGATGAGCTCGAGGACGAGACACAACAATCTACGGTCAATATCTATGATGATCCATTGTTTGGGCATGATGACGATCCCATGGATGTCAATGATGCCGATGAAACTGGTCCTATCGATGGCACAACGCAAAATATGAAGAGCCAAAGGATAGGCAGCTACACCATCATGGAGGACAAGATTTTTTGTGAAACGTGTATGGAAACTAGACAAGATCCAATATGCGGTGCCAAGAAAAAAGGATCGACATATCGGCAGAGGATTGACAAATACTTACATGATCTCCGAGAAGGAGGAGGCAAATGCAAGAGGGAGGAGAGGCGACGCAAGGAGAAAAGGACCTCATAAAAAGAGCTCTTTAAGTTCAAGAGGCCAATGCCTGGTCCAGAAACATTGAGGCCAAGGCCAAACTCATGGCCGAGGAGACCCAACTCATGATGATGGATTTGAGTATCTTAGATCCGGCTCAAAGGGTTTGGTTTGAGAAGAAGCAAAATGATATCCGTGAATGCCAAGCGTGATCTCTCCAATAAATCTAATTTTGTGCATTACCTATGAACTTGTGTTATTTCACACTATGCTTTTGTACTATGGCGTGTGAATTCGATGATTTGCTGATTAGTGGTATTTTATTTTCTACTAATTTTGTTGTCATTTCAATTCATATAAAATCAATTTGGAAAAAACTGGCCAAACTTGTCCAGGCAGACCAAATGGGTCGCGCGGTGGGGCACTTCCCGCCCAAGAATGATCATAGTCGGACAAGGGTATGTTTGTTGTCTCCGGCCTGATCCAAACAGAGAAAAAAATATTTAATGTCTGAAATGGATCATTCCACGGAAGATGCCATGAAAACAATCGTTAGGGGGAAGCTAGCCCTTGTCCACTCCCTGAACTTGACCCAGACCTGGTTGGAGAAACGGCAGTGAAGTTTTTCCTTGTTATATTTATGTTTCTCCATCTCCTTTTTTTTTTGACAAGAACCATCTCCTTCTTTTATTTTCATGGTAATATGTGTCACATTTATATTATAAATGTCATAGTACAATCCATATAGATACCAACCTGACAAAACTGAAAAAAATAACAGAACACAAGCCTTTGCGCAAAAGACCGCCAGCCATAAAAGAAAATTACAAACCAGACCGAAAATTCCTCTGAGCTTGACGCCAATGTCCGTCACCTGTCTCTGGCACCACAACAACAGTCACCAAAGGAAATAACGGATCACCTCCTCACCCGATGTCGAAGCGGCTCCATCGCTGATATGCAGCTTTACGGACCTCCAAGGTGGCTCACCCAAGGTGAAATCATTGTCGTTGAACGAATCAGACCGGGGCAGCACCCCGGACACGCCATCAAATTCCGGATCTAGCACCCCGCATGACTAAGACGTCGGAGGAGGAAACCATACCTGCCATCCACGAACCACAGACCCCGCACGCGATCCACCATTTTCCAGATGTCCTTGATACAAATCACAATCTGCATCCGCTCCTTGACTATCTCCTAGGTTCCACGTCGGCATTGGAGAAAACGCCGCCGCAACGGTGGATCCTGAGGACACACATCCACCACGAGGATGCCACCACTGTCGGGCCATCCTTGCTTGAATAGACTGGTGTTCGAATCCATTGGGGAATGATCTGAAGAAAACTTGTCCAGCACCGCCATCGCTGCTCCCGAACCAAGACGATGAACAACCTATTGGCTAAAAACTATCCACACGTGTCGATCCGGTGACCCCCTGACCACCGATGACCTAGGTCGTCGGCGGGGGGATCCTCCGGAGGCCGGCGTCGGAAGGCTTGTGCCTTAGGGCAAGATCTTTTCTCTCCTGGCGGCGGCGCATGGGGAGAACGGTTACTGTAACCATCTCCTTCTTTATGGCCGTGTAGTCAGATCATTTTCACAAAACCCTCATATATATGTACCTCTCTAGATCTGTAATTCACAGTACATGTTTATTTACATTTGCAAGGGCACAGATGTTTAATTGCTTTTGGTTTTACTAGTTGCAGTTCGATATATTTTTGTAATTCAAAATAGCTTTCAGTACTTGCGCTTCAACTGTTAAGAGAAAACCGAGTAAGCCTTTTTAGTTCTCTGATCTTGCAGGAATTGATGGAGTTGGTCTAGGTTTGATTCGGCATCACGAGATTTTAGCAATGTAAGAATAATTCCCTGGGTTTACGATGGTTTCTCTGTTCACTGCAAATAACGATTTATATCTTTTATTAAAAAACCACTGATTTATTCTGTACTGCAGGATGTTCAGCGTATGGTGCTTGCATATTCCTTTTGAAGACCGTACATCCTTTGAAAGTACGTGTTTTTCATGTAGATTCTTCAGAATGAAGTAAGCCCAAATGTGGTCGAATAACCCTGACGGAAGACGAGCTCCATGGTACTCGTTTTCAGAAAAATTCAAAAACCATACCTAGAAGTTTCAAAAATATCTAAACAAAAATCTTAGATGTAAACAATGATATACTATACCAACGTGAAAAATACCAGCTCAAAAATACCTTACATCAGGGGCTACACAAAAAAATATGAAAATCTGCCAGATTTGAGTTTTTGCACCGTTCACTTTTTTGGATATCAGGTTTCGTCATTTTGTGTAGGCTGAATATAAAGAGATTTCAAGCTGAAATTTTGCAAGTTGATAAAGTACTACATCTTTAAAAAAATTCAGGAGTTCCCGATGTTAACTAATTCTGAAAAATTTGGAACACGTCCACGTCCATGTTTGATTTGCGCGTGCTAATTTCATTGCAAAGTATTTCTTTCAGTTTGTGTAAAAAAACAAATTTGGTGATCCAGATATCGCTTTTTTAGAGCAATGATTCCTTTTTCATATGAAAGTTCACATTCATGCAAAAACACAAAGATGTGTACAATGTAAGAACACTCTGTTTTCCTCATCTTTTGAATATTTTTAACGATTTTATTCTTCACACCGTGATCCAAAACGCTACCCCTCATATTTGTCTGTCATATTAACTGGAAAATATTCAGGTCAACATTAATTGCACAACTTAGTACGTACTCCCTCCGTTTGAGTTAATAGCATAAAACTATCAGTTTCTAGGCAAAATTTTGGAAATCTACCGGTTTATATTTTCGCAGCAAAAATCTACCACATTTGGCGTCTGTTTTCGCAAATCGCACTAAACTCGTCCTGATCGCGAATTGACACGGAAACTGACAAGGCTGGCCCACCCGTCAGTCTGACATGGCAGTGCGAGACTGTGTGCCGTCTGCCGTTTTGCACGTAGGTCCTCAAGTTTTGACAGAAAATTGCATAGAAGTCCCTGGCACTATTAAAACCTTCATAACTTTTGAATACGAATTCAAATGGAAAAAGTTTAAATACGAAAAGTGCTCAGAATTGTTTGAATCTTTTTTACAAACTTTATTTATTATTTTATATAATTAAAATATAAAAAATATTTTGTTAATTATACAAAAACTTTGGAAATTCATAACTTTAACTATATAACTCCAAATAATATAAATAATATGTCTAAATTTATTTAAAAAATCCAAGAAATCCATTTCTTATATTTATAATGTAGAAACCACCGCACACTGCCATGTCCAAACTAGAATCTCGAGTGTGCGAGTGTGGCACCTGCACGCTTCAGACGGTACCACAACGGCACAACGTGCACGTCCGAACAAAAAACCCGATAGTAGACTGTGGGCCAGCAAGACTCCAGCTTGGCATCTTCTCCGGTCACCGCACTCCAGCATGGCTTAGCATACGAACAAATACCCTGCGTTAGAGTTGCCCCTTTCTCTGAACTGATACCTTCCTCGCAGTGCGTGCAACACAAGATCCCTGTCAGATGCGATGTGACCGCTGCCCAAAGATCGACACAAGATTATGCAAACTTGTTTAATCAGATGGACCGGACGTAGCACAGTAGATCGGTTTGTTAGTTTTGATCTGTGTCATGGAGCTCGATCGTGCGCACGTACGCAGGAAGATCATCGGCGCGCGATACTACCTCAAGGCCTACGAGGCGCACTACGGCGGGCTGAACACGACCACCGCGTTCCGCTCCCCGCGCGACCACGACGGCCACGGCACCCACACGGCGTCCACCATCGCGGGCCGCGTCGTGCCTGGCGTGGCGGCGCTCGGCGGGTTCGCGTCCGGCACGGCCTCTGGCGGACAAGGTGTGCTGGCCCATCCCGGGGCCCAACCCGAACGTCGAGAACACCTGCTTCGACGCCGACATGCTCGCGGCCATGGACGACGCCGTGGGCGACGGCGTCGACGTGATGAGCATCTCCATCGGGGCCTCCGGGAGGCCGCCGCCGCTCGCGCACGCCGCCAGGCGGGGCGTGGTGGTCGTGTGCAGCGGCGGGAACTCGGGCCCCGCGCCGGCCACCGTGTCCAACCTGGCGCCCTCGATCCTCACGGTCGGCGCCAGCAGCATCGACCGCTCTTTCAACTCGCCCATCAGGCTCGGTGATGGCAGGGTGATCATGGTGAGCCGCAGAACGTACGCTTTTCTTGTTTTCTTTAAACTGGACTGACACGGTGATTTACCTGCATTATAAATATAAGAAATGGATTTCTTGGATTTTTTTAATAAATTTAGACATATTATTTATATTATTTGGAGTTATATAGTTAAAGTTATGAATTTTCAAAGTTTTTATATAATTAACAAAATATTTTTTATATTTTAATTATATATAATAATAACTAAAGTTTGTAAAAAAGATTCAAACAATTCCGAGCACTTTTCATATTTAAATTTTTTCTATTTGAATTCGTATTCAAAAGTTATGAAGATTTTAATAGTGCCAGGGATTTCTGCGCAATTTTCTGTCAAAACTTGAGGACCTACGTGTAAAACGGCAGATGGCACACATTCTCGCACTGCCACGTCAGCCTGACGGGTGGGCCAGTCTTGTCAGTTTCCGTGTCAATTCACGATCAGGACGAGTTTAGTGCGATTTGAGAAAACAGACGCCAAATGTGATAGATTTTTGGTGCGAAAACGTAAACTGTAGATTTCCGAAATTTTGCCTAGAAACCGGTAGTTCTATCCTATTAACTCCCCTCCGTTTAGGATTATAAGTCCCATACGAATAACTAGGTCGCCAATTTGAATAACAAAATATAAATAGTATAACATAAAAAATATACCATTAGAAACTTTAAAGGTAATATTTTTAAATGGTATAACTTTTATGATATATAAGTTATATTTTGTTGGTCAAATTTAACAACGACGTAGGACATATAATCCCGAACACAGAGAGAGTACTAATCACGTTTGCCATTTTTTCTTGAATCCTCTTTCCTGATGCTTATACTCCTTGAAAGCATCGGAGGCAGAGATGGAATAAACCAGGAAGATCGCTGTAGGACTTGGGCGAAACCACTCCGCCAGGCGCAGATCGAGTTGTGCCGCCGCTCACGCCCCAGCCGGGAACCCTCGCTTTCTGCAGCGCCTTCGCGGTCCGCCTCGCCGTGTGCGTCGGTTGCGCCAGCGAGAGCTCCGTCCTCATCCGCGCTGTCGGGCGTCGTGTCCGTCAGCAGCGTCCGAATGCCTCGCGTTTCTGGTACTAGTAGAGTAACCGCCAGATGCCTAGTCAAGTATAGCAACGGTGCGATCTTGGGCTCAATACGGAGTCCGGGGAAGCTTCTTGGTGCAGCCATGGTGTTTGTTATTATGCCTGATTGCAGTTCTCGGCTTCTGGCTCATTGTGCTTGTTGTGCTTGTTGCTCATTTTCACAACTGGTTCCTGGGTAGCAAGAGCAATTTTCTCCGTAGTGCTTGTTAACGCTTCTAGACTTTGCTGTGTACTCGTAATATTCGAACAAAGTATTATAGAGAGCTCTGAGAGATAAATGCAGGACTTGTTGAGTACGTGGAGATGACAGTGAAATCAGAGATCTCAAGCGCACCGGGCAGACCGGTTTATCTCCTCGGAGAATCTCTTGGAGCATGTATTGCTCTTTCCGTGGCGGCGCGAAACCGAGACATTGACTTGGTACTGATCCTGGTCAACCCAGGTATTTCCTCAGTTGGCACTCTGGCTCTTATACTGCTAGTATGTCCTTTCAGTGTTAACTTTTGTTATCGCAACATGTAGGAACATCTTACCACAAGTCACAGCTGCAGTCTCTCGCAGGCTTCTTAGATTTTGTCCCCGAGCCCTTCCATTTCAGCACTCCACAGTTCCTGAATTTCTTGACAGGTTCTGTTTTACTTCTATGTTAATATATATACATGACTTGTACATGGGTAGATTACTTGCTCTGATTAAATTGGGGAACATATAGTTCCTTCCTCTCGAAATAGATGTCGGAGATTTGTCAAGATTCGTATGTATCTATACACTAAAACGCATCTAGATACACGCGAATCTAGACAAATCTAAACCTGTTTCAAGACAGAGGGAGTGCTTTTTTTTCGAAATGGGGTATTGCTCTAGCCTTTGCATCAATTGATGCACACAACCAGCTTTAGAAATAAGTTCAAGGGTTCAAATTATTATAAATCATGGATTACACAAAGTCGATACATGAATTAGCCAGCAAAACAGAATAAACAAAAAAATTCTATCCATTTGTACTCTTCTCGATACATGAATCAGCAGCTGGTTGCATCCAATAACCATAAACTCTCGCCAGTTCGGCGGTAGGAGCAAAAACCACAGCTGAATCCAGTGGATGTGAAAAACTTGTAAAAAGTTTGTAGATCGAATATTGTTAAAAACAAAATTGTTCCTACATCTCCATAGGGACAACCATAAGATAGAAACAACTACGCGTATTCTATCCTCAGTTTTTTTTATCAATTCCATTTAACCAATTCTGAAACATATTTGTTGGTGGGGGAGTATTGCAAGTCATATACACAATATGCTAGACAATACAAGCAAAAGGACATTTGAGAAATAGATGATCAATGGTCTCTCAGAATCACAAAAGCAACATTTCTTACATCCCTACCAATTTCTTTTTGCGAGGTTATCTTTACTAAGTAACAGTTTTCTATTAAGAAATCACACAATTTTTTTATTAAAATTGGGATTATCAACTTCCACGAGTACTTTTGTGGGAACCTTGTATGACCGTTCATTAGATCTCCATGCATATACTTCACTGAGAAGTCACCTGGGGGTGTTAATCTCCAGACAAAAATGTCTGATTAATCAGAACTATCATTAATCTTTGGTATAAGTGTGATTAATCGGAAAGCTTATATATCATTAATCTTTGGTTTAAGTGTAGCCATGTATCCCACTTATTACTTATTACCTGACAAAGTTCTTCTAAAAATAATATTTAAATAGTTATGCGCTAACACAGCTGATATGGACACGTTTTTCCGGTGTATATGCCGTATAATGACAAATATTGTTCAGCAAGAGGCGTGACTCCAAGCCAAACATCTTCCAACAAGTGAGTGCTCGTGCCATTTCCTAGTTTGAAAAAGTCTCGGCTAAGGAACTCCTCCTTCACTCGCATGGGACCTTTCCAAAACGGTGAATTCGTGGGCTTCACCTCTAATTGAGAAAGTTTTTAATTTGCTAGATACTTTTGTGTAGCAACTCTTGCCACACCCATTCCTCATTAAGTATTTAAATAACTATTTGCTGAGTAAACATTTTTTTGAAGGAAACAGCATGACTCTCATGTGGACTTTATTAATCGAGTTACATCGTGTATGAGATTGTTCAAAAGAAAACTAGGGGGCTCATCGTCCCAATTACACCCCTTGCTCGTTTGGTCTACAGATAATATTCCATTTACCGGTATTTCTTTTGTGTTCATCACTTTACCCAAAAACCTTGATCTAAAAAGTCTAGTTGTTTTCTTGCTCCCTTAGGAATTTCGAGAAACAATAACATAAATATTGGAAGATTTTTAAGAACAGAATTTATCAAGACAAGACGATTTTCATATGAGGACATATGGGGAACACATACTATTGCAACAGTAATAATTTGGGGTGTGCGGTTGTAGTAAACTGATTCATTTGCGGTAACGTCTCATTGAAATAGGATATATTGATATCCAACTACTGAAGTCACATAAAGACAACAACAACCGTGATAAGTATCCACTGATCAGATTTAATGTTTATAGGCAACATGATGAAGATGCCGTCAACTTTTATTGGGCGTGGTATTTATCTTGAACAAGGCGGTCAGGTATTATCAGAGATGGTCACTAGTTTGAGGCTATCTCTTCAGGTGAGAATATGAGGCGCTACGCACTGACGATTTCTTGTCAATTTCGTACATCCTAGCTGGTATTTTCTGTAATGGGGCGGTGTTTTGTTAACTATTTTGAATGATTGGATTTGGCATTATATTAGATATGTAGATTTCAAAATTTCTTTGTATGCCATGATCTTGATGCTACATTTATGTTCTTCTTTCTGCAGCTTTTTTTTGATATTTTGCCAAGGGAAACTATTGTTTGGAAGTTGGAAATGTTGAGAACAGCATCATCATTTGTCAATTCTCGTTTACATGCAGTCAAAGCCCAAACATTGGTGCTTGCTAGGTATGAGCTTCAGTTATCACCGTGACATTACATAGCCGAGATCTAAGGAGAATAGTCCCTTGAATGATAACATTATATTTGAGTTTATTTTCCATTTTGAACTTAGAAAATGAAGGAATTATAAAACGAATAACAACATTGTTCAGAGTTTTTCTGTACCTAACAATAGCAGATCATTAGGGATTCAGAGTAGCATATTGGCCACCATTCTTGGCTCAGTAAAGATTGAGAAGAACATAGTCTAGTCTTTGCATGTTTTACATGAATACATGTCATTCAGCCTGGATCAGAAGTTGATCTTCAATTTTCCCAGTGGGTATGATGAACTTCTGCCAAGCCATGAAGAGGCTCAAAGGCTCAGGAGCATGCTGGAGAATTGTAGAATCCGTTATTTCAGGGATAAAGGCCACACACTTTTGATGGTAAGGCAGATAAATATTTTTAATCATCTACAACTTATTAGTTCTTGAAAAGCTCGGTCTATTCTGTTAGAAGAAGAATAACAAATATTACCAGGGTGGTTTGGTGTGATTGGTCTATTGGAATGCCTAGATACTTAAAGAAATATTAAGTAAAAAACAGCATAGTCATCTTGTTAGAAACATCACCAAAACAGTACACCTCATTATTACGATTTTTTTTTTCCAAGCCAGCATGTTGCTCAAAAATACATAAGAAAAACTTTAGGTTCCCAGCACTGACTAAATCATTTTCTATGAAAAAACTCTTTTCATTTTTATTTGCATCAATGCATATTGTTATTTGTTATAGTTATTTCCTCGTTTTTGAAAAATGAAAAGTTATCATTAGTTAAGCATCTATGAATTGCAACTGGTAACTGCCAATATATTTGATAGGAAGGCGGATTTGATTTAGTGACAACCATCAAAGGAGCTGGATATTATCGCCGCTCCAGGCAGACTGACTTTGTTTCAGATTATCTACCGCCAACTCCCAATGAGCTCGAAAAAGTTATTGATTCTCTCAGGTACTCTTTCACCTTTGATTTCTTTATGATCTGTTACAAAAGCAAATGTTTGGTGGCTATCATGAAATTCTTCAGGATTCGAGGCTAGTATGTTTTCTAAATCTACTACCTGAAACTGTAGGATCCTGAATTTTGCAACCGACCCGGTGATTCTATCGACACTTCCTGACGGAAAGATAGTGAGGGGCCTTGCAGGCCTGCCAAGGGAAGGTCCCGCTGTTCTCGTCGGAAACCACATGCTCATGGGACTTGAATCAGTACCGATAGTTGCAGGAGTGCTGAGAAGCACTGGTATCAACTTCCGAGGCTTAGCCCACCCCTTCTTGTTCGACAAGAAAACAGAGCAGCTCATGCCGGACTCCTCGCTCTTCGATGTTTATCGGATCTTGGGTGCTGTGCCTGTGACATCACTCAATTTTTACAAGCTTCTTTTGGAGAAGCACTTTGTGTTGTTGTACCCGGGAGGTGCACGTGAAGCTCTTCATAGGAAGGTGAGAAAAATTGAAATATGTAGGGCTTGTGGTTATTTTATTCGTTTCGGTGAGACTTCATATACAAATTAGTTGTCGTGGAAACGACCAACATTCAGAAACACCACTTTCCGGAAGAGACGGAGTATGAATCGAAGCATGTACTTGTCTGAGGTACAATTGTTTTCAGGGGGAAGAATACAAGTTGTTTTGGCCGGAGCAGCCTGAATTTGTGAGGATGGCATCAAGGTTTAAAGCAACAATAATACCATTTGGAGTGGTTGGAGAAGATGATATATGTGATGTAAGTGTCAGCCTATCTGCTAATATGCACCGACATCTAATATGTGATCTTCTCGTTGTTATCCCTCCTGTTCATGTTTTTTAAAAATGTTCCACATTGCCTTTTTTAGTTCAGAGGCTGGCTCATTCATTCATTAACACGATATTCAGAGTTTACAAACTCCTGGATGCAACCCGGACCACATTGTTGGATGTACACCATATCCATGCTCAATATGGTTACTAGAAACGTGGTGTGAAGTATACTCTGTACTTAATATATAATGTATTTAGATGACAGTTAATTTGTACCGTGCCATGTGTCCTGGTTATCAATCATGTGTCTATGTTAACTATTATCTGTATCAACCTACCATCTCAGATACAGTTAGACTACAACGATCTTCTGAAGCTTCCATTTTATGACATCATTTACAAGGAGCTAAATAAAGACAGCATAAAGCTCAGGTGTGGTGCCCACATGCCTGTAATTTAACTTAAACAGTGAGTACTGTTTGATGTTTTTCCAAATTAATTCTCTGTTATTCGTTTACCTTGTTATTTTGAAGGGAGGATTCTCTAGGAAAAGTAAAAGATCAAGGAATGCATCCCATATTAGTCTCACCAAAAGTACCAGGGAGATTGTATTTCATCTTCGGTAAGCCTATTGAAACAAGAGGTACGTACATATGTAAAGATCTGCACTAGTAATCTCCCCTGAATTTTGGTGTGACATCGCCTCATGAAAAGTGTAGTATCTATAGTAATTATTTTTCAGTATTTGAAAGATGACGCCGAATACATGTATTTCGGAGGTCTAATGTTTGGTTAGATTTGCTTCTTGTTTTCTATGATTTTTCCATTAGGGAGAGAGAAGGAGCTAAGAGGCAAGGGGAGCGCTCAACACCTCTATTTGCATGTGAAGTCTGAAGCTGAGAGCTACATCAAGTATCTGAAAGAGAAGAGGGAAGAGGACCCCTACAGGAGCATACTGTCCAGGCTTCTCTACCAGGCTGTGAATGGTCGCAATGCAGAGATACCCACATTTGAACCCTGAGGTGTTCACTTTCGGCACAGAAGTGGCGTTCTTTGTAATGACTAATATTCATGTTAATACCGCTTAATTGACGGTCTCATAAGGGATGTGATTCATGTGGCACTTTAGTTTATCTCTCTATATCGATGCTTAGAGCATCTCCACTCGGGGGGCCCCCAAATTGAAGGTTACACATGCCTTGCTTTTACATCGCTTTTGGATATTTTGCTTGCTGTAAAGTCATACAGAGGAGGTAGAAGAACATACTAGATAATCTAGAGACCCTAGCAACTTCGTCTAGCCTAGTCATCGGAGTCGGAGTGGTAGTGGCGACGGCACAAGGTATGGTCGAAGATGCTGGCGGTGAGCATGGCATCGTCATCATACTTGAAGACAATGAAGTGCCCGACTTCAATGGCGTGCATGCGGGCAAACACCTTCCAACCGATCACGAGGTATATCTGTCTGACGCTGTCGAACGGTACCTCGGCGGTTCATAGGCCGATCGCGCCACCGGGCACCCAAAGCCCTCGCGGGGCTCTTTCCCATCGACCACCAATGCGAACTTCTGGGGGAGGCGTAGCAATTCCCAGTTCATGCTGTTGTGGATGGTGGCGGCAAGCTCGAACCCGGATAGGTCGATACCCCCGTACTCAGGAGATGACGGCGGTGGTGACGGGGACTATGAGGGAGAAATGGCCTAGCCTAGACCCCCAGGTAACCCTCGCCGACCTCGTGGAAGATAGAAGTGTGGGAAATGGCTGCGAGCGGCATGTTTAAGAAGGCCAAGGCATTGAATGCCCGACGCGGAGGCCTAGATGCCCGCATTGTTGAATGTCGGCCTGAGCAGCAGGCGGCATGCTCAGAAAGGTTGACGCGAACGGTTCAGCGGTCGCCATCAATGGGGCAGGTCTGAGTCAATGGCATGTGGGCCAGGGCGGACATGGAGGACACGGGGGAGGGCCGCCATCAATGAGGCAGATCGAAAAGCATTTCCAACCCAAGCATGTACGCATGGAGCTGAGCTAATTGCTTTCAGGAATTAGGGTATCTTTCAAAAAATTCCCTCATCGAATAAGCTTTCGACAACAAGTACTGGGTGAGTGGTTAAACGTATACTTACAACACAAGCTAGCTACCAAGCTCAACGCTTCAAGCGCATGCGCATTGATATATCACCGTCGGGTCATGCAATGATGCGAGCCTACGTAGCTAAAAGCGCATATCCAGAGCGACCTATCTATCAGCAACACCACGACGACGACAACGACAACAACGCGAACCCAAGCCAGCAGCTTAAGATATAGCCAGCCAGTAAATTCCATATGGAGGACGACGATCGCTTGACTTAAGCATTTTCTCACTTAAAAATCCCAGCGAACTCTACTTTGCTCGAGACCTCAGCAAATGGTCGATGTGTCTTACTCACGTACGGTGTACGCGCTCATCGATGGCAGTGTCTGCCCTGCCCTGCCCTTGGAATTTATATGCACTAGCTAGCGACAACAACTTACGTACGTACATACGACGTCGAACTCATGTTCCTTCTCTCATGCATGTCACGCCTGCTACTTTTCTACCACTTAGTTGTGCGCCCGATCGTACGTCCCTGTCACCGCCACGTCATCACCATTATCGTCTAAAAGACTAAACTCCCCAACTAATTAAAGTAAGATCGAACACACAATTAAGATAGAAAACAAAACCAAACCATTTGTCGCATTGACAAAAGGCATGTCGAAAAAGTATGCGATAAGTCACTCTCATTCCATCCAAAAGCGGATAAATAAAATAGTCTAATTCCTGATAAAGCTGTGCATTATAATTTATAAACCAGCTTGTCGAGTTTTCTAGGCAGAGCAGATGGAGCAGATGAACCGCCGGAAAGTGGAGAAATGAGACGAAAAAAACATGACGTCGTTTATCTCTTGTTTCCTTGCTAAAACAGCACAAGCAAAATGAAGGAACCAGAAAGTGAAGTGTAGAGAAGAAGCCATGCATTAGATTAGATTTCAGACAGAGGTGTTGCCCTGTCTGTCTCACCCATCAACCTAGCTAGCTACTCCCGGACATAAACGTAAGATCATAGTGCCTAACCTGTCGCTTCCATTAGCGTAAAGATCTCACCAGTCACCATCAATCCGTGTGATGACGAGATATACAAGACCTGCTTGATCATCTTCTGTTTAATGATGCGTAGCTTCCCACCAATTTTCATCAATCTAGCTAGTTTGACCACTTCATAGCAGTCAGCAAATGAAAAGTTGTAGTAATGTATGGTGTTCAATATATGTTCCTTTTTCCTCGAAAAGTTGTACTCCCTCCGTCCCAAAATAGATATCTTAAATTTATCAAAAATTGAATAAATCTAAACACTATTTCTAGACGGAAGGAGTAGTACTTAAGTATGTTTCTTAGTAGTAATTTAACGGAATGCTTTCCCTTACCTACTGGGGGTTGCACTGCCAATTGAGGCCAACAGGAAGATGACTGAGACGACAGTATGCAGTGTGTCACTTCCCTCTTGTTTAGTGCTCTTCTCAACAATGTGCTAATTGAGGTAGTCACACCGGATTCACCCAAAAACTTTTCGATGCGTAAAAGTTGGCATCATCAATAGTTATACGGTTTATTTCTTGTCGAGAGCATCTGAAACTTAACCACCCATGAGTATTGCGTCATGGGTCACTACATAATACCATGAGCTGTGTATTGATTTCAGAGTGTCATCTCAAAAATACTGTGTATTGATTTCAGAATGACATTTCATTGACAACTACTGAGCAGTAAATTCCAAAAAAAAATACGTGAAGTGGTAAAAATAAAGATACACGTGCAATGATATAAATGTTCTAGTCCACAGTAGTTGTTATATTACTCCGGAGTAGCTGTTTACTATATGCTTGTATTCATGGTATGAGATCTTCTTTGCAGCACTAGACAAATGAGTCACTACATGCATATATATCATGAGCTGTGTATTGATTTCAGAGTGTCATCTACATTGCAAGCAAGATATTTAATTGACAATTAGTAATTAAGCAGTAAAATCCAGAAAAGACATGAGGTATTAAAAACAAAAATACACGCATCTAATGATATGTAAATGTTCTAGTCCGGAGTAGTTGCATGCTTGTATTCATGGTATGAGATCATGTTTGCAGCACTTGCCAAATGAAGAAACCAGAAAGGCGAAGGTAAAAAAGAACTCATAGATTTGATTTTCAGAGGCCAACCTAGCTACGACGTAGTACGTGTACATTTCGGAAGATGGGAAAGCGCCGTATCGTACGTGTACATTTCGGAAGCTACGACGTAGTACTACCTTGCACTGTGCTGATCAGCAGAGCCAAGAAAGCCGAGCCATCGCGCGACCCGAAGTAAACCAAAGCGGCTTCGTGATCGTATAGGCGCAGCGGCAAAAGGTGAAGGAGCTGGAGAAAAGTCCGTGTCGTCTTGGCAGTCGGCTGGTGATCCGACGCGCGCGGCAGATTAAGTCTTAAAGTGTAGCGTCTATCTGCTAGGCGATACACATTAGAGCATAGTGTCTATTTTGAGCATAGCGACTGGGCGTTACTCGTTTCAGGCATAGCGTCTGAGCGTCACACGGCCGGGTGGGGCCGAGGTTGGGCCAGACGTGCGACGCTGGCAGGTGGCATAGCGTCTAGCAGCAAGTCGCTACCATGTAGAGTGTAGCGTCTTGCTGTTAGACGTTACCCAAAAGGTTATTTCTGTAAAATTTTGCGTCAAGAGGTCATTTTGTGAAATCCTTTTCAATATGAGTTATTTTTGCCCATTCTATCGTTGTGAGACCTCTGACTTAATTATGCTCCTTTTTCGACCACTTGACGTGCGCCCGATCATATGTCCCTGTCACCACCACGTCATCACCGTCGTCGTCGTCGTCTAGAATACTACAACTCTCCCGACTAACGTAAGATCGAACACCCAAGATAGAAAAATAATTAATTAATGAGTAATGACTGAACCATTTGTCGCATTGATAAAAGAGTGGTCCAAAAGTATGCGAGAAGTCACTCTCATTCCATCCAAAAGCGGATATAAAATGGTCTAATTCCTGGTAAACTTCAGCATTAATTATAAAACCGGCTTGTCGAGTTTTCTAGGCAAGAGCAGGTAGAGCTAGCAGATGAACCACCGCAAAGTAGAGAACGGAGAAGGGAAAAAAACATGACGTCGTTTCTCTCTTGTTCCTCTGCGGAAACGGCACAAGCCAAATGGAGGAACTAGAAAGGGAAATGTAGAAAAGAAGCCATGCATGCATAGATTAGATTTCAGAGAGAGGTGTTGCCCTGTCGGTCTGGCCCATCAGCCTACCCATAGCTTAGCTACTCCCCGACATAAACGTAAGAGATCACGGTGCCTAACCTGTCGCTTCCCTTAGCGCAAACATCTCACCAGTCACCATCAATTCGTGCGAGGACGAGATATATAAATACAAGACCTGCTTGATCATCTTCTGTTAATGATGCGTAGCTGCCCACCAATTTTCAGGAATCTAGCTAGTTTGACCACTTCATACTGTAGCAGTTAGCAGTCAGCAGATGAATATATATGGTGTTCAATATATGTTTTTTTTAAGTTGTACTACTTAAGTATATATGTTTCTTAGTAGTGATGTAAAGGAATGCTTTCCTTACCTATCGGGGGTTGCACTGCCAATTGAGGCCATCGGGAAGATGACTGAGACGCTAGTATGCAGTGTGTCACTTCCCTCTTCTTTAGTGCTATTTTCAACAATGTGCCAATTGAGGTAGTCACATCGGATTCACTCCATTTTTTTTTGAACGATCATTCACTCCATTTGTGGGCATGCAAGAAATACAAGACCCCGATCATCTTCTAATGATGTGTGTAGATAGCTGCCCGCCTATTTTAGGCAATCTGGCTTGCTATCTAGACCAGTTCGTAGCAGAAATGCATGCTTAATTACTACCGGCCGGTGGCTCCGGAAATGCATGCTTTCTTTCACCTACTGGGACTTTGACACCGAATACCGTGCGTGCTGTAGGTGTGTAGTATGGGAAAGCGTCGTACGTGTACATTTGGGAAGATACGACGTAGTAGTACTACTTGCACAGCTGCGCAAACACGACCGAATCACCGAATGATCAGAAGAGTCAAGAAAGCGAGCCATCACGCGACCCCAAGGAAAACAAAGCGGCGTCATAGCCGTATTCGCGCAGCGCCAAAGGTAAAGGACCTGGCGAAAGGTCCGCGTCGTCTCCGCCGTCGGCTGGTGATCCGACGGCGTCTGTGACGCAACGGGATGTCGGGAGATCTGGGCCTGGACCACGGGGAAGGAAAGGGTTCCCCGGCTCCATCCTTGAAATCTCGAGACGATCATCCGTCACAAATGCGAGCACCCTCCTCCTGCAGGTGAGTGAGCGAGCGAGTGAGTGCATTCAGTCCTCGGCAAAAAGAGGACACAGCGTACTGCTGCGTACATCACTCGAGTCCTTTGATGGCTTGTTCTACATACGCAAAATTAGAGGAGTTAAATTCATGCTTAGTCGTTAAACTTGTTTAGCAAAATCAATACGGTTATTATATAATTAAAATACGAGTTTACGGTCACTAAAGACGTGTCGGAGCGTCACTCGCAGTCACCGCAGCGTTGTAGAGATGTATTTAATGACGTGGCACCCATTATCAAATAAATTAACATATCGGTAAAAAATAACAATATATACGTGGTCGTGGTGTACTACCTCTCTCGCAATGGCTAGCTCGACCACCCGCATTTCATGGAGGTCACCGTTTCCTCGCCGCAAGAAGTACGTCTGAGCTGCTCGTCCTCCCGCGGCTCCCAGTGAGCTGCCAAGGTAACGAAATCAAAAGGATTCCGCCCGAAGGCAACCGGGCTTCCCGGCGCAAGAACTGGTCGCCGTGGCCGTGCATATCGGCGTTGCCGACGCAGCCACGCAAACAGACGAGCGCCGCGGAGGCCCGCGCATCCAGAACGCGGCGCCGGTGTACGAGCTGCAGGCGGTGAGGACGGAGCTCGGCATCGACGAGATCTCGCCGCCGTCGTCGTCCAGCTGCACCGGGACACTGGAGACGCTCATCGATGGGCGGAGCGATTGCCATCCGGGACCGCACTACCTTCCATCTCTCCTCCTGATCTGGTCCTTTGTCCATGGATGGTCGGTGAATAGAGCAGGGCTATGGGCTGCGGGCTGAGGCGGCACAGCTGCTGTCGAGGAATCCCTCCTCCGAATCGTGGGAAGACGAGCGGCGGGTGAGTACAGTGGCTGCTCCATCGGCGTGAACAAGAGAAAATAGAGTTTGTGAAGAAGATGAATATGACAAGTCGGTCCCACCATCAGTGAGAGTTACATGTAATCCGAGTCTATAGAAAAGTAAATTTTAGAGACTTTTTTGCAAATGAAACGCAACTAGAGGCTGAAAGTGGGTCTCACTCAGGCCACGTCATCAAATACATCTCTACGACGTCTACGGTGACTGCGAGTGACGCTCCGACGCGTCTTCAGTGACCATGAACTTGTAGATGACCGTATTGACTTTACTAAACAAGTTCAGTGACTAACATAGATTTAACTCAAATTAGAGAGACAACCAAGTTTGACACAGTGCTATATAAAAATTTGCACAGTGGAAATCGGTGAAAGGTAGGTGTAGGGATGCTTTTCTTTCAAAAAAAAAAAACTGCATAAATTTTGGAGCCCTTTTACGTACTGTGTCTGGACAGAGAGCAAGCTGGTTGATTAGCATCTGGGCTGTTGGTGGAGTCACGGGCTGATGCTGAGATTTATTAATGGTTGTGTGCAAGGCTGTAGTACTACTGTCTACTGACTGTTGCTAGTTAGTCTGCTAGTACTAGTATACTAGTATCTTCGTTTCAGTCTTTAAGGTCCACACGCTTTTTAAAGTAAAGTTTGACCGAAAGAATTAAATAACAAAATTTTGACTATATTATACAAAATTAGTACCGTTGGATTCGTATTGAAAAATACTTTTCAATGGTACTAGTTTTATACCAAAACTCTTTTCGTATTATAGTAATTCTTGGTCAAAGAAAAAACACGCAAAACGAGAACGCTTTAAGCCCTGAAACAGAGGGAATATACTCGATCGACGCATGAAAAAGATGCTTTGTCAGTGCATAGAATAAGCCGACACGTAAGATGGCGACCATGTTCATCAGCAGTAGCAGTTGTGACTCTACCGAACTTCTGTAATTTGTTAGCACATCTCCACCGGGCCAATCTGTCCGTCTGGGGGTTCGGCCTATATCTGGTCATCCATGTCCAGCAGTAGAAGCTGTGACGCTTGTGAACTTCTGTAATTTTTGAACAAATAATAATCCTGCCAGAGAGCATTTGTTGCAACCTGTGTTTGAACTTTCAGTTGCCATTTCATCGGCTGGAAAGTGCCCAGAATTCTGGGGCCTGATTCCTTGAATTTGAGGAACAAAGCGGCCTCGTAACCGTATACACCGTTGTTTAAAAATGAGAAATACTGCAGGGACAGAGTGTAGGTATAGGAGAAATTGACACCCATTTGATCCATCTAAGGTATTTTGTTTCCCACCCTGCGCCGCTAGAAGCCTAGAACAGAGGAGCCGGAGCTCGTTGCGGCGACGCCATGGCAGCGGCTTGAGGAGGCGGAGCTCCACGCTGATGGAGACGTCGCCTTCCGCGGCTCCGGGCAGCAGGAGAAAAGTCTACGACGTACGTCTTCGCCGTCGGCTGATGATCCGACGGGCTAGGATCAATCATCCGTCATCGACGCAACGGACGACGGCCCATTGGCCTTCCTCCATGGCCATCAATGTCGTAGTTTGAGAACTGGACGATGACGACCGCTTGGACTCCATGTGCCGGCATGAATGTTAGCTGGCGGGCTCCTACGCCGCATCAATGCCACATCCATTATGACATTGATGGTCAGCACTTGTTAAGAAAGATCATGGACACCCCAATCCACACCACCAGTTGCGCCATTGCCACTTGGAGACAAGTTTGCCCGCCCACAGCCATGTCGTCCTTCTGGAAGAAGCCAACGAAGAACGACCAGGAGTCTGGATCTTCTTTGGGTAGGCGCCATTGACAAATTATTGACACTGCCATCGCTACTGCCGCCACACGCATCTCCTGCTCGCCGCTTCCACCATTACCGCGGAGTAGAAGGGGTCCCCAGCTTCATCGTCCTTGAAACCTCCAATTATCCGTCAGAAATGCGAGCACCCTGTGCTGCAGGTGAGTTTGTGAGTGAGTGCGTGCGTTCAATCTGGTGGGAATGGGTTGCATCATGTTCCACAGCAAGAGACGACAGTGCTTCGGTGCTCGTAGATCACTCGAGTAATTAGCTGCTGCCCTGCCCTACGTACGTTGTTGGCAAGTTTTCCACAAGTGAACATTTGCAGCATATTTCCAGAGTGGCATTCGGTCTTAGCCTCTAGTCCCGGTCCAGTTACGGGCCGAGACTAAAGGATGTACACGTGGCAGCGTAGCAGTGCGATGGGGGTGGTCTTTACTTTCTGTCCGTATTACGGGCCGGGACTAGTTTCTTTCTGCCGCGGCAGCATTTTACCTATTCGGCTGTCGCGGCAACCGATGGGGTTTCTGTCGTGGCGAAGTTTTGGATCATTTTCTATCGCGGCAGCCGATGGGGGTTTCTGCCGCGGCAGAGTTTTAGAGCCATTTTCTGCCGCGGCAGCCGATGGGGGTTTCCGCCGCGGCAGAGTTTGGGGCCCACTTCTGCCGCGGCAGCCGATGGGGGTTTTCGCCGCGCTAGAGTTTTGGGGCCGTTTTCTGCCCCGGCAGGAGGATAGGTAGAGGAGGGTTGCGTTTGGCGTAAAGTGACATGCAACAAAGAGGTCACAACCCGTCTAATATAAATATAATTCTATATTATATATAATTCTATATTACATAAATATATACATAAATGAAGATCACAACCCGTCTATTCGGTTACAGCCCGATGGAGATCAATTAATGGCTAGCTGGTGTTTGTGTCTGACCGCTACTCCCTCAGTTCGCAAATAAGTGTACATCTAGCTTTTGCCTAAGTCAGAGATAACCAAATTTGATTAACTTTATAAAAAATATAAAAACATATGTTATATCAAATTGACATATTATAAAACTAGATTTAAGAATAAATCTAATGGTATCAATTTAGTGTTATAAATGTTGGTATGTTGTTTTAAAAAGTTAGTCAAAAATACAATTATTTGTGGACGGAAGGAGTACGCTCCATGGATGAAAAGGATTTTTGTCAGTGCATGCAACCGGACGAGACGTAGGACGGCTCAACCATGTTCATCTGCAGCAGCGTACTACTCCAACGGTGGTCGCATGAGAGATCGATCATAATAATCCGTAGCAGAATTTGTACAGCTCCTCCTCTCTGGTTTTCCAGCTTCATTCTCTTCCTTTTTTTTCTGGGAATGGATCCATGCATATATAGTTGCATACATTCGGCAGCACAGTGAACTGAAGGACATCTTATCAGGATAGATGGATAGTTTGGACGGTTGTTCACAACCAGCTACAAAAGGTCAGTCGATCGAGTCAAGATGTATGGGATTTAATCCGAGAAAATAAAGGAAAAAAGCGTGGTGGCATACACATAAGGCACCTGGCTGCTACTTATCTAGGAGTAGTATTAGGTGCTAGGTGACGGTACTCCCTTCCTTCTTTCTCCTCCTGGATAATGGTACTACCCAAGCCCGCCAGCAGTAGTTACAAGTCGCACAGAATCTGCAGAGAAATAGACCGACGGCCGCCGTGAGTACCATACTTGTAGGTATGGAGGCGGGTATGACATCTCCATACCCTCCTCCACCACCTCTCCCCGCCACCACCACCCGCCTCCATACCCGTCGTCGGGTCCAGGTCTTCACCAGACCCGCCACCCGGTGGGTACCCACGACCCGACGGATACCCGTTACATGTAAAATTGACCAAAATTTGACAGCAAATAACATGTAGATTTAAACAAAATTTTACAGCTAATACCAATAGTTCAAGGCAAATCCCGGCCGTCTAATACCAATAGTTCAAGGCAAATCCCCGGAGTCACCGCCATCCTCAAGGTTCACTGGCTCGGCATCCATGGCGCTCCTCGACTGCAGGGAGGATTGCGGTGCGGGAGAGGAAGAGGAGAGGAAGGCAGGGTGGCTGCGGGGTACGGGCGGCGGGCCAGTACGGTCGTGCAGCTGCGGGAAGGCTCGTGGCCGTGCAGCAGCGGCGGGCCAGTGCGGCCGTGCAGCTGCGGGGTGCCGGCGACTTGGACGTGAGGTGTGTCCGGCGCAGCGAGGTGCGGCCGCGACTGGGAGGCGAAGTGCGTGCGTATGGGGTAGGGGATTGAGGCGCGGGGTGGGAATACGGGAGGGGTCGGGGCCTAGGGGCTCGGGGGACTCGGGGTCGGGCCGCTTGACCAGGGTTAGGGTTTGCCATGCACACTTACATGTGGGGCCTACGTAGAGCTGACGGATATGCGGGTTAAAGGGTATGGGTTTAGGATCTTCAGACCCGCACCCGCTAGACCCGATGGGTCTAGATATTTACCACTAAATAGATCCATGGGTTTAATTTTTAACCAAACCCTCCTCCATTTGATGCGGGTATCCACCGGGTTAGCGGGTGACGGGTACCCATTGCCATCCATGCTTGTAGGAGTAGTTAAGGGTGTCTCTGTTAACGCTCAAGTGCGTGTATTTAATCTGCAATCACGTGCAGTGAACCCGGAGCAGAGGTCGGCAGAGTATACTAGCAACAAAAATGCAGAAAAAAAAAATACCAGACGCAGCAAAACTACAGGGGAATGAATCTGCTGCCATCCATGACTAGCTAGGGAACCTGATGCGCTCATCATTGGCATTGCGTGGCTCTGATCCGATCCGCAAATCATGGGGTCCGATTATTCCTTGAGTTTGATGAAGAGCCTGTAATTTGCGTGCGTATGGACTCAAGTTCAAAGTTGTCCCCCGAGACCTTGTATTGGCAAATTTAATTTTTTCACGTGCACATACAGTTGGGTGGAGGCAATTCTAAACGATGGTCATCGGAGTCAAACTAGAGTATACTATAAGAGGTCGTTTGGTATCCATTATTTAGACATGAAGTCCTGAAATTTATTTTGCAATTCTATCCCTATGATGTTTGGTTCCACGAAATTGGACACTTATTTCATTTGGCAAATCCATTAAAATATCCCCATGTGTAAACCTGATTACTATTTCAGACCCGTCATTTTCAAATTACGGTGGCAGCCAAACATGTGGGCATTTTTGGAATCATAATATAATAAAATAAATCCATGTATTCATACTTGGGTGTCAAACGACCTCTAAGGCATATTGTTCGTCCGTATGCGGTGTTGTCATTTCGGGGGTTTCGCCGGCGCTAGTTTTTGGCTTGGGGGCTTGCCCAGCCACACCCCTAGTTCCGGCCCCCAGCGCAGCACGCATCGACATATGTTTGCAAGTTGATTTCCCGAAACCAAAAAAGGGCATAAGTTCGCCCATTCAACAGTATCGGCATCAAACAAACATATAGACCAATAATCTGGGGTCGGATTATTCCTTGAGTTTGATGAAGAGCCTGTAATTTGCGTGCGTATGGACTCAAGTCCAAAGTTGTTTGCCTTAGATGGCTGCCAGATTATACATTTAGCAACATAAGTGGGTCATAACTTGGTTGTTACCGATATTAACAAGTAGCTCACGAAACATCGTTAATTCAATCGTTTAGCTCGTTAAGGATATCGAGCAAAAACTGTGGCTCATCTAGGACCGCTAAGGAAACAAGTCGATTTCGAACGAGCCAAGCAAATAAGTGCTCATTAACGATTCGGTGGAGGCAATTCTAAACGATGGTCATCAGAGTCAAACTAGAGTATACTATAAGAGGTCGTTTCGTATCCATTATTTGGACATGAAATCCTGAAATTTATTTTGTAATTCTACCCCTATGATGTTTGGTTGGCACGAAATTGGACACTTATTTCATTTGGCAAATCTATTAAAATATCCCCATGTGTAAACCTGATTACAATTTTAGACCCGTCATTTTCAAAATACGGTGGCAGCCAAAACATGTGGGTATTTTTGGAATCATAATATAATAAAATAAATCCATGTATTCATACTTGGGTGTCAAACGACCTCTAAGGCATATTGTTCGTCCGTATGCGGTGTTGTCATTTCGGGGGTTTCGCCGGCGCTAGTTTTTGGCTTGGGGGCTTGCCCAGCCACACCCCTAGTTCCGGCCCCCAGCGCAGCACGCTTCGACATATGTTTGCAAGTTGATTTCCCGAAACCAAAAAAGGGCATAAGTTCGCCCATTCAGCAGTATCGGCATCAAACAAACATATAGACCAATAATCTGGGGTCGGATTATTCCTTGAGTTCGATGAAGAGCCTGTAATTTGCGTGCGTATGGACTCAAGTCCAAAGTTGTTTGCCTTAGATGGCTGCCAGATTATACATTTAGCAACATAAGTGGGCAATAACTTGGTTGTTACCGATATTAACAAGTAGCTCACGAAACATCGTTAATTCGATCGTTTAGCTCGTTAAGGATATCGAGCAAAAACTGTGGCTCATCTAGGACCGCTAAGGAAACAAGTCGATTTCGAACGAGCCAAGCAAATAAGTGCTCATTAACGATTCGGTGGAGGCAATTCTAAACGATGGTCATCAGAGTCAAACTAGAGTATACTATAAGAGGTCGTTTCGTATCCATTATTTGGACATGAAATCCTGAAATTTATTTTGCAATTCTACCCCTATGATGTTTGGTTGGCACGAAATTGGACACTTATTTCATTTGGCAAATCCATTAAAATATCCCCATGTGTAAACCTGATTACTATTTCAGACCCGTCATTTTCAAAATACGGTGGCAGCCAAAACATGTGGGTATTTTTGGAATCATAATATAATAAAATAAATCCATGTATTCATACTTGGGTGTCAAACGACCTCTAAGGCATATTGTTCGTCCGTATGCGGTGTTGTCATTTCGGGGGTTTCGCCGGCGCTAGTTTTTGGCTTGGGGGCTTGCCCAGCCACACCCCTAGTTCCGGCCCCCAGCGCAGCACGCTTCGACATATGTTTGCAAGTTGATTTCCCGAAACCAAAAAAGGGCATAAGTTCGCCCATTCAACAGTATCGGCATCAAACCAACATATAGACCAATAATCTAGGGTCGGATTATTCCTTGAGTTTGATGAAGAGCCTGTAATTTGCGTGCGTATGGACTCAAGTCCAAAGTTGTTTGCCTTAGATGGCTGCCAGATTATACATTTAGCAACATAAGTGGGCCATAACTTGGTTGTTACCGATATTAACAAGTAGCTCACGAAACATCGTTAATTCGATCGTTTAGCTCGTTAAGGATATCGAGCAAAAACTGTGGCTCATCTAGGACCGCTAAGGAAACAAGTCGATTTCGAACGAGCCAAGCAAATAAGTGCTCATTAACGATTCGGTGGAGGCAATTCTAAACGATGGTCATCAGAGTCAAACTAGAGTATACTATAAGAGGTCGTTTCGTATCCATTATTTGGACATGAAATCCTGAAATTTATTTTGCAATTCTACCCCTATGATGTTTGGTTGGCACGAAATTGGACACTTATTTCATTTGGCAAATCCATTAAAATATCCCCATGTGTAAACCTGGTTACTATTTCAGACCCGTCATTTTTAAAATACGGTGGCAGCCAAACAAGTGGGTATTTTTGGAATCATAATATAATAAAATAAATCCATGTATTCATACTTGGGCGCCAAACGACCTCTAAGGCATATTGTTCGTCCGTATGCGGCGTTGTCATTTCGGGGGTTTCGCCGGCGCTAGTTTTTGGCTTGGGGGCTTGCCCAGCCACACCCCTAGTTCCGCCCCCCAGCGCAGCACTTATCGACATATGTTTGCAAGTTGATTTCCCGAAACCAAAAAAGGGCATAAGTTCGCCCATTCAACAGTATCGGTATCAAACCAGCCTCAGTTCGGCAATTGAATTATTACAGAAAATGGGTCGAAATCAAACATCACGCTCCGTCGTGGCAGGCGGTTCTTCCTCCGTGGGAGCATAGCTCGGCGACGGTGTGGAGGACAATGAAGGAGCAGAGACAGACGTCGGCGTGACTGATGGCACCTCATCAACGAGGGGCAGAGTTCAGTAGCGGCGTAGGCGTGGCCGTAGAGGCAGAGATCAGCGTCGGTGTGGTTGAGCTCGCCCGGATCTCTTCCAAGATGAGCCCGCGTTGCGCCATGAACCATTCATGCACTTCGTCGTCCATCATCCCCGTGTCGTCGTGGGAGGGGAGGATCTAGGCGGTCAAAATGGTGGGAGTTGGGCGAGATGCGGTAGATGAAGGGAAGGAAAGGGTGGGGAAAGCAGGAAAAAAAGGAGGGAAACTCGGCTTGTCTCGCCGATAGAGCTAGCCTGCACTACTTTTTCTTCCGCGGGCGCTCCCGCGCGCCCCCAGCGCTCTGAGTTTGGTCTGGATTCGTCGGATGAAACTTTGGCTCAATCCGGCGAATTTTCAGCTCTAGGGGTTGGGGGAGGGGGTGGCTAGGAGATATTCTTTGCACCAGCCAAGAATAAAGGCTCGGGGGGTCTTTTGGAGGGCGGCTGGATATACTCCAACCATATTATCCTACTAGATAGGCAAGTAGAGAGCATCCATGGAGAGAAAAAACAGCCATGCTTTTCCGTTGTTGGACAAGATCGCTCGAGGTGGTTTGATTCGACCGTGTTCTGACTAAAAAACGAAGATCGCTGGAGCCGTTTCATGTATATATCTTTACCATATACCATTTATTTCTATTAATACAATATGATATTAATTTTTTAAAAAGAAAACTCAAATGCGGGGAATACTAACTAACCTAGTTTTTTTTTAAAGTATATATTAATATCACAGGGATACCAATTACACCCAGCCTCTGGAACAACGCATGCCCTAGCGGCTCAACGGATATACACAGCCAAAAAAAAGAATTATAAAAAAGAAAAGTCCCGCTACAGAGAACTAATCATCAAACAGCGACACTGACACCATCAGAACAACACCAGTAGTCCTCCACTTCAATAACAACGTCTTCAAAAAGGAAACAGTGCCCAAGCGTCGTCGTTGCCCGATCAAAAATCATAGGTTTTCACCCTGAAGAAAATCCTCACTCACAAAGCAATACCTTCAACAAGGACATTGCCAGGCACAACCAGTTAAGCCCAGACCTTGGATTTTCACCCTGCAAGGTAAGACTAGAAACTCCCCCTGTGTTGTCTTCCTGCACCAGCAGTCGCTGCAACGAGTCCCAGATCACGCAGCCAGATCTCCGTCGCCACAAGAACTAAAATCAGCATCGCTACTCTCATATTTCTGCTTTCCTGATATTCTTCGCATCTGACTTCACCATGGCTCTAAGAATGACACTTGATGGGAGCAAACAATAGAGCTTCGCAACGCTCCCGCTGAAACCAAACGGACAGAAAAACAAGATGCGCACGGCCGAATACCTTCCGATCCACCAATCTCCTGGCATGATACGCCCATGGGAGTTCGCCGGCAGAGCCTTCCGGAACCCGCTGTGTTCCAGACCAGATCAACAAGGACAGAAATCAAGCAGACCTTTGTCATCGTGCAAAATAGACCAAAGGACCACCACCATTATTAGATCCGACACAGCAATCCCCACACCTCTGGCCAGTTACCGGAGAACGAACCGAGCAGGCCGACCATCGATGCCGATGAGCACATACAGCCAGCGCGCAAGGACCGCGACGTCGGGGAAAGGTCTAGGCCACAGCACCCTGCCAGCCCGCATGGTGCCACCGCTGAGAGCATCTCTACCCGTTGGGAGAATTCAGTCAGAAATCCGAACCTTTTTTGGTCGGACGAAACGCGTTTTTGACCTGAGAACGCCGAACTTCTCACTCGCGTTTTCAGGCTGAGTTCCCGGATTCGGCGAAATTCAGTTAAACTCTGCGAAATATAGGCAGATTTCGTTAACTAGGGCAACTACGTACATATTACATCGAATTTAATAACTAGGAAAAGGCCGCCGCCGTCGTGGTCGACGTCGTATGCCTCGTCTACAGACCGAAGCGGGGGTGGTTGCCGGCCTGGATGTGCTCCACGACGCCGGCGAGAGTTCGCCCTGGAACGCTCCACCAGCGGCGGCGAAAATCCATGTTGTGACGCGGCGGCGAAAATCCATGTTGTGACGCGGCGGTGGCGAGCCCGGCGGTCCGTCGTGTCGGAAGATTTTCTCGAGGCGCCTGTCGGCAAAGAACTGCCTCCAGAAGACCAGGTTGCCAGGATCCTCGGCGAGATCCGGGTCTTGCATGGCGACGATAGCCGTCTGGATCTCTCGGGCGAGGTCCTCGTCGGCCGACATCGGCGGAATAGGGATCTCGCCGGCGCTAAGTTGCCAGGTGAAGGGGAGAGGACAGTCCAGCGACGCCGTATAGCCCGCCTCATGGAGAAGCCGGGCTTCCGACGGCCGCAGCGTGCGTAGGCCGGGAAATCCGTCGGCTATGGCTTTTCGGCGGAGTTGAGGAGGTGGAGTGTCCGGAGTTCGCCGAAGTTGGGGATGGTGTGAGAGACTGTGAAGAGAGACGGCGAGATGTACGCCTTTTATAGGCCGAGTTCGGTGGCGAGGGCGGGAGGAGTGTAGCGGTCAGGCGGGAAAGGAAAACGGCAGGAAGGATGACGACGAGTCAGCTTCTGTCGCTAACTGGCTGGTCTACTCGGCCAATTCGCTGCGTCCGGCGTTCCCAGGGCATACCCAGAAACCTGGGTTCGGCCTATGTAATCCGGATCAAAGTTGGTCTAAATCTTGTCGAAAACAATTTCTAGACGCGACTGGATCGATTTTCGACGTCCGGATCAATGTCCTAGATAGCCGAGTGGAGATGCCCTTAGACCAAAATTTAAAAGTCATATCTTCTGAAGGAGACAGACCGTTACTCTGCACCTTGGTCCAGTGTGTCGCGCTCAAATTTAACCGCTGGAAAGCGCAGGCCTGTCTGACTAGCGGGTGAAAGTGAAGACCGGGCTAGGTAGTCGAATCGAATCGGCCGGCCTCAAACTTTCTTCCTCGCTCACAGCCAGCCTTTAGCTTTAGCTTCCATTCGATTTGTTTTTTCTCTTTTCTTTCTTTCTTTCTTTTCTCCCATGGAAAAAAAAGGGAATGCATGAACGCTGGCGGCTTTATTTATCCGCGAAATGATTCGAGTGGTCACGTGATGGCTAGGTCTGGGTGTTGAGGGAATGTTAGGTCTGAAATGATTTGATCTGATGGATCCATGCATCTGGATCCACCGGTCGGTAGTCGGTCCACCTTTAAAAGAGTACCACTATCTCTTCTCACCATTCAAGAGTTGCTGGACCAGTTACACAAATCACACAGGAAAACTGCTAGGCTCCCATCTTCCGCTTTCCATGCTGACACGTGTTCATTTGCTGCAAAACATCCCGCGTTTGCTGTATATGTTCCCGTTTTTGCTTCTAAAGCAAAAAAAGTTCGTTTTAGAAATAGAACGTCTCGCCGGAGACCTTACCGGAGACCATGCAGCAAAAAAATGTGCTAATGCAGCAAAACCGTCTTCGCCGGAGACATCGTCGGAAACAACTCGTTGATGATCCTCGCCGGAGACCATGCAACAAAAAAAGTTTCCGGCGAAGTCGGTTTTGCTGCATTAGCATCGGAAGTAAAAGCGGAGACATATGTAGCAAAAACGGGTCTTTTTGCAGCAAAAATGAAAATTGGAGCGATTTAGGGGGGAGGAGGACGATGGGAACCCCCCATCGTCCGGGGGATCCATATCATTTTCCATCACACAGCCAGCTTCTCAGCAATCCATCCAAGTCCATAGTCACACCGGCCGAGCTCCGCGAGAAAAAAAGAACGAGGAACAGATAGTATCACACACAAAAAAAACGGTTTCAGTTAAGTTAGCCAGCAGCTGTACAACAACCAACCAACGCCACGAATGAATTACCTATATCTATATGGAAAATTTTAAAAAAACAAGGACCAAAAAATCTGGGTAACGCACCAGAGCGATTAACAGGCAATCCTCATATCCTACAGTCGCCTACGGCGAAAAGAGTCAGCTACTGCTGTCTATATCAGGTAATAATCCTTGGCATCAGGGATCACAAGCTCCACATATCTCTCGGGTACTTCCTTCCCGGGATCAGGGATCCCCGGCAGCTACAATCTCCGGCACCGCCTTCTCGCGGCCTGTACACTGCCACTTCGGCAAGGTCTAACTCTTCTACCAACACTTGCGGCATGACATCTGGCAGCACGATGAACAATGTTTATCTTTACACAGGATGGTGCTCTGCTCCTGTTCCGTGCTTGGATCATGCTTTACTTTGCACGCATCTTGCTCTTCCGACCATTTGGGTGTTTTAGGATGGGCTCGAAGTACTGTTGTGCTGCTGAGATGGACAGGTACCCCATCTCGCTTGCCCAATTCACCTGCTTCCAAGCATTGTGTTTATCTCGCGTGGTCTCGGCTGATGGCCAGTAATCCAATCCTGGAAATACCAGGCTTTTCTCCTTTCAAGAACACGACATATGAATGAAGTTTCCATCTTAGCACGGACCTTTCCTGTCATTCCTTAACTCCAAATTGTGGAGGGCTAAAGGATATCTCATGCATGGGTGTATCAGCATCAATTTTCTTGGCACTGACAAAAGGCCTTCAGTTCCCATCTGAAAAACACACCCATGGGAGCTAGGGAGGAGCTCTGCCACTGTCGTGGGTAACTCGAACTTTCTCTTCCTCGGCACGAAGATGGAGTTCCTTATAAATATTTGCAGAAGCAGTAGTGAAAGTCTCCATTGCTTCAAAGATATTCCTCAGACCTGACTGCAGACTACTATTTTCTGCCGGGGGGCCTCCAGCATGTAACACCTGCGCGGACAAGGATACACCCGTCTGATCAGAAACAAGGACAAGCTTCTTGTTTTGCGCTTCCAGAGCCTTCCTCATTGCCTGTTCATCCCTTTCCATCACCCGCAGGTCCCTGTCCATGCCCTTATTAGCCATCATACCCTGCCGTTGCTCTAACCTGTGCCTCTCCCAGAGGTGGAGAACATTGGTCGCAAAGGCTTGCATTGCCTTGACTACTTCCTTCTCGGATATCCTACCCACGCCGGCTGCCCAGTTATTGCATATGATGAAAATCGGTGGCCCACCTAACCGCCCAGGAGAAAATGGAGGCACGCCATCATCCGTTTCCTCTGGTGTATAGATAACTCCTTTCAGCAGCCACTCGTTTAAAGTAATAACATAGCTCTTTTGGGCGCCCACCCATGCCGCGAAACAGGTAGTCCAATCCAATAGCTGAAGCTCCAGACGCTTGATCAAGTCCATATGATCTTCCCCAAATCTTGCACTGTCTATCATGGAGTCTATGTTCTTAGCTTGGGATATAGCGTGCAGTTGGATCTGATGGCATTCTAGCATGATGTCCCACATCCGCATCAACCTGAATAGAGGAATGTGTAGCTTTCTTAGTTGCAGTGTAATGGATTGCAATATCACAGCCAAAATGTTATACAAACAAACAGCATGACACTAAATAACACGCTAGCAAAAATGAACTGGTAAGCACATGGAATGCAATAAGCTGTGTCATGTTTGCCAAAAAAAATGGTTTCCAAATAAGATTACTATTTCAAAGAACTTACTCAACAAAAAGATTTTGGTTACTGAAGGAAACCTCGTGCAACTTACTTCCTCCCACTGCATACTACTCACCTTTAATTGTCTGCCTAACACCTTGCTAACATCTAACAAACATCGAAAGTGCGATAAAATTCCATTTTACAAAAAATGCACTGATTCACAGAAGCGAAATATCCAAATAAATTTATGTTTATGTAGCTAGACAAGTACCAGAGATGGCATTCTGCAAAAAAAAAAAGCAGGGAACAGACATGCGTGCCGCTTTGCTATATGCAAGTTACTATTGTTTTATGGGAGAGCTACATACCCTTGAATGAGTTCACATGTTTGTGGCCATAACTCTTCATCTCTCAACTTACTGATCTTGCCCGAGATAGTGTTCACGACCTGAATAGCAATGCTTATCCTTGTTGATAACTTCCTTATTTCCTTCTCGGTGGCAATAATCTTTTCCGCTTCCGCACCTTTCTGATCTAACATTTTCAGCTCCTCGCGTTTCCTATCATATTTAAGCCTCTCGTCTTCCTCAGCCTGTAATGCACCGGGAAAAATGAGTCCACTAGATCTAAATCTTTCATAAATTGGTGCAGTGATAACAAAAACTTGGCCCATGAATAAAGCAGTGTTACAAGACAGAGCAAAGCCATAGGAACAGCACAGACAAACTTCCGAAAGAAATACTCATTAAACAAAAGATATAGTACAAAAATAGAGGACAGTCAGGAAGCACAACCTAATTAAATGAGCATCAAAGAACCAACCACTTTCTTAACACGTGGAAGATGAAGTAAGTATCAAGAGTAGACCTAATCATAGGGCATTTATTTACTACTAACTACATAATTTCTAATTTTAGCAACATGATGATAACTAAACAAGTGCTACCACCTAAACTAAGATGGAAACTCATAATACTAGACCCATCATATAGATAATGGACAGATCCAGAAATTGCCACATACCATATTTGGACTCGGTACTCTAAATTAGGACGTGCAAGCATGCAAGTGCAAACAGTGGAAACCACGTTGTCATTAGTCAAACAATTCAAGACAACAATGTTCCCGGACAAGTTCAAATCTGTACGAAAGAATTATATACCTTAACTTCCTGAAGAAGCTTCCTTTCCCACATGTACAGTTTCTGCAGCGTCGAGGAAAGGTTGCCGCATCCCATCGCCTTGTCTTCTTCGAACCGCAGAAACTCCTCCTCCATTGTCGGTATCCCGCAAATCATCATCGCGGACACTGGATAGGCAATTGGGTGAATTTAGCACTCGTGTCAAGAAACTACAAAAGAACAAGACTGAACCGTTGGATACCAGATGTGAGAGAAACATCACGCACCTTTGAAACCAGAATTCTTCTGGTAGTAAGGCATCTTGCCAACCTCAAGCATCTTAGACACCTCACCAGCTGAATCTGAAGCACGCTCAAATTGGGCCTTGATCTCGAGCACCACCTCATTGTCATCAACGTATGTCTTCTCCGATCCTGTGGGAGGCAGTCCAGCAACATGCTGACGTGCATCAGACCGCTGCACCTGTTCTCCCACGACACTCTTCTCTACAACATGGACATCATGCTCTAAGCTGCTCCCACTACTACTTGCCTCGGATGACTTGGATTCACGGGGCATTTCATCCCCAGTACTGCTCCTGCCTTCCTCCTTTGCTGCCTTCCCTTTCCCATTGTACCCCTTTGTTGGGTGCTTCTCGTCACCATAAGCTTCCTTGACTACCTCCATGTCCTCATCCTCCAAATCGGGGATGCCCTCCTCCTCGCGCACATCCTTGGAACTCCTGCTGGGAGTGTATGGCGTCTGGGCAGCAGTTGGCTGCTCATAGTAGCTCCCATATGTCTCAAATGGGTTCAGAAAGTCCCAAGTAGAAACCCTCGGCGGAGATGGAGGCGGTGGTGGGGCAACTTCCTCACGGGAGGAGGATGCCGGAGGTGGAGCAGCAGCACCGCCATAGTAACCACCGTACGCATACTGGTTATAGGAGGTCGAACCCTGTGGTGGGGGGCCATATCCGCCGTAGCCGCCTGGGGGTGCCTGCGGGCCACCGTCACCATAATACTGAACTCTGGCATCAGTGGGCTGTGGGCGTTGCTCGTATGACACGGGCGGCGGGGGCTGGCCACGGGCATAGCTGGTGTTGACGAAGGTCTGGACTGTGGCATCGGTGGCCTCCGGACGGTGCTCGTATGAAACGGAATGCGGCGGGGGCTGGCCCTTGGCATGGCTGATGCTGAAGAAAGTCTGCACGGTGGCGTCGGTGACATCCGGCGGACGGTGCTGGCATGAAATGGATGGCGGTGGGGGCTGGCTACGCGCATAGCTCATGTTGAAGAAGCTCTGGCCGTAGCCACCCATGCCACCGTAGCCTGGCGGTGGCGGTGGATCATAGCCATCGACAGCAGGCGGTCCCATGGTGCTGTAGCCCGGCCCATTGGCCCCGCCACCATAGCCTGGGTCATAGCCACCGCCGTAGTCGGGTGGAGGGCCGTATCCACCGCCATACCCGTAGCCCGGAGCACCATACGACGGCGGCGGACCATAGGCAGAGTTGCCATATGGCGGCGGTCCCATCTGTGACGATGGCGGCGGCCTGGGACCCGGTTCCCCAGTGGACCGGACGATCTGTGGGCGGCGCTGGCCCGGCTCAGCCTCGTCGTCCGAGTGGAATTTGATGTGCCCGTCATCCGAATCGGAGTCCCCGTCAGACTGGAAGTGGATGTGCTCGTCGTCGGGGTTGATGCGGACCTGCTTGGCGACCGCCGGCGGCGCAGCCGAGGACGAGGAGGCGATTGCGGGGCCACCGGGGTGGGCGGGGGAGGCGGCCGGGAGGCCATCCCCCTTGCGCGCGGCGGGGAGGCGTAGCGCGGGCTCCGGCGGCGGCGGGGGCAGCGTCTGAACGCCCCGGACGAAGTCGTGCAGCGCGTCGCCGACCCTGGTGAGCGAGACGGCGTATGCGCGGTGCGCGTCGGCGAGCGCGTAGCGGTGGCGGATGGCGAGCGCGAGCAGCTCGGAGCGCTCCCGGCAGTGCTTGACCGCCGCCTCCTCCTCCAGCTTGGAGTGGCCGCACCCCATCGGGGACTACGGTGGTGGGGGAGGCGGGCGCGGAAGAGCCTCACGCCCAAGAAACTGAACTTTTGTATCCCCCTTGTGGTCAGAGCGGCCGCAGCAGGAGGAGCAGCAGCAGCGGCATGGCGGCGGCGGCGAATCTAGCGGGGAGCGGGGGTGGGCGAGCGGAGCGGAGCAGAGCAGATCTGGGGTAGAGGTGCGGAGTGGAGGGAATGGAGGGGACGGGAGGCGAGGCCGGGAATCTTCGCCTTTTTGCTGGCGCGGGCGCGTGTGCCAGCGGTGGGCGCCTCGTCGCGACGCGCGCTGCTGCTCCTCGCGGTGAAAAACCCAACCGCATGCCCCGCTCCTCAGCGGAGCCAGCCGACGGTCGGCGCCCGACCAGCGGCGGCGCGGGCGGGGTTCCGAGGCGCGCGGTGTCGTGGGGAGCGGAAAGTGAAGCGGACGATGGGTGGATCAGCAGTGGTGGTGCTAGAGGAGGAGGAGGAGGAGGGGAGGAGCACGAGGCGGCATCGAGGCTCGTCTGGGTGTGCGGCGGTTTTACCCAGACCCGAGAAGGAAAAAAAACGCGATTTTGACGACGGGAGAGAGACTCGGACTGGGGAGGAGGGAGAGTAGCGAGTACCGGTGGTGGTGGTGGTGGGGCTATGGGGGGGGGGGAGACATCCGTACATTGACGCCTGTCGCCGGCGTGGAGGGCTGGATTTATTTCGGTGGGGGTGCCCGCAGCCCCGCTCCTCCTCTCCTTTAATTTTCTTCCATTTTTTTGGCGTTAATTCCTACCCGTCTACAAGGTGCCGTGACGTGGAATATCGGCTGTTTTTGCTGCACTTTTAAAATTTGGTTTCTAGTGCCGAAATTTCGTTGTTTTTTATCAGATTTCAGTTTTTTCGGCGCGGCAGTTTCGAGGCGGCGGTGGTGAGCTGGGATTTTGTACTGGCGTGGTTGAGTGAGTGGAGTGCGGGGGCCCGGCCCGGCCCGGGGGAGTTCACAGTGGAAGGAGTGATCCCCCTTGCTTGGCTATGTCAAAAACTTGTGACAATCGACGGTCAGGACGGATCAGATGGTTTTTGATGGTTGGAGAGTTCACGAAATCAGGATGAAGCAGTGCAGTGTAGTGTGTGAAAACATGCGGCTTCTTTTCTTAGTGTCATTCTTTGATGCAAAAAAGTTACGTAGTGAGACAAATTTAGAGAGAGTAAACAACAACAACAACAACAACAACAAGGAAAATAAGAAGAGGATTACCTTGTGTCGGAGCTACGAGGGTAACAAACCATGGTGACAAATCGGCGACAAACAACATCGACAGAGCGCGAGGAGAACGGCACCAAGTCGATTTCCGTAGATCCATAGGACTTCACTATTACGCATCCAGCACGCCCAAAATTGGGGAGACAAGCCGTTGTCGGCAACGAATGACAGGCGATGACATGGTGGTCCGTGAAGATGATAGCTGGCAAGAGAGAGACACCAATTTAAGATGTGTAGGCGAAATCGAAGCGTGGAACCCTTGAACTTGAAGGGCGTAGGATAGGGAAGAAAGTAATATAGAGGCGAAACAAACATGTCTCCTCAGTCCCAGATCTTGAAGAACATACATCGGCGACATGTTGTTGTCGACTACAATAGAAGGTAGGCCGCGGCATAGGGTTGACTCTAGCTGGTGCTCGACGAGGAAGGCCGAGGGCTAGAGAGCGGCGGTCAAGAGATGTAGGCGAAAACGGAGTGTGGCACCCAGGGGAGGTTGAGAGGGCGAAAAATGAATGGAATAGGTTGAAAGAAACCATAAAGGCGGAAAAATGGGCATTGTGGTGCGGCTAGTTAGATAAGTGGATGGGAGGAGGATGAGATGGCAAAGGGACTAATAGGAGGGTGGAGATGGAGGAGAGAAAATTGGGCCGTTCGATACATAGCATACACGTCACGGCTTGAGACTATCGGCCAGATGAAAACACCACTTTAGCTTTTGTCTGTTTAGTCCTATTTCTCATTCGACCACCGCTGAGAACCATTTGATCAAAATTTAGGATCAGTGCAAGTGTGGATTTTTTAAATAGATGATCTATTACTTAAAAGTTAAATATTATGTCCGCCCTCTGCATAGCTAGAATGCACATAGCTGATACACGGGTACCAAATGATAGAATAAAAAGGCGAGATTACAATCTTCTCAAACCACGATCAACACATGCCTAAAACATTGGCAGATCTATATAAAGATTACACAGCCAATCATGTTGGGAAAAATATCCCTCGTCCCAAAAAATCTTGATCTAATGGATATTAACTGCAAAAGAGAAATAACTTACATACAATTATGATTGTTAAATGAGAAGTAACTACTTTCTATGCAATGATCACTTCGAGTTTTTCCTTAGTTTGCTTCCTAAAACCTGGCAAACCATGATTACAACTCGACTAATTTAGCCACACACTGATTATGCGAACAAACTTCCAAACCACACAACGATGTCTACCATTTATGGGCCCGGACTACTTTATTTTCATAAAAAACAGAATATTGTTTTGTGGTATGAGTTTAGGGGAACTGCTTGGCTGGTTGTACTGCAAAAAACTCATAACAAAGTTCGACAGAGATTACAACAAATGCGATAGAGTTGCGACAGTTTCACAACGATGTTCGCATCAAATCCACCCAAAAAAAACGTACCAAACAACATATGCACGTCAAGCTCAAGCAAAAATGTCATCGTCCATGGCCTCTCCGGTGGCACCACCACTCTCTAGAGCTGAAGAAGCACCTTCAACGGTTGTAGCATGCATCAAAGCGGAAGCTTCATCCATGACTTGCCTCCTTCTTGCTATGATGTCCATCCTTCACATGTCTCACCACTCTCTTGTGTAAGCATCCATGATGATCGGATCCATCGTAGTCCTATTCTCCTCGACAAGGAGCTAGACATTTTCTTTTCTCTCCTCAAGCGCAATCTGTCTCATTTCCAAGTCACGAAGTGATTGCCACCTTGATTTCTTCATTACTTCCAAGATCGGCATTATTCATGATCATCTCTGCTTCTAAGGTCATGATTTTCATTGATTCCTTGGACTTGACCATCTCATCAATCTTGGATGCCAAGTTGGATGTTTCTTTCTCAACCTGGATGCACTCCTTTGCCTTTCTGTCTTCATCTGGCCTCGCATTATTTCTTCCTCCCTCGCCGTCACTATCATCCAATTAAACCAGATCCCCCTTTTGGGTTTTGTTTCTTGGTCCCTCAATTTCCACTTCTACATATGCTCGGGCAACTTCCAACAATGTTGGAGCACGAATGGCTTTCCTTTGGAGGCCGCCATCATTTTGTACTTCTCCATTGCAGTTTCTTCCTACAAAACCCCCAAAAGAATGCATGTTAGATTATGTATATGTTGCAACACATCCCAAAAACAACGCAAGTTAGATACCCTCACATATTCATTAATGTTCACTCGATTGGAGGTGCCGCCCAGACTCGCTCAAGTGTTACACTCCATTAGCTACAAGAAGCCTTGAATACATCCCATCGGCATTATAGTGATCGATAGGAACGGGTCACTAGGTTTGCAACACGAGGCATGAGTTTGAAGCATTTGTCTTCAATCCTAATCCAATAACGCTTCCCGGGTTGGTCCGTGCCATGGAACGTGTCGAGATACACTTCCGGCCATGCTCGCACCAAGCAACTATCCTTGATCTCGGTGTAGTTCACGATCCTCCTCTTCCTTGATTTTGTCGCATCATAGACGACTGGATCAACCTCTTCCAATGCATCCTCTTCACCATTTTCCTCGCCATCCTCCACCTCATCTGCATATCCATCCAAATCGTACGCATCGAGTGGTGGCTCGGTGATGCACACCTCGGTCTCGTTGAGAAGTTGCATGAATGAGTTGGGGACCAATTTCGCTTCATACCTTGGGGACATTTGGCCAAACACATTGTGGGCGCCAACCTCCTGAGCTTGCAGAGCGGCGATTCTGGCCACCGAAAGGGCATGCTGAAGAGAAATTGCATCGGTGGCGTCTTCTTTGGCTCGGTCCCCGCGAAACGGCTTGCATCGCCACGCGCTCTGTCTTCTTGAGGTCAGAGGCGGTGGCGGCCAGCGTCCCCACGTGGACTGCCAGAGCGATGGACACCGGCTGTTGTGGCCACGAGACCTCAGCAGCGACCGACGGTTGCTCGGAGGGTTCCACGGCCTCAATTTGGCTCGGCGGCGACAACAGGGAACGACTAGGGAGGTACACTACTGGTAAAAGGCTTACGCATGGCGCACGTGTTTTGGACACTCGTGGCGCACTACCATCTGCGTGCCACGGGTAAAAACCTGGTGCACCACGGGTAAAAAAGTTACTCGTGGCGTACTGGGTGGTAGGGGTCAGCGGCGCGCCACGGGTATGTATTTTGAAAAACAAAAAAATATTGCAGAAAACATCCTTATTTTGAATAAAAAAAGCAACTGAGTCCACGTGTCGTCGTCGCTGCCTCATCGTCGGTCATGCTTGGGGAAGCAGTGGCCACCATAGGATGTGCGGGAGGCCTTGGAGATGCCGGTGAACTCTGCATGGACAGAGGTCAAGGACGAAGGGCGTGGTGAAAGCCGAGGACGCGGCGTGGCGCTTGCGACGGAGGAGGATGAGGTCGACGCGTGGCGTGGAGTGGAGGTCGAGAAGGGTCGTCATGGAGGAGCGGGAGAGGAGAGGAAGGGAAAGGAGAAGGTGAAGAGAAGGAGATGAAGGAGAAAAAGGAGAAGGAGAAGAGAAGGGGAGGAGGAATAGAAGGAGAAGGGGGGAGATAGAGAAGGAGAAGGAAGGATAAGGGGAGGAGAAAGAGAGGAGGAGAAGGAGAATGAGGAGAATGGAAGGGAAAGGGAATTAGGAAGGGGGTAGGTGGTCAAGTCTAATTCCAATCCCGCCCAAACTTGGTGCGCCACGGGTAATTGGTCTTAAAAATTACTTTTTTGCAGAAAAAACTTAATTTTGAAATATATTTTTTTCCTTTTCGAATCTTGAGATTGCAAAAAATCGCTAAACGAGTTGCGAGCGGACGTAGAATTTCGAAGGGGGAGGAAACTTCCGTCCCACCAAAATGAAAGGGGAGTGCGGTTCACACTCGTTTCGGCCGCGGAAACCAAAGATATGGGGGTTGGACGATGATTTCTGATGCCCCCTAAAAAGTTTTGCGGGCCGTCCTCTTTTAGGGTGACTGATCCGTGCACATTTTTTTACGAGACACGAATAAATAGCAGTTATTTTGCGGGTTTCGTGTATTTACTCGGGCACTAGAGATGCTCTTAGGTGTTGGTAGTTTTTTCCGGGGGGCCTGTTGTTCCCGTGATGTTGGTAGTATTTAGCTTTGCAACCCGTTTATAGGGCTGGGCTGGGCTGGGCTGGACGAACGTGGTTGGAGTACATCTGCAGGTGCAGGTGCAGGTGCAGGTGCAGTCCTACTAGCTAGCTAGCAAGTCGACGTACCGGGAGCCGATCGAGACGTTGCACGTCCAAAACTGTACTGCACGTGTATATACCGGCCGGCCCTCTTGTACAGTTGTACTACCCGCACGCACTACGGCAAACATGAGGGGGGTGCTGGCTGGTTACTTGAAAAACCGTACATTCCCTCCCTCCCTCCACATCCATCCATCCATCCATCACGTGACCACGAATAATCATTCGCCGGCGATCGAGTATAGAATACTACTTAATTAAAGCCGCCAGCGTTCATGCATGCATTCCCTTTCTTTTCCAGGACGGACGACAAAAAGAAAGAAAAGAGAAAAAACAAATTAAAGGCTGCAACCGAGGAAAGCTCGAGCCCGGCCAATTCCTCTGCCGATACGATGCTGCCCTTTTTTTCGCTAGCGTCACCGGCCGGCCAGATTTTCACTTTCACCCGCAAATTTGAGCGCGACAGACTGGACGGCTAATCCTCTAGTATTTCAAAAGATGACTTTTGTTCTTGTCTTGTAACACGAGCTCTGGATTGGTTATTAGTACTCTATAGGTGAGAAAACAATGTTGGCGAGTGGAGGAAGAATGGGATCCCCGACGGGGACGTGGTAGATTCTGGATGCTTTCAGAGACGGCCGGCCGGGAAGAATCAGCTACCTACCTAGCTAGTGGTTTCGGGCTAATGTGTATTCTCTGCCTTCGAATTTTATCTTCGTTTCCTCTACCGTCATGGACAGTCTATTCATTCGAACCGACCAAACAGCACATTACCCTTTCTGCGGCTTGATCATCCCTAGCATATTTGCTTAGTAGTATAGTATTGTGTAGTCTACACTACGTTGACTGTGTGATGACTAGGCGAGAAGACCTCCCAGCGTTAAGAATTCGCCTTATTCCGTTGGAGAACCCTCGTGCACTTTTCTTCTACTATCTAAAAAATACGAAGCGGTTTCGTTTTCTGCCAATCCCTCACTATGTCTTCGTCAATCGTCCCGCCTCCACGGTCGCGCATCGGGAAAAAACTCTCGCATTGTCCGCCAGGGAAAAAAAATCATTCGTTCTCAAAATATCAATTTCGTTTGACATTCTGGTCCTCAAAATTCTGAAATTACATGACATGACACTGAACGGCTGTTATTGTAGGAACGCCTTTGTGGACAACATGCTGGTGACTGGCTCTGCACCAACAGAACTCAGTAGATATTGCAGGCCTAGCAGGTTTGCTCTGTCAATGGACAAGCAAAGCTATGTCAATGAACAAGCATCCAATTTATTTTTATTCTATGTACAGGTGCAACTTTAAGCAACGCCATAGGCTAACTGAGTATGGAGAGCAAAGCTGCCTCCCACATCTATTCTATTCTATTTATATACTAAAAGCAATATAAGGGTGTTTTTCGAGGCACCACGTTAAGCCACATAGGCTAAATAATCTAATTCGTTAATTTCTGGTGGGACCTAATTATAACGGCCCTGATTTAAACCAAATTACGTACACAATGTGTATGCAGATATAGACCTGTCACGTCTTTATACATGGTTAAAGTCCAAAGATAGACACAAGAGGTCGGTCGGGATCCAGACTAATTCCGTGCAGTCGCGTCCTATAATTGGTCTCTATCTCTACCGCTGTTTTGCCTCTTAGCCTAAGGACACTACCAATGAAAGCCACCATCAGCTGAAATCAATAGTTTGGTTCAATCATTACCGCCGCTGCCGATGCAGCAATAGTGAGATTAGCTAGGCTTCCTGCAAAGATTATGCATCATCAGTCATTCAAGTTTTAAGATTAATCCTGCGTGCACTCCGTCCGCTGGGCCTCTGGCTCATCCTCTCTTATTCGCCATATTCTATGTGCCACAGGCTGAAAATCATCCTCTGAAAAATATTGCCAGAGGTTGTGCGAGAAGATACTCAAGTCCAAAGACCAGGCTCGAATCAAATAAAACAAGGAAACTGCAGCTGGCCGAGAGAACATATCGATTAGATCAACGAGATTTGGTTTCATCTAATTTTATCTGCAATATCTACGGGCATAGAACATCCTACTTGCAATCACAAAGTCCTGTATATTTCTGCAAGATGTAATCAATAGCCAGAAAATATATTTCATGAATGAATCACACACGCGAGAAATTACTACAAAAGAAAATCGGCAGTTGCTAGCTAATTTAGCTAATTCATGTATAGCTTCATGTTTCTTCAGCAACGGCGAGGAAAAAAATTTATTGCCTATCATACTTGCAGTATAACCCACAAGAACTTTAATTAATGATTAATTTTTGCAACCAAATAAAGATGGATCTCCATGTTACCTCTGGTATCAGCCATAATGTGGGAATCTATTGCCGCCCTCCATATGGCCTAGCTTTTAGGGTAATGCAATGTTCTTAGGATATATTTCACAAACGTAGTAGGAGATAGTAAATCATTTGAGTCCTTGATATAGTTTAATAGTACAGTAAACCATGTTCATTATTTATCTATATCCCATAACTCAATATTTTCTGCCTAAGAGGTTGCTAAAACAAATGGTACAATCTACATCTAGGCCTTCGATTTATCGATTAAGTAATTCATAGATAATATTTGTCTTTTTGTGTGATGACATGAGTACTATATCAAGAAAGACTTATTCTATAACTTCTAGGTAATTAAAGACCAGCTCCTTCTTTAAAATGAAAACAATTACACTATAAATAATACTGCCTACAGGTTTAGCCACATCAACCAAATTATATAGACTGTTGGATCTAAAATTTTCCACTAGGCTTTTAAATCACAACCGTAATATTTCATAACAACTAATATGAGATGCCTCTTCAGATTAATACAAGATACTAAATCCAACACAACACTTGTAATGTGCAAAAACCTTTGGGTCCAACACGTCATGAGTACTAATTTGTACATTGCAGTTGGATCCAACATGTCCAAGGTCCAAACCATGAATCACATAGTTATGTTACACAAGATTTATTATGTACAACTATTGCCAAAAAAGTGTTATGAAAATAGTCCTTGCCACATATAGATGTACACCTCATCATATATTTATAGAAAGCATATTTGAATTGATATAGAACATGTGATATGCAGTGCACCTTTATCCGGGCGTGGCCTCGCAAGCACATACAGCTATAGACAACGAAATCAACCTGGCAAACATGTGTGAGTATATAGGAAAAAAGGATTGACTATATTATTTTCTTGACTATAAATAGCTATCATATCGGAAGATTCTAAATCTAATTTTTCTTCTAAATAGCTCTCACCAAGTGTGCATGCACCTCATATTTTTCAACACAATCTAACTTTATTGATGCAACAAAAGTATCTCATAAATAAAAACTGAAACGAAAGCCAACAAAAAAGATTTTCAATAAAAACAAGAGCACCGTCAACATTCCTAAAATTCAGTGACTCTTTCTCCACATCCTATATTTCTCAATGTCTCCATCGAAAAATACAAAAAAAAATCATATTCAAACAATACACTAACCTCATAATTTTTGCATCAAGCAAGGGACAACAACCTAAAAATGGGATCCTCATGTCATTGAATGCACACTGTCTACATTCGTGAACTATAGAGATATGATATTTTTACTAATAAAAAATGTAATGAAGGTCAACAAAAAGCATTCCCGATTATAATTTATATTTAAGTTCCCTCGAAGTCAACAATTCATTCGTCGCATCCTATAATCTTCCTAGTGGAAAACGTGCCATCGGTCCCGGTTTGTAAAGGCATTTAGTCCCGGTTTCCTAACCGGGACAAAGAAATCAGGACTAAAGGCTTACCCCTTTAGTCCCGGTTCGGTCACAAACCGGGACTAAAGGCACTCACGGGGCCGCGTCGAGTGTGCAGGACCTTTAGTCCCGGTTTGTACTACGAACCGGGACTAAAAGCTTTTTTTCAATTTTTTTTTAAATTTTTTTTTGATTTTTTTTTTCAATTTTTTCTTAAACCTTTGAATTATTTGACTCGTTAATCTCACACATCTCTCATTTTTAACACTAATTATACTTAATCTTAGTTCAAATCATACTTAGAGTCAAACTTCCCATCCGGTCACCCATCCTAGCACTACTCCACCCCCAGCACGCTTAACTTCTTCATTCCATCTCTCCCACCTGCGCGAAAAACCATTATATCTTGTTGTCAAGACTAGTATATCAATCTTATTAACTCATATCGATATGTGACACGTTTTTATTTTTTGAAATTAAGAACAACTATTTTTAGTAAACAACAATAAATAATTAATAATAACATTTTATTCTAATGATAGTAAAAACTAATTAAATTAATATTTTATTCATTTTTGCCATTTATTCATTTAATATGACATAAACAATATCTTCAAATCTGTAAATCGAAATTTAACAAATAATATATCCATTATTATCAGAAAATGCGAGGAATTCAAATATGACATAAGAATACTAAAATAATTTAATTTCTGAAATAATTTTTTCTGCACGTTTTGATAGGTTGTACTTTTTTTACATGGTATACAAAAGTTATGGCCATTTGAATTTTTATAACATTTTTTGTAAATTATGTTGAAATTTATATTTGTTAATTTTTGTAACAACTAAATCACTTAATATAAGGGCACGTCTAATTTTTCCTGCGGCGGACTGTACGGACGCGAAAAACAAACTCTATTTAGCGCCCGGGTTTAACGCCACGCGATGAGGGACAAGGACGCTTGCCTAATTTTCTTTTTCGTACGTATTATTTTTAATCAGTTAAACGTCTATCTAAACATCTGGCAGTGTACATGGCCTAACTACAGTTCGAAAGATTTTATTTTTAAAATTTTTTATAACCTTTAGTCCCGGTTCGTATCACCAACCGGGACTAAAAGGGGTGCCCCGGTGCCAATCCCTTTAGTCCGGGTTGGTAATACGAACCGGGACTAAAGGTCACACCTTTAGTCCCGGTTGATGATACGAACCGGAATTAAAGGGATTGACACCGGGGCACCCTTTTAGTCCCGGTTGGTGATACGAACCGGGACTAAATGTCCCGTTTGACCCGGGACTAAAGATTGCTGGCGTTCTAGCCGTTGGAACCGGGACTAATGCTCACATTAGTCCCGGGTCCAACTCTAACCGGGACTAATGCTCCGAACTGAGATGGACGAATGACTCTTTTTCTACTAGTGATCGGTCACTCTCGCACGCACGGACGCGGGAATATGGAGCCGATATACACCCCGTTGGCGTCGATCGACCACTCGCCATCGTCGCGTCCGTTAGTTCGATTGATCGGGCTAACAATCATGAGCACTTTAATTTCCGAATTGAAGGGCAACCAACCGTATACTCCATGTAGTATGTGGCTACTCTTGGTGTGTTACGTACGTACAGCGAGTGAGTCGTGTCTATGTCTTGTGCAAATCAGAAAAGTGAGTCGACTCCGCGCCCCCTGGCTCGATGGAACGATAGTTCACTTTGTTCTTCTGGTTGGTTTTTACCACCTCTGCGGCTGCGGGCGAGTCAGTTCAGTCATCGATCGGATGATGATGATAAACGGATTATAAGGCCTAAGAGCTTTTTTAAAATGTTAGAAATTATAAGTACTTTCTTATTTATTACCATCTCTCATCTAATGCATGGTTTTCTTTTTCTTTTATGCATGTATAACTACTATTGATGCATGTAGTAATCAAGTGGATGAGTTATTGATTTTCTTAATCCTATCAAAATAACCTATAGACCTTATAATCTCTAACAGAGAGAGTAGACGAGAGGTAGCAACGGCATCTATCGCTTCACTGCCGCCTCACACCCAGCTGCAGGTCAATTACTACTTGACAATTACTGATGGGTGGCAGATGAGATGAACTAGCCGCACCAACCGGTGGCGGCAGCGGCAGTGGGTCAGTCAGTCAGTCAAGTCCGGGCACACGATCGAGCGCAGTGAATGCTAGTAGCTGTTTATGGTCGGATTAATTTCACGTACCGGAGTACTACGGTAGTTTTGCAACCCGTTTATATATAGGACCTGACGAACGTGGGTGCAGGAGTACATGATGTAGTATCTCCGGCATTCATTCTTCCTTCTGTTTGAGTAGGCGTACACACGTACGTGCAGTCCTAGCAAGCAGCAGATGTGCGACGTTGCACGTCCAAAACTTGCCTCTGCTTGTATATTTCTACTTGTACCCGCCGCCCGCCGTATGCAGCACTTGACTACGAGAAGGGTTCTGCCTGCCGGCCGGAGTACGTACTACGTAGAGTACGATCTCTGCTTGTACCGTCAGTATACCCTGCAACTGCAACCCAATGGAATGCAGAGAAATACTAAATAAACACACTTGTGTTCCTGCAAGTCAAACTACGGGGCAGCCAGGCATGCACGTCTTGCTTGCTTGCTGACGAAGCCCAGGACAATTTGTGATGACGTACGGGTCCAACAACATCATTTCAGACCTACATATAGGACCTTGACCGCCGCCTCCAGGGAAGTATATTCAAGGCCGCGGTCAAGATCTCCCGTAGACCGACCGGTGGATCAAATTGCATGCATAGATTCATCCATCAGTCATCGGATCAAATCATTTCAGACCTAACATTCCCTCCCTCTACATCCATCACGTGGCCACTCGAATCATTTCCCGCCCATCGAGTAGAATAATAAAGCCGCCAGCGTTCATGCATTCCCTTTCTTTTTTCCAGTGGAGAAAAAGATAGAAAAGAGAAAAAAACAAATTAAAGGCAACCTCGAAGAAAGTTGGAGCTCGGCCAATTCGACAGTGTCGCTAGCTAGCTGGTTTTCACTTTCACCCGGAAGACACGTATGCGCTTTCGAGCGGTTACATTTGAGCGTGACAGACTCGATGAAAGTGCATGAGTACGTAATTTCCTTTGTTAAAAGGCATGACTGTTTTTTTATTCTTTGACTAGGTCGGATTGGTTACTAGTAGGTGAGAAAATTTAAAATGTGTTGACCAGTGGAGGGAGAATATGAGATCCCGACGGCCGGGGGCGTGGTAGATTCTGCTTTGGGAATGGGGCGGCCGGGGAAAAAACAGCTAGCTAAAGGTTTCATCAGGGTATAGTAAATATTCCCTGCATTTGAGTTTTTATCTTAGATTTTTCAGCCAGACGTACGGTCGAATCAAACACTGTTGTTTCTTTTCCATGGATGCTCTCTACTACTCCTTCTGTTCGGGATTATAGATCCTACGCGCATATCTAGATTGTTAATTTGACTAACAAAACATAACTTATATATCACAAAAATTATGCCATTAGAAAATATAACCTCTAAAGTTTCTAATAGTATAATTTTTATGCTATACTATTTATGTTTTGGTGTCTAAATTGGCAAACTAGTTATCCGCGCAGGACTTATAATCCCAGACGGAGGAAGTACTTGCCTAGCTAGTAGGCTAATGGTCATACGGTAGCTTGACTCTCATGACCACGGTTTAGAATTGCCTCCACCGAACTGTCGGAGTGACGTGCATGCATGCACTCTCCTCCTGAACGTACGTGTGTTATCGCTATATTCTGGCCAGAGAAGGGGATGGGCCGTGATCAAGATGGGCTTGGAAGATGCGTATATTCAACGTGTTGTTGGATCGGCCTAGTGCATGGATTTGGGCTAAATTGCCCGTGTATCTTGTATCATAGTAGGTTTCGTGTTAGTTTAGGTTCCGTTTCAATTTAGGTAAAGATAGAATTGTAGAGTTATTCCAAAAGTAGAGAGTCTCCGGACTATAAATATGTACCTAAGGTTATCGAGAAAAGGAGGACAATCACGTTCACAACAAACACAAACACAATCTCGACGCATCGCCACCCCTTGTTTCTAGGGTTTTTCTCGGGTAAGTGCCATGCTGCCTAGATCGCATCTTGCGATCTAGGCAGTATTTACTTATGCGTTGTTTGGTGTTACTCGTACTGAAGCCTTGTTGATGGCGAGTAGTACTATTATCATAGATTTGTGTAGGCTAGCAACAGTACTTTTCGCTATGATTGTTTAGTTTTGCTGCCTCTAGCTATCTCGCCGCCTTTGCACCTTTTCCCGGGTGTAAGGGTGGCATCTTGCTTGATCTTTATTTAAGTCGATTTGATCTGTTATAGTTGTGCCTTGTTCTCCAAGGTTTAGTTTGATATCTACATGATCAGGCCTTGCAAACGGGTTGAACGATCCAGTGATATGTAAGATATGGTTTACCAATCCAAGAGGAGTTGTTCCGGGAATTGACTTTATGTTGGTTTTTAGGCCTTCTCTAGGGTTAGTTTTCCATCATCTTTTATATCTACCAGGCTCAATTACGTGTAGGACGTTCCAATTATGCAGTGAAAACGTTAAACTATCGTAGATCGATTTAACTTGTATTGATGAAGCAAAACCCCATGTTATCATAGATCTAATGCAGAACCATGGGTTAATCGGCTCTAGGAGCCGATTCACAGGGAAACCTGGGGAGCCGGTCACGGCTCGAATTTTACGTATACTTGTTTACCATGCAGGAAACCAATCGGAGCAATCCATCACCTTCCTGATCAGGTATAGGTCAGGTGGCACGCCCTCGAACCAAGCCAGGACGTGTGCCGGAGTTTTGCGGACCGTTGCCCGAGGGACCAGGGCCCACCAGCAGTTCTGGGAGCCTCCCGGCTCTTCGTGTTGCTCGTCGCTGCTCGCCGGTGAGTTTTGGCAGGCAACACATTCTGGCACGCCCGGTGGGACCTTCAACAACGTCTACATCAACATCCGACGCTGCGATGGAGAGCAGACCAGTCACGTACGACGAGCTGCCTGAAGAGCACAAGGCGAAGTATGATGAGATCAGAAATCTCTTCGAAGCCGATCTCATCGGCTCTTTCGAGAGGACCCGTAAGCATGGCATCAAGTGGAGAGGGTTCTCCGCCGAGGGTGCTCTTGACGAGGTGGATCTGTCTGTTCCTTCGGAGGAGCGTACCAGAGCTCTACGACAGGAAGTCAACTACATGGTGGCTCATTCTCTGCACCGCCATTCGGAGAGCTTGGTGAACGCTTTTGAACGGGTCGCGGTTCGCGTAGTTCAGGAGATCATGAAACATCAGTATTCTCCGACGGGGCCTACTCTGGGGACTCACCAGGGAGAAAGACCGCTCCAGACCAGGCCACAGCTGCCATTCACACTTGCAGCTCCAGAGCCGCCAGGAGCAGCGGCTTATGTCGTCTACAAGGCTGGAGGCGACCCAGGCGATTGCCAATTCCTGTTTGAGCCACCTAAGGAAATCCCACACGGATACATATGCACCTACGTGCCGGACTGCAATAACCTGACATGCACCAAACAGATTGCAACCGCAGGAGTTTCTGCGGCAGGGGTTCCTGGGGCAGTATCTTCAGGGGCAGGCGTGTCTGGAGCAGCGATGTCTGGGATGGACGCTGACAAACAGGCGTGGCTAGCCAAGTATGCCACTGGAACAAGTCATGAGAATCTAGCCCCTGCAGCTCAAACAGTGGAGCAAATCGGTACCATCCTGAGGGACCACTTCGGCTTCGTGCCGAAGAGAAGGACGATCGGCTATTCAAAGCCGTACCCCAACGAGTTTGATCTGATTCCGCTGCCACCCAAGTATCGGCTCCCTGAGTTCTCAAGGTTCAGCGGGTCAGAAGGGTCAAGCTCGATCGAGCACATAAGCCGATACCTGGCACAGCTAGGCATGATTTCGGCATCGGATCAGATGCGCGTAAGATTTTTTGCGCAATCTCTGACAGGACCAGCCTTTGGGTGGTACACCTCGCTGCCACCTGATTCAATTCATACCTGGAAGCAACTAGAAGAGCAGTTCCACATCCAGTACCATTCAGAGGCTACTGAGGCTGGCATTGCAGACCTGGCGCAGGTGCGGCAGAAGCGGGGAGAAACTGTAGCCGAATACATCCAGCGCTTCAGGACCGTCAAGAACCGATGTTACTCAGCTCGTTTAACTGAGAAGGAAGCAGTTGAGCTGGCAGTGTTGGGTCTCTTAGCACCCATCAAGGATCTGGCTTTCCAAGTGGAGTACAACTCATTGGCGCACATGGCCCAGAAACTGACGATGTATGAACAGCGCCACCCTGAGTTGTACCAAGACAAATTCAAACGTCCGATAGGCCTGGTCGATGCAGAAGAAGATGATCCTACACAAGACCAGGAAGTGGCCGTAGCCGAATGGGCGCGAGGGGCAGATCTTGTGTCCTGCAAATGGGTGAAACAGCAAGGGCCTGCAAAAGGGTTCGACTTCGATGTGAGCGAAGCCGAGCAGATATTCGATTTACTGCTGAAGGAGAAACAACTGAGGTTACCCGAAGGCCACAAAATCCCTACGGCTCAGGAAATGCACGGGAGACCATACTGCAAATGGCATCATTCGTTCACCCACACCACCAATGATTGCAAAGAGCTACGTCGCCAAATCCAAACGGCGATAGAACAAGGCCGTCTGATCCTTGGGCAGGTCGCCATGAAAGTGGACACAAACCCATTTCCCGGCGTCAACATGGTAGAGCTCAGTCGCTCCGCGAGGCGTCAGTTGGATTTCTCGTTCGGCGTTAATATGGCAGGGTCTGGGTACCACCATGACTACAAGGAGGAGGGTGGTCGCTCTCGGGGCAAAGAAAGAGAGAAGGCCAGTCCACGCGACGGGCCCAGCCACAATGACAGGCGGTACCTAACAGAGGAACAAGTGAGGAGAGTGCGATATCAGAAGCCACATTCCACGCATCTCCTTAACAAGTATGAGCGTCAGTATGACCAACGCCGCCGGCGCGACAGAAACGACGAAGGATATGAGCACCTCGCTAGGGGACCGTCAAAAGAAAAGGAAGGCGCAGACAAACATTGGGATTGTCCTTTCTTCAAGTATTGCTGGGAAGCGGGAATGAGCCGATTGCCTACAGTCGACAACTGCCCGGAATGTGGTCAGCAGAGGGAGGACACGGAGCCAGTTTCGGTGTTCCAACGTCTAGGGCCCCTCCCACCTCAGAGCCGTTACAAGGAATCCGCTCGAGCAAACGTCCTCGGGAAGCCAAGGGACGACAAAGAAGAAGACAGGTATCACCGTCCAAGGTGGTGTCCCGATGGACTCAGACACACCCAAAAGCGCAGAGTGCAGCGGCTACGTAACTTGGAGGAAGCCGAAGCGCAGTATCTCCACGCTTTAAAGAAAGCACGGCCTGATCTAGCCGTCAAAGTGAGGCAGACTTTGGAAACGGAAGATCACCCGAGAAGGAAGGAGTGGCGCCCCAAACCGGTAAAAGCCGATGCGAAGACATCGGCTGGCACAAACATGGTGTTCATACTTCCGTCAGAATTCTGCGCACCAAGAACCAACGAGCTACCAGTGGCACAGTTCGACTGCGGCCCATGGCCGGTTATTTTCGAGAAGCCGCGTGAGAAGGGTTACAAGCATCTGAAAGCCCTGTACCTACGAGGTTACATCAATGGGCAACCTGTCACCAAGATGTTGGTGGACACCGGAGCGGCAGTAAATATCATGCCATACTCCATGCTACGGCGTTTGGGACGCTCCACTGCAGATCTGATCAAAACCAACGTCACTTTGAGCGACTTCAACGGCCAGACTTCAGAAACACGAGGTGTACTGAACGTGGACCTGACCGTAGGCAGAAAAACCGTCCCTACGTCATTCTTCGTCGTGGACAGCAAAAGCACCTACGCTGTCCTGTTAGGGAGAGATTGGATTCATGCTAACTGCTGCATCCCATCCACGATGCACCAGTGCCTGATACAGTGGGATGGAGATGAGGTAGAAGTCATTCACGCAGACGATTCTGTCGAGGTCTCCATTGCTGGCATGAACGTCTGGGAAGCAGAAGACCAAGAGCCGATCTCTGGAATCAGTCTAGACGGCTGCGAACGCATCGAGGCTACAAAAAACGGGGTGAGGCTGGTCTTATCCACCGGCCTTACGGAGTAGCAAAGTCCACGACGGTGCGTGGTACGGCCGATCCCTGCGATCGGCCACAAAAAACAAAAGGCAGCAATCTTACGACGAGCAGATCGTGTAGTCGTAGCAGGGAGATTCCCAGCTATGTTAAAACCGTAAGGTGTAAACCATCCTTGACTAAAGCAATAAAAAAGGGGGCCGATTCAGGCAATCGGTCCAAATTATTTTTGTCAACCTCACCTACTGTTTGCCCTGTGCTTAGCATCGATTTGACAGGTGACGGAAAGCTAGGGTATCGATTTACATCTGCTGATGAACTAGAAAAAATCGACATTGGTCCTGGGGATAAGCCACGACCAACTTTTATCAGCAAAAGGTTGGACCCGAGTCTGCGGGATCCGATGATAGCCCTGTTAAAACAATATCCAGACTGCTTCGCCTGGGACTACACAGAGATGCCCGGGTTAGACAGGAGCATCATTGAGCATCGACTCCCGCTTAAAAAAGGATTTCGGCCATTCCAGCAGCGGGCACGACAGATGAAGGCCAAAATTCTGGAAAAAGTCAAGAAGGAGATCGAGAAAATGTTGGCAGCCGATTTAATCAGGCCATGCAGGCATGCTGAATGGATTTCTAGTATCGTACCTGTGGAGAAAAAGGATGGCCGTTGGCGTGTCGCCATAGATTTTCGGGACCTCAATAGAGCTACCCCAAAAGATGAGTACCCAATGTCGGTGGCAGAAACGTTAATCAACGCAGCGGCTGGCCATAAGATCTTGAGCTTTATGGATGGAAATGCCAGTTACAACCAAATTTTTATGGCTCCAGAAGACATACACAAGACTGCGTTCAGAGTACTAGGCTTGGTGGGGTTGTTTGAATACGTTGTCATGACGTTTGGACTGAAAAATGCTGGTGCCACATACCAAAGAGCCATGAACTACATTTTCCATGATCTGATCGGCAAGCTGGTGGAAATTTATATCGATGACGTAGTGGTCAAGTCTGCCTCAGTAGAAGGACACTTGGGCGATCTGCAACGCGTCCTAGACCGAACGAGAAAATTCGGACTACGGATGAACCCAAAGAAGTGCGCCTTCGGAGTAACGGCCGGTCAGTTCTTGGGTTTCTTGGTCCATGAACGCGGGATTGAGATCGGCCTGAAAAGTCAGGAGGCAGTGCGAACAATGAAGCCACCCACCACAAAGAGAGAACTGCAGTCTCTCATCGGCAAGATCAACTTCGTCAGAAGATTCATCTCCAATCTGTCAGGAAGGATAGAGCCGTTCATGGGACTAGTAAAAATTAAATCTGACGAGGAAATCCGCTGGGGGGCAGAACAACAGCGAGCCTTTGACGAGATCAAAGAATATCTGACGAAGCCGCCAGTGTTGGTTCCACCCCAGCCGGACAGACCGTTCTACATTTACCTGTCAGTAGCTGACACGTCCATCGCCTCGGTGGTGGTGCAGGTTTATGATGGGCTGGAGCGAGTCGTATTTTACATAAGCAGGAGGATGCTGGACGCAGAGACAAGGTATCCTGATATTGAGAAGTTATGCCTCTGCCTGTTTTTCACCTGCACCAAGCTGCGCCACATTTTGCTATCAGCAGAGATCATCATCATATGCAAATCAGACGCCATAAAGCACATGCTGTCGGCTCCTATGTTAAAAGGGCGACTGGGCACATGGATGTTTGCATTATCAGAGTTTGACATCCGGTATCAACCCGCGAAAGCAGTTAAGGGACAGGCGTTGGCCGATCTTATTGCTGAAAGGATCAACACCAACATAGCAGCCTTGTCTATAAGAGCGTGGGCTATGTTTTTCGACGGATCAGTTTGTGACGATGGCTGCGGCATCGGCATTTTACTCGTGTCGCCCCGGGGGGCAACATTTTCCTTCTCCATTAGATTGTCTACCTCTCGCACCAACAATGTAGCCGAGTATGAGGCGATACGCAAGGGAATGGAGTTGCTCATCGAAGCTGGAGCGGAAGCAGTGGAAATTTTTGGAGACTCCAAGCTGGTGATTTCTCAACTCACGGAGGAATATAAGTGTGAGAGTGAGTCGCTCTTCCCATTATGGATGCAATGCCGTGAGCCGATGGCACAGTTCCGATACATAAACTTCACCTGGATCCCGCGATCGCAGAATACCGAAGCAAACGATCTTGCACAAATGGCTTCAGGCTACAAGGACGTAGCAGAGGGAGCCGATGTTCAGGTGCAATTCCTGGACACAGACGACTGGAGAGCCGATATCTTCAATTACTTGAAGGATTCGGCTCGGGGGGCACCTAAACGGATAAGATACAAGGCCATGAAGTATGTGCTCATTGGGGACGACATGTTTTACAGGACTCTTGAGGGGTTATTGCTCAAATGTCTGGGGACAGCCGAGGCCAATCGGCTCCTACATGAGGTACACGAAGGCGCCTGTGGAACTCACCAATCGGCTCATAAGATGAAGTGGTTGATCAGGCGATCAGGGTTTTATTGGCCTACCATGCTCGAGGACTGTTTTAAGTACTACAAAGGGTGTCAAGCATGTCAGAGATTTGGAAAAATCCAGATGGTACCCGCGTCAGCAATGAATCCCATCATCAAGCCTTGGCCATTCCGAGGGTGGGGCATGGATATGATCGGCAAGATCAATCCTCCGTCAAGCAAGGGCCACATGTGGATCTTGGCCATCACGGATTATTTCACCAAGTGGGTGGAAGCCGTCCCTATGAAGTCAGTAAGTTCAAAGGATGTTGTCGATTTTGTGAAAGAGCACGTCATTCATAGGTTTGGGATTCCCCAGACTATCACGACCGATGGAGGTTTGGTTTTCACTTCTCACGAGTTCAGGACGTTCTGTGAGGACACAGGGATTAAGCTGATTCGGTCATCTCCGTACTATGCTCAAGCAAATGGGCAAGCTGAAGCGTCCAACCAGAGCCTTATCAAGCTGATCAAGAGGAAAATCGATGAGCACCCTAGGCGTTGGCATGAGGTTTTATCAGAGGCTTTATGGGCTTACCGCATGTCATGTCATGGAGCGATAAAAACCTCGCCGTACCATCTGGTCTATGGACAAGAAGCCGTATTGCCTTGGGAAATTACGGCTGGATCGAGACGCGTCACCTTTCAGAACGATCTAACGGCTGAAGAATATGCAGCTTTGATGAGTGACAGTGTTGAAGATGTGACTGAGCTTAGGCTGTGGTCGCTTGAGAAAATCAAAGAGAACAAGGCCAAAGTAGCTCGTGCATACAACAAGAAGGTGAGACCGAAGGAGTTCCACGTTGGCGATCTGGTATGGGAAGCGGTGTTGCCATTAGGAACTAAGGATGCAGCATATGGTAAATGGTCTCCAAATTGGCACGGGCCATACAGGGTCGATCAGGTTTTAAGAGGGAACGCGTACATGCTGGAAGAACTGGACGGCGTAAAATTCCCAGTGGCGGTCAACGGCCAACATCTCAAGAAATATTTCCCAAGCATGTGGGACGATGGACAGTAAAATGTGAAGGCAGATACATGAAATCGGCCGAACAAAAACCTGAAATATATAGCCGATGCACGGTCATCGACTCTAGAGGTTCACACACATTACAAACAGATGCCAGTTTACACATACGAACTACTGAAGAAATGCCTCAAAGGCGTCAGCACGGACACGATCCACCTCGGCGATCTCGGCTTCATCATCTTCATCCTTACCCATCACTAGCTGCTTTCTCAGGGCACGTATGTCTGCCAGATCGGTCTTCAGTTGAGCTTTGAGGCCTTCCACCTCGTCTTGGGAACGGGCGATGGATTCTTCCTTGTCACGGATGAGCTGTTTAGTCACCCGGACCTTCTCCTCAAGATCTTCCAGCTCCTTTTTCAAGGATGCGAGCTCGACGGTACTGACGGAGGTGTCAGTTTTAGCATCCAGAGACGCCTTTTTCTCGTTAAGTTGCTGACATCTGTTTGCAATATCGGCTTTCAGCGGAAGTTGGGCGTGGCGCAGATTGATCCTTTCACGAGCTAACTTCACCCGTGGCCCGAAGAAGGACGGATTTGCAACTGACCAAAGCTTCACTTGCAATGCTACTGGAAGATGGTCCTGAATTTCGGCAAGAACGCTCTTCACTTCCTCAGAACCCTCGATCAACTCCTCGATCGGGGAGGACAGCAAGGTTTTAAGACGCTGGAATTGAGGTGGAGCAACCCTGGCTTGTGGTTCAGCGTGGGCAACAGAGGGAGTTGGTTCGATGGATTCAGGGTCGAACGACAGCAAACCTGAAAGATCACAACTCTGACAGCCAGAAAGGCGTCAGTGTACATCCAAACGGGTGAGGATGAGCCGGAAGAACCTAAACGTACCTCTCCTAAGATTGAAGGGATGGCCGATGAGGAGGCAATCGGTTTGTGTGTGGTCGCTGGAGGCCTGGCCAGAGTGGTAGCCGTCTCATCTGCACCTTCGGGGGTTCCCAGATCCGGCGTCGCCACTGCCCCGGCTTCCCCACTAAAAACGTCCGTCGTCTGCATGAAAGGTGTTCTTAGCCGATGTAAATGATCATAAATCGGCAGACAAAAGTAAACAAGTGATAAGAGTATGTAGGGTGGCGATTTGCGAGACCTCCTGGCTCGACGAAGAAGCTTGTGGTCCTTTGAGAGCTCTCTTGGGACCCGCAGTTGGCCCCGCCTCGACTGACGCTCGGGGGGCAGCAGGTTCAGGAGCCGACCTTTTCCTAGAAGCCGATGGTGGTGAATCTGGCTGGTTCGGTGTGATGGTCCTCTCAGAATCCGTTGGGCCTAGTTCTCCTCGATTGGTCTGGGTATCCTCACTGGAGGTGTCTTCGACGGAAGCCTGTAAAGGAGGAGAATCAGTAATCGCGAGCATGTCTGCAAGAATGGAAGAATGACCAGGATCGACCAAGGCCTGAATTAGCTTACATGCGAGCTGTCTGGAGAAGGGCTCCGGCGCCTCAAAGTCTTCCTAGCAGCTACCTTCCTCACCATCGTTCTGGTTTTAGTCGGAACTCGAGGGGCAGCTGACTTAGGAGCTGCTGGTTTCTTGGAAGCCGATTGTAGGGTTATCGGCTGTTTCTGCATTATGACCTTTTTCAGAGGTGGCGAGTCTTTGCAGAAAAGAACCATAGGAGCTGGCGGGAAGAACTCGAAGGGGGAGCCATCGCTGTGCGTAGGCTCAGGGCCATCTTGTTGCTGCAGAGAGAAAGAGTGGATTAATAAAAGGATCAATTGCAGGCTGCATCAAGAAAATTTGCAAGTAGTGGTACCTGGTCCACGGGGATGTCATAGTCAGCATCGAGCTGTTTCAGCAACGGTCCCAGAGTTCTCCTGAAGACGTGAGTCTCCCACATCGACCACCAGTCTTCAAAGCCATCGGTTGATGAGGCAAAGGTGAGGTCGTTGGGAATTGGGATGGTCAGAGCATCAAAGAAGGAGTAACACCTTTGGCTGGTGAGAGGATCAGGCAGATCGGCTCTGCTCTCCGTAAGGTGATGGAGAAAGAAGTGGGGAGCTACTTGTCCAAGGCCAAATTGCCGGGCCACTAAGACTGGCTGGTAGAATTCATACCCAGGTTTGATTATTCTGTTGGACGTACTCATGCCAACTGGAAGGAAACAGGGACGAATCACGGTGGAAAAGAGCTGCCGAGTGCTGGTATCATCGGCAAAATTATCCAGCCTGAAGGAGAGTGGATTTTCAAAGTGTTCTGATTCCTCCATGTAAGGGAAGAAGGTAGGGTTGTCCAGGCCTTGGAAGAAAATGCTGAACCAGAGAAGAGGGGAGAAGAAGAAAAAAAACAGAGAGTGGTTTTGGAATTATTATTGCCAAAACCAGGGGGGCATGTGTTATCGCCATATTCTGGCCAGAGAAGGGGATGGGCCGTGATCAAGATGGGCTTGGAAGATGCGTATATTCAACGTGTTGTTGGATCGGCCTAGTGCATGGATTTGGGCTAAATTGCCCGTGTATCTTGTATCATAGTAGGTTTCGTGTTAGTTTAGGTTCCGTTTCAATTTAGGTAAAGATAGAATTGTAGAGTTATTCCAAAAGTAGAGAGTCTCCGGACTATAAATATGTACCTAAGGTTATCGAGAAAAGGAGGACAATCACGTTCACAACAAACACAATCTCAGCGCATCGCCACCCCTTGTTTCTAGGGTTTTTCTCGGGTAAGTGCCATGCTGCCTAGATCGCATCTTGCGATCTAGGCAGTATTTACTTATGCGTTGTTTGGTGTTACTCGTACTGAAGCCTTGTTGATGGCGAGTAGTACTATTATCATAGATTTGTGTAGGCTAGCAACAGTACTTTTCGCTATGATTGTTTAGTTTTGCTGCCTCTAGATATCTCGCCGCCTTTGCACCTTTTCCCGGGTGTAAGGGTGGCATCTTGCTTGATCTTTATTTAAGTCGATTTGATCTGTTATAGTTGTGCCTTGTTCTCCAAGGTTTAGTTTGATATCTACATGATCAGGCCTTGCAAACGGGTTGAACGATCCAGTGATATGTAAGATATGGTTTACCAATCCAAGAGGAGTTGTTCCGGGAATTGACTTTATGTTGGTTTTTAGGCCTTCTCTAGGGTTAGTTTTCCATCATCTTTTATATCTACCAGGCTCAATTACGTGTAGGACGTTCCAATTATGCAGTGAAAACGTTAAACTATCGTAGATCGATTTAACTTGTATTGATGAAGCAAAACCCCATGTTATCATAGATCTAATGCAGAACCATGGGTTAATCGGCTCTAGGAGCCGATTCACAGGGAAACCTGGGAGCCGGTCACGGCTCGAATTTTACGTATACTTGTTTACCATGCAGGAAACCAATCGGAGCAATCCATCACCTTCCTGATCAGGTATAGGTCAGGTGGCACGCCCTCGAACCAAGCCAGGACGTGTGCCGGAGTTTTGCGGGCCGTTGCCCGAGGGACCAGGGCCCACCAGCAGTTCTGGGAGCCTCCCGGCTCTTCGTGTTGCTCGTCGCTGCTCGCCGGTGAGTTTTGGCAGGCAACAACGTGTACGTGAAAAATTTACACTACGACATAAGCGCTACGCCGAGGGCAAAAAGCAGTCGGCGTACGGCAAAATGCCCTCGGCATATGGTATACCGATGGCTGCCCTCGGCGTAGCCTCTTCGGCAAAGGTCTCCCTCGGCGAAGCACAAACAAGTCGTCGGCGTATCGAAATGCCGTCGGCGTATGTCCTCAGCGTCGGCATAGCCTGTCGGCCGATTGCAAAAACATTTTTTTAAAAAAATATTTTTTTTCTCAATTTTTTCTTTGAATTGTTTGACTCGTTAGTCTCCCACTTCGAACATTTTTAACACTAATTACACTTGGTATTTGCTTAAATTTCAGTCTTAGTTATGCTTAAATTTCAGTCTTAGTCAAACTTCTCAGCCGGTCACCTATCCTAATACTACTCCAGCTCCAGCACGCTTAACTTCCTCGTTCCTTCAGAATCCGTTTCCGCAAAGTAATTCATACATTGTTGATACTATGATATCAATCCTATTAACTCTTATATCATCATGTCACATGTTTGTATTTTTTGAAATTACAAACAATTATCTAAGTAAATATTATTGAATTCAAATAAAAATACAATAATTTTACTTTTTTGTATTTTTTATTTAATATGGAATAATTAATATCTTTAAATCTGTAAATCGGAATTCGACAAAAAATATGTCTAAATTAATCAGAAAAATGAGAGGAATCTAAATATGATAACCATATCAACTAATAACAAACCCTGCATTTTTGAATTAGCTATTTGGTGGTTGCTTTAGAAAATCCCCTTTTTGCGCCTGGATAATGAAAATGGCTTTTTAGTGCGATGAAAAGGAAAAATTGCATTTGATCTTTAATAAAATAGCATATTGTGAACCTAAAAATGTTTTTTGTAAAAAAATATGAGCATCGTATCATGTACGTGTAGTTCATATCTCACACACTTCCTACCGATTCAGCAGGAATTTATCTTTTTCACCAGATGTGGACGGAAAGGTTTCGGATCCCCCTGTTGGAACATTGTCCATATAAGGTGGTATAGTATTTTTGTAAAATGTGGTGGTAGCATTTTGAATTATACATTTGGTGGTTGCTTCACAAAACCGTCCGTTTTTTGTGCTCGGAAAATGGGAAATGGCTTTTTGGTGCGACGAAAAGGAAAACTTTCTCCTACAACATTGTTCGCCATCCAATGATGCATGTGTATGCACAATATGAGCACATTATCACAAACTATGACTTGATTCTATCCATAACATTGGTCATTTGACCCGAAAGCCAAGAAACCTCGAATGAGATAGGTCATTTTGTGAAGGTTTTTTTGAGATATAATCAATATATCAAGTTTGATATTTTTCCTTATAACTATGTCACATAATATGACATCACGCGAAGGTTTCACATTGTTTCGATCATTTTTGAATTTTTTATACTCGATTTAAACTATCATCAAACTTTGACGAACGACGGACATGAAGATTCTTAGCTCGGGGCCGAGCCTCGCTAAAATTGCATTGGATCTTTGATAAAATAGCATATTGTGAATATAAAAATGATTTTTGTAAAAAAACATGAGCATCAGATCATGTATCTATAGTTTATATCTGACCCACTTCCTACCGATTCGGCAGGAATTTGTCTTTTTCACCAGAGGTGGACGGAAAGGTTTTGGACCCTCCTGTTGTGACATTGTGCATATAAGGTGGTATAGTGTTTTTGTAAAATGTGGTGGTAGCATTTTGAATTAGCCATTTGGTGGTTGCTTCACAAAACCGTTTGTTTTTTGTGCTCGGAAAATGAGAAATGGCTTTTTGGTGCGACGAAAAAGAAAACTTCCTCCTGCAACATTGTTCGCCATCTCATGATGCATGTGTATGCACAATATAGGCACATTATCACAAACTATGCCTTGATTCTGGCCATAACATTGGTCATTTGACCCGAAAGCCAAGAAACCTCGAATGAGATAGGTCATTTTGTGAAGGTTTCTTTGAGACATAATCAATATATCAAGTTTGATAGTTTTTCTTATAACTATGTCACATAATATGACATCACGCGAAGGTTTCGCATTATTTCGATCATTTTTGAATTTTTTATGCCCGTTTTAAACTATCGTGAAACTTTGTCGAACGGCGGACATGAAGATTTTTAGCTCGGGGCTGAGCCTCGCTAAACTTGCATTGGATCTTTGAAAAAATAGGATATTATGAACCTAAAAATGTTTTTTGTAAAAAAACATGAGCATCGGATCATGTACCTGTAGTTCATATCTGACCCGTTTCCTGTCGATGGAATTTGTCTTTTTCACCAGAGGTGGACGGAAAGGTTTCGGATCGGCCTATTGGGACATTGTCCATATAAGGTGGTATAGTATTTTTGTAAAATGTGGTGGTAGCATTTTGAATTAGCCATTTGGTGATTGCTTCACAAAACCGTCCGTTTTTTGTGCTCGGAAAATGGGAAATGGCTTTTTGGTGCGACGAAAAGGAATACTTCCTCCTGCAACATTGTTCGCCATCACATGGTACATCTATATGCATAATATAGGCATATTATCACAAACTATGCCTTGATTCTAGCCATAACATTGGTCATTTGACCCGAAAGCCAAGAAACCTCGAATGAGATAGGTCATTTTTTGAAGATTTCTTTGAGACATAATCAATATACCAAGTTTGATATTTTTCCTTCTAACTATGTCATATAATATAACACCATGCACATGTTTCCCATTGTTTCGATCGTTTTTCAATTTTTTATGCTCGTTTTAAATTATATATAATGTTTTATGTTTTACTTAATTTTTATTTACAAATGTGTAATATTTGAGTGTAGATATATAGGTCTTATTTTTCTGCAAATTTTGATATATTATTTGTAGTTTTCCGAATTATAATGATTTAGTTATGATTTTTCAAACTTTAATGAGATAAAATAAAAATAGCTACGCCGAAGACAGCCGTCGGCGTATGCTATGCCGAGGGCAGCCGTCGGCGTAGCATAGGATATGCCGAGGGAAATTCTACGCCGACGGCTGCTTGGCGCGGCTGGCCTAGACGATGGCTACGCCGACGGCCCCGACGTTTGGCCGTCGGCGTAGCGACCAACCGTCGGTGTAGCTTCCCATTCCTGTAGTGGTATTGCCACGACGAGGTTTTCGGACAACTTTGAACTCGAGTCCGTACGCACGCACAATATGCTCTCCTCAAATTTAGGCTGTTCACAGTGATAAGTAACTTAGACTAGTAATATGCACATGTTATTAGTCCATGTTACTATCTTTATAGTAGGAAATAAGTATGTGATGTCATAAAAGGGCTAAGTAATCAAGTTGTAGACTCATATTGTCTTGATATATGTGATCTTATAATAACTAGTTAAGTTACTATCACTTATTATTATTATTATTATCACGTTATGTCATAAATTTGCTTACATGCCACTGCATGGACATGTATGTTACTAGCTAAGTTAATCCTGCCACTGTAACTAGTAGCTAGCCTCGAGGAATCCGGATCGGATCAGAGCCGGGTTGTACGCACGCAATGATGAGCGCATCAGGTTCCCTGCCCTGGTGAGGTTAGTCATAGTGGGAGTAACTAGGATAGTAACATAATCCTACGTGTATTGTCAACTAAGTATTTAGATTACATGACATGCAATTAAACGATGAGAGAGAGACTTATGGTAACTAGCTATGTTACCATAACATCACACATTTCAAGACAAAATAATATACATTGCAATAAATAAGATTTTACGTGACACCATACCTATGTTATTTTCCATTATAGAGATAGTAACTTAGACTAGCAACACATGCATGTTAGTACTCTTTCCCACTATGACCAGCCTCATGGCAGCAGATTCAATCACCTATAGCTTTGCCGCATCTGCTATTTTTCTCCATTTTATTGCTACTATACTCTCCCGATTCCCTGCTCTGGGTTCAGTGTAGTTGCTGCACGTGATTGCAGATTAAATACACGTACTACTTCACCCCACGACAGAGACACCTTAACTATCCTAGCACTACACTTCTCACGGCGGTCGTCGGTCTAGTATTTTACTGCAGGTTCCGTGCAACTTCCGACCGACGAAAAGGCGACTGAAAGTTGAAATACAAACCGAGTAGATTGCAACTACGGCTCGTTGCTGACTGGCTGGTTTCAGTATCATTATTCAGGAGAAAGAAAGAAGGGAGTACCTACCGGTCACCTAGCACCTAATACTAGATAGCAGCCAGGTGTTTTATCGTTATGTGTATGCCACCACGCTTTTTGTTATTTTCTCGGATTAAATCTCATATATCTTGACTCGATAGACCGACCTTTTGTGGGTGTTCTGAACAATCGTCCAAACTATCCATCTATCCTGATAAGATGTCCGTCACTGTGCCGAATGTACGCAACTATGTATGCATGGATCCATTCCCTAGAAAGGAAAAGAAAGAAGCTGGAAAACCAGAGAGTATGAGTATACAATTCTGCTACGGATTATTATGACCGATCTCGCATGCGATCGTAGTACGTACACAAACACATTAAAAGAACAGTACACTACTGTTACTGCTGCAGATTAAAATGGTGATTTTTTTACAAATGCAACACTGCATCGCCAAAACTGCCCATGTCACTGTAAAAGACAAAAGTGCTCTGGCGGGAGGCTAGAAACGCTGCACGTGGCACCTCCCGCCACGGCATGTAACGGGCCAGCCCTCCCGCCAGCGACGGAGGCGGAATGACCCTCCCGCCAAAGGGAAAGGCGGGACGCAGTGGGCCCCACCACGCGGGCCAGCGGGACGTCGACTTCACGCTGGCGGGAATCTGTCCGCCTCGGGACGCGACGGGCTGAACTTCCCGATGTAGGCTGTGGCGGTATGGGTGTTTCCAAGATTCTCAGCACCGATTGACGTTTCCTGTTGCTAAGCAGTCAAGTAACCACCAAAAGTAGTATTCGTTGAAACTTGTGACGTTTTTTACTTTATTCATTCGGGACTTGAACCGATGGCTGCTGCAACTCTCTTTCCTCGAAACTTGTTTGTTGGCAGATACTGCAACTCCGTTTCTTTAAATATAGCGGCAGCTATCCTCAGAACCACGGCGACTTTTTTCGGTCCATTTGCTGCCTCTTCTTTCGATCCCTTTGCTTATACAGTCACACACTCTGTAATCGCCTGAGGCTGGAAGAAGACTGCACCAATATTCTGAGTCCGACAACGGGTAGCCATCGATCAAGGTGAGTTGTTTCGGTTGAAAGCTATGCATGTTGTATATATTAGTCAGCTAATAGGCCATAATTTGCCATGCAACGCTTGAACTACCAATTAGCTTTGCAACTTAGTTAGCTCGTGTAGAAATATTTGAGCTCTTGTCATAATATTTTAGCTAAGTAACCTAATTAGATCGTGTAGTAATATTTTAGCTATGCAACGATAATTAGGTTGCGTAGAAATATTTTCCCTCTTGTAGCAATATTTAGGTACGCAACTTAATTGAAACGTGTAGAAATATTTGAACTCATTTAGTAATATTTTAGCTATGCAACTTAATTAGGCCGTGTAGAAACATTTGTCCTCTTGTAGTAATATTTTAGCTAAGCAACGTAATTAGGTAATGTACAAATATCTGTGATCTTGTAGCAATATTTAGATATGCAACTTAAGTAGAACGTGTAGAAATATTTTAGCTCATGTAGTAATATTTTAGCTATGCAACGTAATTATAGGTCGTGTAGAAATATTTTAGATAGTGTAGTAATATTTTAGTTATGCAACATAATTAGATCGTGTAGAAATATTTTACACTCTTGTAGCAATATATTAGGTATACCACTTAATTATGTCGTTTCCAAATATTTAAACTCGTGTAATAATATTTCTTACACATACGGTTAGACAATTAATGTATTTTTCAATATAAATAATTATATTAATGAACTATGTTTAAGGTTATATATAATTAATATGGTTATATTAATTTGATGCGCGTAGGTGCGATGAACACTTTATATTTTTTTATGGTGAGGACATCACCCGCGATGGGCCGTCGGGGCTTGAGCTTTCGCGGTGTGAGACAAAAAATATCATAGTGGAAGAATTGGTGAATGCTAGTTTCACGGACATTAGAAGGTGCATCCGCGTAAAATTTGGGCCAGAGATGGCCCGAAAAAAGATGATCGTTGAAGCGATCGTTTGCATAGCGATTCATACATGAAATTTGCAAGATTACCGGGTGGGCACTTCGCCAGGTTAAAGGCGAAAATTTGTGGGATTCATACATGAAATTTGCAAGCACACCTGGTGCGGCCATGTATTGCCAACCGATGGTGTATGTGCAGTTTGTTGATGCCAACGACATACCTGGTAGCACCACTGCAGCCAGTGAGCTCCAATTATCCATCGCCGCAATGGCTATAGATTCGGAGACGGTGGAGAGGAGGCATGTGGAAGATTCCTTTGTTCCTAGCCAGAATAATGGACCTTATTCCATGGCGATTGTCTACCTCAATGAACGGATTGAGGGACAGTCAGATGAGCTTGATTCTGGTGACGACGATCGTGAATCATCAGATGATGATGAAGATGAAGGAGGCGGTCCGAGTCAAGTGAGAGCAGTGGCGCCAGCAATGGCACCTGGGGACATAGAGACTCTTGTCATCGGTCACGATGATACCTCTGTCCATGGAGTCGGAGCTACCATCCTAGAAGAAAACCAGCAGTTCCCGAGCAAGGAGGCTGTGGACATGGCGATCAGAAGATATGCCTTCTCCATTTCCCGAGAACATAAAGTGAAAAAATCTGACAAACATTTGTTGAAGGTTCTTTGCATAGAGTCTACTTGTCCTGGAAGAGTCGTCGCTCGTCAACCTGTGGGAATATGCAAGCCTTGGGCGATAACTCGCATGGTTCCCCACAGTTTTGAGCTAACTAGCATTCTTCCTGAACACCGCAATGTCAGTGCCGCATATGTGGCACAGGTCATTGCACCCATTGTAAAAGATAAGATCAGTGTATCGGTGAAGGCGTTACGAGAGGGTGCAACAGATGCGATAGTCTTCCCGGTGAGCAATGGCAAGGCCACGCGTGCCAGGGAGTCTGTTTTAGAGGGGATGTATGGCACATATACAGACGCTTACAACATGGTTCCGAGAATGCTACATCAGATTACTGAAGCCAACCCTGAAACTGTCACCTATAGGATGGAAAGGAACCACCCGAGTGGCACTCCTGATAATTTCATCATGGACCGTATCTTCTGGGCGTTCAGCCAAACTATCCAAGCATTCCACCACTGCCGGCCGGTGATAACAATTGATGGTACCTTCCTCACCGGACAATATAAGGGTACTCTCTTGGTAGCTATGGCATCAGATGCAAATAACTAGCTTCTTCCTATTGCATACGCACTCATTGAGTCCAAGAGCACGTTAAGTTGGTTGTGGTTTCTGCAATGCTTGAAGGATGGTGTTGTGAAAGATAGACCTGATGTATGCATCATTTCTGATCGCAACCAGGGGCTTCTCAGTGCACTAGAAAAAATGAAGCACGATGTACCGATGGAGTTCCTTTGGCCTGATCTTGAAACTAGGTGGTGCATGAGGCATCTAGCAGCAAACTTTTACTCTCGCTTCCGGAACAAGGAATGTTTCAAGGCCTTCAAAGTGATGTGTATGCAGAACCAACCGAAGAAATTTGATGCCCTCTGGATGGCATTCAATGCCGCAACGAACGCAACTTTTGGAGATGCACCAGTTGAGCCAGCGGTGCAGGAAATCACAGGAGGGCTAGGAATATGGCTGAGTGGGTGGATGTTAATTGCCCGGATGTTCATAAGTGGGCATTGGCTCATGACAATGGTGCTCGCTATGGCATAATGACCACCAACATGTCAAAGGTATACAATGTAGTGCTTAAAGGTGTCCGAGCCCTCCCTATTACTGCACTGGTTGCTGAAATATGGTCCCGCACTGTGGCATACTTTGCAGATAGAGTTCAACTAGCCCATGCTCGAGTGCAGATGAACAAACAATGGTCTGAAGCTATGCAAGATCACTTGGCCATAAAAATAGAAAAATATCACATGAAATGCGTGGCATGAAGATTATGTAACACACGTGGCCGGGATAGGGGTTTAGCAATTGATTGCTACCGAGACCAGGAGCTTTGGTGGAAACGTTGTCATCTTGTGTGCCTGTATATGGTGGAGTCGCAGAACCCCGAGTGTGTGATGTGACAACTTGATCTCTACTAGGAGGTCCCTCCCCGCCTCCCAACTGTGTCGAGTCTACATTTCACGAGTACTTTCTCAATTTTAAATCAGTTTAAATTTATACAATATTTTTTATCAAATATTATAACAATGGTTATGCGCATTTCAGACAAAGAAATCAAGGGAGAAAGAATCATAATTGTCTGCACACCCCTAAAAGCTATGGATAGATCAATGAAATTCGAACAAGCTTACCAACATAGTTCCAGAAAATTGGTAATTTTTTTAGATTATTTAAATTCTTATTGGTATGCTTATGACACAGAACATGCAGGGTGTTTTCCGATAGTACGTAGGATGCTTATATGCCATGGTACAACGCGAGCACATGTTCCAAACTCACCCGCACTCCAACGGATAGGCCAGCACACCGCACACGTCAAGAGCAGCTAGAGGGAGGGATAGAACGTACTGCAGCGAACCGCCGTGATGACACGGTATGTATATTTTTAGCACTGTATTTATAATTCTATATTTACGAGAATAACATTGGTTGCTATTTTTAGCTAAGTAGGCAGCATAGAATAATGGCAGATGTGCGTGAAATAGTTAGAGAGAACCCTCGATCCATGCCGAATACCATCAAGAGTAGATTGAGGTGCATTTTTCAGAATGCTTTAGATACCGCTACTAACTGCAGTTGTGGCCGAGTGGATGATGTTATGCTAGGACGGTACAACATGCCTGAGTCTTTCACGTCGCGGCCGAGTGAAGCGAGAGCAAGCCTAGGAAATCCAGCACGCAGTGCCTCTATGCGTGAGAATGTACGTATTTTCTACATTTAAAAATCTGTTTTAGAAAAACAATTATTTATAATGTTCTTGTGCTGACAGACTAGAAGACGACAAGACACTACTGTCATGCGTACATCATCGAGGATTACCGTGGAACCCTCTAGGCCCGAATCTTCAAGACAACCACCACGCGTGAGTTCGATACTTTTAATCCATATCTGCTGTAATAATTGAATTCTAACATGCAGACCATTTTTTAGATTGATTTCGGTTCAACGCATCAACCAACACCTAGAGGAATATTCCCGAAAATTACTACAGAACTATTTCAGGAAACACCGGTACGCATTTTTATAATCACACTAACTTATTATTATATTTTACTCATTCTAATACTTATTGTTCCTATACAGACCACTCCTGACGATGCATGAGACGATGATGATATTGGATTTAATTCCAACATGCCACCTCCTCACCCATCTATAGGCCATGGCAGTTACTACACATATGATCGGCCATACGATCAACCTCAGTCTTCATACAACCCTGGACCATCACAACCAACATATGATCCAATGATGGATTTCTTATATACTGATGTTGGTACGAGCCAAATTCCTGACAGTCAACAAGATACAGAAACCAGGGATCATTTTATACCATCACCGCCAAATCTCCGCACAAATCCAAGGCCAACGGATCCATAGAGTTATCCTTCAGATCACATATACGAAGACCGTGCGAGGAAACAATCGAGACAATGAGACGATTATTGTAACTCTGGCGGTGTAGACTGTTCTATTTGAACATTAATGTATCGTTCTATATTTGTGAGAGACATATTACTATTATCTTGTCTTGCTGTTCTAAAAACAATTTCAAATAAAAATTCACAGATATTTAAGATATAACTAAAATAAAAATACTTAGGTACTTATTTTTTCATTACTACACGGTACAACAGAAATTAGAATACATTTAAATGCATAATTTAAAATACGAGTACTTTAATTAAGATACAATGGGAGGGGTGGATTCAGACACTAGGACAAAAGTCTAGTCGTCTTGCGTCCAGCGTGGCCATTTCCCTATCTTATCACCGCGTTCTTCGGCTGCCCTTGCCTCAGCAGCCATTTCTCTCAGAGTCTGCCTGTATGCCTTCCTAGCCTGTCGTTCCTCCTCCTCCCCGAGGCGTCGTTGTTCCTCTCTCTGCCTTCGTAGCTCCTCTAACCGACGTCGTTGCTCATGTTGCGCCGCTCTACGCTCTTCCGCCTCTTTCTCACGACGCTCGTCCTCGTGAAAGTTTTGCCACGCACGGCGACTCCTCTCTTCTATCTCACGAAGCGCCCATTCGGGCTGCTCCGTGTCAATCGAACGATACCATATGCCCAAGGGTGGAGGAGACTGCATCACAAATAAGAACATAGTAAATATGCCATAAAACAAAAATATATCATTTTATTATAGATGAAACATACCGGAGGCCTGTTGTAACTCCAGGGAGCTGGATCATACTGATAATTGGGACACATGAAAAACTACATGCCCATTTTATCAAAAAAATATGTGGACTCCTTCACCTTGCAAAGAGTCTCACACCAACACCGAAGATGTTCCACACCAGGAGGCAAACACGCATCCTTCATATTTCTCGGCCTGTAGTCTTGGTTAGAGTAAGGGAAAATCTAAAGGGTTTCGCGGCATAGTAAATCAAAATTTTCTACGGAGCGAACAGAGGGAAAGCCAAGATCTAATCTAGGAGATGCAAACAACGAGAGAGATTGGATTAGATCTTCATACCCTTGAAGATTCGCACAGCGGAATGTTCGTCGGAACGTGGGTGATGTAGTCGTACTCGCTTCTCCTCCTCGCGATCCGATCCGATCTAGCACCACAAGTGGCGGTGCCTCCGTGAGATGCACACGTGCAGCACCTCGACGTCTCCTCCTTCCTCGGACCAGCAAGTATGGTGGAGAGATAGATTGGATCTACAACACGACGGCGTGGTGTATATGGTGGAGAATTTCTGCAGCAGGGCTTCGCCTACAAACAGTCGGGAGGGAGAGAGGAAAGCTAGCAAGGCGGCTAGGGTTTGGAGGAGAGGTGTGTGGGGTTGGTGCGCCCCCACCCCTCCTTATATAGAGGGGGGCGCAGCCCTAGCCCCTCCCCCAAGCCCAAAGGATAAGGAGTGGGGGGCATGGACTCTCCCCTCTTCTAGAAACCCTATCTCTAGTTTAAACGATTTAAACTCTATAGGATCGGCTGGGCCCTATGGGGCCTTGTGCCCCTGGCCCAATGCGGCCAGGACACTCCCTCATAGGCCCATGCCCCCTCCCGGAAGGTGGGGCCACGTTGGTCCCTTCCAGAAGGTTCTAGAAGCTTCCGGTACAATACCGATTAACCCGGAACAATTCCGAACTCCAAAAACTGCATTGCCTTATATGAATCTTATTCTCCGGACCATTCCGGAACCTCTCGTGATATCCCGGATCCCATCCGAGACTCCGAACAAAAATTCATAAACCAATTATCCAATCTATCCTAGCGTCGATATACGTTAAGTGTGTGACCCTGCGGGTTCGAGAATATGCAGACATGATCTTCTATCAATAATCAACAGCGGGGTCTGGGCACCCATATTGACTCCCACACATTCATCGATGATCATATCGGATGAACCACGATGCCAGGATTCAATCAATCCCATATATATTCCCTTCGTCTCGCGATATTTTACTTGCCCGAGATTCGATCGTCGGTACCGTCATACCTAGTTCAATCTCGTTCACAGCAAGTACTTTACTCGTTCCTTAATCCGATATCACTTTGTGATTAACTCCTTAACCACATGCTTGCAAGCGGTGTTGATATCGATTACCGAGTGGGCCCGAAGTATATCTCTCCGACTTGGGAGGGACAAATCCCATCTCGATACATACAACCCAACAGATACTTTCCGATCACCTGAGAGACACCTTTATGATCACCCTCTCATAGGATGACGTTTGATGACCTCAAAGCTTTCTTCCGATACCAGGGAGTTGTATTATCTCATGGTCTAAGGAATACAATATTTGACATAGGAAAAGCTTCGCAAAGATGAACACGATGAAACGATCTAATTGCTTTGCTCAGTTTGGGTCTGTCCATCATATCATTCTCCAATGAAATGATCTCATTATCAATTGACAACTCATGTCTATGGTTAGGAAACCTTAACCATCATTGATCAATCAGCTAGTCCTTAGAGGCGTACCAGGAACACGGTGTTGTTCACAAACCACACAAGTATTAATGTTTCCGCTTAATACAATTCTAGCATGGAATATAAACTTTATCATGAACAAGAATTATAATAATAACATCTTTATTATTGCCTCTAGGGCATAATTCCAACAGTCTCCCACTTGCACTAGAGTCAATAATCTAGTTTACATCTGGCAACAATCTCACACCCATGGCACTGAGGGGCTGATCATGTTTTACACGTGGAAGAGGTTTAGTCAATGGATCTGCGACATTCAGATATGTATGTACTTTGCTAATCTTCAGATCTCCATCTGCAATATAATCTCGGATTATATGAAACTTGCGGTTGATATGCTTGGTATTTGGATGATATCTTGGTTCCTTAGCGAGTGCTATGGCGCCAGTGTTGTCACACAATATCTCCAGTGGGTCCAATGCACTTGGAACCACGCCAAGCTCAGTGATGAAGTTTCTGATCCAAACTCCTTCACTTGACGCTTCTGCAGCAGCCATGTATTCCTCTTCCACTGTAGATCCCGCAATCACGCTTTGCTTGCAGCTTCTCCAGCTCACAGCTCCTCCATTCAAAATATAAACGTATCCTGTCTGAGATTTGGAATCATCCTTGTCGGTGTCAAAATTATCGTCGATGTAACCTTTTACGACAAGCTGTTCATCACCCCCATAGACTAAGAACATTTCTTTAGTCCTATTTAGGTACTTTAGGATGTTCTTCACGGCTATCCAGTGTTCCACTCCTGGATCACTTTGATATCTGCTCGTCAAACTAAGAGCATTGGACACATCCGGTCTAGTACACAGCATGGCATACATGATGGAACCTATGGCCGAGGCATAAGGCACTTTGCTCATAGCTTCCCTATCATTTACCGTAGCTGGAAACTGAGCCTTGCTCAATATCTTACCTGACAACATAGGTACTGAACCTTTCTTTGCCTTATCCATTCTGAACCTTTTCAGAACTTTGTCTAGGTATGTACTCTGGCTTAATGCTATCAGGCGTCTTTGTCTATCTCTATAGATTTTGATGCCCAATATATAAGCAGCTTCACCTAGGTCTTTCATTGAAAAACACTTGTTCAAATAACTCTTCACATCGTTAAGCATGTTGATGTCATTTCCAATAATCAATATGTCATCCACATATAGTACCAGAAACGTCACCGAGCTCCCACTCACTTTCTTGTAGATGCAAGATTCATAACAATTTGGAACAAATCCAAAGCTCTTGATCACTTGATCAAAACGAAGGTTCCAACTCCGAGATGCTTGCTTCAGTCCATAAATGGAACGCTGAAGTTTGCATACTTTATCAGCATCCTTAGGATCGACAAAACCTTCGGGTTGCATCATATACAACTCTTCATCAATGTTGCCATTGAGGAACGCAGTCTTGACATCCATCTGCCATATTTCATAATCATGAAACGCAGCAATTGCTAATAAAATCCGAATGGACTTAAACATCGCTACGGGAGAGAAAGTCTCATCGTAGTCAACACCTTGAACTTGTCGAAAACCTTTCGCGACAAGCCGTGCTTTATAGACGGTAACATTACCATCCGCGTCCGTTTTCTTCTTGAAGATCCATTTGCATTCAACGGCATTTCGGTCGCTAGGAGGGTCCACCAAAGTCCATACTTGGTTTTCGCTCATGGATCCCAATTCGAATTTCATGGCTTCTAGCCATTTCTCAGAGTCTGGGCTCATCATCGCTTCCTCATAGTTCGTAGGTTCACTGTCTTCTACTAACAAGACAGTCAAGACAGGGTTGCCGTACCACTCAGGAGGGGCACGCGACCTTGTCGACCTGCGACGTTCAGTAGCAGCATCGTCCAAAGCTTCATGATCCTTGTCATTAGCTTCCTCTATTGTTGGTGCAGGCGGCACTGGAACAATTTTAGGTGCTGCGCTACTCTCCAATTCAAGAGAAGGTTCAATAACCTCGTCTAGCTCTACTTTCCTCCCACTCACTTCTTTCGAGAGAAACTCCTTCTCAAGAAAGGAACCGTTCTTTGCGAGAAACACTTTGCCTTCAGTTCTGTGATAGAAGGTATAACCAATAGTTTCCTTAGGGTATCCTATGAAGACGCATTTCTCTGCTTTGGGTTCGAGCTTGTCCGGCATCAACTTCTTGACGTAAGCTTCGCATCCCCAAACTTTAAGAAACGACAACTTAGGTTTAGCACCAAACCACAGTTCATACGGTGTCGTCTCAACGGATTTAGATGGTGCCCTATTTAAAGTGAATGCAGCGGTTTCTAATGCATAACCCCAAAATGATAACGGCAAATCAGTAAGAGACATCATTGATCGGACCATATCTAATAGGGTTCGATTCCGGCGTTCAGACACACCATTGCGCTGTGGTGTTCCGGGTGGCGTGAGTTGTGAAACGATTCCACTTGCTTTAAGATGCGTGAGAAAATCATAACTCAAATATTCACCTCCACGATCGGATCGTAGAAACTTAATCTTTCTGTTACGATGGTTCTCCACTTCATTCTGAAATTCCTTGAACTTTTCAAATGTTTCAGATTTATGTTTCATTAAATAGATATACCCATATCTACTTAAGTCATCGGTAAAAGTGAGGAAATAGCGATATCCACCGCGCGTCGAAACACTCTTCGGTCCGCATACATCGGTGTGTATGATTTCCAACAAGTCCGTTACTCGCTCCATCATACCGGAGAACGGGGTTTTGATCATCTTGCCCATGAGGCATGGTTCGCATGTGTCAAATGATTCAAAATCAAGAGACTCCAAAAGTCCATCAGAATGGAGTTTCTTCAAGCGCTTTACACCAATATGACCTAGACGACAGTGCCACAAATAAGTAGTATTATCACTATCTACTTTGCATATCTTAGCCTCAATGTTATGGATGTCTATTTCATCCCTTTCGAGATTTAGAAGAAATAAACCATTTACAAGAGGTGCATGACCATAAAAGATGTTACTCATATAAATAGAACAACCATTATTCTCCGATTTAAATGAATAACCGTCTTGCAATAAACACGATCCAGAAATAATGTTCATGCTCAACGCAGGCACATAATAACACTTATTAAGGTTTAAAACTAATCCCGAAGGTAAAACTAAGGAGAGCGTGCCGACGGCCATCACATCAACTCTTGATCCGTTGCCAACGCGCATCGTCACCTCATCCCTCGCAAGCCGCTGTCTATTCCGTAGCTCCTGTTTCGAGTTACAAATATTAGCAACTGAACCGGTATCAAATACCTAGGCACTACAACGAGGGCTAGTAAGGAAAACATCAATAACATGTATATCAAATATACCTTTGATGGTGCCAGCCTTCTTGTCCGCTAAGTACTTCGGACAGTTGCGCTTCCAGTGACCCTTGTCCTTGCAATAAAAGCACTCAGTGTCCGGCTTAGGACCACACTTGAGCTTCTTCTCAGCAGGAGCATTGCGCTTGCCGCCGCCCTTCTTGAAGGGCTTCTTTGCTCCCTTACCTTTCTTAAAGGAGGGCTTGTTGACCATCAACACATGATTATCTTTCTTGATGTCCACCTCCGCAGCCTTCAGCTTTGCGAAGAGCTCGGTGATCATATCAGTGGAGCCAATCTGATTATGAGTCACTACAAAACTTTTGTAGCTGGGAGGGAGTGATTGCAGAACCCTGTCAATCTTGAGCTCCTCTGGAATCGTGCATTCCAGTTGCTCAAGGCGTTGAGTGTATCCCAACATATTTATGGCGTGCTCACTAACGGAACTCCATTCCTCCATCTTGCAGTTAAAGAACTTCTCAGAGATCTCATATCTCTCAGAACGGACCTGAGTCTGAAACATGGTTTTCAACTCTTCGAGAATCTCAAAGGGCCCGGGATACTCTTCAAAATTATTTTGAAGTTCCGGTTCCATAGGAAACAACATGGTGCTCTTAATCACACCATAATCTTCTTTACGCGACTGATAGACAGCTTTCTCATCAGCCGGCGCAGTTGCAGCAGGGGGGTCACCTAACGCTTTTCCAAGGACATAGTCCTTTTGTCCGCCAGACAGAATGATTCTTAGATTGCGGAACCAATTGGTGAAGTTAGACCCATTGTTTCTAAGCTTTTCCTTCTCAGCAAAAACGTTGAAGTTGAAGTTGGATTTGGCCATGTGATCTACAGTATTTGCAAGTACAATTTAGACTATGTTCATGATAAATAGTTCAACTTAATCAAATTACTAGATGAACTCCCACTAAATTCAACATCCCTCAAGTTGTTTAGTGAACACGATCCAAAATTCACCACACCTAATCCGATCATCACGAGAAGAGATGTGGTTTCAATGGTGGACAACAAAGTGTCGATCATATCATTCATATGACTCATGCTTAACCTTTCGGTTCTTGTGTTCCGAGGCCATGTCTGTACATGCTAGGCTCGTCAAGTTAGACCCAAGTATTTCCGCGTGTGCAAAACTGGCTTGCACCCGTTGTATGTGAGCGTAGAGTCTATAGCACCCGATCATCACGTGATGCTTGGAAACGACGAACTTTCGCAACGGTGCATACTTGGGGAGAACACGGTTTTTATCTTGATCTTTAAGTGAGGAATCATCTTATAATGCTACCGTCGCGATCTAAGCATAATAAGATACATAAAGGGATAAACATCACATGCATATAACTTTATGTGACATGGTATAGCCAATCTTCGCGCAATGATCTCCATCTTGTGCGTTCCGGCATGATCTCCATCACTCCACCATGATTGCCTCCACCACGAATAGCAACTACAACTATTGATAACTACTTAGCGATAAAGTGAAGCTATTACATGGCGTATAAGAAGTTGACTCGCAGGTCATACACAATTATAAAGACAACCATATGGCTCCTGCCGGTTGTGTACTCATCGACATGCAAGTCGTGAAACATTACAAAACATGATCATCGCATACAATATACACATCACATCTTGGGCCATACCATATCACAGAAAACACTCCCTGCAAAAACAAGTTAGACGCCTCTACTTTGTTGTTGCATGTTTTACGTGGCTTATGGGAGTAGATGCTAAGATTGATTCTTACCTACGAAAAGCCACAACGGTGATATTATGGTTGCCAAACTCCGGTGTTAATCCCATGACAACTATAGTGAGAGAAACTGACATCCACCAGCCGTATGTGTGGAACAAGCCACACGTCAAGTGCGGAGCCGGTCTCGCGAACGATGTCGCGTAAGGTTGGCCTGGCCCGCTTCAATCTCACTATCCCGCATCATAAGAAGAACACAAACAAGAGGCTTGCAACAGAAAACATCAACGCCCGCAACAACCATGTTGCGTTCTACTCGTGAATCACATCTACGCATAGATCTAGCTCTGATACCACTAAAGGGTTTCGCAGCATAGTAAATCAAAATTTTCTACGGAGCGAACAGAGGGAAAGCCAAGATCTAATCTAGGAGATGCAAACAACAAGAGAGATTGGATTAGATCTTCATACCCTTGAAGATTCGCACAACGGAACGTTCGTCGGAACGTGGGTGATGTAGTCGTACTCGCCTCTCCTGCTCGCGATCCGATCCGATCTAGCACCGCAAGTGGCGGTGCCTCCGTGAGATGCACACGTGCAGCATCTCGACGTCTCCTCCTTCCTCGGACCAGCAAGTATGGTGGAGAGATAGATTGGATCTACAACACGACGGCGTGGTGTATATGGTGGAGAATTTCTGCAGCAGGGCTTCGCCTACAAACAGTCGGGAGGGAGAGAGGAAAGCTAGCAAGGCGGCTAGGGTTTGGAGGAGAGGTGTGTGGGGTTGGTGCGCCCCCACCCCTCTTTATATAGAGGGGGGGGCTCAGCCCTAGCCCCTCCCCCAAGCCCAAAGGATAAGGAGTGGGGGGCATGGACTCTCCCCTCTTCTAGAAACCCTATCTCTAGTTTAAACGATTTAAACTCTATAGGATCGGCTGGGCCCTATGGGGCCTTGTGCCCCTGGCCCAATGCGGCCAGGACACTCCCTCATAGGCCCATGCCCCCTCCCGGAAGGTGGGGCCACGTTGGTCCCCTTCCGGAAGGTTCTAGAAGCTTCCGGTACAATACCGATTAACCCAGAACAATTCCGAACTCCAAAAACTGCATTGCCTTATATGAATCTTATTCTCCGGACCATTCCGGAACCTCTCGTGATATCCCGGATCCCATCCGAGACTCCGAACAAAAATTCATAAACCAATTATCCAATCTATCCTAGCGTCGAGATACGTTAAGTGTGTGACCCTGCGGGTTCGAGAATATGCAGACATGATCTTCTATCAATAATCAACAGCGGGGTCTGGGCACCCATATTGACTCCCACACATTCATCGATGATCATATCGGATGAACCACGATGCCAGGATTCAATCAATCCCATATATATTCCCTTCGTCTCGCGATATTTTACTTGCCCGAGATTCGATCGTCAGTACCGTCATACCTAGTTCAATCTCGTTCACAGCAAGTACTTTACTCGTTCCGTAATCCGATATCACTTTGTGATTAACTCCTTAACCACATGCTTGCAAGCGGTGTTGATATCGATTACCGAGTGGGCCCGAAGTATATCTCTCCGACTTGGGAGGGACAAATCCCATCTCGATACATACAACCCAACAGATACTTTCCGATCACCTGAGAGACACCTTTATGATCACCCTCTCATAGGATGACGTTTGATGACCTCAAAGCTTTCTTCCGATACCAGGGAGTTGTATTATCTCATGGTCTAAGGAATACAATATTTGACATAGGAAAAGCTTCGCAAAGATGAACACGATGAAACGATCTAATTGCTTTGCTTAGTTTGGGTATGTCCATCATATCATTATCCAATGAAATGATCTCATTATCAATTGACAACTCATGTCTATGGTTAGGAAACCTTAACCATCATTGATCAATGAGCTAGTCCTTAGAGGCGTACCAGGGACACGGTGTTGTTCACAAACCACACAAGTATTAATGTTTCCGCTTAATACAATTCTAGCATGGAATATAAACTTTATCATGAACAAGAATTATAATAATAACATCTTTATTATTGCCTCTAGGGCATAATTCCAACAAAATCATAGCCACCAAAGAAAACAGCAAACAAAGGAAGGAACGGAGAAGGATGCATCCATTAAGAGCGTGATACTACTCCTTTTATAAGCCAGTCTTCTCTACTAGCGGGACAAATCTGCATGCGTGTGTGCTGCAAAGTTCGGTAATCAATTTGTTGTACCGGTGCTCTTTCGGCGGTCTATTTTCTGTAACTCCCGTCGGTGGTATAATTACTATACGTGCAGTCACGTCGGGTCGTGTCGTCAGGGGACAGCTGCTGCCTAGGGCAACACATACCGCCACGGCCTAGGGCGGTTAAAACAATCCGCCACCGCCCGTGTCCCAAGGACCGACGCGATGTCCTGCCATTAGAGCGTCCACCTCCCGTCACGAGCCCACAACATCCCGCCTCGTGTGGTGGCGGCAGGCTCTTCCCGCCACGGCCTATGGCTGGATGACACTACTGGAAAAAACCATCTTCGGTTCGATCAGAACAAGCCCAACAGTCCCGGCCCGTCATGAACCGCGACTAGTTTTAGCACTAGTCCCGGTCCGTGAGGCCTCCAACGGCTAGAAATGGACATAAACATTAGTCCCGGGCCAGACCAGAGCATTAGTCCCGGTCCGTAATACGGTCCGGGACTAATAAGCTGGAGCGTGGCAACAACTCTTTTCGGGGACTATTAGTCCCGGGTCGTATCACGGCCCGGGACTAATTGTCCATCACTATATATAAAGCTCCCTGGCCAGCTGCCCTAAAGCATATGGTGGCCATTTTTCTCAAAGAAAGCAAGAGAGTTCATGCCATTTTTTTCTCAAGATTTGTCAAGATTTAGTTTGCAACACCTAAATCCAAAGCTTTAAAAGGTTAGAACTTCATTCTTTCATCTCTTATTGCTACTTTAGCTCTATATAATGCTCTAGAAGTATAGAGATATGGATCAAATGCATGCATGCTCTAGAAGTAGCTAGAAGGATTTTGATATATATGTGTAACAAATTTTGATTAGGCACATAGTTACTGAAAATTGAAATGTGTAATTTTAGAGTTTTAGAGCTTAGAATGGAATGAAGTTTTCACTGATGGAACAATAATAAAAAACTCCACATTTATCATGTTGATTGTTTTCTCCAATTCACAAATTGGTGCATGTAAATTTTTCAAAATTCAAAATTAATGCTCTAGAAGATCTCAATATAACTTGTAATAATTTTATCATGTTGTGTAATGGTTTTTGATATACTTTTACTATAATGCAGATGGTCCGGGAATGGATGTACGGTACTGACCGACGCTCTGGCGAGTTCATTAATGGCGTGCATGAATTCATCCGTGTTGCTGATGCAAACAAGCACAATGGTTTTGTATTCTGTCCATGTAATGGATGTAGGAATCAGAAGGATTACTCTGACTCAAAAACCCTTCACAGCCACCTGTTGAAGTCCGGCTTCATGCCCAGTTATAATTGTTGGACCAAGCACGGAGAGAGAGGGGTTATAATGGAACACAATAAAGAAGAGGAGGAGGATGACAACTATCATGGTTTCCCTGAGTACGGAGATACTTCCATGGGGGATGCTGAAGGGGAGGATGAAGAAGAGACACATGATGAACCCGCTGATGATCTTGGTCGGACCATTGCCGATGCACGAAGAGATTGTGAAACTGAAAAGGATAGGGAGAAGTTCAATCACATGCTAGAGGATCACAAAAAGTTGTTGTACCCAAATTGTGAAAATGGTCTGAAAAACTGGGCAGCACACTGGAATTGCTGCGATGGAAGGCTGAGTGTGCTATACCTGACTCCTCATTTGAAAAGTTGCTGAAAATGATGAAGAATATGCTTCCAAAAGATAATGTATTGCCCGCCAGTACATACGAAGCAAAGAAGGTTGTCTGCCCTCTAGGTTTAGAGGTTCAGAAGATACATGCATGCCCTAATGACTGCATCCTCTACCACGGTGAGGAGTATGAGAATTTAGATGCATGCCCGGTATGCACTTCACTTCGGTATAAGATTAGACGAGATGACCCTAGTGACGTTGAGGGCGAGCCCCCCACCAGAAGAGGGTTCCTGCGAAGGTGATGTGGTATGCTCCTATAATACCACGGTTGAAACGCTTATTCAGAAACAAAGAGCACGCCAAGTTGTTGCGATGGCATAAAGAGGAACGTAAGTCAGACGGGATGTTGAGACACCCCACTGATGGGTCGCAATGGAGAAAAATCGATAGAAAGTACCCGGAGTTTGCAGATGACGCAACGAGTTTAAGGTCTGGTCTAAGTACAGATGGCATGAATCCCTTTGGGGAGCAGAGCTCCAGTCATAGCACCTGGCCCATGACTCTATGCATATATAACCTTCCTCCTTGGTTGTGCATGAAGCGGAAGTTCATTATGATGCCAGTGTTGATCCAAGGTCCGAAGCAACCCGGCAACGACATTGATGTGTACGTAAGGCCATTAGTGGAAGAACTTTTACAGTTATAGCACGAACCCGGGATACGCATGTGGGATAAGCACAAGCAGGAAGAATTTAACCTCCGAGCATTGCATTTCGTAACAATCAATGATTGGCCTGCTCTTAGTAACCTTTCAGGACAGTCAAACAAGGGATACAATGCATGCACACACTGTTTAGATGAGACTGCAAATATATATTTGGAACATTGTAAGAAGAATGTATACAATGAGCATCGTCGATTTATTTTGGCCAAGCATCCCTTAAGAAAGAAAGGCAAGCATTTCAACGGTTTGGCATGTCACCAGACGAAGCCTAAGGAGCGTACTGGTGCTGATATATTTGATATGGTCAAAGATTTGGATCAACTGGTAACCTTTGGAAAGGGTCCTGGAGGAAAATCTGTTCCGAAAGACGCTGAAGGACACGCACCCATGTGGAAGAAGAAATCTATATTTTGGGAGCTACCATATTGGAAATTCTTAGAGGTCCGCTCTGCAATCGATGTGATGCATGTGACGAAGAATCTTTGCATGAACCTGCTAGGCTTCTTGGGCGTGTATGGGAAGAAAAAAGATACACCGGAAGCACGAAAGGACCATCAACGTATGAAAGACCCAGATGGCCTGCATCCAGAATGGTTTCAAGGTCATGCCAGCTACGCTCTTACCAAACAAGAGAAGGAAATATTTTTTGAATGCCTAAGCAGTATTAAGGTCCCGTCTGGCTTCTAATCGAATATAAAGGGGATAATAAATATGGCAGAAAAAAAGTTCCAAAACCTAAAGTCTCATGACTGCCACGTGATTATGACGCAAATGCTTCTGATTGCATTGAGGGGGATTCTACCAGATAATGTTCGAGTACCCATTGTGAAGCTATGTGCATTTCTCAATGCAATCTCTCAGAAGATAATCAATCCTGAAGATCTACCACGGTTACAGAATGATGCGGTCCAATGTCTTGTCAGTTTTGAGTTGGTATTCCCACCATCCTTCTTCAATATTATGACGCACCTGCTGGTTCACCTAGTCGAAGAGATTTCCATTCTCGGTCCTGTATTTCTACACAGTATGTTTCCCTTTGAGAGGTTCATGGGAATCTTAAAGAAATATGTTCGTAACCGTGCTAGGCCAGAAGGAAGCATCTCCAAGGGCTATGGAACAGAGGAGGTCATTGAATTTTGTGTTGACTTCGTTCCTGACCTTAAGCCGATTGGTCTTCCTCAATCGCGGTATGAGGGGAGACTGAGTGGAAAGGGTACTCTTGGAAGGAAATCAATAATATGTAGAGACGGACATTCTTACACCGAAGCACATTACACCGTTCTACAGAATTCTATCTTGGCAGCCCCATATATCGAGGAACACAAGAAAATCTTACGCTCCAACAACCCTGGAAAGGATGACTCTTGGATTAGAGATGAACACATGAAGAGTTTCGGCGGTTGGTTGCAACATCCCATAAAAAACAACACTCTTGGAGATCAACTATACTTGTTGTCTAGGTCACCATCTTCGAATATATCGACTTTCCAAGGGTATGAGATAAATGGGTATACATTTTACACGATAGCCCAAGATAAAAAGAGACCAACCAAAATAGTGGTGTCCGCTTTGATGCAACAGACAACAATGGGTCAAAGACCACATATTATGGTTACATAGAGGAGATGTGGGAACTTGACTATGGACCTGCTTTTAAGGTCCCCTTGTTTCGGTGCAAATGGGTCAAGTTGACGGGAGGAGGGTTTGAGGTAGACAAGAAATACGGAATGACATCGTTGGATCTCAACAATCTTGGGTACTTAGACGAACCATTCGTCCTAGCCAATGATGTGGCCCAGGTTTTCTATGTGAAGGACATGTCTACCAAACCTAGAAAACGAAAAAATAAGAAAAATAATACATCAGACGATGAGCCAAAGCGCCACATAGTTCTTTCAGGAAAAAGAAACATCGTGGGAGTGGAGGACAAGACAAACATGTCAGAAGATTGTGATAAGTTTCATGAAATTCCGCCCTTCGCGGTGAAGGATGACCCAAGCATCATGTTAATGAATGAAGATGCTCCATGGATACGACGGGATCAGAACGGAACACACGCGAAGAAATGATATGTAATAATTGTAACATTTTATGAGTGAAGATGTTCCATGCATGTGTCCATTTTTATAGTGTTGTCTGCAAACAATCTTGAGTGTGTTAGTCCCGTTTTGTGGCTGGACCGGGACTAAAGGAGGGCCTTTAGTACCGATTCATACTTACCATTAAGATCTGATCTCCAAACGCGTGATGACACATATTAGGGAGTGCCTCTATGACCAGTTTCTCGGAGATGCCGGAAGACTGGGCTCCGTCGGCATCTCCCTGAAACTGGCCGTAGTGGTGTCCCTGCTCTCGAAAACCATCTTGCATCTTGTAACTTCTCTAACTAGATCAATACGCCTGGGAGCTAACTAATTTCACATATTAGGGAGTGCCTCTATGACCAGTTTCTCGGAGATGCCGGAGGACTGGGCTCCGTCGGCATCTCCCTAAAACTGGCCGTAGTGGTGTCCCTGCTCTCTAAAACCATCTTGGAGATGCCTCAAACTGGCTGGAGGACTGGACTCACAAAGAATGCCTATTTATAGTACAAGCATCTCGGCATAATGTCGACACTTACGACATAATATCGACACTCACCCCTATTATTAGTGCTGACTCATCTTTAGTCCCGGTTGGTGTCTCCAACCGGGACTAAAGGTTCATCTTTAGTCCCGGTTGGTGACACCATCCGGGACAAGGTACAAGTCGCACGACATAATGTTGACACTCACCCCTATTATTAGTGTGAGCCTGGCCCAGTCTGCCGCAATCCCTTCAGTCGCGGTTGGTTTCTCCAACCGGGACTAAAGATGAACCCTCTCTTTATATAGGCATTTCCCTCTATTTATTAGGTAACACTCAAGACATTTATTAATATTAAAAACCAGGACAAACCGGGACTAGCTAACACTCAGGACTAAAGCCGCCCCCTTTAGTCATAATCACGCCTAGTCCTATAGTACGTAGCTTCAGGGTCTTCATCGTCATCGTCATCGTCACCTGCCACTCCGGGGATCCTCAGCCCATCCATGGCATATACCAGGGGCCATTCCAGCCTCGGATTCACGGTGGGCGGGAGAGGAGTCTCCTAGAAGACGATGCTGCTACCACCGGGACGGTGTGGGGCCTGTGGCGGGTGGACTCGTGGGCACCGTAGGCGAGGATGGTCTCCCCCGGCGATGTAGCGCATCACTATGATGATAGTACGGTTCGCCCACCACAGACGACGGCCGGCTTCGTTGTGGTTCACCGGTGGCGGGCCATCACCCTCGTACCTGGCGAGCTCCCTTTCCAGCCTATTAGCGAAGAAGGCATTCCAGGTGTCATAGTTGTCGGGATCCCACTGGGGATCCATCCGCTGCTCCGGCGTGAGCTCGTGGTAGAAGTGGTTTGTGATGGCCGCCTGGCGTGCGGAACCTTGAGGGACAGGAGGGACAGGAACCCCTCCAGCGTTCAGCATCCAGCCGGCGGGCGGCCAGTAGCCCGGCGGACAAGGGTAGTTGGAGGCGCACAGAGCCTCGGTCTCCTCGAGGGTCAGAATGGCCCAGTAGGCGTTGTCCATTGTTCTAAGAGAGTAAGGTGTGGATGTGTGGATAGCCATGGCACGATCGCCCTAAATATAGAGGGAAAGGGCGGGAAAACTTGGCGTGAAGCTTTGGGAAATGGCGGGAAATATCTTTAGTCCCGTTTAGTGACTACATCCGGAACTAAAAGCTCTCGTAGACATATTATTTGTTTTATTTGGATTATTACAATAAAATATATGATTTTTCAAAGTTTTTATATTAGTTTTGAATTAAAAAAGAAAATTTACAAATGAAATAATTTATAAATGATGCAAACAGATAAATTGATATTATATTAAGATTCATTATATTTTTCTGATAATAATAGACATATTATTTGTGTTATTTGGATTATTACAATAAAAGATATGATTTTCCAAAGTTTTTATATTTGATTTGAATTAAAAAAGAAAATTTACAAATGAAATAATTTATAAATGATGCAAACATATAAATGGATATTATATTAAAATTCTTTATATTTTTTCTAATAATAATAGACATATTATTTGTTTTATTTGGATTATTACAATAAAAGAGAAGATTTTTCAAGTTTTTATATTAGTTTTGAATTAAAAAGAAAATTTACAAATGAAATAATTTATAAATGATGCAAACAGATAAATGGATATTATATTAAGATTCATTATATTTTTCTGATAATAATAGACATATTATTTGTGTTATTTGGATTATTACAACAAAAGATATGATTTTCCAAAGTTTTTATATTTGATTTGAATTAAAAAAAGAAAATTTACAAATGAAATAATTTATAAATGATGCAAACAGATAAATGGATATTATATTAAAATTCTTTATATTTTTCTGATAATAATAGACATATTATTTGTTTTATTTGGATTATTACAATAAAATATATGATTTTTCAAAGTTTTTATATTAGTTTTGAATTAAAAAAGAAAATTAAAAAAAAAATAGTCGCGGGTCGTGGCTGGACCCGGGACTAAAGGGTGAGTGCGCGCGCGAAAACGAAGCGGCCGAAAAAAACCTTTAGTCCCGGGCCGTGGCTTAGCCCGCGACTAAATTGGGGTCTTTAGTCGCGGGTTAAGCCACGACCCGCCACTAAAGACCCTTTAGTCGCGGGCGGTGGCTTAGTCCGGGACTAAAGGTCCATCTGTATATATTCCGCGCGCCAGGGGCTGCCCAACACTTAGCATTTCTCGACGAACGAAGAAGACGAAGACGAAGCATCGATCGAAGACGCAAGGGAGGTGCTGCCCAGACGCCGATTCCACCGCGCTGCCGCCCTCGTCTCCGGCCGTGTCTGCTCCGCCGCTCCGCCGTGCCGCCACGCGATGTCCGCCGCCGCCCCGCAACGCGCGCCGCCGCGCCGCCGCGCGCTGTTTTGCCGCCCCGCAACGCGCGCCGCCGCGCGCTGTCCCGCGGCCCCGCAACGCGCGCCACCGTGCCGCCACGCGCCGTCCCGCCGCCCGCAACCGCCGCCTCCTCGATGTGCGTTATTTAGCTAGGAATTTTTAGTTTCTTTTTTTATATCTTAGTATAATTTTTAGTAGCATTTTTAGTTTCTTTTTTTAGGAATATATAATTGCTTTTAGTTTCTTTTTTTAGAATATATATTTGTTTATATAATTGTTTTTAGTTGTTTTTAGGAATATATAATTGTTTTTAGTTTCTTTTTTAGGAATATGTAATTGTTTATATAATTGTTTTTAGTTTCTTTTTTTAGGAATATATAATTGTTTTTAGTTGTTTTTAGGAATATATAATTGTTTATATAATTGTTTTTAGGAATATATAATTGTTTATATAATTGTTTTTAGGAATATATAATTGTTTATATAATTTTTTAGGATTAGGATTATTGTTTTATTGATTTTTTGTTTTATTTATTAAGATTACAATTAGGATTAGGATTAGGGTTATTTTTTTGTTTAAGTTATTATAATTAGGATTATATTGTTTTAGTTATTAGGATTATTATTTTTTCTAACCTGTTTAACTCTCTTTTTGTTAAAGATAATTAAGTCATGGATCCATCCGAAGATCCTGGTCGCATCGGTGAAGGTTTTCTTCAGGGCATGATAAAAGGTGAAATTCCTCTTATTACGGGCACGGCCGAAGATATTTTGCTCGAGGAAGAGATATCCTCATATCTGAATCCATCCGGTGATGGACTAGAGGAAAACCAAGGGGAAGACCAGATGGACGAAGGGCAAACAAATAACAACAATAATGATGGCCCCTCGACAGGATCCGGCGAGGTACATATATATATATAAAGTCTCGTGTTACCTCTATTCATTAACTGATCTAGATATATATTAATCACTCTCTCTTCTTCTTTTAGCCCACCGGATCGAAGCAATCGACAGCTCGAACGAAACGAGGGCCGAACAAAAAGTTGGATGGTAATCAGAAGTTCACCATCGAAGAAATAGATGTTGATGGTGAACCGATTGCTCCAGAGAAGCACCGGAGGATATTTATAAATCAATGCGGGGTGCTTGTTAGGGACAACCTGCCGATCACCATCCAAGAATGGAATAAGTCAAAGAAACTCGGTGTAGAATCCAACAGCTATGTCACCGATGATGCCAAAGATGACCTTTGGCAGAAGCTCATAGCGCATTTCATACTACCTCTAGAGTATGAGGAATTTGAGGTAGATGGTATTACCCCAAGGCCGGATGGGCTTGAAAATAGAGCGAAAGTCAAGGAGTGGGCACTAAGCAAGATGGCTGAACTGTACCGGAACCACAAGAAATATTTATACGCGATATGTCGCGAAAAAGAAAACTCCAGACTTCAAAGGAGTAAACGTGAAGTTGAGAGAACAGTGGCCCGATTTTGTACAGTACAAGCAATCTGATAAAGCAAAGGCAAAGTCGGCAAAGAACGCGTTAAATGCTGCCAACAAGAAACACCATCATAAAATGGGGACATGTGGCTACAAGAGTGCCATACCTAAGTGGGAAACTATGGAGAAGGATATGAGGGCTAGAGGCGTCACTCCTGGTACAGATGGATGGCCCGAGAGGTCAAAGCACTGGTGGTACGGGCACGGGGGATCCTTGGCCCCAGAAACAGGGAAGACATTATTTCATGATAAAATTTTAAAACCCTCCCAAGACCTTATTCAAGCAATGAACGATGCTCAATTGGGATTGTTCCGTCCCGAGAGAGAGAACGACGAGCTGACACGCGCCCTAGGGAATCCTAAAAAGGGAGGAAGAACACGAGGCAAAGGCGCCGGTGTCTCGCGGAAGAAAGGGTTTCCTCTGTACGATGCCAGTTACAGAAGCCGTCAGAGAAAGAAGGACCGGGAGTCAGACCGGATCTCCAGGGTAGAGCAGGACCTAACTGATCTGAAGAACCTCATGCATGAAATTAGCCAAAGGCCGCCATCGTCAACTCACCCGCGGTCTGATGATCCTGCATTGGATTTTAGCCAACGGAGAAGCAGCGTGGCTTCCACGGAGGTCCGTGCTGATGATCAAGCACTTCTGGATGATGCACCGGTTCCTCACTACCCCGTGGATGATGTCAGAAAGATGGCACAATGTGAGCTACATCAGCCAATGAACAACCTGTCCTTCAAGGTGGCGATCGGCACTGCTTTACCTTGTCTACCTAGAGCACTCCACCATTCACTTCCGATTCCACCAGGCTATGCTCGTGTCACGGTGGATGACATAGTGGAGGATTTTGCGGACCTAGAGATTGAAATCGCTACGCTTGAAGGCCTTACGAAACTAGGAGATGTCAAGCGCAACATCATTCTATGGAATAAGAAGTACATCAAGTTTCCAGGCTCGGCGCTAAGGCCACCGACTCCAAGGAATCCAAATCCACCCCGCATCGAATATCGTCAACCTCCAAGTCCACCCCAACCCGATTATCGCCAACCTCCAAGTCCATCCCACCCCGCTGATGATCGCTGCAGCAGGAGTACATCAACTCGATCTCCGCCTCCGCCTCCGTTGTCGTGGGAATGGTCACGGCAGATGCTGCAATCGGCAGCGAGTAGTAGAACGAGGGGCAAGGGCGGCCAGCCATCTGCGGTGCGAGATGAGGGCAAAGACACAGGGTTTTACCCAGGTTCGGCCCCCCGGAGGGTAAAGACCTACTCCTGCTAGATTGTATTATGGAGGTGTTTACAATGGGCGAGCTCGGCGGCTAGGCGGCGAGTCGCTTGGGTGTATGAGGGAACGCGCCTCTACTCACCCCATAGGGAGGTTTATATAGGCTCACCTCCCCTAGGGTTTACATATCTCAACCGATTCGGTTACAGCTTCGGTAATCGTTTAACCTAGTCCGACTGGGCCTATCTACTCGCCTGGGCCTTCAGCTTCCAGTCGCTTGGTACCTTGCTGGGCCTTGATCCACTCGCCGTTCTGCAGCCCACTCGCCAGCCCTTGGGCCAGTCGGAAACGTCCTGCTGAGTATACCCCAGTAGGCGTATCCCCATCAGTAGTCCCCGAGGCCGTCGTCGATTAGGCGTAAGTGGCTGCTGGCAGTCGGAGTATACGGCTCCAAAGTAGGCATCTAGTCGAATCGTCGACGGGCTCTTGTATGAAGAAGAAGATCCGGTGAACCGAGTCGCGTCTTGGGCGAGCCGAGCTATCGAACGCGGTGGCAGCGAGTGACCTGGCGAGCCGAGTGGCTGGAGTTGGACTGTCAGGCGTGGTCAAACTAGCCGTTAGGGCAACTCAACGGTAACTTTCGGCGTAATCATCGCGCGGTAACGGCCCCCTGATTTGGCGGGTAACTCTCGCTATATAAGAGGAATGGCAGGCAATCGTAGAGCCAACTGCCCACAACTTCTTCCGAGTGCGCGCATTCTCTTTCCTTTGCTTCTTGACCCAATCGACCCAAAATCTTCCGATCTCCAACCAACCCCTCGGCTATGGCCCTTCTCACCGAACCATGGGGCAGATCCAAGTGCACGAGGGCGCAGCTGGCCTCCTTCGAGGAGGCTGGAATCCTGCGAGCCGGCTGTTGGCGTATCCCCGCAGCCGGAGAAACGACCCCAAACCCGCGAGAGAGGGAATTCGTCTGTTTCACCAGTCATCTCGAGCAGGGGCTAGGGTTTCCCACATCTTTGTTCTTCCGGCGTTTTTGCGCCTACTACGGGATCCAGCCTTCGGATCTGGGTCCCCACAGCATCGAGCAGCTCGCCATCTTCGTGGCGTTCTGCGAGTGCTACTTGGGCTGCCAGCCCTACTTTCCCTTGTGGCAAGATCTGTTCCACGGACGGATCAGCCGCGAGGAGGCAGGCGGCCCAATGCTAGCCGCGGGCGGCCTGACGTTCCAGCTCAAATCCAAAGCGTCTTTCTTCGATCTGATGCTACCCGTCAAAGCAGCGAGCGACTGGAATAATTCATGGTTCTACGTGACCGAGGCGACCCTGGAGGACGAGGCGGCGATCCCGCGGTACTCGGCCAATCGTTCCGAGCCGCGCCATCTCCAGGTCGGCAAGCTCCCCGACGACCAGCGGATGGTCGTCGACGAGATGCTCCAGGCCATCCGTGGCCTAAAGAAGAAGGGCCTTCAGACGATAAACTTGTACAATTGCTGGCTTGGGCGACGGCTCGTTCCGCTCGCCCAACGCGACCACTACATGTATCAGTACACGGGCCGGGGAGACTCGACGAAAGCCTGCCTCGATGAGTGGAAGCTGGAGGACTATCTCCCAGCGTTGAAGAAGATCACCCAGGCGGTGTACATGGATGCACAGGCCGGGGTCGCCCCCTACACCGCGAAGCGTCCGGCTCCGACGGTAATTTCTTTACCTTGTTCGCAGTCGCAGCGTATGCAGTCGCGGTAATTCTGACTTTGTTTCGTATTTATCGCAGCTGTTCCAAGTGGTGGAAGGGTGGCTCCCACCTTCCGATGACGAGAGCCCGGGGCCATCCGCCCAGGATACAAGCGAATCGCCACCCGCGAAGGGCAACGAGGACGACGAGGACGAGTCCGAAGAGGAAATCGCCCCGCTGGTCCGAAAGACCCGCGGGCAACATCAGCGCGAAATCGAAGCGAGCAGGAGCCTCGAGCGTCATGATGACGACGACGAGCTCCCAGAAACCACCTCGCGCCGCCAGGCCACCCCTTCGAAGAAGAAGAAGAAGGAAAAGGAGGCGAGGGCCCCCCCGAAGAGGAAAACGAAGCCGCCGAGGATGGCCTCGCCGCCGCACTCGACGAGCAGCTCTGATGCTCACAGCTCGGCCGATGACGGTGCGGCCCCAGCGACAACCGCGATAGATGCGCTGACTGTGGAAGTGCCGCTGGCCTCGATGCCCCCGCCATTCGCGCCAGTCTCAGGGCTAGGGAAGGCTCCAGCCGCGGCGACTTCGCCTCGCAAGGAGGTTCCGATTGGGGCGGCTTCGCCCCGCAAGGAGGCTCCGGCCGTAGCGGCTCCAGTTCGCGAGGAAGCCCCTGCCGAAGGTATCCCAGAGGCGCCAGCCGCAGCCTCGACGACGAAGAAGCTGTCCGTGTCTTGGGCACGCGACGTCCTGGAACTAGGGCTCAGTCGCCAACTGGGCCCCGAGCTGGAAAAACCGGCTGGCCTTCGCACAGGGCTACGTTTCATCCCAGTTGCCAAGTGAGTGCATTCGGCCTTCCCTATTTTCCATAGCTATTTCGATTGTCTTTACTGATTCGACTGATGTGCAGGACCGGAGTGAAAAGGATGGGCCACCCGACCGTGGCCCAGGTACCCTCCACCGCTAGCGAGGAGGATCTTTCCCGTAAGAGGAAAGCGGACGAGGTCGTTGCCTCGGCGGATGGCAGTAAGAAGGCCAAGGGCGACGACATCGTCACTGTCTCTGACGACACGGCGGTCGCGCCGGCCGGCCTCGCGGTGGAGGCAGCCGCGTCTACGAAGGAGGGCGTTTCCTTGCCTGGAACGGCGGAGGCGACTTCCTTTGGAGCGGGTGCCTCTATCGCCACCTTCCCTCGCTTCGTGACCAAGGCGGCCGCGGCGAGCGGGGCTGCATCCCCGAGCCTCGCTCCAGGGACCGCCGATGCTGATGTCGACCAGCGTCGTGGGCACACGCCAGCGTTACTCGCGTCCGTGGACGCGATGCAACTTCATGGCATGCTTGGCGCAGCCATCCAGGTATATCCAGTCCCCGAGGATCAGGTCGGTGCTTTGCAGCGGCGTGATTCTTATTATTTTCTCGTCTTTTATTTTCGTATCCAGTCCCCGAGTGCGCACGCGCTAAATTTTAGCGGGGTGGGTACTTGGGAATTTCTTGATCGCTAGTCCCCGAGTGCGCACTCGCTGAATTTCAGCGGGTGGGCACTTAGGAGGTTCGTTTTTACTAACTTTTTTGATGATATGCAGGGTCTGCAGCTCGAGTCGGCGGACCGATTGGCCGCGCAACAGCGTGCTGAGAAGGAGCTGACCACCATCCAGGAAGCGAACAAGGAGCTCCAGGCTGTTGCTGCGAAGGCAGAGGAAGCTCGCCAGGAGCTTGTCCCGGCTGGTGAGTTGGAGGCGGCGCGATCTGCTCTGGGCGCTGCTGAACAGCGGGTCGCCGACCTCGAGCGCGAGCTGCGGGAGGCGAGGGAAGAAGCGAGCTCGGCGGACGGGCGAGCTAAGGCCGCCATTGCAGCCGCGGAGGAGGATCGCAAGCTGTCGGAAGTCCTTATTGCTGGACTTCAGGACGACCACACGTCGCTTCAGTGCTTCATCACGGGACTCGCCCGCCCGTTGCTTGGTGAGTGCACCTTCCCTTTCCGTTAGTTGGGGTTTTTGTGGTGTCCGTCGCGCTCATCATTGTTTCCTTCTCGCAGGTCGCGTTATTGGTAGCCAAGAAGAAGCGAGCTCGCTCGACGCGAAGCAATGCGTAAGCATGCTCGTCGACTCGGCTACGCTGTCGGCGACGTGCATCCGCGCCTATCTTCAAGAAATGTCGCCCACGGAGGTTATTCCCAGCGACCTCGTTGAGGTGTGGGAATATTTGGAGAAGGCGCCCGCGGTCGTTGAGTTCATGACGCGGTCGGCGTTTCGGCGTGGAGCGTCGACAGCACTGAGCCTTGGACTCGCCCACTTCCCCGAGGATTTCGACCTCGACGATGTGACGAGTGGGTATCCCTCGTCGACTGGCGCGGTGGATCTGTCCGAGGTTCTCAAGTTGCAGGAGCGTGCCGCCGCATACTCGGAGCGTGTCTGGGCGATGGGCGACCTCCTTCCCTACCAGGAAACGGTCGTCGCGCCGAACGACCCCGAGCCGCCGCATCGTGACTTCAAGGTCGAGCAGCCTTTTCGCGCGGCGATGGCGGGTGAACTGACGACGTATCCGTCAAACCCGTACACCGCGTTCATCCGTAGGCGCCGGGATTCTGGCGAGTCGTCATCGAAGCCTGCAGAATAGGGTAGTTTGCCTTGATGTGTTAGCAGCAGTTCTGCCATGCGGGCATATTTTGTAATATAAGACAATGCAATATGCGATTGAATGGGGCGCCGTGTTTATTTTGCTATTTGTTTGTGTGCTTTGGATTGATTTTGGATGAGTCCCCGAGCGCGTCCGCCCTTTTGTGGGGTTCACCTTGTATATGATGTTTGTTGTTATCATGTGTTTTGTTAGTTTAGTCGACTCGCCCGAGCTCGGAGAGCCAGTCGCAAGGCGACTCCCTTGAGTGCTCTGTACTTTACCGTTTTCCCGTACGCGAACGGGGTCGGGTGGCCGAGTCCCCGAGCGTGGTACTTGGTAGTTCTAGGCGCGACTCGAGGGTGGTTGAGGACTTAACGCGTTGGTGTGAGCGCGTCACTCCTGCCTGGCCCGTGGGGTCAGTCGCGTGGCGAGTCCTGGACATGCTCTCTTACTTGGCGTTTTCCCTGACCGGTCGCGACGAACTGGTATTCAGTCCCCGAGCGTGGTACTTAGCCGTTCGAGTCGCTATGTCGAGGATGCGGGGGACCAAGGTCGCTGTGAGAAGCGAGGGCAGTTGTCTTGGTTCGTAAAACCAGTCGAGCTAGGCGACTCCAATGGGGCTCCGGGTTGGCGTTTTTCGTGGACGATGCAAGACCTGAAGTGATTCAGTGCTCTTACACCGCACTACTTAGCCGTGCCGATCGCTGTACCAAAGGTTGACTTCTGCATTTTAGCGTACCGCTGTTATTACGAGTGCGAGTGGCACAAGTCATGGAGAGTAGGCGCAATTTGCGGTAACCGTTTCTTTTATTTCATAGCGACTGGAGAGTACATGTGTGGGGTTCTAGGAGTAGAACTTCCGGAGGAGGTTTACATTCCATGGTCGCTTGACGTCGAGCTCGCCGTCCCCGCGAACGTCGATGAGGTAGTAGGCGTCGTTGCCGAGTACGCGCTCGGTAGCGAACGGGCCTTCCCACGGAGGGGAGAGCTTGTGCATGCCCTTCCTGTCCTGGATGAGGCGTAACACCAGGTCGCCTTCCTGGAAGGTGCGGGTCTTCACCCGTCGGCTGTGGTAGCGGCGGAGTCCTTGCTGGTAAATGGCGGTGCGCGATCGAGCGAGGTCGCGTGCTTCGTCGAGCTGGTCGAGCCCAGCTTGGCGGGCCAGCTCGTTTGCGGCCTCCGTATAGTGGACGACCCGCGGCGAGTCGTGTTCGAGGTCGGTGGGCATGACTGCTTCAGCGCCGTAGACCATGAAGAAGGGAGTGAATCCCGTCGATCTGTTAACCGAGGTGCGGATTCCCCAGATGACGGAGGGCAGCTCTTCGACCCAGCATCCAGCGGTGCGCTCGAGTGGTACTTGGAGTCGCGGCTTCAGGCCGTGGAGGATGCTTTGGTTGGCTCGTTCCGCCTGGCCGTTGGATTCCGGGTGGGCGACTGACGCGAGATCGAGCCGGATGTGGTGCTCTTCGCAAAATTCGGCCATTGCTCCCTTGGCGAAGTTTGTGCCGTTGTCCGTGATGATACTGTTTGGGAACCCGTAGCGATATATGAGCTCGCGTAGGAATTTAGTGGCGGTCTTCCCGTCGCATTTCCGGACTGGCTTGGCCTCCACCCACTTGGTGAATTTGTCGACGGCGACTAGCAGGTGGGTGTAGCCGGAGGGGGCTTTCTTGAAGGGGCCTACCATGTCCATGCCCCATACGGCGAATGGCCAAGTGATGGGGATCGTTTTGAGCGCCGAGCTCGGTACGCGCGTCTGGTTGGCGTACTTCTGGCACCCGGCGCATCGCTGGACGATGTCGACAGCGTCGGCGTGTGCGGTGGGCCAGTAGAAGCCGTGTCGCATAGCCTTGGCGACCAGGGAGCGAGCGGCGGCGTGGTGGCCGCAGTCGCCTCAGTGGATGTCGTGGAGGATTTTGCGTCCTTCAGCCGGTTGGACGCAACGTTGGAACACGCCGGTGACGCTGCGCTTGTGTAGCTCGCCGTCGATGATGGTGTAGGACTTGCATCGGCGAGCGATCATTCGAGCGTTTGTCTCGTCTGCTGGCAGGGTGCCGGTTTCCAGGTAGGCGATGTAGGGCTTGGTCCAGTCGTCTGGCTCGGTGATGAGTGCGACCAAGGCTGCCTCTGGTTGGAGTGGGACTCCGATGTCGATCTCCCTCGGGGGAGAGACTGATGGTTTGGAGATTGTGTCGAGGAACACGCCGGCGGGTGGTGCGAGTCGAGCCGACCCGATGCGAGAGAGGGCGTCGGCCTCCTCGTTTTTTCTCCTGTCGATCCACTCGACAGAGTAGCCGGTGAAGTGGCCGCCCAACTTGTCCACCTCTTGGCGGTACGCCGCCATGGTAAGGGAGATGGCGTCGCAGGTGCTGGCGACTTGCCCCGCGACAAGGTCGGAATCTCCGTAGCATCGAAGGCGATTGACGTTCATCTCCTTGGCGGCTCGCATGCCGTGGAGTAGGGCCTCGTATTCAGCCATGTTGTTGGTGCAGGGCGTGAATTCGAGGCGGAGGATGTAGCGGAGCTTGTCGCCCTTTGGTGAAGTCAACACTATCCCCGCTCCTGCACCGTCCGCGTTCTTGGATCCGTCGAAGTGCAGGCTCCAGTAATGGAGGTATGGCAGCTTCTCTGGCTGCTGGGCCTCCTCCCAGTCGGCGATGAAGTCTGTCAGTGCCTGCGACTTAATCGCCCTTCGTGGCTCGTATTTAATGTTGTGGACGCCGATCTCGACGGCCCACTTGGCGACCCGTCCGGTCGTCTCGCAGTTGCGGATGATGTCTTGAAGTGGCGCTGAGGAGACGACCGTGACCGGGTGCTCCTGGAAGTAGTGCGGCAGGCGCCGCTGAGCCCTGAAGACCGCGTATACTAGCTTTTGGTACTGTGCGTACCGCTGGCGCGACTCGGTGAGGACCTCGCTGATGTAGTACACCGGCCGCTGAACCGGGCGCTCCTTTCCTTCCTCTGGTCGTTCGACGACCATCACAGCGCTGACGACGCGCTCGGACGCCGCGACGTAAACCAGCATAGGTTCTTTGTCGGCGGGGGCAGCGAGTAGTGGTGCGGCGAGCAGCACTTTTTTGAAGTCGCGGAGCGCGTTGTCCGCCTCCTTGTCCCACTGGAAGGTGGGGTTCTTGCGCATCAGGGGGTATAGGGGCATCGCCTTTTCGCCCAGGCGGGGGATGAAGCGACTGAGAGCCGCTACTCGCCCGGCCAGCTTCTGGACGTCACGCAGGCACTCGGGTTTGCCGAGCCGGGCGATCGTGTCGATCTTTGTTGGGTTCGCCTCGATCCCTCGTTTGGAGACGACGTACTCCAGTAGTTGTCTGGCGGGTACACCGAAGGTGCACTTGCCTGGGTTGAGCTTTATCTTGTACCTTCGCAGATTGGCGAAGGTTTCCGCCAGGTCGGCGAGTAGGTCTCCTTGGCGAGCGGATTTCACGACCACGTCGTCGATGTAGACGTGGATGTTGCGGGCGATTTGGCTCGTGAGGCATTCTTGCATGCACCGCTGGTAGGTTGCCCCGGCGTTCTTGAGGCCGAAGGTCATGGCGGTGTAGCAGAAGGCTCCGAATGGCGTGATGAACGTTGTCTTCTCCTCATCTTCGACAGCCATTTTGATCTGGTTGTACCCGGAGTAGGCGTCGAGGAAACATAGCGACTCCGAACCCGCGGTTGAATCGATTATCTGATCGATCCGCGGGAGGATGAACTGCTCCTTTGGGCAGGCGCTGTTCAGGTTTGTGTAGTCGATACACATTCTCCAGGTCCCGTTTTTCTTCTCGACCAGGACTGGGTTTGCCAGCCACTTGGAGTATTTGATTGGCCGGATGAAGACGGCAGCGAGTAGGCGCTGCACTTCCTCGGCGATTGCTCGACGGCGTTCTTCATTGAAGGGCCGTAGCGACTGCTTGACAGGTCGCATTTTGGGGTCGGCGTTTAGTTTGTGCTCAGCGAGCTCCCTAGGGACACCAGGCATGTCGGAGGGTTTCCATGCGAAGATGTCCCTATTCTCACGAAGGAACTCGATGAGCGCGCCTTCCTATGCTGGGCTCATGCCTGTCCCGATCGTCACCGTCTGGCTGGGGTCGCCTGGGACCAGCTTGACGGTGCGGGTGTGCGTCGTGGCCTCAAAGGTTGAGGTGTTTGCGCCCTCTGAGTTGGGCTTCTTGAGTATTGTGGGGTCGTCACTGTTGACCCCGCTCGCGTATTTGGCGAGCTCGTCGGCGTGATTAGTTTCTGCCGCGATGACGGCGTCGGCGAGTTCGGCTCCTTTGGCCTCGCATTCGGCGGCCATGTCGGGGTCGCCGTTGATGGTGATGACGCCGCACGGCCCGGGGAGCTTCATCGCGTTGTACGCGTAGTGGGGCGCTGCCATGAATTTAGCAAACGCCTGGCGCCCCAGGACGCAGTGATAAGGGCTGTCAAAGGGCACCAGCTCGAAGACGATCCGCTCGGTGCGGAAGTTTGCCAGACTACCGAAAGTGACTGGCAGCGTGACTTTGCCGATCGGATACGCCTTCCGACCGGGGACGATGCCGTGGAACATGGTGTGGGTTGTCTCGATCATCGACTGCGGGAGCTGCAGCCGCCTGAAGGTGTCGAGGTAGAGGATGTTGATGGAGCTGCCGCCGTCCATTAGTGTCTTGGGGAGCCAGTAGTCGCCAACCTTGGGCTTGACCACCAGGGCGACTCGTCCTGGGTACTCGATGCGTGGTGAGTGGTCTTGCCGGCTCCAGGTGATGGGCTGTTCCGACCAGTTCAGGAACTGGGGGACGTCTATTTGGGCCACCGCATTGACGGCGACAGCACGGACGATGACCTTCTTCTCGCGCTTCGTGTTGAAGCCTGTGAAGGTGTGGAGCGAGCCGGCTACTTTGCCGAATTTTCCGCCATTTGGCGGGTCGTTGTCGGTGTCCTCCCGCGCGTGCCGTGCCTTCTCGATTTCCTTGAGGGTGTGGCAGTCGGCGGTGGTGTGCGTTGCGGGCTTCCCTTCCCTGCTGTGGAAGGCACATGGTTGGTTAAGGAGGGCCGCAGGATCGAACCTTGGCTTGTTCTTGTAATTGCCGCCATCGCGCTGTTGCCCTCCGTCGCTGCGGTAGCTCTTGGGCTCGCGCTGTGCGTGCCCAGCGTTGGCGACGAAGTCGACTCGCCCGTCGTTGCGGCGCTTGCCAGTGAGGCGGGTGCCGCTGTAGCGTAGGCCGGTTCGGCGTCCGCTGTCGTTGCCGCCCGTGCGGCGTTGCCCTCCTGACTCGTCGTCGGTTTCCTGGTTTGAATCCTCCTCGGCGTACCGTTTGGCGATCTCGAGGAGGTCGGGGATGTTGTCGAGTGTGCGGGAGTGTCGCTTGAGCTTAGCGACTAGAGGCTCGTAGCGGCACGAGGTCTTGAAGCAATGGATCGCGGTGTCCGGGTGGATGCCGACCGCGTTGTACCAGAGCTCTTGCCACCGTTGGACCCAGTTGCGGGTCGACTCGCGGGGTCCCTGGACGCATCGTTCCAGGTCCTCGATGGTGGTGGCGCGGGTGTAGGAGCACTCGAAGTGCCTGACGAAGGCGTCGCGCATTTCCTCCCAGGAGTCGATACTGTCCTGGGGGAGCGTGTTGATGAAGGAAATATGCCCGAGAGGCAATAATAAAGTGGTTATTATCGTATTCCTTATTTATGATAAATGTTTATTTTGCATGCTATAATTGTATTAATATGGAAACGTTAATACATGTGTGTTTAATAAACAAACAGAAAGTTCCTAGTTATGCCTCTCTCATAAACTAGCTCGTTGATTAACAAGATGATCAAGGTTTCCTGATCATGGACATTGGATGTTGTTAATAACGAGGTCACACCATTAGTGTAATGGTGTGATGAACATTCATCCGAAGTATAGCATTACGATCAAAGTCATTGAGTTTATATTGCTATAACAACTTACGAAGTGATCCTAATCCTTAGACCATGAGATCATGTCAATCACTAACACCGGAAGAGTTTCTTGATAACATCAAACGTCACACCGTAACAGGGTGATTATAAAGATGGATTCAGAACTACTAAAGTGTTATGTTGAGGCCCATGGATCGAGAGTGGAATTTGTTCATCCCGATGACGGATAGATATGCTCTGGGCCCTCTAGGTGATATCACATTGATTAGCTTGCAAGCAAGTGATTTGATCACTAGAATGTTATATCACGGGAACGAGAAAAGAGTGCATGTCGGTAACGAGATCAAACTAGGTATGGAGATACCGATGATCGAATCTCGGACATGTAATATATCGCGAAACAAAAGGATTAAGATACTAGCGTAAAAGGTTCCGATGATCACAAGAAAGTCATCGTTGAATGTGTGGGAGTCAGTATGGGTCTCCAGATCCCGCTTCTGATTATTGATCTGAGAGGGGTCTCGATCATGTCCGCATTATTCGCGAACCGTAGGGTGACACACTTAAGAGACACCGACATCCATTTGGAGCAAAAGTTTCATGCCGAAAAGAAAAGGAAAGCGCAGGAATTTATTTCACTAGACACCGAAACTGTTTCGGTTGAAATTGCTGAAACTGGTTCTGCATGTGAAATGGAATACTAGCAAGGGGTTTTATGTGAATGTTTGTTAATTAAAGTAATTAACAAAATTCTGAATAAATAAATAAAAGAGTTTTATTTAAATGAGAGCTTGCATTAAATTTGGTGGAAATTTAATGCATGTGAGTGGATTTTTGAGTGGAGGCTTTTTAATGGGAGTGGAGGCTTTTCATTTTGAGTGGGAGCTCCACCCACATGAATGTGGAAGAGGTGGGGGCAGCCCCATGGCTGGGCGCCATGCCCCTTGGGTGCCCCCCCTCTCCCCTATAAAAGGCCCCCCTCTCCTCCTCTCACAACACACCTCCTCGTGAAGGATCTCTCTCCCCCTCTAGAATTTATTCCCCATGGTCTCGGACTAGCGAGATACATGTTCCCGGTGGCTTTTCGGCAAGAAAGAGTTGTGCTTCCGCTGCATCGCTGGAGCGAGGAGGCGGAGGTTGCTCGGTGCCTCGAACGTGTGTGCGAGCACGGATGCGCTGCTGTTTTGCGGCGCTAGGACTTCCTCTCGATCTTGAGATCAGCAAGAGATCGTCTACATCAACCACGAGTTTGGACTCGTTAAGCTTTGTCGGTCTTCAAGGGTATGTTCTCTACGGATATACATCCGCCCGTTGTTTGTATCTAGTAGATAGATCTTGGTACATAGTTGTTTCCATCGTAGGAAAATTTTTGTTTTCTATGCTGCGAACCCTACAGTGGTATCAGAGCCGGATCTATGCGTAGATGCTTTGCACGGGTAGTACACATATGATTATGTGGGCGATGATGATCATTTTATTGCTTCTTAGTTGTACTTTGGATATTGGTGGCATAGTGGGATGAAGCGGCCCGGACAAACTTTACATGTCCTCGCACATGAGACCTGTTCCACGCTTGACATGCAACTAGTTTGCATAAGTGGCTAGCGGGTGTCTGTCTCTCCTACTATAGTCAATATCTAATTTGCAACGAGTTGTCAACAATTTGGTTATCCTTGTTGTGGTTCATGTTCGTAGGTAAGAACGGTTCTATCTTCGAAAGCCCTAAGCCACGTAAAATTTGCAATGGATAAATTAGAGGCGTCTAGTTTAGATTGTTGCTGGGCTAGTGTTATGATATGGTGATGTTGTAAGTAGAAGTATGAGATGATACTCTTACAACATACATAACGTGTAAACTCCATAGACCTTGGATTTACACATAAAGGTATGATAGTGATCATACCACGGTGCACATGATAGAGATCATATGCGAGAACCATATCATTCCACTAATAAACATGTGATGTTTGATAGCATCTTATATTGCTTATTTGGCGTTTTATTAGCATAATAAGATGATCCCTCATTTAGATATCAAGATAAGAATGTGTTCTTCCTTAAGTATGCACCAACAATGTTTCGTCGCTTCAAGACATCACGTGATGATCGGGTGTACTTGAATCCACGAGCATATCTCGGGTGCAAGACAGTTACACACGCGAATACTAAGGTTCTTACTTGGAGAGCCTAGCATGTACAAACATGGCCTCGGAACACGGACCGAAAGGTTAAGCATGAGTCATATGTTTTGATATGATGACCATATGGATGCTCGCCTTTGAAGCTATGCCGACTCACGTGATGATCGGACTTGGTGTAGTGGATTTGGTTCATGTAATCACCAAAAGGACACGAGGGATGTCGTTTTTGAGTGGGAGTTCATTTCTAATTTGGATTAGTAGAACTCAATTTATCATAAATTAAATCAAAGTGAATTTGCATAATTTGTTGTAGTCATTGGCATTCGTTCACCACCTTATGCATAGTTGTAATTGAGATAATAGAACTATAGAATTCTGGATATTTACTTTACGAACTGGTATCGTATTGTGTTGAGTGTCAATCTAAAGTTTAAAGTCCTATTGCAAACTTTCAGCAAACTCTATTTACTCCGTGAAATTTAATAGTTGGTATTAAATCGAGAGTAACAATTCCAGTGTTAGTATCTTAAGTATCATGTTTGCCTCCATGATTCTTGATTGTTTTAATATCAAGATTATCTAGGAGCTGAAAGAATTGTTTCAGAAACCATCATGTGTGGCAGATATAACGATATCTGAAACAATGTTTGGTTGCAATATGATAGAGTATAATATATGTTCTCATATTGGATGAGAATTTACGAAGGTTAGGAGATGCTAGACATCCTAATCATCCAAAAGGGTTTTGGAAAGTAATGTTATACTCACGATTCTCCTTTATAAGCTAAATTGGCTTGATCATGAAAGTCGTCATGATAAGGATGAATAGAAGATGTATGTAAAGTGTTTACTACACTAAAATATTACTAAAGAATGGATTTTGAAAGAATACCGATCATTTTGATGATGGTGATCTACTTCAAAGTGCAAGTCCAAAGGTATTATTATTTGAATATACACGCTTTGGACTATGTGTCATGTATATGGCGCCACTTTTGATGTTGATAGATTCTTTTAAAAAGGAAAAGGAAATGCTGAAAGAGAATCTATAAAATATATTTGGCAGAAAAGAAAAGATTGGAAATATCCAATTTAGGTATATAGATGATATACATGTTATGGTTGTATTCTTTGCTTGTTAAACAATGTGGTTCTTGGGTATTAGATACCGAATTGGTTGGTATGAAATTTCATACGGAATGACGCAATTCATGAACCACAATGGCCTAAGTAACTAGCAAGAGAATATGTGATGATGTTCATCGAAAACAAACAAACCGTTGTTTGTATTTCTCGTTGACATCAAAGCTTGACTTCAAGATTTGTTTTAATAATTGTTATTTGAATCAGGTATTATAAGAACAAAGGTTGTTCAAATAATTACCGTATTCCATATAAGATGGATGATTTACAAATCTAGTTGAAGAAATCACATCCATAAAACCTAATGCTAAAATGTTGCAAGACAAATGATTGAAAGATCACTTATGAAGTGACATCGTTGTTTAAATTATATTGGAAAGAAAACATGAAGAATCTCCATATTCATGGATTTTTGGAGTCTTTGATTTGATCAAGTGACGCTTGTGAGACTTTCCACGTGATAATTAAAACTTCGTTCAAAGGCCAAAGAAGAACGAACGACTAAATTATTGGAATTTATACATATCGATGTATGTAGTCCATTATGTGTAGTCGTAAGCGATGGGTTTCAACTTCATATGCTTTCTCCGGAATTTTGAGTGAATGTTCACTTAATGAGAAAGAAGTATGAAATATTTGAAAATGTTTCAAAGACTTTCAAGATGAAGTGGAAAATCATTGTAACAAGAAAAATAAATGAATTATGATTTGATCATGAAGGGATTTATTTGAGTTACAAGTGTAACAAGAAAATAAATGAATTATGATTTTATCATAAAGGGATTTATTTGAGTTGCAAGTTTAGCAAAACACCTAGATTTACATATCCCGAAACACCATAGGAGTATGGAGTGTTTGAGATTTGTAATGAAACCTTGTGAGACATGGTTGGATCAAAGGTGTTATTTATAAAACTGCCATTATGTTTTAAAAGATTAAAGCTTTAGAGACTACCGCTTTTACACTGAAAAGAGCTCCATCTTGATCCGTTGAAATGACACCATATGAGTTATGGTTTGGGGTAAAACCCAAGTTGTCCTTTCTTAAATTTTGGTATGCTAAACATAAGTAAGATGTTTACAACCAAAGTCGGATGAGCATGTCTTTGTAGGTTATTTCGAATAACAATTGGTTATTCCTCCATAACACCGAGGACAAAAGGGTTTGTCGCTTGAAATGTGAAGTTTCTTGAAGAAGGAATTTTTCATAAAAGTTAAGTGGGAGGACAATATAACTTTGATAAGGTTAACGAACCTTAGCTAAATGTGCTGAGTTGCGCAGCGCCAGAAATCGTTCTGGAGGCTGCCATAATGCTCATGGCTTATGTGCCTCAAAGGTTGTGGTCACGGAGGTCTAAAGTTCCTATTGAACCAAGAAGGTCGGTTAAACAATCAAATGCTAAGATTTGAGAGTAAATCATTATTGTTTGACAATGATGAACCGAATACATACAAAGAAGCGATGATGGGCCCTGACTCCGTCAAATGGCTTGAAGCCATAAAATCCGTGATAGTTCCATATATGAGAAATCAAGTTTTGAACTTGGAAGACCCTCCGGAAAGGTGTAAAAACCTATCGGTCGTATTTGGATCTATAAAGAAACAGACATGGATGTCTCACATCTATGAAATATTCGACATGTCGTAAAGTATTTTATGACAATGTTCAAAGAGTTGACTATGACAAGATTTGATCTTTCATAGCGATATTTAGTCTGAACGGATTAAAGTAGCAACCACTACATATAATTTGGTATATGGTAGATGAATAAACAAAACAAAGTTCTTCTAATAGAATGGTTACCTAGGACGTGTACATGACACGGTCCAAAGGGTTTTGTTAAATTCAAAGGATGCTAAAAGGGCATGCAAACTTCAATGGTTGAAGTAAGCATCGCGGAGTTGGAATCTTCACCATGATGAAAAGGAGTTTTTCATCAGGAGACGATGAAGATGCTTGCATTTGCAAGAAATTAAGTGGGAGCGCTGAGACATATTTCTAATACATTATGTGAAGGACATCTTGTTGATTAGAAATGATGTATCTTTTATTGACAAAGGTTAAGAATTTCATTTCGATGAAAGACTTAGGCAAAACCCGAATATTTAGCATGAATGTCTATAGTGGATAGACTGTAACGCTAATATGTTTATGCCAAACGTACATATATGAGATATTGAAGGAGTTCAATATAGAAACGACAAGAAACAGTTCTTGTTGCATGGAAAGGAATTGAATCAAGATTCAAGTGTATCGACACTTGATAAGTGAAACAAGATTCAAGTGCTTTGACACTTGATGAGTGCAATCACGAGAATGTTTTGATCAATCATACCATGATATGTACACATCCAGATATGTCCTATGCTCTAAGTGTTATGAGCATATACCAGAATGAATCATAAAATGATCATTGGACGATAGTGAGCATATTCTTATGATCTTTTGGAAGAACTAAGAATATATTTGTGTAGAGGTGACAAACAATTACAAATAGTTCATTGTAAAGCGTTACATTGATACTAGTTTTGTCACAAGATACAAATTAAGTTTATCTCAATTTAAACTATGGGTGGCACAATGTAATGGAAAGGAGATTCCATGATGGATTTGGAAGAGTTTCAAAATTAAGACATTGTGACGAATACTACAACAAAAGGCTAAGTATATGACTGCTATAGTAGCAGCAAAGGAGGGAATTTGTGTCAAGTAGTTTGTTATCAAACTAAGGTGTGGTTCGCAACGGGCTAACACTAAAGATATATTGTATGACAATAGTATCGATGTGTTTTAACCCCAAGGAACTAAAGGTCTCACCAAAAGACCAAATTTATACAATGCCATCTCATTGGAGAATGAGTGATGCGTGGAGACGCAAAGACATGCAAATACACACGGACCTGAGCGTCAGATCCGTAGATTATGTTAACCACTTGCAATTGTGTATATGGAACACCGGAAAGCCATAGGTGTTCAATACGCAGAGTTTTCAAACTAGATTATTGTCTCTAGTGCAAGTGGGAGACTGAAGGAATTATGCCCGAGAGGCAATAATAAAGTGGTTATTATCGTATTCCTTATTTATGATAAATGTTTATTTTGCATGCTATAATTGTATTAATATGGAAACGTTAATATATGTGTGTTTAATAAACAAACAGAAAGTTCCTAGTTATGCCTCTCTCATAAACTAGCTCGTTGATTAACAAGATGATCAAGGTTTCCTGATCATGGACATTGGATGTTGTTAATAACGAGGTCACACCATTAGTGTAATGGTGTGATGAACATTCATCCGAAGTATAGCATTACGATCAAAGTCATTGAGTTTATATTGCTATAACAACTTACGAAGTGATCCTAATCCTTAGACCATGAGATCATGTCAATCACTAACACCGGAAGAGTTTCTTGATAACATCAAACGTCACACCGTAACAGGGTGATTATAAAGATGGATTCAGAACTACTAAAGTGTTATGTTGAGGCCCATGGATCGAGAGTGGAATTTGTTCATCCCGATGACGGATAGATATGCTCTGGGCCCTCTCGGTGATATCACATTGATTAGCTTGCAAGTAAGTGATTTGATCACTAGAATGTTATATCACGGGAACGAGAAAAGAGTGCATGTCGGTAACGAGATCAAACTAGGTATGGAGATACCGATGATCGAATCTCGGACATGTAATATATCGCGAAACAAAAGGATTAAGATACTAGCGTAAAAGGTTCCGACGATCACAAGAAAGTCATCGTTGAATGTGTGGGAGTCAGTATGGGTCTCCAGATCCCGCTTCTGATTATTGATCTGAGAGGGGTCTCGATCATGTCCGCATTATTCGCGAACCGTAGGGTGACACACTTAAGAGACACCGACATCCATTTGGAGCAAAAGTTTCATGCCGAAAAGAAAAGGAAAGCGCAGGAATTTATTTCACTAGACACCGAAACTGTTTCGGTTGAAATTGCTGAAACTGGTTCTGCATGTGAAATGGAATACTAGCAAGGGGTTTTATGTGAATGTTTGTTAATTAAAGTAATTAACAAAATTCTGAATAAATAAATAAAAGAGTTTTATTTAAATGAGAGCTTGCATTAAATTTGGTGGAAATTTAATGCATGTGAGTGGATTTTTGAGTGGAGGCTTTTTAATGGGAGTGGAGGCTTTTCATTTTGAGTGGGAGCTCCACCCACATGAATGTGGAAGAGGTGGGGGCAGCCCCATGGCTGGGCGCCATGCCCCTTGGGTGCCCCCCTCTCCCCTATAAAAGGCCCCCCTCTCCTCCTCTCACAACACACCTCCTCGTGAAGGATCTCTCTCCCCCTCTAGAATTTATTCACCATGGTCTCGGACTAGCGAGATACATGTTCCCGGTGGCTTTTCGGCAAGAAAGAGTTGTGCTTCCGCTGCATCGCTGGAGCGAGGAGGCGGAGGTTGCTCGGTGCCTCGAACGTGTGTGCGAGCACGGATGCGCTGCTGTTTTGCGGCGCTAGGACTTCCTCTCGATCTTGAGATCGGCAAGAGATCGTCTACATCAACCACGAGTTTGGACTCGTTAAGCTTTGTCGGTCTTCAAGGGTATGTTCTCTACGGATATACATCCGCCCGTTGTTTGTATCTAGTAGATAGATCTTGGTACATAGTTGTTTCCATCGTAGGAAAATTTTTGTTTTCTATGTTGCGAACCCTACAGTTGATCCACTGCCTGCACGTCCCCTCCATCATCAGTGGGAGGTAACGGGCGGCGAGTAGGTCAGTGTGACCCGCGATCCCCATTGCCATGAGGTATGTGTCGAGCCAGACTGCGGGGTCGTACGAGGAGTCGTATTTTTCTATCTCCTTTGGCGCCTTGAAGTTTGGCGGGTACTTCTCGCCTCGGATCATTGGTCCGAAGCACTTAGGGCCAAGTCGACTGAGCGACCCCATAGGCTCGCCATCGCGGCGATTAGTTAGGGTGTGCCGCAAGTCGTCGGGCTGGCGTGCGCGCCAGTTTTGGTTGTTGATGATGTGAGTGCGGGCGTCGATGGGTTGTCCGCTAGCGGCGACAAAGTTGGTCGCCGGCCTGGGGTCGTTGGTGGAGAGTGCCGCGTTCGCGGGTCGGTGTTGGAGCTGCAGTGGCTCTGGTGGCGGGCAATTGAGGGTGTTTGCCGCTGGGCGGCCGCTTGAGGCCGCTCTGCTTCCCAAGGAACGCGAGTATACTCGACCTTGCGAATCGGCGCCCGCTTTTTGCTGCTCCACGGCCTTCGCAAGCAGGGCCTTGACGTACTGGATCTGTAAGGCGCCGTCGCCAGTGGCCGTGATGCTATCGGCTGCTGCTCGGCCTGCCACGAGGTTGTCCATTGGGGTGGAGAACAGTGGGAGGCCGTTTGCGTCTCGCTCCCGTGAGGAGACAACTATCCGCGGTTGGTCCCTGGGAGGGGTGCGGTTGGGTGGTGGTGGGGCACCCATCGCCGTTGATCCTGGCGGGGGCCGGGCGCTTCCTCCTGGTGGCGCGTTCTCGCAGATCGCGCGCTCGGCTATGCGGGCCGGGTCGTTTTCGTCGTCGAAGTTCAGGGCACGCCCTTGAACGGTGGGGTTCAAGCGTGACCTGATCCGCTGTTGGTGGTAGCGTGACAGCTCCTGCGCCGTCACCTGCTCGAGGCGAAATTTTTCGCGCTCGGCCTGCTCTTTGCGTACCGCCTCCGCCAGTTTCAAGCGGAGTTCCTCGACCTCCGTTGCCGTGGCGTTAGGAGGGATTGGGGTGGAGAAAGGATCCTCCGGTGGATCGGTGCCGGTGGCCATGTAAGTCGCGGCGTGGCGACTGGCACCATCGCGGAGGTCGGCGGAGTTCTCCGACCCGGAGTCGAATTCGAAGATCCCGAGGATGGAGGGGTCCTCGAAGTCTCCCGCGTTGGAGACCTGGGCGATGGAGCCCGCGGATGAGGCCGCGGTGATGGATCCGGCGAGTGACGCCGGGGTCGCTGAGTCGGCGTCATCGGTGAGGGCCGCATCTTCTGCGGCCGCTGAGTTCCCGGCCACGTTGCTGTGGGCCGAGTTGTACTCGGAGGCGAGGCGGTGGATCGTGCGAACCTGGCTCTCGGAGAGCCGATCGCGTGGCGGCGACTCGCGGATGCGAGCCGAGTCCTCCGAGACGATGACGTCGGTGAGGCCGACGAAGAGGCTGATCGTGCCGATTGGCAGGATTACGCTGTGCGTGACGGGTCGCGCCGCCGGGACGTAGCTACTCGGCAAGATCTGGAGCATCTCGCCGATCGCTATCATGCGGCCGGTGGCGACCGTCTCGTTGATGGGCAGATTGGATCTCGCCGCAGAACACCGGCCAGACCGGCCAGGCCCCACGGTGGGCGCCACTGTCGTGGGAATGGTCACGGCAGATGCTGCAATCGGCAGCGAGTAGTAGAACGAGGGGCAAGGGCGGCCAGCCATCTGCGGTGCGAGATGAGGGCAAAGACACAGGGTTTTACCCAGGTTCGGCCCCCCGGAGGGTAAAGACCTACTCCTGCTAGATTGTATTATGGAGGTGTTTACAATGGGCGAGCTCGGCGGCTAGGCGGCGAGTCGCTTGGGTGTATGAGGGAACGCGCCTCTACTCACCCCATAGGGAGGTTTATATAGGCTCACCTCCCCTAGGGTTTACATATCTCAACCGATTCGGTTACAGCTTCGGTAATCGTTTAACCTAGTCCGACTGGGCCTATCTACACGCCTGGGCCTTCAGCTTCCAGTCGCTTGGTACCTTGCTGGGCCTTGATCCACTCGCCGTTCTGCAGGCCCACTCGCCAGCCCTTGGGCCAGTCGGAAACGTCCTGCTGAGTATACCCCAGTAGGCGTATCCCCATCATCCGTGCAATACTACTACCTCGTCGAAGAAACGGAAGTTCGACGGTCCCCCGCGCCCCACATCGAAGAAAGGTCAAACGCCGAAGATAGTCGATATCCCGCCGGCTCTTCCAAAGAGACCTTATGACAAGACCGACGAGGAAACTAACGCGGATGTGGCTTCCCAGATTAAGGCGCATTTTGCACCCAAAAAGCCTGAGCCAAAGCCGGTATATAATGAAAAGACAAAAAAGTGGGCTAAGTCCTTTCTTGAGCAACCATCCCAGATATCGATGAATCTAGAATCAGACTATGACCGGGAGATTATTAAGCAAGCATAGAAGAAAAAAATCACAAGTGCAAAAATCGGGAAGCAAGTTGCCCAGCTCGGAGCACAGAAGAATCAATCAGTCGCCCCGCTCAAAGTCATTTCAGACCTCGACAAGGCATTCAGAGCTGAAATGGATATGGACATGCAAATAATGGACCCTAGAGCCCGTAATAATGCTGCACTTATGGGAATCACTGTATCGGAGGCCAAAGCACTTGCTAACGAAGCAAATATGTCTCTTGGTTAATATTTAGGCTATGAAGATACGCCAGTGGGTCAGATAGTACAGCAGTATGTCCAAGGGCAGCATCTAGTCAGTAATGTGGAGCTCGCGTGTCTATCCACACATATGCGAAATCTGCATGAATGGTACATGTCGCAAGCAGAAAAAAAGCATCATAAAGATTGGTTTCCGGTGGACGTTAGAAAGGAGCATCACTTCAAACCATACTCGATACAGGTTCAAATGACCGAACTGTTTCAGTTATAAAACCAGCGCGCCCTCGACAAATCTATCATTGGTTGCTACTGTCTATAAGTTATTTATTTCTATAATTAAGTTTGTAGCTTTAGCTCGTTCATTGCATTTAATATATTATCCTAACTATATATCCTTTTGTATGATGATATTATATTCTGCAGAATGAAGATGCTTGAATGCAAAAGAGCTAGAAGATACGATGTTGGGTTCATTGACCCATATATCAGTAATGAATATACGTTAAAGAATCACCCAAAGACGTGGAGGAAGACCTGTCCAGGTTCTTAACCGAGCATAATTTTGTTAAGGAAATAGTATTTCCTTACAACTTCAAGTGAGTGTTTCTATCTTGTACACATTTTATTTTTTGCTTACTAGATGAGCTATGCATGTATGCTTATGTAAATGTCCGCAGATTCCACTGAAACTTGCTACACATTCAAGTTGACAACTCCCTAATTAAAGTCCATGACTCATTAAGTTTGGACCAAGAGAAGTGGAGCGACATGAAAGCAATGCTCCATAAGTAATTTCAATCATTATCGCATTATATCGTCCCCTTTCATTCATTTCCTGATATCAAGTAACTAATAACTCCTTTGTTCATTTTCTTTGCCGAGCAGGTGTTGGACACGGTTCAGACAGAAAATACCAGGTCCATTCAAAGATGAGCTAACTTATAAAATGGCGAAGAGTTTACAGAAGCCACCGGGAACTCATTTATACGGATACTACGTCTGTGAGTACATCCGAGAGTTGACCAGTGAGCGGAAAGTTGACTCACATTATATTTATGATTTGCGGGAGAAACTAGAGCCAGACCAGCGCATAAGAGCAATTCAAGAGGAGCTGGCGGGATTTATGATGAAGGAAGTCCTTGATGTACATTGAGAGCATTATGCGGATGACGTGGAACTCGATTTGCCTTAGTCATCTTCATGTAGCTCATATGATATATATATTCATCAATGACCATGTAATTTCAAAACATTTCTTCCTTTTGATATGATTGATTATATGTATGCTTGCAAGGGATCGATCTTATATAAATGCATCGACGTGTAGTGTGTATGTAGTAGCGTATAATATGTCTACTGAAATATATGTTTGTTATAGTGAAACACAAAACGAAAAAGGAACAAAATGGCAAAAAAAAAAGGAAATACACAATCTCTGCCGCGGCAGAGAAATGTGGTGTTTCTCTGCCGCGACAGGAAACCTTTTAGTCCCGGGTGGTGTTACAGTCCGGGACTAGAGGGTTTCCGCCCCCCGCGGCGCTGAAACAGCCACGTGGCTGTTATCAGTCGCGGGCCGTTGCGTGCCGGGACTAGAGGGGGGGGGGGGGCTCTAGTCCCGTTTTCGCAGTCCCGGCCCAAAACCGGGACTACAGCCCGTTGCGGCCCGGGACTGGAGGCCCTTTTTTCACCAGTGTGACAGGCTCGCCTCGGGCCCTGGCGGGATGTGACACGTGTCACTTTCCTAGCTTTTCGCCAGGGCACTTTTGCCTTTTAAGGGGCAGTTTTGACGATGCAATGTTGCATTAGTTATATTTGTAAAAAAATCTAAAATGGTCGAGGCCCCCCCTACGTCGTGTCGTCCGGTTGCATGCACCGACAAAAATCCATTTCGTGCATCAGGGGTAGCAGACTACTAGCAGTCAGACACCAGCTAGCTATAGCTTAGTGCAGTGTGCACAAAACACATTAATCGATCTTCATCGGCCTATGAATCCACGGAGAGCAACGATCAATGCTAACCATCTACCGCTACTTCTCCAGCTCTCTGTCCAAACACAGTAAAGAGCTCCAGTTTTTTCTTTGTTTGTCTGAAATATTACTACTGAAGTGCTTCACTCCCACCCAAACCCAATGCAAATTTTCTCTCGTGGAAAACTTGCCAACGTACGGAGTACACTCGAGTCGAGTGATCGATCTCCTGCCTCTTTTGGCCAAGGAACGTGCAACCCATTCCCTCCCATTATAGGGATGTAGAAGTGGGATAATTAGGACAAGTGGGATACCATTTTTAGACTATTAGACTAATTCAAAATTAAGTGGGACAAATGGGATAAGCTAGATTTGACATATCCCGCTTATCCCACTTATCTCATCTAGATTAAAGTTAGTCTAATAGTCTAAAAATAATATCTCATTTATCCCAATTATTCCACTTCTGCATCCCTAGTCCCATTCCATTCCATTCCAGAGGATTGAATGCACTCTCGCTCACTCGCTCACCTGCAGGCAGATGATTGGAGATTTCAAGGACGATGAAGCTGGGGACCCCTTCTATCCCCATGGTCCAGGCCCAGATCTCCCCACAGTCCGTTCCGTCACGGACGTGATCGATCCTACGCCGTAGGATCACCAGCCGACGGCGGAGATGACGCCGACTTTTCACCAGGTCCTTTCGCTTTTGCACAAATACAGTTACCAGGTCGCTTTGTTTTAGTACTTGGGGTCGCGTGATCGCTCGCTTTCTTCACCCGTGCCATATGGTCGTGCTCGCACAGGGCAAAGTACGTACGCCGTGGCTTCCAAAATGTACACGTACGACACGCCGCTTTCCTATACGCCATACAGCCATTATTACAGTAGTACGGTACAAATCTTCCAAAGTTGTTTGCTGTCTCTCCGCACGCCCTTCCCGCGGGGACTACTGTACTGCACATGGCTACTCATGGTAATTAAAGACCTTTTTTTTCGTTTGTTTTTTTACCAGCAACGGAAAAATCACGACGGTGGGCACTGGGTAAGCAGATAGTACTATCTTGTAGTAGTAGTATAGCGAAGCCTAAAAGGCATTTTTAATTATCACCGAAAAATAATTTATTGAGATCTATCTCAAAGCATTTTTTTTTAATTATAACCCTAACCCTAACCAGGCCGCGCCGCTCCATCATTGCGCCAAAGACATCTTCTCTCCCAACCAAAGCTCCACGACCGTGACCACGCGGAGAAGTCGAAGAGCCTCTGCGGTGCGGGAACATGGTGGATCTGGTGGTGGTGACGGATCTAGTGGCGGCAATGCCGGAGGTGGTCGTCGGTGTGTAGATTAGTATGTGGAAAAGCGGAGGTCTAATGGGTGATTTGGTGGTGGAGGAGCGGAGGGGTGGTGGGGCATTTGACGGGTAGAATATGGATATTACCCACGGGTAGGATAATGGTTATAAGTCTATACCCGTGCTGGTACCCATTACTTAACGGGTAGGATATGAGTATTACCCATGGGTATACGGTATCCGCGGGTACCCATACCCATGGTAAAATTGCCATCCTTAAATACAGCCCGTAGGTGTAATATTACTCCCTTGACTATCCTATTCCTAGCGGTACACTACTCACGGCGGTCGTCGGTCTAGTATTTTACTGCAGGTTACGTGCAACTTCCGACCGACGAAATGGCGACTGAAAGTTGAAACACATACTACCGAGTAGATTGCAACTACGGCTGGTTGCTGACTTTGCTGGTTTCAGTATCATTATTCATGAGAAAGAAGGGAGTACCTACCGTCACCTAGCACCTAATACTACATAGCAGCCAGGTGTTTTGTCCTTATGTATGCCCCACGATTTTCCCCACTTATTTTCTCGGATTAAATCTCATATATCTTGACTCGATCGACCGACCTTTTTGTAGCTGGGTCTGAACAATCGTCCAAACTATCCATCTATCCTGATAAGATGTCCGGCACTGTGCCGAATGTACGCATCTATGCATGGATCCTTTCTATCCCCAGAAAAGGAAAAGAAAGAAGCAATAAAACCAGAGATCAGTAGGAGTTCTACAATTCTGCTACGGATTATTATGATCGATCTCGCATGCCATCGTAGTACGTACACAAACAAATTAAATCGAAGGAAGTATACTAATGTCACTGCTGCATAGAGTTAATAGCATAGAACTACCAGTTTCTGAGCAAAATTCCGGAAATCTACCAGTTTACGATTTCGCAGCAAAAATCTGCCACATTTGGCGTCCGTTTTCTCAAACAACACTAAACGCCCGCTAAACGCGAATTGACACCAGATCTGACAGGGATGGCCCACCGTAAACGATGACGTGGCAGGTCTGGACGGCGAGCGGCACGGCCGTTAACTCCCGTTCACGGCAGGAGTGGGGCCTACTACTTGGCGCTGTCCTAACGCGCTGGGTCTTCCTCCCGACCGTTTTCTTCCCCGCTCGCCCACGCTCCTGCGACAGAGCGCCACCGCCGACACCACCGCCCCGCCATTGCCGTCGCCGTCCCAGTCAAGCGCAGCCCTCGCCATGCCTAGCTGGCACGACGGTTCTGAGTCGAGCAACTCCTACGTAGGGGTAAGCTCCAGTCCATCTCCCTCCCCCCATTTTCAAATTAGGGTTCGTCCGAAATTGGGATTTGTTGATTTGTCGTCAAATTAGGTCGATTAAAGTTGATTTCTTCTTTGATTAGGACCTCTCTTGTCTGGACTATGCTCCTAATGTGATTGATGACCCGCTATTTTGCGGGATAGCCGTGGGCGCCGAGCGGTGTGACATGCACAAGTTGGAGCCACGCAGATGCGTAGCCTTTGATGGGACAGACACAGGAAGGAGATTCTACATGTGCCAGATTGAAAATGTAAGTTATTTACTCCATCCTTGTTGAGAATTCTCAATCTGTTACTGCCAAGCTTAGTTTTTGATTACTGCCTCTCTTACTGTCAAGCTTAGTTTTTGATTACTGCCACTGGCATAGTTTACTCAAGCTTAAACCACTGCCATAGTTTAGTTACTGACATAGTTTACTCAAACTTAAACCACTGACATAGTTTAGTTACTGCCACTGACATAGTTTTGTACTCAAGCTTAAGCATGCTTTAGTTTAGTTTACTTATGTAGCTTAAACACAGTTACTCATGTCAGTAGCTTAAACCATTGAAAACTAAAGCAATCAACTGTGGTTTCCAGGGTTGTACCCATGATATATTTAGCTCACATTTGAATGAAATGCTTATACCCATGCTATGTTTAATTTGCAGCAAGCAATCAACTGTGGTTTCCAGTCTTGGATAGATAAAGAGTGGCCTAACACTCTCAATAATGCACTAAGCAAGTTGTGGTCAATGTATGATGACTGCAGTAGCACTATGATGTTTGAGAGAGTTGAGAGAAGGAGCAGGGAGCTTCAGGAGTAGAAGCACATACAAGCTTTGAAGAATGAGGTCGAGGTTCTGAAAAATGCAAAAGAAGAACTGAAGAATGTGTTAAAATCCCAGGCTGATGTGTTTAGGGTCAAACAAAACAAGGTAGAGGCTGGAAGAGATGCCCTGCTGGAAGAGAAGAAGAAGTGGGAGGCAGAAAGAGCTGTTCTGCTGGAAGAGAAGAAGAGGTGGGAGGCAGAAAGAGCTATCCTGAAGGAAGAGAAGAAGAAGCTGGAGTATACCATCTATGAAATGTTCCAGGCAAGTCATGAGAACAAAGTAAAGCTGAAGAAAATCAAAGCTATCTGTGATGAGTGATCCTTCTATTACTGTAATGTTTGTTGTGGAACTATCTATGTAATCCTTTTATTATGAAACTATCTATGTAATCTTAGCTATGTAATGGAACTATCTATGTGATCCTTTTATTATCTGTTATGGAACTATGTGATCCTTTTATTGCATCTTGAAATGCTTTGGTTCAGCTGTTTGTGTACCTGTTTGTGCCTTGGATTTGAAATAAAGTCCCTTTTTTTCTTTTTGTTCAGCTGCATGTGCCTTGGATTTCAAATAAAGTGCACCATTTTCAAAGGGTTCAATCTAAGATGAAAAATACCAGTGCATGATGCAAACTACATATGAAATAAAGTATACAATGATCAACAAAATCTCCATAATTTAGCACAAATAGTTTTGCATATCAACTGGATATGTCTTACATAGTTTTGCAACATAGGTAGATAGGTTCAGCACAAATACATAGGTCCAGCACAAATAGATAGGTCCAACACACATTTAGCAGCACAAATACATAGGTCCATTAAATTAACTAAGAAACATGAATTATTTTCCAGCATTTGAACTGTCAGCAACAGGCTTCTGACCCTTCTTCCTGTAGCTGCCATATTTACCAGTAGTAAGGTAACCTTGCATCTTATGTGTAGGCTTGAATGCCCTGGAATATACCCTGGTGCTGGTAGCATTTGTTGTTGTAGAAACTGGTCTTGGTGCTATGAAATCCATGGTACTTGGTGCACTATTAGCAGAAACTGGCCTTGGTGCACTTCTTGCCGGAGCACTAGGAACTGGAGTAGATGAAGCAGTAGGTGCTGGAGCACTATGAGCTGGAATTGGATGCCTGCTTGATGAAGCACTAGGAGCAGTAGAACCTGCTCTTGGAGGCCTTCTTGCTGAACCAGATGATTCAGTATAGTCCTGCCTGATAGCCTGATACAATTCCACTAACAATTAATATATGATTACTAGTTACCAAATAAACAAGAACAAGAACAAGTACTAGCTACTAACCTGGTGATCATTTTTTCTTACTTGCAGGCTTGGCCTCAAAGCTACCTGACAACTAGTATACCTATGACCTACTAGCTTGCAGTTACTGCAAGTGATAGATCCCATTCTAGATGTATCCCTAGGGGCAGGTACCTCAAATTTTCCTTTCCTTCTCTTGTACTGTTTCCTACCAGGTTTCTCCCTGAATACAGGTGTATCTATGTCTGGTGTGTTGGTACTAGTCCAATCTTCAGGGCCAGGAACAGGGTAGTTGTATGCCTGAATGTCTCAATGTACATGGGATTTTTGAAGAAATCATTTACATAATCCTCTGGATGTTGCTGTACTTTCATGATAGCTGCAATTGCATGATTGCAAGGAATCCCTGTAAGATCCCATTTCCTACAGCCACATGTCTTGTTAATCAAATTTACAGCAACAACTCTACCACTTGAACTTGTAACTCGCCATAGACCAATCTCACAGTTTTGAGCATTGCAATCCCTGGACCACCTCTTGGACTCTGCAAGTTTCTCTGTGTAGAATGGAGTTATATCCCACCTTGATGCTGCTGCTTTCACCCTAGTGCCACTGTACTTCACCATGAGTTTGTTTCTTATTCCTTCAAGCATTGTCCTAATTGGTTTGTTTCTCACATTCAGGATCATCCTATTGAATACTTCACTAATATTGTTCACAACTAGGTCTGTCTTACAGTTATTGTCAAATAGGTGTCTTGCCCATGTCTCAGCTGGAATTTTCACTAGCCACTCATATGCCTCTACACAGTCCCTCTTCATTGATTCCATTGCCAAATCAAACCCATTCTTTGTGTAAGAGTAGCTAGCTGCATCCATATATATTTTTAGTTCTGGGCCCCTAAAACCTGCTGCCTGGAAGTTGGCATAAATATGCCTGAGACAAAATATCTGTGGAGAATTTGGAAAAACTTGTGAAATTGCTTTTAACAGTCCCTTCTGCCTGTCAGAGATAATGGTGTAGTTACCAAATTTGCCAGATTCTCCAATACAGTGCCTAAGTTGAGTTAGGAACCAAAGCCAGCTAGCTTGATCTTCCTTGTCAACTACACCAAAAGCAATTGGAAACATGTTGCTGTTTCCATCTCTCCCAGTTGCAGCAAAAATTTGCTGCCCAGTGTTCAATTTGATGAAACACCATCTACTCCTATGAATGGTCTGCATCCATTGAGAAAACCTTGGAGTGAAGCATTGAAGCATATGAATAACCCATGGAATCTTGGGTTAGGGCTAGGATGTTCCACAAGCTCCTTGGTTGTCACTACACACCTGCTTCCTGGGTTGGTCTCTAGTATAGCATTCAAATAATCCTTCAGCCTAGTATATTGTTTCTTCTGATCTCCAATGACAGAAGCAAATGCCTTCATTCTTGCTCTGTAGGCTTTGCTCTTTGGCACTTCAACTCCATACTTCAACTTAGCATTGTTTATCAAAGTGTCAACAAAAGTATTTGGGTATGTCCTTATTGCCTGCACAGATTGAAATTCTAGCCAATAAATGGTGACTCTTGTGTTCTCACCATGAGCTATGCAAGTGTGCTCATACTTGAATTTCCTAATGCAAAAAGTTTGCTCATTTTCAATCTTGGATGCTGTCAAGTAGAACTCACACCCCTGTTTCTTGCCTTCATCAGTGCACCACACAATGATCCTGGAAGGAGTGTTCCTGTGAAAGTGGAAGTTCCTGAGCTGGGCTATGTGGTAGTTTCTGAGAGCTACTCTGAACTGGTAAACATCTAGGAAGCAAAGCTTGATGCAGAATTGCAAGTGTGGGTCTACTCTGTTGGGATCATACCACATCCTCTTCTTCATCTTCTTTAACTTTCTCTTCTTGCAACTTGCTAGTGTGTACTTATGAACTGCCCCATCATCATCACTATCCCCTATATCTTCTGGACTGAGGTCCTCATCACTGGAAGGAATGAAAGAAGGGAATGGTGCTTCCTCTGCCTCATGGTGACAGTTGCTAGTTGGGCCTGGCCTAGCTACCTTTTTCTTGGAAAAATAGTTATCCTCAACAGCCTCCTCATTTGTTTCTATGTCATTTTTAGTTCCTACATCATCAAAGAACTCCTCCACATCTGTGTCCCCTTCAAAATGCAGACAAGGGTCCTCTCTCTGCTTCTTCATTTGTTCCATCTTCTCCATTATTGCAACAGCTTCATGGTCCATGGCTTTCTCCCTCTTCTCACTCCTTAATTTCTTAATTAGTTCTAACTCAGCAGCAACCTGTCTGTTGTGCTCTCTCTTGTGCTCTTCAAAGTTAACCTGACTAGGATACATCCACTCCTCATTCTCTAAATCAGCATTCTCTGAATCACCATTCTCCGAATCAGCATTCTCTGAATCACCATTCTTTGAATCTTCATGGATAACTTGTACAACAACACTCTATTTTTCATTATGTATCATCTCTGGTTCAAAAAAATTACAGGTTTCTTGAGTGCCCATGAACAACACATTAGAAAAATCAATTGCCACTGGCACAATTTCTTTCTCATCATTATCTGATATTAAGTTGTAGCTCACACCATCTGAATCAACTGATAGTTTTATTGGTTCTTGTATCATCTCTGGTTCTTCTTCTCCAATGTGAAGGCCAGCTGGCCATTTTTCTACATTTTTCCTGAGAACAGTGATATTCAAAACACTGCCAGCTTCATAAATGGCCAGGATCTCCCTTACACTGGCCATGCTTTCAATTGCCATCATCCCATCCTGTCCTTTCCCCTTTTCCCTCACAAAATACATGTTGTCCCTATATCCATACCCATGACACTCTACTAAAGCTGCCAGATTCGACACTATTATGTCAGATCTACTAAGTGTCCTCTCCAGATTGTCTTCCCCATGAAAATGAAACCTGATCTCGCAAAGTCATCATCTAGGCTACAAAAATTACAAAAAAAACCAGATGGCATATTCAGTAAGAAATGATGACAGCCACATTGAAGAGATCAGTACTAGATGATGACAGCCACATTGAACAAAATTGGAGAGGGTTGACAGCCACATTCAATAGATTTAATACTATGGAATCCTATCAAGTGGCGAATTAACAGATCATAACTAGACAGAGGGGGGAAATGGGGAGAGAATAAGTGAAAAAATGACTTACTCGACTCCACCGAGTGGGGAAGCCCATCGATGGCTGCTTTTTGATGGAGACGAGATCACCGCCCGCGCCAGTGCAGCCGCTGACCTTGCCTCCTGGTTCAGCACCGGCAGCGGTGGCGAATCAGTTGATCCCACACCACTGCGGACAGAGCCCACGCCACCGCGGATAGATTCGGCGCCGCCCGCGAACGAATCAGCACTTCCACCGCCGTAGCTTGTTCTGCCGCCGCCGCCACCATTGCCGCTGCCGGCGGCGCCGCTGGGAGTCGTCGCCATTGCCCAAGGTACAGACGCACACTTCAGACACGAGCTAGTAACTGAAACCTACCGCCTTAGGACAACGCCAAGTAACGGACGTTAACGGCCGTGCCACTCGCCGTCCAGACCTGCCACGTCATCGTTTACGGTGGGCCATCCCTGTCAGATCTGGTGTCAATTCGCGTTCAGCGGGCGTTTAGTGTTATTTGAGAAAACTGACGCCAAATGTGGCAATTTTTTGCTGCGAAATCATAAACTGATAGAATTCCGGAAATTTTTCCCAGAAACTGGTAGTTCTACGCTATTAACTCCTTCTTCATATAAACATGGCCGAGCCCCCCCCCCTACATGTCATCCGGTTGCACGCACCGACAAAAATCCGTTTCATTCATCGAGTGCAGCAAAACTAGTACTCCCAGTCAGACACCAGCTAGCTAGTGTGCACGAAACGATCTCCATCTCGGCCTGTGACTCCACGGAGAGCAACGATCGATGCTAACCATCGAGTGATCTACTACTACTTCTTCTCCCGTTCTCTGTCCAGACACAATAAAGAAGAGCTCTAGTTTGTTTGCCTGAAATACCATATCTATTGTAGTGCTTCACTCCCACCTAAGAGCATTTTCACTCGTTGGACGAACCCAGACCGAAATCTGGGTTTTTTTTTGACCGGACGAAACAAGTTTTCGGTCTGGATACGCCGAGTTTCCCACGCGCGTACCCAGACGAGTTCCCGCGTTTTGCTCGCTTGTTTGCTGAAGAAGCCCAAGACAATTAGTGATGACGCATAGTCCAACATCTCCTTCGAAGTATCCATCCCTCTTCAGGCGACGGTCAAGGTCTAACGACCGACCGGTAGATCCATCCATCAGATCAAATCACTTCAGACCTAACATTCCCTCTACACATCCATCGATCATGTGACCAAGAATCATTCGCCGGCGATCGAGTATAGGATAATAAAGCCTCCAGCGTTCATGCATTCCCTTTCTTTTCCAAGGGGGGAGAAAAGAAAGAAAGAAAAGAGAAAAAAACAAATTAAAGGCAACCGCTACGAAAGTTGGAGCCTGGCCGATTCGACTCTGTCGCTAGCTAGCTGGTTTTCACTTTCACCCGGGACGTCCCCAGGTGTATGCGCCCAGATCCTCTGATCTCAGAGGAGATGGACGTTGCCCCCTACGGGTCGAACATGGGTGAGGGGCTGGAGTATCTCGGGCTCTCGGGATGGGCCGCGCTACAGTCCTCCCCACCCCGCAGCCCAATGGTGCCTTGCTCCTCTCCCAGCGACGGGATGGTGGTGGCTCCGCCGCTGTCCCCTCGTTCCCCCGGGGCGGTGTGCTACACCCTCTCCCCGGGCTCTCCCCCCGCTTCACCCAGGAAGCTGCTGACCGGGGAGCCGGCAACCCCGCCCCCCTCGGCTGGTCTGTCACTCTCGGTCTTCCCCGACAATCCCGAGGCGACGGTCAAGGCTCCCCCCTCCAGGCGCACGCGTCCACCTCCTCCCCTGCCTTCCCGTGCTAGTGCCAGGATTGCTACCGCGAGAGCCAGGACTAGCGGGGAGGGGCGGGAGCCGACCGTCCTCGAGCAGGCGGAGGCGCTGGCGGCCTCACGCAACCTTGACCCTGGTACGTCTCGTCCCCCATGCTCTCCAACTTCTATTCTCTCTCCCCCTCCGGGTCTAGGTTCTCGGTTTTGGCAGAGGTCCCAGAGGAGCAATTAGCTATTGTGGCCAGGGATAGCGGGATCGTGTTTCGTGGGGAGCGTGGCCCATGCTTGGAGCAGATTGCGGCACTAAAGGCGAAGGAGGTCTACGATGGAGTATTGGCGGCCTCTCGTGCTCAGGCGGAGCAGGAGAAGCTGGCCACACTCCATGCCACCTCTAGCACTGGGTTGCAGGGCCCGGTGACTAGGGGAGGCAGCCCACCTCGCCCGTTGATTGTGGAGACCTCCCTCACGACTCCCCAGGTGGGGGGGAAGAGAGGAAGGCCTCCCAAGCCAGTGTCCAGCCCTCGACAGGAGGTAGGGCCCGATCTGTCCCCCGTAAGGGATCCCCCCTGATAGTATTCCCCAATGAGTCGCCCGATCTTCCTCCTAGATTGGAACATCCGGGGATTCGAGAATGCTGGCCGTAGGCAGCAACTGCGGGACTATTTGAGACAGGAAGATGTCGACATTGTGGGCCTCCAGGAGACGATTAGACAAGACTTCTCGATCCCTGAGTTGCAGGGATTGAGCCGCCACAAGTTTGCCTGGCACTGGTTGCCAGCCAGTGGCCACTCGGGAGGAATCCTCTTAGGGGCTAAAGAGGACACCTTTGAGGTGGATGATATGGACAGTGGGGAATTCTTTGTGAGTATGTTACTCACCCATAGACGATCTCACCTTAGTTGGGAGGTGATCATTGTCTATGGCCCTGCGGATCATCGCCGCTCCCCTGCTTTCCTGGCTGAACTCTGAACTAAGGTGGGGAGTTGCTCCAGTCCAGTGGTGGTGGCCGAGGACTTTAATCTTATTCGATCCCCAGAAGAGAAGAGCTCGGATAATGTGGATCTTTCCAGGATGCGTATGTTCAATGACTGCATTGCTGACCTCGCCTTGCGGGAGATCACCCGTGGGGGGGGGCGTTTTACCTGGTCTAACAACCGGGTAGACCCGATCAGGAGTGTGCTTGATCGGGTCTTAGTTTCAGTAGAATGGGAAATGGCCTATCCCTTGTGTTCGCTTCGGACTGTCACAAGGGTTGGTTCGGACCATTGCCCACTCCTACTCTCGACGGGTGAGGGCTCTCCGCCAAAACCCAGCCGGTTCCACTTCGAGAACTTCTGGCTTCAGCAGCCGGGGTTTGTGGAGATGGTTCAGGCCAAGTGGAGTGCAGCGATAGGGACGGTTCAGAGGGCGCGCACGGCGGTGGACGTTTGGCACCTCTGCGCTCCGATGGCCCGTCAGTTCATGCGTGGGTGGGGGGCTAACCTTGGCGCCGAGCTGCGGCGCAGAAAAGGGGACCTCCTCACGTCCATCCAGGACCTAGATAGGGCTGCAGATACGGTAGGCCTCTCTATGGAGGAATGGCTCCAACGTTATGCATTGGAGGATTACCTCATGGAGATTTTTCGGGGCGAGGAGACGTTCTGGCGGCAAAGGAGCCGCCAAAACTGGCTCCTCAAAGGGGATGCGAACACGGCCTACTTCCATGCCATTGCTAATGGCAGGCGTAGGAAATGTTCCATCCCCTGCCTCTGGGATGGTGGACGTCTCCTGGAGGAGGCCAGAGACATCACCTCCCATATCTACTCCTTCTATAAGGGGCTATTCTCGGCTGGCCCCCGGACTGGGGTCGCATTAGCCGGTGACTTCTGGTCTGAGCGGGCCAGGGTTTTCGATGCGGAGAACGTTGAGCTCACGCTCCCGTTCCTGCCAGCGGAGGTGGAACTGGCCATTATGGAGATGAAGGCTAACTCGGCCCCGGGCCCGGATGGCCTTCCTGTCGTGTTCTTTCAGAAATTCTGGAACTGCATACAGGGGGATGTTATGCCTATGTTTCAGGAGCTATATGTCGGGACCCTCGTGATGTCGCGGTTAAACTTTGGCGTGATCACCTTGATCCCCAAGGTGGTGGGGGCCACGGATATTCGGCAGTTTAGACCGATCACGGTAATCAATGTAATCCAAAGGATTATGTCCAAGGTATGTGCGCGTAGGTTGGCGCCTCTAATGGAACGCCTGACGCACTCGTACCAGTTCGCCTTTCTTAAGGGTAGATTCATCCATGATGGGATCCTGGAACTCCATGAGATTATTCACGAGGTAAAGGTGGGACGCCAGCGGGGCGTCTTCCTGAAGCTTGACTTCCATAAGGCGTAAGATAGGCTAGATTGGGCCTTTCTTCGCCAAGTCCTCCAACGCAGGGGCCTCGATGATCGCATGATAGGGTGGATCATGCAGATCGTCATGAGCGGGAACACGGCAATTAACATAAATGGGGAGGTAGGCCCCTATTTCAAACCCACGTGTGGGGTTAGACAAGGGGACCCGATCTCCCCAATCCTGTTCAATGCCGAGGTGGATGCCTTGGCGGAAATCATGGATAAAGCCAAGATTTCTGGCCACATCTCTGGTGTGGTGGGGCATCTGATCCCGGGAGGGGGGGTCACTCACCTCCAATATGCCGATGATACCATGCTTATGGTAGAAGGGTCGGAGCAGGATATCAGAAACCTGAAATTCTTGCTTCTTTGTTGTCTGGCCTCAAAATCAATTTCGACAAGAGTGAGGTGATGGTGTTGGGGTATCCCGTGGAAGCTTAGCAGCGGATTGCTGATAACTTGAACTGTCGGCTGGCATCGTTCCCCATGAACTACCTGGGGATGCCAGTCAGGGACACCAGGCTTCTGTCTAGGGACCTGGAGCCCCTTATGGGTCGGGTTAAGGCGAGATCCGAACCATGGCAAGGCAGGTTTACCTCCAAAGGGAGCAAGACCATCCTTATTTACGCATGCTTATCCAGCCTCCCCATGTACATCATGGGTTTGTATATCCTGCAGGAAGGTGTGCACGCCAACTTTGACAAGGAGCTTTCTAGGTTCTTTTGGATGGCAAATGATGGTCACCAAAAGTACCACATGGTTAAGTGGGCGGACATTTGCGCCCCCAAGGATATGGGGGGCATAGGGATCATTTCCTCTCGTCACATGAATGTGGCCCTCATGCTTCGTTGGGTTTGGCGGATCCTGACGGACGGCGGGGGCCTGTGGCTAAAGTTGATCAAAGCTAAGTATCTGCGCGGGTGCCCACTCCTAGCCTATGATCGTCGGGAGGGCTCTCAGTTTTGGAGAGCCATCCAGGACATCAAGCCAGCGATCCGGAAGGGGCTTGTTATTTCCACTGGGGATGGGAGAAACACCATCTTCTGGCTCGACCCTTGGGTGGGTGGGCGCCCCCTGCGTCTCCTGACGCCCGAGCTGTTCGCGATATGCACGGATCCTTTGCTCTTGGTGGCTGATGCCTTCCAGGACGGAGTCTGGCACGTTGCGTTCCGCCGGAACCTTGGGGGCGCTGAGCGAGCGACCTGGGAGGGACTTCGGGACAGTCTTCCATTGCCCCACTCCCAATCCCCAGATAGTATGTCCTGGCACCTTTCGCCCTCGGGCGTGTTTTCTGTGGGGTCCATGTACCGGGCCCTCTTCGGTGGGCCCTCCACTTCTTGGTCGTCACCTCTGTGGAAGGCCCCCCCTCCCCTTGAAGATTAAGATCTTCCTTTGGCAGTTGTTACGTGATCGGCTTCCTTCAGGGGTGGAGGTGGCCAAGCGGCAGGGCCCGGGGAATGGCCTTTGTCCGCTTTGTGCGGTCCCGGAAACGGGGCATCACATTTTCTTTTCCTGTCCCGCAGCTCGCTTCCTTTGGAACTTTACCCATGAGGCCCTGGGGCCGTCGTGGCAGGCCGCGGACCTGGGGGAATTCCTGGATGCCAATGCGAACCAGACCGGTAGGAGGAGGCGCCTCTTCTGGTTCCTGTTCGCAGGGATGACCTGGACATTATGGAACATCCGTAACAAGATGGTCATCGAGCGTGTCTTTCTTCGCAGTGCCTCTGACTCGATCTTCAAATTTCTCGCTTTTTTGCAGCAGTGGTACCCGTTGAGTAGGCAGCGGGACAGGGCGCGGCTGGACGGGATGATTGAGCACCTCATCGTGGCGGCACGCCAACTTGCTTCTCCCTCCGGGTCCTGAGCGCGCCCTTGGGGCGTGTTTGTATCCGTGTGTGCTAGACTGTGTGGGTGTTGAGTGTGTTGCGTGATCTCTGTGTTTGGTGTTGAACTTTGTCGCGTGGTCTGGATATTGTATGGTTGTTGCTTTATTTATAAAGCTGGACGTATGCCTGTTTCGAGGATTCACTTTCACCCGGGAGACACGTCTGCGCTCTCGGGCGGTTAAATTTTAAGCTTGACAGACTCGACGAAAGTGCATGAGTAATTCCCTTTGTCAAAAGGCATGACTGTCTTTTTTTTGTTGTTGTTTGGCCTAGTCCTAACACTAGCTCGGATTGGTTAATAGTGTTGGAGTTGAGAAAATTTAAACTGTGTTGACGAGTGGAGCGGGGAGAATGAGATCCCGACGTGGTAGATTCTGCTTCGGGAATGGGGCGGCCGGGGAAGAATCAGCTATCTAGCTAGCTAGCGGTTTCGTTCAGGCTATACTGTTAGTATTCCCTGCATTTGAGTTTTATCTTCGTTTTATTATTTAGTCAGAAGATCGAATCATACCGGCGTCTTGTACAACAACTGAACAACAGTAGTGTTGTTTCTTTTCCATGCATGCTCTCTACTACTCTGATTATACGTACGCTAGTTTTTGACTCTGATGGCCATCGTTTAGAATTCCAGTGGCCTCCACGCACACACACCGAACTGTCGGATGGAGAAGCCACGTACGTGCATGCACTCTCCTCCTAAACGTACGTACGTGCACGTGAAAAATGTACCATTGCCACTCCTCAGATCAAGGAACAATTAATCGGACCCCAGGATTTGAGGATCGGATCAGAGCCACGCAATGATGAGCGCGTCACGTTCCCTATCTATCTAGTCATGGATTATTGCAGCAGATTCACCTATGCATGTACGTGCAGTTGAGTAGGCGTACACATGTACGTGCAGTCCTAGCAACAAGCAGCAGATGTGCGACGTTGCACGTCCAAAACTTGCCTCTGCTTGTATATTTCTACTTGTACCCGCCGCCCGCCGTATGCAGCACTTGACTACGAGAAGGGTTCTGCCTGCCGGCCGGAGTACGTACTACGTAGAGTACGATCTCTGCTTGTACCGTCAGTATACCCTGCAACTGCAACCCAATGGAATGCAGAGAAATACTAAATAAACACACTTGTGTTCCTGCAAGTCAAACTACGGGGCAGCCAGGCATGCACGTCTTGCTTGCTTGCTGACGAAGCCCAAGACAATTACTCCAGTGATGACGAGTAGTAGTCCAACAACATCTCCATATTATATTAGATGATCCTTCCCTGGGGGAGGCGGCGGTCAAGGTCTCGAACGACGACCCACCGGTGGAGCCAGTTGCATGCATGCATGGATCCATCCATCAGTCATCAGATCAAATCATTTCAGACCTAACATTCCCTCCCTCCACATCCATACATCCATCCATCACGTGACCACGAATCATTCGCCGGCGATCGATCGACTAGAATAATAAAGCCGCCAGCATTCATGATGCATTCCCTTTCTTTTTTCCAGGCGATCGATCAACTATGCATGGACCCAATCCCCAGAAAAGGAAAAGAGAGAAGCTAGAAACCAGATAGATCAGTAGGAGTTCTACAATTCTGCTACGGATTATTATGATCGATCTCGCATGCGATCGTACTACTATGGGCGAATTTTGAGTGAATATAGGCGATACAGACGAACTTTGATCAAATATGCTCGAATTTTGGGCGAATATGGTCGATACGGACAACTTTGGGTGAATATATTGTCTAGTCCTATTCATCGGTTCGGACTGTTGGTTGCGTTGGCTAGTGCATGTAGTTCAATATGGTATCAGAGCAGGAGGTCCTAGGATCAAATCCTGACCAACTTAAAAATTAAAACAAATATTGCGGCTCTCAAAACATACGTCACAATAGTCCAAAGGACAAAGACGTAGGGTGAGTGTTAAAATATATTGTCTAGCCCTTTCTATCGGTTCAGACTGTTGGTTGCGTTGGCTAGTGCATGTAGTTCAATACGAATATGGGCAATACGTACGAACTTTGGGCGAATATGCCTGAATTTAGGCGAATTTTATGGTCTATATGGACGAACTTTGGACGAATATAGTCTATATGGGCAAACTTTGGGCGGATATGGGTGAATATGGGCGAATATGGACGAACTTTGGATGAATAAGGACGAATATATGCTGACTAGGCGGGTCCATTCGTCGAATTCGCTTCGTCCGGCGTTCCCAGGGCGTACCCAGGATCCTGGGTTCGGCTAGATAGGCCGGACCAAAACACGCTAAAATCCGATGAAAACAGGTCCTTTGGTACGCGACTAGGCCAATTTTCGGTGTCTGGACCGAAATTTGGCGTCCGGATCAGTCTCTTGGACATGCGAGTGGAGATGCTCTCATATCTACTGTAGTGCTTCACTCCCACCCAATGCAAATTTTCTCTTGTGGAAAACTTGCCAACGCTACGTAGGGCAGTGCAGCAGTTAATTAATTACACTCGAGCCGAGTGATCGATCTACTGCCTCTTTTGTCCGAGGAACATGCAACCCATTCCATTCCACCAGATTGAATGCACTCACGCTCACTCGCTCACCTGCAGGCAGATGATTGGAGATTTCAAGGACCAAGCGTTGGGGGACCCTTCTATCTCCGTGGTCCAGGCCCAGATCTCCCCACAGTCCGTTCCGTCACGGACGTGATCGATCCTACGCCGTCGGATCACCAGCTGACGGCCGAGATGACGCCGACTATTCACCAGGTCCTTTCGCTTTTGCACGAATACAGTTACGAGGTCGCTTTGTTTTACTTACTTGGGGTCGCGTGATCGCTCGCTTTCTTTTGACCGTGCCATACGGTCGTGCTCGCACAGGGCAAAGTAGAAAGTACGTACGTCGTGGCTTCCAAAACGTACACATACGCACGCCGCTTTCCTATACGCCATACAGCCATTATTACAGTAGTACGGTACAAATCTTCCAAAGTTGTTTGCTGTCTACGCACGCCCTTCCCGCGGGGACTACTGTACTGCACATGGCTACTCATGGTAACGACCTTTTTTTTTTTCGTTTGTTTTTTTACCAGCGACGGAAAATCACGATGGTGGGTAACTGGGTAAGCAGATAGTATATTCTCCCTCTTTCTTAAAATAGATGTCTCAGATTTGTCAAAATTTGGATGAATCTAGACAATATTTAATATATAGATTTATCCAAATTTTGATAAATCCTAGACATCTATTTTGGGACGGAGGGAGTACTATCTTATAGTAGTATAGCCAAGCCTAAAAAGCATTTTTAATTATCACCGAAAAATAATTTATTGAGATCTATCTCAAACCATTTTTTTAAACTATAACCCTAACCAGGCCGTGTCGCTCCATCACTGCGGCAAAGACATCCTCGCTCCCAACCAGAGCTCCACGGTCATGACCACACAGAGAAGTTGAAGAGCCTCTGCGGTGCGGGAACATGGTGGATCTAGTGGTGGTGGTGGTGCCGGATCTAGTGGCGGTAGTGCCGGAGGTGGCCGTCGGCATGTGGATTAGTATGTGGAAAAGTAGAGGGCCAATGGGTGATTTTGTAGTGGAGGGGCGGAGGGGTGGTGGGGCATAATTTGGACGTTTCTTGACCTGTAAATCAAGCTCCGACCCATATGTATATTGTTCGTGAGGCCGATTCGTGTCGTGCCATAAAATTTGTCGGAAAGGCTAAAACCGCATATCAGCCTAATTTTAAGGGCTGGGCTATTTAAAGGATCTGTCAGAGATGCTCTTATATTGGACTGCGCACGGAGTTGGAAGCACTTGCTCCTATTTTTTTTTTTGGAAATGTGCATATATTAATATACCAAAAATACCAATTACATCCAGCATGTACAACAATGCATTACCCTATTAGTATTATGGATACCCACCACTAAAAAAAGAAGAAGAACAATTACAAAAAAAAGTCCTGCTACAACGATCAGATCCTTGGTAACAGCAACACTAACACCACCGAAACAGCACCAAAAGTCCAACACATCCAATAGCGATGCCTTCAAGATGGAAGCAGAGCACAAGCACCGTCGTTGCCACTGCCACACACAACCAATTGCCCGATCAAATTTCATAGGTTTTTACTATAATAGTAGGCAGCTTTCTTATACGCCATACAACCATTACAGTAGTACGGTACAAATCTTCCAAAGTTGTTTGCTGTCTCCACAAGACCTTCCCATGGGGTCTACTGTACTGCACATGGCTACACATGGTGGCGGGTAGGGTTGCCCTTTTTGTCGCGTCGAGGGGACGAGAGTATCTCCGCATCTTCACTAGGCTACCCAGGACACCGATCCGGACGCCGAAAATAGGTCCGGATACCGAAATTTTGCCTAGTCGTGTACCCAAAAATTTGTTTTCGTTCGGATTTGGGCCAATTTTGGTCCGGACTATCCAGGCCATATCCAGGATCTCGGGCAGGACAAAGCGAATTCGGCAAGTGGACCGTCCAGTCAGCATATATTCGCCCATATTCATCCAAAGTTTGCCCATATTTTCCCATATTCGCCCAAAGTCTGTCCGTATTCGCCCATATTCGTCCAAGTTTGTTCATATCTCCATATTCGCCCAAAGTTCGTCCATATAGACCATATTCGTCCAAAGTTCGTCCAAAATTCGGCCATATTCGCCCAAAGTTCGCCCAAAATTCGGCCATATTCGCCGAAAGTTCGTACGTATCGCCCATATTCCCCCAAAGTTCGCCTAAAGTTCGCCCATAGTTCGTCCATATCGCCCATATTCGCCCGTTCGTCCATATTCGCCCAAAGTTTGCCCATATTCGCCCAAAGTTCGGCCAAAGTTTACCGAAATTTGTTAAATTTTAGCCAAACGCGGGAACTTGTCTGGATACGCGAGTGAGAAACTCGGCGTACCCAGACCGAAAACTTATTTTGCAAAAACCTATTACTTGATTGTAATAATGTAGATAGATGTATTAGTGCAAATCTTGAGCCATCTAATAGAGATCTCAAAGAATATCTCTTGTGTCCTACGTGAGAAAAATCAAGTACGGTGCTAAAAAACAACTTATGACGGTGTCGTAGCGATGGATGATGCAATGCTCATGCATGCTTAAGTAAGTAGTTAATGATCCATCGATCTCCATTGCGAATAAACCATACAATTATGGATTTCAACTTTTTCTTTGCAATCACATACCAAAAAGTTTTCTTGTGGATCTGGTGGGACTACCACAATTAGCACCTTAAAAAGTACACTAAACAAGTGGGATAATATGCCGCAATATACACTGTGTTAGTAGCAGCCGTTTCGGTCATACACTTGGCCGTGTCATCAGTGACAAGTCCCAGTAGGCGAAAGAAAACACACACTTCCGAAACCCTAGGTAGTACTAAGAAACATACTTTGCTTTTTGCGAACAACTTTAAGAAAGAAAAAAAAGACTAGAACATCACATTGCTCTGCTACGAATTGTTCTTAGACAGCAAGCTAGATTGCTGAAAATTGGTGGGCACCTACACATCATTAGAAGATGATGGAGGTCTTGTATTTCTTGTCCACAAATGAAAAATGGAGTGAGTGATTGTCAGATCTTGCAGTGATGGAAGTGACATGTGAGGGCAGTATGATCTACTAACGTTTATGGCGATGTCCTAAGCTAGCAGCTAGGTTGATGGGTGATACTGACAGCCCCTGAAAATCAAACCTATGACTTCTTTTTTACCTTTGCCTTTCTGGTTTCTTCACTTGGCTAGTGCTGTAAACATGATCTCATACCATGGATCCCGTTTCAATAGAAATAAAAGTTTACATTAGTACATGTGTATTTTTTTTCAATTTTATGGATAGCTAGTAATTGTCAATTAATGTCTTGCTTGCAATGTAGTAATTGAGATGGTACTCTCTAGCCAATACACGACACATGCTAGTATCATGTAGTGACTCATGACGTAATACTGATGGATGGTTAAGTCTCTGGATGATCTCCACGGGAAACAAACCATATCTCATTACGGATGCCAACTATTACGCACCGTAAAGTTTTCTGGTGGATCCGGTGGGACTAGCTCAATTAGCACCTTGTAAAGAGCACTAAACAAGACGGAAGTGACATCCTGCATACTACTATGTTAACAGTAGAGTTTCAGACATCTTCCTTTTGGCATGGCCATCGCTGCAACCCCTAGTAGGTGAGAGAAAGCATTTCGTAGTGATGGATGGTGCAATACTCATGCATGCTTAATTAAGTAGCCAAATGATCGATCCTCACTGCAAACAAATAGGGAATCTATATCAACTTTTAACTTGGCAGTCACACATGAGAAAGGTTTTCTGGTGGATCTGGTGGGACTACCACAATTAGCACTTTAAAAAGTGCACTCAACAAGTGGGATAATAGGCCCGCAATATACACTGTGTTAGTAGCAGAGCCGTTTCCGGTCATCTTCCACTTTGCCGGGGCATCAGTGCCAAGTCCTAGTAGGTGAAACAAAACATGCATTTCCGAAACCTCTGGTACTACTAAGAAACATACTTTGTGAACAACTTTAAGAGAAAAAGAAACATAACTAGAACATCATATTTCTCTGCCAGGAACTGGTCTATAGATAGCAAGCTAGGTTGCAGAAAAAAGGTGGGCAGCTACACATGTTAGAAGATGATGGAGGTCTTGTATTTCTTTTCCACAAATGGAGTGAGTAGTGAGTGTTGTGAGATCTTGCAGCCATGGAAGTGACATGTCAGGGCAGTATGATCTACTGACGCTTATGGCAATGTCCTGGTCCTGGAGTAGCTAAGCTAGCAGCTAGGTTGATGGGTGAGAGTGACAGCCTATGAAAATCAAATCTATGACTTCTTTTTTACCTTTGCGTTTCTGGTTTCTTCATTTGGCTAGTGCAGCAAACATGATCTCATACCATGAAACCTGTTTCCAAAAAAAAAAATCTCATACCATGAATAGAAGCATACAACCACTCCGGACTAGAACATTTACATCGTTACATGCGTATTCTTGTTTTTAATACTTCATGTATTTTACTGCATAGTAATTGTCAATTAAATGTCTGTTTGAGATGATACTCTGAAATCAATACACAGTTCATGCTAGTATCATGTAGTGACTCATGACGTAATACTCGTGGATGGTTAAGTTTCTGATGATCTCCAACGGAAAACAAACCATATCATTACCGATGCCAGCTTTTAAGCACTGTAAAGTTTTTTGGTGGATCTGGCGGGACTACCTCAATTAGCACCTTGTAAAGAGCACTAAACAAGAGGGGGAGTAGTGACACACTGCATACTATGTTAACAGTAGAGTTTCAGTCATCTTCCTTTTGGCATGGCCGCTGCGACCCCTAGTAGGCGAGAGAAAGCATTTGGTTACATCACCCCTAAGAAACATATGTAAGAACATCTTTTCAAGAAAAAAAACATATATATGTATATTCATCTGCTGACTGCTAACTGCTACGAACTGATCAACCTAGCTGGATTGCTGAAAATTGGTGGGCAGATACACAACATCATTAGCAGAAGATGAACAACGAGGTCTTATATATCTCGCCCGCACACAGATTGATGGTGACAAGATCTTTGCGCTAATGGAAGCGACATATTAGAGCACTGTGATCTTACGTTTATGTCCGATAGTAGCTAGCTAGGTTGATGGACGAGAAAGACAGGGCAACACCCTCTGTTTGAAATCTAATTTAATGCATTGCTGCTTTTCTACACTTCATCCCTTTCTGGTTCCCTCATTTGGCTTGTACAGTTTTCGCAAAGGGACAAGAGATAAACGACGTCATGTTTTTATTTTCCACTTGTTCGGTGGTTCATCTGCTCCACCGGCTCTGACAAGAAAAATCGATCGACAAGCCGGTTTATAATGCACAACTTTATTTGGAACATGGCCATTTTAATCCCCTTTTGGATGGAATGAGAGTGACTTATCGCATACTTTTGGACCTGCCTTTTTTTTACATGTTTTGGACCAGCCTTTTGTCAATGCGACAAGCGGCTCGGTTTTGTTTTCTATCTTTGGGTGTTCGATCTTACTTTTTTTGGGGGGAGTTTAGTCTTTTAGACGAAGACCGTGATGACATGGCGGTGACAGGGACGTACGATCGGGCGGGCGTCAAGTGGTAGAAAAGTAGCGGGCGTGACATGAGAAAAGGAACATGAGTTCGACGTCGTATGTACGCACGTTGTTGTCGCTAGCTAGTGCACACAAATTCCAAGTGCAGGGCAGGCACGTTGACGTCGTATGTACGCACGTTGTTGTCGCTACCATGAATCCTGTTTACAAAAGAAAAATCTCATACCATGAATACAAGCATACAACCACTCCGGACTAGAACATTTACATCTTTACATTACATGTGTATTTTTGTTTTTAATACTTCATGTATTTTAATGCTTACTAATTGTCAATTAAATATCTGCTTGAGATGATACCCTGAATTCGTTACACAGCTCATGCTATAATGTAGTGACTCATGATGTAATACTCATGGAAGGTTAAGTTTCTGATGATCTCCACTGGAAACAAACCATGTCAGTACTGATGCCAACTATTACATTCGCATTGTAAAGTTTTCTGGTGGATCCGGCGGGACTACCTCAATTAGCACCTTGTAAAGAGCACTAAACAAGAGGGAGAATAGTGACATACTGCATATACTATGTTAACAGTAGAGTTTCAGACATCTTCCTTTTGGCCTCAATCGTGTGCAAACCCCCAGTAGGTGAGCTAGGGAAAGCATTTCTATACATCACTGCTAAGAAACATACTTAAGAACAACTTTTCAAGTAAAAAAGGAACTTATAATTAACACCATATATATTCATCTGCTAACTGCTATGAACTGGTCAAACTAGCTAGATTGCTGAAAATTGGTGGACAGCTACATATCATTATTAGCAGAAGATGACGGAGGAGGTCTTGTATATCTTGTCCTCACACGGATTGATGGTGACTTGGTGAGATCTTTGCGCTAATGGAAGCGACAGGTTAGGGCACTGTGATCTTACGTTTATGTCCGGGAGTAGCTAGCTAGGTTGATGGACGAGACAGACATGGCAACAACTACTATGTCTGAAATCTAATCTAATGCATGCATGGCTGCTTTTCTACACTTCATCCCTTTCTGGTTCATTCACTTATTTTCCACTTTCCGGAGGTTCATCTGCTCCACCTGCTGCTCGATCTGACTAGAAAACTCGACAAGCTGGTTTATTATGCGGAACTTTATCAGGAATTAGACTATTTTATCGACTTTTGGATGGAATGAGAGTGACTTATCGCATACTTTTTCGACATGCCTTTTGTCAATGCGACAAATGGTTTGGTTTTGGTATGTATCTTGGGTGTTCGATCTTACTTTAGTTGGGGGGAGTATATAGTCTTTTAGACGAAGATGGTGATGACATGGCGGTGACAGGCACGTACGATCGGGCGCACGTCAAGTGGTAGAAAAGTAGCAGGCGTGACAGGAGAAAAAGAACAAGTACTCCCTCCGTCCCAAATTACTCTAAAGTTTTAGGTTTGGTTAAAGTCAAAGATATTAAAACTTGACTAAACATTTTTGACAGAATAATAATATTTATAATATAAATTGTATACAATATAAAAATATGTTTTATAGCGAGTATAACTCTATTTATTACATATTTTAGATATTAATACTTTTTCTTATATTCGTAGTCAAAGTTTATGAAGTTTGACTTTGACTAAACCTAAAACGCAGTGCATACAAATTCCAAGACAGACCATTCGCTGTGATATTTGCCGGGCTGCAGGAAAGTAGGGCTACGCTAGGATTTTAAGTGAGAACTTGTTTGAGCGAATCAATTGTTGCTAATACTAGATCGCTAGGGTTCGCGTACGTCGTCGTGTTGCTGACAGATCCTTCTGCAGATGCGCTTTTAGGCTCGCATCATTGCATGGCCGCCGGATGGCGATATAGTACTAGTAGTATATATCAAAGCGCATGCAGCTTGATTGCTTGAAGCGTTGAGCTTGTGTGCTGTACGTGTACTACTGTATGCGTCTAACCACACTCCCAGTACCTGTTGTTGGAAGCTGATTCGCGGACGGAAATTATTGAAACATACTCCTAAAAGCAATTAGCTCAGCTCCATGCGTACATGCTTGGGTTGGAAATGCTTTTCGATCTGCGGTACGTACGTGGGTGTCTCGTCAGGTCACTGTAGCTGCAGGCAGGCGGCCGGGCAGCTCCGGTGAGTTTGGCCGGGCGTCCGTGTCACACGTACGGTGGCGTGTTTAGAGCATGTACAAGAGGCACCCTAAAACGCGTCCACTCGTCAGAAAAACTGCTGATTTAGTGCGCGTGGTAAATATTTTGCGCTATCACGCGTCACATATCTGGGGCTCGCACTATAGCGCGTGGAAAAATTCAACGAGCGGCGTGAACGCCCAACTACCACTGAAAACTCCGTGCGAGCCTCCGACGAACTCCCTTTCCTCGCCTACTCTGGCGCCGTTGTCTCCAATTACGCGCCGCCGCCACTTCCGGTGCTAGACCTGCGTCTCTGTTGCCGACCTTCCGCCAACGTTGCTGCCATGCTTCCGGTGCTAGACTTGTGGCGTCGTTGCAGACCTTCCGCCGCCGCCACCGCGTCAAATCGGGCCTCCACGACACTTCGCGATTTGCCGCCAACCCTTGGCCACCGCAAAGCACCGAAGCCAACAACCAGTATGCACGCACCAACACAAGTACACTAGCGTCTCTGGCGCTCCTCGAACACCACCGCCGGCTGGGCGCACACACGGTGTTCGACAAATCACGCGCAAGTTATGTAGTCAGCGCCACCGCCACTCTTTTTTAGATCGGGTTAAATAGTAGTTCGATTATATGTTTGTAGATGAGATCTTTGTGCGATTCATCCGACAAAGAAGAGGACAATTTATTCATACACTTGGCTTTGCACGCAAACAAGAAGCCCAAACACAGTGGTTCCGTTTCCGGTCGAAGAAGTTGTGGAGGGAACTAATTGAAGGCCAGAACAATCTGATGCAGTGCTATTTTGTGGAAGAACCAATATATCCCGAGAAGTATTTTCATCACTGTTTTAGGATGAGCATCAACTTGTTCAAGCACATTGTCGAGGAGATTAAGAAGGATCTTTTTTAGCAAAGGAGAAATGCTGCATGAGAACTTGGTCATACCACTTTCCAAAAAGTGACCGCCGCCTTGCATATGGAGGCTCGAGGGTTTCTAGGTATGCTTGGCTCTATTCATTGTATGCATTGGAGTTGGAAGAACTATCCCGCGGCATGGCAATGACAATTCCAAGACCACAAAAAGGAATCCACCATAATCCTTGAAGTTGTGCCCGATCAGGAGACTTGGTTTTGGCGTGCATTCTTTGGAATGACCGGTTCTTGCAATGCCATCAATGTGCTTCAACGGTCTCCACTTATGATAAAGATTGCATTGGGCTAAACTCCACTGGTGGAGTTTGTAGCAAATAACTACACATACAACTATGGCTATTATCTTGCTGACGGCATCTACCCAAGGTGGCAAGCATTTGTGAAACCGGTTCACGAGCCCAAAGGTAAGAAAAAAACTCCAATTTCACAATGCGCAAGTGGTGGCTAGGAAAGATGTGGAGAGAGCATTTGGGATTTTGCAATCCCAATTTGCTATTGTGAGAGGACCGGCTAGATTTTTGGGATCAAGAGATCCTTTGGTATATCATGAATGCTTGTGTGATCATGCATAACATGATCATAGAGGTCGAGTGATGAGTGCAATTATGATGCATATTTAAGCATACAAATTACTCATATTGTTACTCATATCATGCTATATCTAGCTATAACTATGTCCGTTATACATAGTTACTAGCTCTCATTCATTTTCATATTGGTTTTGCACAACTAGTAGTTTTATTAGTATTTTATCATGTTTTCTTTGTCTTTGTCTTTGTCATGTGTGTAGGTGTTATGAACAATTATGGATAAAGGATGACAAGATGAATCAAGAGAATACAATATGGAGGAGTTACAAGCACTAGACTTACCATATAAGCTGTGGAAAAGTGATATTTTTTCATCATCTCATATTGCTGGTCAAAGATCATGGTGTTGTAGACCTCGTCCATATGAGTCCAACGATCCGAAGAACGTCTCAATCGGAGTTTGTATAAAGAAATGGCGAAAATATCGTAGAGTTCTGAGGGCATAACGACCATCGGTACGATCTGGGCCCATCCATACCACCCTCCGTTGACTCCGTTTCATCAAACGAAACAACATTTGTGAAGACCCGATGGGTATATTTTCTACAGAGCTTCCTAGGATATCGAAACCGACGTCCACAACACCTATTTAAGGAGGGAAACCCTAGCCACCACCAAATTGACCCACACACGCCCATGGGGCGGAGCCCTGCCGCTCCGTCGCGCCTCCATAGCCACTGCCTCTATCACCATCTCCACCAACACACAAGAGGAAGAGGAAACAAGGATCTTGAAGGGCTACGCATCAGTCTTCATCACCATCGTTATCAACACCGTATCCAACCTCAATCCCCTTTGCCTACTTGGTTGTAATCCAAATCCTTGTGGAATTGCACTTTGTATTCAATTGTACATTCCTTTTGGATTCACCATATTGTCATGATGTTGATTCCCTTCATGTATGAGTAGTTCCCTTGTTCTTGGGGAGATATGGAGAAACCCTAGCAATATTATGATGTGAAATAAAGATGATTTATAACTTTTGTTAATGATTATGTGTTGGTTCTCTCTCTAGATATTATGTGAAGTGCACCATGTAATATTTACCTTAGGGACTAGAGAGAGAATTACCTTTGGACATATGGTATTGCGTACGTCGTGAAGTGACATAACTGTGCTCGGCGAACTACCATATGTACAAGGGGATAAGGAGGGACTCACTAAGCTCATAACGATATCTACGGGGTAACCCTTAATTTTAATGGATCAATAGGTGGTTGCCGAAGATTGTTGTAGTGGTTATTTAGAGATGTGATGTCTGATGGTTTTATGGGCACATCTTAGTATATTGCTATCCCTACACATGTCATAACAAAATACATAGATTTATCCTAATCATAAGTAGTACCAATATTAGTGGTGAATCCTACACTCCCTGAGAACTCCTTAGTCATATCACAAGACACTCCATCATCATTCGCTTGCTCTAGTTTACTTTAGTTATTTACTTTGTTCTTAGTTAGTTTAAACCTCTCTTGAATTATTGTTATTCTAGTAACTTATAGAATAGGCTATTTCCAAACCATGGTTTGGGTGGAACGTGGTTGCGCCTGTGACAACGCAGTTGCGGGGTCATGTTGTTTCCATTCGCAAAGCTTCCATGGGACAAACTTTATAAATAATATTTGCTGCTACAACTAGTACAATATCCCTGCTTGATACAGAACCCAGCCATCAAATTGGCACCGTTGTCGGGAAGCATAGTGCTTGTTTATTACCTACCCACTCACGCATAGTTTCTTTCATTACTATTATCTTATTTCTTTTTTTCATATTGAAAAGAACAAAAAAAATAAAACAAAAGTCTATAAAAACATTTGCTATTAATCATGTCTTCCGAGATAGCTACTTTTGAATAGATGAAGCTCACAATAGAGGAGAATAAAATTGGAACTATGGGATACTTTACTACGAAACCAAAGGTATTAAAAGAATGGGTGAATTGGTTGAATGACTATTCATCAATATTATGTGCCTCATACAATTTTGTTTGTGAAAATTGCGAATCCATAGATCATATTAAGTATCACAATGTGAGTGTAGCATTGATACCACGTTAGCATCTTACAATGAAAGTAATGTACATTTTATTGATGTGGAGGTTTTAGAATATGTGTTTTTTACTGGTTGTTGCGAGTTGCTGGTTCGAGACGCTCAATCTGGTGCTAGGTCCCGCACCGCCTGAATTACTGCCGAAATGGCATGTGTGTGCGTAGATTCAGGTTTGATGCCCTGGAACATTCCCCCTGGCTACCACTTCGTCCTTGGTACTATATTGGTCCCTATGGCTCAGATCTGAGATATAAAGTTGATGATGAATTAGAGAGAGCTATCCTTATTTCCCCCTTGTGGTGGAACTCCTATGGAGATGATTTGAGATCTTTGCATAGCTACTCTTTTCTAATGTGGATTCTAGTACTCCTTCTGATCCAAATTAATGGACTCGAATTTTCTAGGTTTGGATGTATCTAGCACTTAGATACATCCGAATCTAGACAAATCTAAGACCATTAATTTGGATCGGAAAGAGTATATATGTGCCAATCTTCACTATCAAGATTCAAGTAGTGCCAATCTTCCTCCGTGTTCTATTGGTTACTATTCTTTTTTGCTAGGGTTCTATTGGAACGGTGGACCGGCCGATAAGAAAGAATCAGTTTCAATTAGTCCGTTTGGGGTTTATTGCCGGTTAGGGTTTTATTGCCAAAATTGATTCTATGAGTTTACCTCGATGCTAACATGTGCATTCCCCGTCTGCACCACCTCCCCTAAGCAATGTTGGTGCCGCATAATACAGACGTTTGTAAGTTGCAGCTACGTTAATTAGCAACTGCGTCAAAAATGTACCTTACTGTACATCTCAAAAATGTGTTCATAGACACAATGGAATAAAAGCTAGTTAATGGGCCAATTAAGAGCACTAGAATGGTGGAATGTCCATTTACGTTAATTAGCAACTGCATCAAAAATGTACCTTACTGTACATCTCAAAAATGTGTTCATCGACAAAAGGGAATAAAAGCTAGTTAATGGGCCAATTAAGAGCACTAGAATGGTGGAATGTCCAGCCTCATCAAAGAAGAAAAGATTGATTCTTAGGGGCTATGCACGGACCATTTTTATTCAGCAACCAATGATAACAATATTGTATACAAGAATGATCATCAATTTTTTTTTATTCTCTACTTTTTGTGAGAATTTTCGACCATAATCTATCTCAACTATAACTCAGCAAACACTGTTTACATTCTTCAGATCTTCTCCACACGATCAAACTGTAACTAAGAACTAGATGGATCACAATCTACTCATTGGGATCAAGGTATCCAACGAGGCACTTCTCCAAGAGGAACTCTGCATTTACCCAGGCATGGTATTTATCTATAGGGGGGTCAAGGATATCATATAAAAAAATTGCATATAAGTCCACAAATCATGCACCTACAACTATGATATAGGTAACAATCAAAATGATCACCCTGTACTCGGCAAGTATACAGAAGCTGCTGCAAGAATCAAGTGCTGTTCAGGTCACCACCTATAAAGTACGACATGTATTGCTATCACATACAGTTAAAGCATGTTATGTTCTTGTGTCAATCCACAAAAGGCAGCAAGCTAATTTCAATTTAACTGTGACAACAATAATAATAGTTGAAGGATACTGAACAAAGCAGTGCAGTCCTTTCCAGCGCCCTTCATGAGCATATCAACTCCTGTAAATGCACAACAAAATACACACTCTGGAGTAAGAGTACCACGGGATAGCACTTCCAAGGACCAACAGAAACAGTAAGGCGCAAATATTAGCTTTGAAACTCAAACCGAACTTTGTAATTTACCTCCAGGATGAAATTTCATGTAGGGACCAATATTGTACACACGACCTTTCAGAACTGTCCAAATACAATCTCCAGTTTTATGCTGCTTAACTTCTTCTAAAGTTATTAACCTCCGGTTTGTCTGCCCCTTAAGCCCTACAGGGACATCAGAGAAAAGGAAAGGCAACACTACGTCAATATGATCAGGTGGGAAAAAAAAAAACAGGAACACAGGAAAAACATAGGAAAGCAAATCAACAACTGATACAAATAACTAGGGCAAAGAGTACAAGCATTATTTACCTATTTTAAGTTATTGCTCACAAGTCACAACTTATTTACTTCTATCCAGTGAATACAAAATAAAAAAGAACTGCATGCACATTGGTTTGCGTGTCCATTTCAGATTTCTAACATCTATAGCTGACAACTTATATGTTTTGCATCATTTCAGGCAGCATTTTGCACATTTAGCACATGTCCTGGCCTTTCTCCATATTGAACAATACTTGCCAGTTAGAAAATGCATACTTCCAAATGACACAGGAAGTAAAAAAACAGTGTGGCCAGTTACTGTGCAGGATGTGGCATCATCTCCGCCTTTCCTGATGTAATTGTTATCTTGTTTGCACCACGAAATTATCAAGGGAACAACTTATGTCTAGAAAAATCACTTGAAGACAATACCAGCTAACACTGAATCGAGTCTCATATCAATGAGCAGAAGTGTAAAACTGCAAACTGAATTCCAACCATGTGAACCCATCTGCACTTTGGCCAATACATAATCATTGAGAAACTTATGCTTAACTTAAACTCTTGAATATAACTAATACTAGCAATAAAAATCGAAGTCTGCCACAGCCTAATTCGCATGAGATATATCACAGGGTGACAATGCTACATAGTAAAGTTATTATCAAGGACCCCAGAACAATCTCTGCTGGCACAATAAAAATAACATCAGTAACTCGTATTAGCATGAACTCAGTTATGTGATCATGTTATATGATTACAATCCAAGCCTGCTTTCCAAATTTATTTGTCTTTAAGAATGTAGCAGCCTCAAAATATCCAGTAATAATAGACATCGATGTCAACAAACAGTGCTAGCTAATGTCTTGTACAGTTTACCTGGTAGATCAGGATGTGTACGAGTTAGCTTAAGCCAGTCCATTGGACTATAGCCCTTCTCGAAAGGAACCTTTGCCCTTACAGCAGATTTCTTTGAAGATTTTGGTTGAGGTGATACATTTGATTGCACAGACTCTCCACTACTTTTTGGTACAAGTGGTTCTTTTATACTGGATGCCAGGAGCGATTTTCCATCAGTAATCGAATTGCCTGTTTCCATGTTATCCTGCATCTTCTTAGTTTTTGAAATATCTGCACTATTGCCCTCAACATCCTCAAGTGTCATACTTGCCACATTGATGGAACTAGGGGACTCCAAATGACCATCATTTTCAGCATGCTCGACCTACAAAATAGAAATAAACATGGAAATACCAATAAGATAGAAACAAGGGAGGTTAAATAGACATCGACTAGTTTCTAGGCAAGCCACTAGGCAATACCATCATTTTCAGCACGCTTTCATGCTAATATCCATTGTAGAGCACAAGTGAATCCATATCCTGAAGGTAATGCTTATGAGCTCTACAGATCTAGATTTGTGGTAGGTACAACTTGCACCAGAATCCCATTGATATATCAGAATAATGTTTAACTAAGACATCATAAAGCACAGAGGTGATAAGTATAAATAATCACAACATCTAGACTTGTTTCTCAATGGGTACACAGCACCCAAATGTTCATAACAGGAAATCCGTCCAGCAGAACAAGATAGATTGAACGGTAGCATCTTCACACGCATAGACACAAATATCAATGGAGTAAGCTAGTATGACATGTAGCCCCATTCGTACCTTACAGAAGGTGAAATCGGATGAGTCGCTATCCGCCATCCCCAGCACAATATATTGTAGTTAAGCAAAGAGTGCTGCTAGGCCTGAAACACGGAGCGCTAGTAGAATATAAGCAGAAAGCCTGTAAACAGGGGGGCGGCCTTCGAACCTCGGCACAAGTCTGTCTGCTCAAATTGATTGCACCACAGATGGAATGGATTAGATTAGAAGACATGAATAGTTCGGGCCTGGATTTTTGTTGCTTGCGGCCATAGTAATAAAAAAAGAATCATAGTTTGGGTCTGGATTTTTTATGCTTGCTGCCATAGTAATAAAGAAGAAAACTAACAAATCCTCCAACACAGAACGAACTCTTAGAACAAATCAAGCTAGGGTTGCTTACCAAGAATAGAAGAAATCAATCGACGCCTGCAGACTAGGCCTGGCTAGTTGCGGCCCCTGCCGTCGCGCGCAACAGACTGCGATGAAGAGAAAAGTAAGAGCAGATGAGACGCTAAGGCCTTGTTTGGCACGGGGGTATTAGAAGGGATATGTGGGGATTATCCCCTAAGGGATTGGGTGAAGGGAGGGGTTTCAAAAAAGTGTTGTTTGGCACACAGGTTTTGGTATGTAATCTCATAACAACATTCTCAAGCAGGAACGTAAGCAAATCAACACACATGAACAAAATATTCAATTTTTAGCAGCACATGAACAAAACCGGTTCAAAATCAATATCCAATAATTCCCAACATTCAGAAACTAACAACTTCTACACATAATTCGAAACAGTATACATTAGTTCCCAACATTGTTTTTCTATGTCAAAAAATATGGATCTCTAGTGAAAGAACATGGATTTCTCTCCATCATCGTTGCTTTATTCTGCGTAATCTTCAGGAAGCACAACCCAGAAATTACGATTGCCTGTAATATGGATCTCTAGTGATATAGCAACATCAGGAAAGATTCCGAATAGGTCCTATGCCACATTTTAAGAAGAAAAGCATACTTGAAGAGCTTGTCAATCATGGGATCAACCCAGCAAATAAAATGGGTGGTTTTGTCTCATTGGAAGTTTCAATCAACAAAAACGGATGACCGTAGCAGCAACCCAAATTCCTTTTCTCTTTTGTTAGGAAAAAATGACCAAAAAACATCAAAGCCTTCTCCACACGTCGATCAAAGTAAAACATTTCCCAGCAGGCCAGAAGCAAAACTGGTACTGTATTGAATCGTAAAGCAAACTAGGAGCAGTAAGGCAGGTGCAATTCAACATACAGAGTTTCTTCCCAACTCTCAGATCAGGCTACTGATGCAATCAACTTCCATTTGTCAGAACTAGGCATCTAAGTACCAAGCCTCGAATCAGATAGGAAATTCAACAAAGACATGCAAGAAATGGGACATCATGCACACACTAAAACGTAAGCAAGATCAGTTGACAGGTGAGGTCGCCCCAACGGGTATGGAAATTAAAGCAGATAAATGAACCACAATCTTTATGTCAGTTGAGGAATGAACCACAATCTTTATGTCAGAGTAAATGAATGCCTCTATAAGAAAATTATGTTAAAATGACAAATATTAGAGCTAGCAGAAACAACAGTGTGTGTTCTTGTACATCATCCAAGTCTCCAAAATAATAGATGCACTGTGGCAGCAAGCACAGACACTACAGAAAACAGATTATCTAGCAGGGCCTAGTGAAAAAGAGCAGAATAAAATATTGGCACATGTAGAACAACTTGAATCGTTGCATCCTAAATTCAAGCTAGACAAGGGCGACAGACTAGTGTTCCTCGCATATATTATTTAGGACTATAACTACCAGGAAGGCAGTCACATATACAGCGAGTTAAATGTTGTGAATGCCAATGTAACTACCAGGAAGGCTACTTAAATTTGTTTGTGAACTGTATATCTTTATTTTGCCACAAGTAAACTATATATGATTAATCAACTTTGATCTATCTAGTGTTAATCAACCTGGTATACCGGCCGGCCTTATATATTTTCCTAATCTCATGCATCTTTTATATGAAGACATGGTGTTAAGTAGGAGTAGTACGCTGTGAAATAAAAAAAAAAGTAAGATTGAAAACATGCTAGAAAATGAGAAACGGTTTCTTGAAGAAATTTTACAGCTTGCAAGTTACAGAGATTTCTAGCTGGTGAGGCATAGGAAATGTTAAGTAGGAGTAGTATGTCTGTTAACTAGAAGGAGATTTCTTAATTACTGCATAGGAAAACAGCTAGAACCTACAGTATTTCATTTTCATCTACACGAGTGTGTGAACGACAAGCCCACAGCTGTGCGGCATGGGCATCGATCCATCCCAAATAGAACCTACTGGTGAGGCAGTGGGCCGCAATCCACCTGATTGACGACGGTATCTACCAGCTGCAGGCCAAGACCTAACCCTAACATCCTCCCGTGACTGGCAATTCAAGAGAGAGAGAGAGGGGGGAGGGGGGGGGGAGGAGGGAGAGGTTACCGGAGAGAAGGCCAGAACGGCGGCGGGGGAGCGTCGCCGGTCAGATGCCAAGAACGGCGGCGGGGGATCCAGGTCGGCTTCGCCGGTGAAAGGAGGCTTCCTTTTCTCCTCCTCTCTCGCAGCTCGCGCCGCACCTCTCGCCGATCACCGCCCCGTCTATCTCTACGAACGAGCGTCGCCGCCCCGTCTGTGTCTTGGTAGAGGCCTCGGGGATGGGGATGATACGCTGGGTGTGGGTCAGGGATTGGATCTTACAGCTTGTTTGGCAAAGGGAAAGGGAATGGGACTTTAACAGCAATTACCAATGGCCAACGCTGAGCGTCCTCGGGTGATCAAACCCCCGCATCGGTCCAGAGCGCGACACGTGTCTACTTAGGCTTTGTTCGTTTCATCCCAAACAAGCCGGGATCGGATGGGTATCCCGGTGGGTCAGCCGGTATCTCACACGCGTGGTTTAATTCCCGACCTCTTTCTTTTACGTGTTCGGTTAGTCCCGCCCGGAACTCCACCCCGCTCTATTCCCCCCAAACTCCCTTCAGTTTCGCAGGGAAACAAAACTCGGGGCTGAATCCGTGGAACTAATCCCCGAGCCGAAACAAGTCGTCTCTCTCAGCCCGACCTTATCTCTCTCGTGCGACTTGGAGGGCTGGCGGCGGCGAGGGCGGAGGGACGCTGGCAGCGGCGCTGGAGGGATGGCGGCGGCGCAACGAATCTAGATCAAAGTGTGCTCCTCCCTCTCACCGGCGGCAGAGCAATGAACCGGCGGCGCGATCTAGACCCGGAGACATCACCATCCTGCAAGCTCGGCGGCGCCCGTGAAACTTCACCTCCGACGCCATCTCCACCTCCGTCTGCTTCGCAGGTGTAAACACCTAGTCTTCTTCCTCGCCCTCTCACATTTTCTAGGTTTTTTGGCATGTTCGGTAACAAATTCTAGGGTTCTTGTCATGGTCGGGAGAGGTAGGTTCTTGGCATGTCATCAAGCGTGTGTATAGATGAGATGGGTCATAACACGGGGAAGGAGATCGCCGGGGTACCTGAATATTTTGGTAGTGTCGTTGTGCACTGCAGTTTACAGAACACCAATATTTTGGTACGGTAACACGGATTTGGCAGGACTCATGAGTCAGGACACACCGTTCTTTATGCTGAATTTCGGATAGGACCATGTATACATCTAAGCAAGGTCAAATCTGATCATGAGTTCTCGCCAATGGTGGACTGGACCAACAACGAGTAGTTGTATGTATGCACTTGTGTTTCTCTTAGCCTACCGCTCTTATTTTTGTGTGATTTGCTAAGTTTTCATTTTCGATGGCGTTGGTTTTGTATGCTTAAGCATAGAATTCTGGAAGTTAGTATCTCGAATGTTGTTAGCGGCTGGGTGTCCTAATTTGACTGCAATAGCAGCCTATGGATTTTATTTTTGATATGCCAAGTGGCTTGTTGTCTGTGCTGGTCTGTTTTTCTGCTAGATACGTACAACTTTCTTAATCAACACAAATGTTGTTATAGCTGTGTGAATTGCGATTTGATGTTTATAATACATGGTTGTGGAGTTTTTGATTTGCACTATCATCTGTATTTATTCTATTTGATGTTGGAGAAGGACACCTATTGCCGGTCTTTTTGTTACCTCAAACTTATTCTCTAGCACTTACAAAATTTTGATGACTCAAGCACATGAGTGATTTTTTGTGTTGTTTCTTAACTTGACATTATGAGGATAGAAGATTCATTCTTATATCTGCACCATTTGTTCACAGAAAACGTTAACATGAAACCTCGATTATCAATTCCCTGAGCTGAGCTGCGCTTTGCTAAACTGCGGGTATAGAGAACGACGAGGGATAGATAGGGAGGGCCAGACTTTGACCTAAAACCAGGAGATCTTTATAAAGGTAAATAACAGTTAAAAACTGTAGAGATTTTTTTGTTTAGTCCTTCACCGCTGATTATCGATAGATATTACCATGTGACACTATTTCCAAACAGCTTGCACTGCCATAGGCTTTTTTTGACATTTGTTAATCAATGAATTCTGATGGCAGATATTTTCTGTTTCTTCACAATAGATCACGAGTGCATAATCAAATCATTCGAGTATTTTGTTAATGTGATTAAAAAATGAAGTGCATGCAATAGGATACTGCTAGTTCCAGTTATACAACAGAATTTATAAAAGATTTCACTAACCTGTTAGCTTGTGAGGTAATAGCACATGCTTGTCCAGATTTTCGCTTGGTGATACTACTAGTTACTGTTATATAAGTTAGCTGCAGTTGATGAATTGTATTTATGTTTCTGTTTCTACACTATCCATTTTTCTACCGGTAACTAGTGACCTATTTCTTTTTAAGATAGTTTCAGCTCCTTACATGCATCTGGTCATTTTCTTATTATCGTAAGATATTCCTTATTATGGTATATTAGTCGTCTACTTTTCTGTTGTGCAGTCATTTCCAAAGATAGGGAAGTTTCGTACTAAGGCTTTTCCGCTTTTTGATGCCTTGGGAGAGTTGTATGCCGAACAGACCGCCGAGGTGAGTAATCTGAACTCTAATTGTGAGTAATTTGATATTATAAATATTATATGCCATAGTGCTATTTGAACTCTAATTGTGAATAATCTGATAGTAGTGGGTTGATATTGTAGTTAACATGCATGCTTGATATAGGAGCAAGTTCTTGTCAAACATGTATATTGTTGGACCCGTTGAACCATTCTTTTTAATTGCGAGCAGATTTCCTTTTAGCTTCCAGAGTGAGCATGTATATGATATGTCATCTTCTAATTGTCAAGAAGATAGGTTGTAGTTGTCATGGTCTACTTTTTTCATAATGCTTCAAATCAGATTGTGCCATGATGCTTAAATCAAATTATTTCTATTGCTCTGATTTCATCTGTCTTGTGCAAATTAGATTCTAAGAAAGGTAGAGGAATGAGGAGCCGAGGAGCCAAATCATCCTTGAAGCTGAAGCGTTCAAGAAGGATATCGCGGATCAAAGAAGTTGATGCTCGATTCTTGAAATTGAATAAATTTATTTATCTGCTTGTGGCAAAAAATAATGAACTGATCTTCAGTTGGTGATATTTCAAAGCACTTCATGCTTTATTTGTTTGAGAGATCATTCTCATTTAGTCTACTTTCTCCATCCATAAATAAGTGACTTGCATTTGTTTAGGTTCGAATGTATCTTTGCACTAAGCGTCTAGATACATACAAATCAAGACAAATCCAAGTCATTATTTTTGAACGGAGAGAGTAGTTTTGATTAAACGCGTCTAGATACATACAAATCAAGACAAATCCAAGTCATTATTTTTGAACGGAGAGAGTAGTTTTGATTGATGCCCTGAAAGCTGATTCAAAGTTGTTGCTTTTTTAATGTCTGATACGTGCTCTACATCTGCTTGCTGCTTGTACCGCCTGGGCTTGTCGTTGCCTATGCAGGGGTTGCCTATGCAGGGATTAACCGAACGGACAACAGCAGCATGGTTAAACAGGGAATGTGGGGAGAGGGGTTAGCGTGGATTGGGGTGACAGTGCGGGGTTCACCCAATCCCTGCAGGGGTTGAATCCACTGGTGGATCAAAACCCATGAAACCGAACAAAGCCTTAGCAATTTTTAATTCCGCTTTTGCTTCTATAAAATACAATGAAGCAAAAAAAAACTGTTTTGTTCGCATTGTTTGAAGCAAAATCTGGTCTCACGTAAATCCCGCATTTGCTTCCATAAAGCACAAATAAAACAAAAAAAATGTTTTGTTTGCATTGTTTGCAGAAAAAAGGTTCCCACATAAACCCCACTTTTGCTTTAGAATGTTTGAAGCAAAAGTTATGGGTTATTGTAGCAAAAACTATAGGCTATTGTAGTAAAACCGACCTCGCCGGAGACGTTGCAACAAAAACTTTAAACTATTTGTAGCAAAACCACATAATGATTGTAGCAAAAATATATGTTATTATAGCAAAAAATGACTTCATCGGAGACACCGCCGAAGACCTAGTTGCAAAATTTATGTACTATTGTAGCAAAATCATATAAGGTATGTAGCAAAAATATTATACAAAAATTGCCACCTCGCAATACCGCCCTCGTCGGAGCTCCGCCTTCTTCCGGTTGCAGCACCACCGACAACTATTGGTAGCACCACCGGTTACCGATTGCAGCAACACGGCCCAAGATTGGCAGTGAAATTCGACCGTCGACGGCATCAACTCCGACCGCCGCCAATAGCATCTCCGCTAGCTGCTGGTAGCAAAGCCTCCTCAAAATTGACCTCATCCACCCCCGCGGCCGCACGCATGAGAGACGGCATGATTCTTCTAGTACGTAACACCGTCGCTGGCGGACTCAATGCCGCACCTCCTTCTCTAAGGTCGACCATGGGGAAGATGGTCGGATTTGCGCCGGTAGAACACATGGGATAGATAACACAAGCACTGCTGGCGGCTGTGGGAAGGGGGTAGCAAGCACGCATGAGAGACGGCATGATTCTTAATCCCCATGCTCCTCAAGAATGCTCAGTTTGCTAAGTAACATGAAGTTTGCATGAAGGACGTAGAACGGACATTTGATGTGCTTCAACAGAGGTTTGCAATTGCATTATATGGTTCTCCGCTATGACCTGATCGAAAGATCAGATGTGAAAAATGATAAACTATTGTGTAACCTTGCACAACATAATCAGTAAAGACGAGCGAAAGCATTCAGTGCATTTGCTCGTGCAGGAGGAGCTATACTACAGGCAGGGGCCTATCACCAGGTGCCGTCATTGTGGGCTGCCTTCAAGTCTTTTGTTGGGTCAATCATCGAAGTGAATTTCGTTGTACAGTTTTTTGTGCGATTCAGTACCACTCGCTACTTGGCCATACCCATTTTCTACGTCTGCATGAGTACCTAACTGGTATGGGTGTATCCTGTTCGCCATTTCTTAGGGTGTGTTCACTTGGTGTCACGAAGTGAAATGGAATGGAATGGTTCCACACTTGAGAGTCGTTCTAGTGTTCGGTTGAGAAATGGAATGGAACGGGGTGGTTTCTCAAAAGAGAATATTCCCTCTAGATCCAGAATACACCCATTCCACCAAATTTGTGTAATCTATCCGTTCCTCTATGCTAAAGTCATCCAAATGTTCTCACTCTCTCAATTCTTTTGTCATCTTTTTTGCTAAATGCATCCAAACATAGAATGGAACCATTCCATTCCACTTTTTTGGCCCAACTGAACATAGGATGAAACCATTCCATTACACATTTTTTGTCCTAACCAAACACTAACCAAACACAAGAACGGAACCAACCCATTCCAGTGGAATGGAACCATGACATTCCATTCCACTTCGTTCCCGAACTGAACACACCCTTAGGCTACCAGTATAAGTTGTTCCACATGTGACAATTAGTACCCCTCCGGTCCGGTTTATTAGGCATCAAGTAGTTTAAGAACAACTTTGACTGATAATTTTGGTCAACAAATTTTATATAATATGTCACAAAACTTATAACATTGGATTTAACTTTAAAAGTAGTTTCAATGATATATTTTTTAAGATATATATTGTATAATTTATTGGTCAAAATTGATGGTCAAAGATTTTTTTAAACGACGTGCGTGCCTAATAAACTTGATCGGAGAGAGTACCAAGAAAGGTGAACGTGCATGCCATTTACTTATGGTAACTGGTAAGCATGAGAACGGTTGATAGCATAACAGAATTTGCATAAAAGTTCACATGCGACAGGTTTACAGTGATGCAAAGTAAAACCTCATGAATAAACGTCTTTCAAATGTCTCGGGGATGTTTTGCTGAGCAGATCTCCGGGAATTAAAGTGAAATCTGTTTTATTTGGTTCCAGTAATCACTAATCACATGCATACACGCAGAACAAACCAGTTTTTTGAACCGAGTACTAGTTTTGAATAAAGTGTGAGGAATTTGCTTGCTCAAGTTGGTCTGAAGTAACTTATCTATCTGGGCTTGGAGTAATCCTGTACACAATGGGAAAATTTCCAGGATATTTGAAAATCAAGAGCTTGATTTTATTATTTAAACATGGGTTTTAATCATCTGGATTGCTTCGTGGAATGTACATGATCAGCCTGATGAAAGGCTGCCTTCCGCATTGGAGTCCCTCTGTTCATGGCAATCTTTTTTTTTACTGCATGTTTTATGTTTATTCAAAGTTAAACTTTGTAAAGTTTGACAAAATATTTTGGCAAAAAAAATTAACGTTTACTCCCTCCGTTTCAAAATATAAGATGTTTTAGCTTTATAAAACAAATATATCTAGACTACTTTTGTATGTAGGTTTACTCAAAGCTAAAACATTTTATATTTTAAAACAAAGGGAGTACAATGCAGAACATATAATAATATTACAATCATCATAAAAAATATTTTTATATTATATACTCCCTCCGTCCTAAAATAGATGTCTCAGACAAATCTAAGACATCTATTTTGAAATGGAGAAAGTATGTTATATTATGAATATTAATAGTTAAACTTGACAAAGTTCGACTTTGAATAAAAGTAGAACGCCAATTAAAAAAAAAAGGGAGTAAGATACGGCATCTGGAATCCAACGCCTCGTTGCGATTGACCTCGAAGATTCGTGGCCGGCCGGAACTACAGCGTGCCCTCCACTGTCCGTGAAAAGGGACCTCCACTGTGCATGCGATTTTTAGAAAATCGGGAGCTCGTCTTTCTAGATCGGCGGTGGAGAATAATTTGGCGAGGCCCGCCAGCCCATGCATGCGCAAAGTTCCATGTGTATAATCTTCTTCGCCACTCACATGGCATGCGCGTGGGTCTTGCAGAAAACGAGCAGTCTGAACATTTTAATCTGCTCTGCATCGACTGAAACTTGGAGCAGAATCTAAATTAAGCTATTGCAAAGTCGAACTTTGATAAGAGGCCATGCACGCATATGACCGGCCTTGGGTTTGTTTAGTTGTAAGTAAATTCTAAGCTTAGGCTAGTTATAATGCAAATAACTTCATAAATAAGTAAGAGTTCAACTCAGCAAAAATGATTATGTGGCACTGAGTTAATAAATAAAGAGAAAGATAGAGTAACGTATTTGGTTACTGTAACATCTCATATATCAAAGTAAAATGTGTCTATCACCTAATAAATAATACTTTGTCAACATCACTTCTATGAAGGTAGGATCCAGGATCCACTATGACTATTATTTTCAAGGAAATTTCAGGATCCATTAATAATTATCACCAACAACACAAATAGGCCTAATAAAAGAAATAAAATTAAGAGATCTGTTTACAGGTCTCGTTTGATTATTGCATTTTGCCGGTTTGGTATGCGTGCCCCGCCGAAGGCGCTCGGTCCTTTCTTCCCCCTTTTCGGGCTGACATCTAGAAAAATTTCTACGGTATGTTCATAAGTTCATTTCATCGCGATCGTGTGTTTTGATTCGGCAAGGTTCGCTATGCCAAGCAAAGTAACAACTGACCATGATCGACCTTGCTTCATAATCTACGTCAAAAAAAGACCTTGCTTCATAATCTCAGTCCTCAAGTTTCTTCCCATCCACCCTCTCAAGATTAGCAAGTAATAAAGTGTTCATCGTCATAACCGAAAAAGTGAATAAATCCGAAAATCATTTGTAGCTCCCGAGCTATAGCGAGTGATATCGCTTTCTAAGAAATTCAAAATCTTCATTCTTAGGTCTTCAAAGATTCTGAAAAAAAGCATACAATACAAGTACATATACATGTCGAGTATGTACGATTATATTTCAATCAAAATGTATTTTTCTATCTGATCTCCATAAAATAGACAAACGTTGAACGGAAAATAAATTCCCTTTTGCCTTTTGAGAGCCATGATTCGGTGAATTTCGTGTACCCTAAATCAGTAGATATGTAGCTAACATATGTAGGTATCTATGTTTTATTTTTGAAACATCAAATTGACATTTGGGAAATTTTAGAACACCGAAACACACAATACGTATTCCCTTGGAAAAATGGTGTGCGTGAAGGCTTTGAGGGGGGCTGGCTGCATGATGTCACTCTGGATATTAGGATAGTATTCATCAGGGAGCTTCTCGAAGTGGCAGACCATAAGCAATCACCCTGACAGAGATGATTATATTTCATATGTATCCATGAGTTATTGTAATGTTCCTTAAATATCCATATCATGCAACTTGTATTGATTGACAATTATGTGAATTGTTGTGAAACTCTTTACTTGTATGGTTATTTAAGAGTTGTCCCTAGTCGGAGTTCATGTGAGGACACATGTGAATATTAGACTAGCACATCGATTGGTTGATGAATATGTTTCGCAAGTCATAGACATGGAGATGTCAAACCAATGATGTGGACACATGTTATGAACATGGGGTTGGACTGACCCAATTTGAGACTGGCAATTAGTTGCAGCTCTCTCTACACATCGTGTACGTTTTGTCCTTAGACCTGAGATTGTCGCATGTACTTGAGATGTGGATCGACCTACTTTGGGGCTATCAAACGCTGCACCGTAACTGGGTAGTTATAAAGGTAGCTTTCGGGTTTGCCCTGAAGCATGCTGCAAGGCATGGTCAATCAAGATAAGATTTGCCCCTCTCTACATGAGAGAAATATCTCTGGGCCCCTCGAGTGATCGGATCCAGAAATGCATGGCTGTGATACATATGGTTAAGAGTTAACCTAGTAAAGGGATTCCGAATCACGGTATCGAGAAAGGAAGGTCAGCTTGGAGCTAGACCAAATATCGTGAGGCAAAGGGAAAGACATGTACTAAACCTTGTGATGGCTCGTCCGATATGATCTTTGTATGCGTTTAGGAGTTGGCACGTCTTGCTAGAGGCCGCTACCAACTATTGACAGAATAAGTGTATTCGTGTCATGTCTATACACATATGAACCTATAGGGTCACACACTTAAGGGGCTGGAAGCCTAACGATGATTGGATCCGAATTAGACCAGACTTAGGCTACTAATGGGCTGCTAATGTAGAAGCCCACTAGAGACGCCTATATAAGAGAGGGTGCAGCGAGCTGACCATGGTGAGACTTCAGATCATTCCTAGCCGCCACTCCTCACGCCTGTGTTGCACGCACACACCTAGCAGTCCGGCGTCTGACGCTTCCATCCTGTACGTGTGGATACCTAGAAGGCGCTGCATCTGTAGCGTTTGGACGAGCCGCGCAAAGGGGCTGCTCGTGGGACGAGGACAAGGAGGAGACGTGGAATGTCTGCACTGCCTCGACGCGCTTCATCAATTCCACAACTGCGCATCTAGTGGTAATCCCGTGATCTATGACAACAGTAATCCTGGTATACACGGTAGATTTTTTTTGATTTGCGCTAGTGTTGCCTACCCGTATCCCTTCAGCGTGATCTTCAATATCCGACGGCCTGCCCCTTTCTGTGACCAGTGTGGGGAGACCATCGATCATCTATTTATGGGTTGCGTGTAGGGTTTCGTAGCATGGAAAACAAAAAATTTCTATCGCATACAAACAAACAAACCAAGATCTATCTACTAGATAGTAGCAACGAGTCGATGGAATAACTCACCCTCGAAGATTCCAAAGTGTTTAACGAGAGCGGATTCTCGTGGGTGATGTAGTCGTACTCTTCCCGATCTCAAGATCGCGTAGATGATCCTTCCGGCGCTGCGTTCCGGCAGCGCTCCCGCAGTCGGTCACACGTTCGGTACTCGACGAAGACCTTCCTCTCCCTTGTTCCAGCAGGCAGCGGAGGTTGTAGCACTCTCCTCGCGATTCCGGCAGCACAACTGCGTGGTACCGGAAGTAGAGGGGAGATCTCGCAGGGCTTCGCCTTAAGCCGGAGCGAGTATGGTGGAGTATGAGAGAGTCCCTCGACGATCTAGGGTTTAGACACGCCGAGGAGGGGGCTAGGCCGGCGGCTAGGGTTTGACCTAGGCGGCAGCGGCGAGTGCCCTAGGGCCGGCGGCGGCTATGGAGGGCGGCGGTGGCTTGGGGCTAGGGTTTAGAGGTAGGGAACTTGTGTACTAGGAGGGGCGGCCCTGCCCCTCCCTTTATAGGTGGGATGCGCGGCCAAGGGGAGGGGAGTCCCTCCCCAACTCGGCTTGGAGGTGGGCCGGCGGTGGAGGGGAGGAACTCCTCCCCAACTCGGTTTCCACCTCCCTCTCCACTTCCCAAAAATAGCCGTTTGACTTTCAAATTGGCGTTTGACTTTTCAAACAAGGATTTGATTAAATCCTCTATTTTGTTCAGCGATGAAACTTAGTAAATGATGCAATCATACCAACTTGATATAACACATTCATGTACCCTTCCCCTCCGGAGTGTCGGACATTCCGGAACCTTCTAGAACATTCCCGATGAAAACACCGGAACCATTCTCCAACTCCGAAACAAGACTTTCCTTATATGAATCTTATTCTCCGGACCATTCCGGATCTCCTCGTGATATCCCGAATCCCATCCGAGACTCCGAACAACATTCGGTCTCTTTCTCATCATTCCATAACTACTCAAACAACGTCGAATCCTTAAGTGTGTCTCCCTACGGTTCGTGAATTATGCGGACATGATCGAGACACTTCTCCGAACAATAACCAATAGAGGAATCTGGAAATTCATATGGCTCCCACATATTTCTACGATTACTTTGCGATCGAATGAACCACTTACATACGATACCAATTTCCCTTTATCTCACGATAGTTTACTTATCCGAGGTTATGATCGTCGGTATCTCTGCATACCTAGTTCAACCTTGTTACCGATAAGTACTCTTTTCTCGTTCCCGTGATATGTGATCCCTTGTGAGCCAGTCACATGCTTGCAAGCTAATTGGATGACATTTCACCAAGAGGGCCCAGAGTATATCTATCCGTCATATGGATGGACAAATCCCACTCTAGATCCATGTGTTTCAACCAATACTTTCGAAACACTCAGTGCCACCTTTATAGCCACCCAGTTACGGTGTGGTGTTTGATGTCATCAAAGCATCCATCCGGTAAAGGTGATATGCATGATCTCATGGTCGAAGGAATTAGGTTACTATGTATCGGAAAGCATATAGCGATTGAACTATTAAAATGACTTGATCTTTATGCTATGCTTATCTATAGGAGTATGTCCATCATATCATTCTCCTAACGATATGATCTTGTTGTTAATAACATCTCAATGTTCATGATAGGGAAACCACAATCATTTATTAACCAACAAGCTAGTGATGTATAGAGGCTTTACTAGGGACTTCTATTTAAGTTTACAAATCACACAAGTATTAATGTTTCGTTATTAATACTATTATAGCATGAATGTAAACATTTATCATAAACACAAAGATATAATAATAACTACATTTATTATTGCCTCTAGGGCATATCTCCAACAGTCTTCCACTTGCACTAGAGTCATCTAATCTAGATTACATGGTAATATACCGAACACCCATGGCAGTTTGGTGTTGGTCATGTTTTGCCCTCGGGAGAGGTTTAGTCAACGGATCCGCCACATTCAGATCTGTGTGTACTTTGCAAATCTTTATGTCCCCATCTTGGACATGCTCTCGAATAGCGTGAAAACGTAGCTTGATATGCTTCTGCTTCTTGTGTGACCTTGGTTCTTGCGCATTGGCTATGGCACCCATGTTATCACAGTAGATAGACATTGGGCCCAGCGCACTAGGAACCACACCCAGCTCTGTAATGAACTCTTTCATCCATATCGCTTCTTGTGAAGCCTTCGAAGCAGCCATGTATTCCGATTCAGTTGAAGATCTCGCCACAACGCTTTGCTTTGCACTCCTCCAGCTAACTGCTGCACCATTCAAAATAAATACTTATCTAGATTGTGATTTAGAATCATCCGGATCGGTGTTCCAACTAGCATCGGTGTAACCATTAACAACGAGTTGTTCATCACCTCCATAAGAAAGAACCATATCCTTAGTTATTCTCCAGTACTTAAGGATGTTTTTGACCGCTGTCCAATGATCCACTCCTGGATCACTTTGATATCTGCTAGTTAAACTAACAGCATATGCAATGTTGGGTCTAGTACATAGCATGGCATACATTAAAGATCCTATGGCTGAGGCATAGGGAGTCTTACTCATCCTTTCTCTATCTTCTGCCGATGTCGGACTTTGAGTTTTACTCAAGGTCGTATTGGGCAACATGGGCAAGAACCCTTTCTTGCTATCTTCCATTCCAAACCTCTTTAGAACTTTGTCCAAATATGTACTTTGTGACAATGATATTTGGCGTCTTGATCTATCTCTATAAATCTTTATGCCTAATATGTAAGCTGATTCGCCAAGATCCTTCATTGAAAAACTATTATTTAAATATTCCTTGACACTATTAAGAAGGTCTACATCATTCCCAATCAACAATATGTCATCTACATACAGTATTAAGAATGCTACAGAGCTCCCACTCACTTTATTGTAAATACAAGCTTCTCCATAAGTTTGTATAAAGACAAAACTTTTGATTACCTTATCAAAACGTTGATTCCAACTTCGGGATGCTTGCTTCAATCCATAGATGGACCGTTGAAGTTTGCATACCTTGTTAGCATCTTTAGGATCGACAAAACCTTTGGGTTGCATCATATACAACTCTTCATCAATGTCTCCATTGAGGAATGCTGTTTTGACATCTATCTGCCATATCTCATAATCATAATATGCAGCGCTTGCTAACATAATCCTCACAGACTTTAGCTTCGCTACTGGTGAGAAAGTCTCATCGTAGTCAACTCCTTGAATTTGTCGAAACCCCTTTGCGACAAGTCGAGCTTTATAGACAGTAACATTACCATCAGCATCTGTTTTCTTCTTGAAAATCCATTTGTTCTCGACAGCCTTCCGGCCATCCGGTAAGTCCACCAAAGTCCATACTTGGTTTTCGTACATGGATCCAATCTCGGATTTCATGGCTTCATGCCATTTGTTGGAATCTGGGCTCATCATCGCTTCCTCATATGTCTCAGGGTCATCGGTGTTGTCCACCAACATGACACTCATAACGGGATCATACCAATCTGGAGTGGTACGAGTTCTCGTTGACCTGCGAGGCTCTGTAGCAACTACAACTGAAGTTTCATGATCATCATCATTAGCTTCCTCTCTTATTGGTGCAGGCACCACAGGAACTTCTTCCGGTGTTGCGCTACTCGCAATTTCAAGAGAAGGTTCGACAACCTCGTCGAGTTCTACTTTCCTTCCAGTCACTTCTTTCGAGAGAAATTCCTTCTCTAGAAAGGATCCATTCTTGGCAACGAAGATTTTGCCTTCGGATCTATGATAGAAGGTATACCCAATAGTTTCCTTCGGGTATCCTATGAAGACGCATTTTTCCGCTTTGGGTTCAAGCTTGTCCGGTTGTAACTTCTTTACATAGGCTTCGCAACCCCAAACTTTAAGGAACGACAATCTAGGTTTCTTCCCAAACCATAATTCATACGGTGTCGTTTCAACGGATTTAGATGGTGCCCTATTTAAAGTGAATGCGGCTGTTTCTAATGCATAACCCCAAAATGATAGCGGTAAATCTGTAAGTGACATCATAGAACAAACCATATCTAAGAGAGTTCGATTACGATGTTCGGACACACCATTACGCTGTGGTGTTCCCGACGGTGTCAATTGTGAAAGTATTCCGCATTTCTTCAAATGCTCGCCAAACTCGTAACTTAGATATTCACCTCCACGATCAGAACATAGAAATTTAATCTTCTTGTTACGTTGATTCTCTACCTCACTTTAAAATTCCTTAAACTTCTCGAAAGTTTCGGACTTATGTTTCATGAAATAGATATACCCATATCTACTCAAGTCATCCGTGAAGGTAAGAACATAACTATAACCACCGCGCGATGCTACACTCATTGGACCACACACATCGGTATGTATGATTTCCGATAAGTCCGTAGCTCGCTCCATCATACCAGAGAATGGAGTCTTAGTCATTTTACCCATCAGACATGCTTCGCATCTTTCAAGTGATTCGAAATCAAGTGATTCAACAAGTCCATCGGAATGGAGTTTCTTCATACGCTTCACTCCAATGTGACCAAGACGACAGTGCCACATATAAGTCGAGTTATCGCTCGATTTCAAACGTTTAGCCTCAATGTTATTAATATGTGTATTTCCACTATCGAGATTCAACGAGAATAAACCATCTATCAAAGGTTCATGTGCATAAAACATATTACTCATATAAATCGAACAATCATTATTCTCGGACTTAAACAAGTAACCGTCTCGCAATAAACAAGATCCCGATATAATGTTCATGCTTAACGCAGGCACCAAATAACAATTATTTAAGTATAAAACTAATCCCGATGGTAGATGAAGGGGTAGCGTGCCGACCGCGATCACATCAACTTTTGATCCGTTTCCCACGCGCATCGTCACCTCGTTCTTCGCTAGCTTCCATTTATTCTGCAGCACCTGTTTCGAGTTACAAATATGAGCAACCGAACCAGTATCAAATACCCAGGCACTACTACGAGTGCTAGTGATATACACATCAATAACATGTATATCAAATATACCTTTCTTCTTGATGTTGCCGTTCTTCAAATTCGCCAAGTACTTTGGGCAATTCCGCTTCTAGTGACCTTCTCCCTTGCAGTAAAAGCACTCAGTATCAGGCTTAGGTCCAGCCTTGGTCTTCTTCGTTGGCGTGGTAACTTTCTTACCACCCTTCTTGAAGTGTCCCTTCTGCTTAGACTTGCCTTTCTTGAATTTGGTGGTCTTATTGACCAACAACACTTGGTGCTCTTTCTTGATCTCCACTTCTGCAGATTTCAACATGGCAAAGTGTTCTGGCAACGTCTTGTTCATGTTTTGCATGTTGTAGTTCATCACAAAGTTCTTGTAACTTGGTGGTAGTGATTGGAGGACGCGGTAAATCCCCAAAGCATTAGGAATCACTATACCCAAGCTTTGAAGTTTGTTTGCGTGCCCAGACATCTTAAGCACATGCTCACTGACGGAGCTGCCCTCTTCCATCTTGCAGTTAAAGAACTTTTCAGAAGCCTCATAGCTTTCAATTGCCACATGAGTCTCAAAGATCAATTTGAGATCCTCGACAATATCATATGGGTCTGAATTCTCAAACCTTTTCTGAAGCTCCGATTCTAAACCATACAAGATAGCACACTGAACTGTGGAGTACTGAGTCTTCCGAGTGAGGTAAACATTCTTTACTTCATCGGCAGCATCAGCTGCAGGCGGGTCACCCAGCGGTGCATCCAGCACATAGGTCAAATTACCAGCTGTGAGGACAATCCTCAAATTGCGGAACCAATCCGCGAAGTTGCTTCCATTGTTTTTCAACTTTTCTTTCTCTAGGAACGCATTAAAATTGATGGTAGGGACTGCCATTGATCTACAACATATTTGCAATAGTTTAGACTAAGTTTATGACAAAATGAGTTCAAATTAATAATAAAATTAATCTAGGTGAACTCCCACTCAAAACAATATCCCTCACATTGTTTCAGTGATCACACGAACCAAATCCACCACATCAACACCGATCATCCGAGAGTTGATATAGTTTCAATGGCGAACAATCGACATGTTCATCATATCTACTATATGATTCATGCTTTACCTTTCGGTGATCCGTGTTCCGAGAACATGTCTGTACATGCTAGGCTCGTCAAGATCAAACCTTAGTTTCCACATGAGCAAATATGGCTTGCTCACGTTGTATACACTTGCGGAATCTAACACACCCGATCATCACGTGGTGCTTCGAAACAACAAGCTTTAGCAATGGTGCTAACTAAGGGTGAACACTCTATGACTTGAAATTCATGTGCATGAGGGATCATCTTATAATGCTACCGTCGTCTACTAAGCAATACAAGATGCATAAAGGATTAACATCACATGCAATTCATAATATGTGATATGATATGACCTTTCTTCTTTTGTGCTTCCGATCTCCATCTTCAAGCACGAACATGATCTCCATCATCACCGGCATTGCATCAAGGTCAATGACTCTTCTCCATGATTGTCGTCCACCGGCTTCAACTATTACAACTACTTTGAATAGACACGCGGGTCTTAACATAAATTAAAGACAACCATATGGCTCCTGCCGGTTGCCAACTTACAATAAGGAACATTGCATACATCAAATATAATCACAATCATGGCCATATCACATCACTGCACACCCCTGCAAAACAAAGTTAGACGCATCTACTTTCTTTGCATGTTTTACGTGGTTTGGGGCTTTCAATAAGTGTCGTTCTAACTTACGAACATGAACCATAACATTGATACTAGTATTGTTAATCGCCCGTTGTAAATTGGATCTTAACTATGCTAGGAGAAACAGGCACCCGCAAAGCCACTTATGCAATACAAGTTGCGTGTCAAGCGTGGAGCAAGTCTCATGAACGATGTCATGTAAGGTTAGCCCGGGCCGCTTCAACCCAACATCCCGCAAGATGCAAAGTACACAAGAAGCAATCGACAATAAAAGCATCAACGCCCACAATGACCATTGTGTTCTACTCGTGCAACAGATCTACATATAGACACGGCTCTGATACCACTGTAGGGTTTCGTAGCATGTAAAACAAAAATTTTCTATCGCATACAAACAAACAAGCCAAGATCTATCTACTAGATAGTAGCAACGAGTCGATAGAATAACTCACCCTCGAAGATTCCAAAGTGTTTAACAAGAGCGGATTCTCGTGGGTGATGTAGTCGTACTCTTCCCGATCTCAAGATCGCGTAGACGATCCTTCCGGCGCTACGTTCCGGCAGCGCTCCCGCAGTCGGTCACACGTTCGGTACTCGACGAAGACCTTCCTCTCCCTTGTTCCAGCAGGCAGCGAAGGTTGTAGCACTCTCCTCGTGATTCCGGCAGCACAACGACGTGGTACCGGAAGTAGAGGGGAGATCTCGCAGGGCTTCGCCTTAAGCCGGAGCGAGTATGGTGGAGTATGAGATAGTCCCTCGACGATCTAGGGTTTAGACACGCCGAGGAGGGGGCTAGGCCGGCGGCTAGGGTTTGACCTAGGCGGCGGCGAGTGCCCTAGGGCCGGCGGCGGCTATGGAGGGCGGCGACGGCTTGGGGCTAGGGTTTAGAGGTAGGGAACTTGTGTACTAGGAGGGGCAGCCCTGCCCCTCCCTTTATAGGTGGGAGGCACGGCCAAGGGGAGGGGAGTCCCTCCCCAACTCGGCTTGGAGGTGGGCCGGCGGTGGAGGGGAGGAACTCCTCCCCAACTCGGTTTCCACCTCCCTCTCCACTTCCCAAAAATAGCCGTTTGACTTTCAAATTGGCTTTTGACTTTTCAAACAAGGATTTGATTAAATCCTCTATTTTGTTCAGCAATGACACTTAGTACATGATGCAATCATACCAACTTGATATAACACATTCATGTACCCTTCCCCTCCGGAGTGCCGGACATTCTGAAACCTTCTAGAACATTCCCAATGAAAACACCGGAACTATTCTCCAACTCCGAAACAAGAGTTTCCTTATATGAATCTTATTCTACGGACCATTCCGGATCTCCTCGTGATATCCCGAATCCCATCCGAGACTCCGAACAACATTCGGTCTCTTTCTCATCATTCCATAACTACTCAAACAACGTCGAATCCTTAAGTGTGTCTCACTACGGTTCGTGAATTACGCGGACATGATCGAGACACTTCTCCGAACAATAACCAATAGAGGAATCTGGAAATTCATATGGCTCCCACATATTTCTATGATTATTTTGCGATCGAATGAACCACTTACATACAATACCAATTTCCCTTTGTCTCACGATAGTTTACTTATCCGAGGTTATGATCGTCGGTATCTCTGCATACCTAGTTCAACCTTGTTACCGATAAGTACTCTTTTCTCGTTCCCGTGATATGTGATCCCTTGTGAGCCAGTCACATGCTTGCAAGCTAATTGGATGACATTTCACCGAGAGGGCCCAGAGTATATCTATCCGTCATATGGATGGACAAATCCCACTCTTGATCCATGTGTTTCAACCAATACTTTCCAAACACTCAATGCCACCTTTATAGCCACCCAGTTACGGTGTGGTGTTTGATATCATCAAAGCATCCATCCAGTAAAGGTGATATGCATGATCTCATGGTCGAAGGAATTAGGTTACTATGTATCAGAAAGCATATAGCAATTGAACTATTAAAATGAATTGATCTTTATGCTATGCTTATCTATAGGAGTATGTCCATCATATCATTCTCCTAACGACATGATCTTTTTTGTTAATAACATCTCAATGTTCATGATAGGAAAACCACAATCATTTATTAACCAACAAGCTAGTATTTATAAAGAGGCTTTATTAGGGAATCTATTTTAGTTTACAAATCACACAAGTATTAATGTTTCCTTGTTAATACTATTATAGCATGAATGTAAACATTTATCATAAACACAAAGATATAATAATAACTATATTTATTATTGCCTCTAGGGCATATCTCCAACATTGCGTCCTGGCCCGCGAGGTTTGGGTAGCCTGTCTAGGCTGGTGAAATAAGAGACACTGGATGCCGGAACATGATTCCAAATTTGTTGCTTGGCTCCAAAATAAGCGAGGCGGCAAGGGCCGCGAGCGCGACCTCTTGACAGGGATTGCTTTGTGTTGCTGGACACTATGGCACCACCGAAACGACGTGGTCTTCGAAAGGACCACTCCTTCTAAAGAGGTCATTCGCGAGATCACCGTGAAGGCAGACTGACGTCTGTATCACGGGCAGATATATAGGTGGAGAGTGCCACGAGTAGTTGTTTAGAATGTCTGAGTGCCATCTTTGTGATGACGTGAATTTGCATTCTTGTTGTCTCTATCACGGTGCGTTGTAAAACTTGGCCTTTTGGTATTTCTTCTATAAAAACTTCTACGTCTCAGAATAAAAAAAATAGTAAAGTGGCCGGAAAATGTGTACGGAGAGAAGCCAACGGAAAACTCTCCCTAGGTGACGCTCCACACTACTCCCCACCGACAGCATAGACCCACAGAAAATGCCAGTAGCGCCTTCCGTGGGGCCCACAGGTGCCACCTCAGCGACCGATCGCCTCGTCGAGGAGCATCTCGGCTCTCGGGTCAGGTCAATGTGACCGTTGGAGACAGCACCGACCGACGCAAGGGAAACCCAACAAAAATTGGCTAAAACCAAAACCCCCAGCTCCACCCAGACACGGCAACACCACTGTACCACACGCACCACGCCGCGCCGAAGCCACCGCCGCCGCCTCCTCTTCCTCCTCCCGCCTCCGGCCGCGGCGACGACAGGAAACATGATGATGCCCACGGCCGGCGAGTCCAAGTCCCCCGTGCGCGCGCTGAAGCGGCTGGCCGGCGCCCTCCTCGCCGCCGCGCGGCTCCGCGGCTCCTTCAGCGCCTCCAAATGGTGCGTCCCTCCACATCCCCCTCACCCCCTCCGCCGTATTTCGATTCCTCGCGTGGCCGACCGGCGGAGACTGACGGTGCGCCTTGCAGCAAGACGGAGGCGCGGATGGCGGCGGCGCGGATGAAGCTGCTGCGGAACCGGCGGGAGGCGCAGGTGCGCAAGATGCGCGGGGACATCGCCGCGCTGCTCCGCGACGGCAGGGAGGACACCGCGCGCATCAGGGTACGTCTCCGCGCGCGCGCGCGCAAGTCTCGTCCCCACTTTCCCCTGTTCCCCCCAAATGCTGCTCGGTTACATGTCACGGTTCGTCGTCCTCTGCCTCCTCCTCGTGCACCGGTTATTCGCCGGAGGGGTTTCGGGGGTGGGGCGCCGGCTCGCCGCCGTTTACCCTAGTCACGCGTTGCAGCTCTGATCGACTTGCCTCCCCCCTGCTCCGTCGCAGAAAATCCCGCGACTCGCGGCGAATCCAGATACCGCTAGCGCCAATATGGCAGGAAATAGTTGGTCGATCTGGACAAAATCGGGGAACAGATTTCAGGCAGAGATAACTTGATGCGGAAGGAGATCATAACTGCATTAAATTTAGCGTTTCCACTTTTGCTCATTACCTTTTTTTAATCTGCTTTTACTATTATTACCTGTTACTACTTATACTACATCTCTAATAAGGAAATATTTTAACTAGGGTTAATTGGATCCATGCCGCTGCAATTTTCACAAATTGGCAAAAATGCCATTACAAAAACCCAGCCTGGGAATATGCCACTCTAACTTTGCCATACCTACTTATGCCATTTTCCTCACACTTACGAGTTACGAGGCATACCCCTACTGAGGTAGCTTGAACCGCAACAAAATACCCTGCTGGAAAGCAGTATTCAGAGTGCAGCCATATGCAGCTAGATAACGGGTTCTACTCTATTACAGTCCCAATTATCAAACACTCGGGAACCACTCTAGAATTTTCGTTTTAGGAGCTCCTTCAGTTCAGACAATGCAGAACTAGGGAAAGACCATCCTTTTGACCATCCTCAATGGCTTGCTCCAGTCGGTACAAGAAAGTTGATTCCCCTTCAGGGTTAATTGGATCCATGCCGCTGCAATTTTCACAAATTGGAAAAATGCCATTACAAAAACCAAGCTTGGGAATATGCCACTCTAACTATGCCATACCTCTACTTATGCCATTTTCCCTAATACAAGACCAAATACAGACCTTATACTCCAGTACATATACTCCCGGACGGACATGAAAAAACTCACACTTAGGAGGCATACCCCTACTCAGGTAGCTTGAACCGCAACAAAATCGCCCACTGGAAAGCAGTATTCAGAGTGCAGCCATATGCAGCTAGATACCAGTATGCTACTCTATTACAATCCCAATTTTCAAACACTCGGAAACCACTCAGAATTCGTTTTAGGAGCTCCTTCAGTTCAGACAATGCAGAACTAGGGGAAGACCATCCTCAATGGCTTGCTCCAGTCAGTACGAGAAAGTTGATTCCCTTCAGGGGACTGTGCACCATGACGAGCAGATTTAGTTCCCTGAAGGGAATCAACTTTATTTGTTTGACTGTGCAACTTTTACCATGGAATGTACTGATTTTGCTTAGTTATGCTATTCTCGATAAGTTTGTGCTTATGGAGAAACGTGCAAAGTATTGGGCTACACTATCCTGATATCTAGGCAAGACTATGTGCCAATCTCCACTGCTGACTGATTGTCTGGGACAGTGGGAATGCATGATATTATAAGATTTCTTTTCAGTTGTGACATAATTAGAGAAGGACCACATTTCCAAGTTTTGTACAGAATTCAAATGAAAGTGAGAACTGTTTTCTATTTTGTCACGACTTGCATTATCTTTAAGAACCTTACATCATGCAAAAAAATTGAGAACCATTATATCATGTGATTTTATTTTTACCCGCGACAAAGCACAGGCATTTACTAGTTTCTTAAATAAAGCAGGATTTTTCTTGTATATCCAACCATATCTGTTTTGTTTTTACTGTAGTTATTTTCTGACAAAACAGGTTGTCTTTACATTTTTCCTCAAAAGTGAAAAGGGTTGCTGTTACATTTGACTCTAATCCAACATTGAATTATTTCCCTGATAATTAACCATTATAACTAGCAGATGTTATGTACTTAAGAGAATGCACATGGTCCATAATAATGAGAAAATTGCTGTCAACCATATTTCTAATCAAGGCATTTGGTGTTTTGCAGGTTGAGCATGTAATTAGAGAACAGAACATTATGGCTGCGAATGAAATCATAGAACTTTTCTGTGAGCTGATTGTTACACGCCTTCCCATCATTGCCAAGCAAAAGTATGTATTTCACAACATTATCTTGCTTTTCAGAATTTAGGTGCTGTAAACTAGGTCCTAAACCTGTACTACTGGTCAACCTTTTCTTTAGGGAATGTCCAGCAGACCTGAAAGAAGGTATCTGCAGCTTGATATTTGCAGCTCCAAGGTGCTCCGAACTCCCTGAACTCACTCGGATGCGTGACCTTTTTGAAAAGAAGTATGGTAAAGATTACGTTGCTGCTGCAGTTGACCTGCGCCCAAATGCTAGTGTTAATAACCTGGTAAGTGTGTATTTTATTTTTGTTCAAAGTAGTTCATTGTCACGGCTGCATGTGTTTTCTGCTCACACCTGGAACTCATGTCCTTATGAAGCTAATTGAGAAGCTGTCAGTCAATAAGCCGTCTGGGCAGACTAAGCTGAAAATTCTCAAGGATATCGCCAAGGAGCATCAGATTGATTGGGATACGACTGAGACTGAGCAGGATCTTCTCAAACCTCCTGAAGAGCTTATTGTATGAGTGACCTGAACTCCATTGTACGTGCTTTTATTTCATATGCTTTATGCCTTGAGCTAATAGGTTTAACTCCTGTGCAGCAAGGACCTAATTCATTTGCTGAAGCTTCCAAAATGCCTGTGAAGACTACGCTGTCAGCAAATATTGTGCAACCCAATCCATCTAATTACAGGTTTATAAATTCTTCTTTGGCATATTTGTCTCTGTATACAATACAAGTGACGCAGACCTGAATAATATTGGTTCCTCACCCATTACTTAATTCTCATTCACAGATCTGAATACACTGATGAGTATGATAATGGGGGTGATATGCAATTCAAAGATGCCGCTTCTGCTGCTCGAGCAGCTGCGGAGTCTGCTGCTCAAGCAGCATCTGCCGCCAAGGCTGCAGCTGATCTTGTCAATAAGAACACCCATTCATCTGATGAATCCACCCATTCATCTGATGAAGATGGAGATGAAGATGAAGACTGGAAGACTACTCTTAATGTATCCACTCAGTCTAGCAGACGCCAAACAATGAGCAACACAAGTAGATCCTCCAGGAAAGAAAATGTATCCACCTTTGATGAACCAAGGCCCCGAGGAAGCACGGGGAGGAGGTTCAGTGGATCGAACCACATGGAAGATAAAGACACAGACCTAGTGGATTTGGGTACTGGGAGGATGCGCAAAAGGAACAGCACTGGCCGTGCTGCTCGCAAGGTGCACTCGGAGATAAAGTTTGATGATTCAGAGGCAGAGGATGAAAGCGATGCGCGCAAAAGGGATAGCCGTGCTTCCCGCAAGGTGCACTCGGAGATAAAGTTTGATGATTCGGAGGCAGAGGATGAAAGCGATGCGCGCAAAAGGGACAGCCATGCTTCTCGCAAGGTGCACTCGGAGATAAAGTTCGACAAATCAGGGGGATGGAATTCAGAGGCAGAGGATGAAAGCGATGCTGAGATACAGTCCCTGGAAAGGCCAACTCCTCGAAAAGAACACTATCGAGGAAATGGCCATCCCGATGAGAAGGAACCTGATGACGACTTCCCAGAGCCACCAAAGGCAAACCTTGCTTCCCGTGTTCATCCAAGCATGCCTCTGGATTTCGAGACCCTGACCGCGCGCTTTGAGGCGCTGAGATCCGGGAAGCTCCCGTAGGGAGTGTTGTGAACCATGATGTTACTTCTTTGCTGCGTCTATATAATACCAGAACTCTATGCTAGTAGTAGGTTATAGTAATTCTGCAGTGCATTTTATTTTGGAAGTGTTGCCTTGCCCCAAAACATTACATTTGTATTGCCCCAAGTATATATCTATCTGAACTCCTGAAGTGAACGAGAATGGGAATCCTTTTCTGTAATCTTCTGATGACTGAATGAAACTGTTCACTACCTGTCAATTTCCTTACCTCTGAAGAAACCCAGAATATATGGAGTGCGTCGTTTTGGCACCCGTCCTCCATGGAGAATTTTTTTGAGATCTTCGAAAAATTCATATTTGGAGCTTGTCATGCGATGCGCGGGCTCCTCGGTTCCCAGTCCTTGTCGTGACCTCCTGGAGCTGCACCATTGCTGCCGTGTTGTTGCACAACAACTCATTCAGATATCCCAACAGAGTGAAGAAATCTTTGAACAGTACTTCAAACTCATGAGGATACATGACCCAGGGACGTCTCGACTCATTAGAGCTTGTTGAGATGAGCTATATATACTTTTAGTCCCACATCTCGTATCGGAGAAGCGTTTTAGTCCTACATCTTGCCAAAAAAGGGAAAAACTAGTCCCACAACTTGCATTCTTAGAATAATTTGATTAAATTTTAGCAAGTTTGCTAAATTTGTCCATAATTTTTTTTTAAATGATACTTATATATTTTTCCTCTGACATTTGTTTTGGCGCGGACAAAATAGTTAAAACTCAGGCATCAAAGGGACTTGAACTCAAAACCTTTGGGTAGCTAAACACAAACACATCCACTACAGCAACAGATGCTATTGTTAAATAATAGGACGTAATTGCTTATATAACATGAAAACACATATCGGACGATAAAAAATACTACTCCCTCCGACCCATATTAATTGACTTGGATTTGTCAAAATTTGGATGAACCTATATACTAAATAGTGTCTAGATTCATCCAAATCTAATGTGAGTCAATTAATATGGTCGGAGGGAGTACTGAAAGTATCAAAAACAACTTTAGAATATGGACTCATTTTGAGAAAATTATGGACGAATTTAGTCAAACTTGCTGAGATTCAATCAAATTGGACTAAAATGTTTAAGAATGCAAGTTATGGGGACTAGTTTTGCTCACTTTACAAGATGTGGGACTAAAACGCTCTTACGATGCAAGATGTGAGACTAAAAGTGTATATACCTCTGTTAAGATTACAAGTTTTGTTGGCTTGACTCGCTAACATAATGCACTTCAATTCAAACTTGGCTCGACTTAATTAGACTAGTTATAAATGTGATATTCAAAATATATGTTTTATGTGTAAAAAGATCTACAAATTCAATTTAGAGACCTATATCTTACTCCACAAATCACAACAATCAATAGTTACACCAACGGGGCACACGCACACTATCGGCTCCAGAAATGACGTCAACAATCGACAACATTGGTATCTCTTGTTAACGAGCTTAATGAGTTAAACGGATAACTCATCAACTAGGTTTGTTAAACTCAGACTATTAACAAGTTTAGATTAAAAACTTGGCACGGCTCAAGGAGTTCGAGCCAAGCCGAGTCAAATCATAAGCTACTCGTTTAGCTCGCAAGGTACGACCCTAAACTGAATCTTAGACCCTTATGTATCGTATATTTGCACTCAAAACATGCACTACTTGTAAGTTGTAACGATCTTAATAGTCGGAAGAATTTAGGGTGTAATGCTCTGACGTCTATAGCTTACTAATCGTGCACCATGACATGACGAGCAGCTATAGCTCCTGCAAGATCCCTGACTTTTTAAACATCACAATAGCATATGTATTAGGGCAGACATGGATGGGCATAAACACGTGAAAAAACAACATGTACCGCAAGGCCATTGGATCATGTACTCGATCGGATTTAGATAACGGTTAACCCCTCTCGCAAGCAATTCAGGAAACATATTCCTAACTGATTACGGCAGGTTTGTGACCGACTATTTATTCCCAAAATCCAAGCTAAAACTTATATCCCTGCTCCCTTTCTCCGATCCCAAATCCCAGACCCTTCTCGTTGCTCCCGTCACCTTCGATGGCGAGACGTGCACTCAAAATCGCCGCCGCAGTTGCTGTCACCGCCTCCGTTGCCGCCGTCGCCGTCGGCGCCACCCTCCTCTACGCTGCTGCATATGCCGCTGCCACGGCCGTCACCTTCGGCCTCTTTATACCCGTCGCCGTCCTCACTACACATCGCTAAGAGGAAATAGCTCCTGGTCGTCGGGGAAGACCTTGCTAGCTTGCTCGGTCATCGGATCAGATGATGGTCAGCCTGACAGCCAGCACATCTGCCAGAAAGAAAAAAAACCCTAGAGGACATCTGCATCTGCATTGTTGGCCATTGTATACACAAGATTGAGCCTCTTTCATCTTAGGCTGTTTTATTGTTTTGTCGCATGCTTTGTTCGAACTTTTATTCTTCGTCGTTACTCCCTTCCTTTTAGTTTTGTAAAGTAAATGTATATAGACATCTTTTAGTATGTAGATTCATTTGAACTTATACACTAAAAGGTGTCTAGATACGTATATTTCCAAACAGAGGGAGTAGTTCTGTGCATCTATCTAGGCAAAGGCCGGTGTAAACTATTTTGCTTGTATCGCCTCGTCGCGACTTTTTGAGTTATTAAAACTCCCTCTATACAAAAAATCTGCCTCACTTACCTCCTCGCCGCCGCCAGCAAGGGCCGTCGGGCAAAGGCCAGGCAGCGATGGACCTCCTTTCCTCGCGCGCCTAGAGGGATGACAGGGAATAGAGGGATGGGTAGAGAAGAAAAGGGCTCGTTGCTTATAACCCTAGATTTGACGCCATATCGAGCGGCGCCGACATAGGGGTGAGATTCAGTTAGTCGTACTAGGTCGGCGCCATTTAATATGGCGCTGAGGTAGCTGCCATGTCGGATTTCCGGGTCGCCCTATCGAGCTGTTCGGCGCCTGGTCTGGCTGGCGCTGACCTGAAGACGTTCGGCGCCGTTCGACATGACGCCGAGTCGAGGGGTTAGATTTCGAAATAGTTTCTAGAAGGGGTAAGACTCGAAATTAGTTAGCCAAAAAAAACAGATTTGTTAAAAAATACGTCCTCTGCTCCTCCTCCTCGCTCGGAGATGGCTGTTAATGCGATCTCACTCGTATGCCTACAATTCTCACAAATCTGAAGACAAGAGCGAGAGAGAGAGACAGGTTGTTTTTGACCTACAACTTTTCTGTTATATTCTTTTTATTCCACGGTTACAAACTGAATCAACGAAAAAACAGGATCATGGCCGAGGCGTAAGGAGCTGCCATCCCAACTCCGCTCATGCAACGTCCCTTGACGTACTAAGCACATGGTGATCACCACATCGTGCCATCCCACGGTAAGATCAACATATGGCCTCTAACTACTTCTATCTGCTAGAAATAAACTTAAGCTACTAGGCCTGTCAGTGTACAAGCACACACACATGACAGCCCCGATTTATTTGCTAACTGAAAATGCAGTTGTTGTTCAGAGGTTTCTTCAGGTGCAGAGTTTAGCACATCAATCAATGGCGGCCGCGCTGCTACTGGTAGGTGGTGGAGATGGCCTGGACCCTCGACCTCGACTTGCTGGGGGAAGAAGGCGAAGGCGAAGGCGCAGGCGCCGTCCTTCTGCTCGCTTCGATGATTCCTGCAGAATGCAATTTAATGCCGATGCCATGTGTGCTTAGCTTCAGCGAGAGGGAGACAGGTTGCGGGCGGGCGGCCGACTATGCATGGGTTGGTACGTACCTTGGCATCTCGCCGCGAGGAGCAGGGCTTCTTAGGCGTGCTGGCCTCCGCAGGGGACGTAGATCATGGGGATGAGATCGTCGATGCCGATCCCGCTGTAGGAGAAGTCGATGGAGTAGTCGAGGAGGCAGAGACACGGCGTCCTGTCGCCCGTCGCTGCCGCTGCCAGGGACGAGTCCACGCCGGAGCGCACCACGGCGCAGCTAAGGCTGGCGCTGTCCTTGGGTGTGACAGGGTCCGGGAGGATTTCTATGTGGTTGTCCAGTAGGCTGGTGTCGCAGGACTCCGGCGGCAGGCCGCCGGGGACGGCGTCCACGTACCCGTCGGCGAGGCGGCCTCCAACTCCAACCAAGAGGAGGAGGAGGGGGAGGAGGTGGTCCGGGCGCTGCATGGCTGAGTTCTGAGTCTCTAGCTAGCTAGCTAGCCCGCGAGTGTGTGGGGATATGGCGAGCGCGTCTGTGGCCGGAGATATGGCGAGCGCGTCCTGTGGAAATCGCAGGGAGTAATAACTGCTTGCTAGCCGTGATATATTGCCACAAAATCATGCCATGGTTAACGACTCTACGGCAAAAGTCTGTACTATTGGCGTGACCGTGTAGGTGCATCACGCTAATTGAAAGGCGCGACTACGTCGGGATCGTCGACGTAGCCATCGTCTACGCCAGCCCCAGCAAATAGCCGTCGGTGTAGAATTGCCTTCGGCATATCCTATGCTACGCCGACGGCTGCCCTCGGCGTAGCATACGCCGACGGCTGCTCTCGGTGTATCTATTTTTTATTTTATCTCATTAAACTTTGAAAAAACATTCTAATTCGGAAAAATTCAAATAATATATCAAAATTGCAGAAAAATAAGACCTATCTATTTACACTCAATATTACACATTTGTAAATAAAAATTAAATAAAACATAAAACATTATATATAGTTTAAAACGGACAAAAAAATTTCAAAAATGATCGAAACAATGCGAAACCTTCTTTTGAAAAAGGCTCTAGCCACGAGCGGGTCGGGTGGCCAAGCCGTATGAGCAAGTCCTCCTTTTGAAATTCGTCTCTCCACTACCCATAGTCATCGTGGATCGACAGGGAAGCAAGGAGGCAGCTGCTTTTCTCCCATGTGGTGCTGGGCATCTGCCGATCCAATGGTTGATCTAAACGGTCTGTTTCTGTCCATTTTGATCGGCCCGCGGTTACTTTTATGTTGTATTCCATCCTGTTCACCGTGTCCAGCAACCCGATCCATCTGTCCATCTTTTCCCGTTGTAACCGCTTGACACCCTCGCGATGAGACGTTAAGGGCGACGTGACGTCAGCTATGAGCGTTGGTGGCTTCCTGCGCGACCATTGTTTCTCCGCCACGTCGCCGCCAAGGAGGCGGTGGCCATGGAGGCCGCATTAGTGGCTCTCCGCGAGATCCGCTACAAGGCGGCCATGACCACGCTGGAGGAGGTGGCCAAGGAGGCCACCAAGGTTGATGTTCGCGAGCTTCGGCTCCGACGGAGTTGATCGCGGCTGAGGAAGAATCCGCGCGCCGGGCAGAGGCCTTGGCAGCGACGGAGCTCGCTGACTAGGAGGCAAGGGACCACTGGTCCGCCAAGATGGAGAAGGCCCTGGCGAACCGGGCGACGGAAGACCGCAGGAAGGCAGCGGGCAAGACGGTGGTTCCCATCCTATGGTGTTCCAATCTTGCCCACCCTGCTCTTGCTGTTTCTGGCTATTGCTTATGTTCTCCCAGTTGGGGTTCCCTCCCGGGGGCACAATCCACCCTGAGGAGACCATTGCTTCCTGGAACTCCTCCTCATTGAGGACCCAACTCCGTTTATCTGGCAAACCAAAATCATGGACAAATGGAAACAAAACTTGGTGTATATCACCATTAGGCTCAAAATAAAATTGATAAATGTGAAGGGAGCGTTAAGGCTTATAGGCCCCCATGAATTTGCTGCCTTCCATGTGAATCTCATCCAAAACCTTACTACCAGCCACATCTCTCTCTTGAGGCATGACAAACTCGCCAGCCTAGGCGATCTGAGTGATAAAGCCACCACAACGGATGTCACCCGAGTGAGCCAACCTTTGGCGGCGGAAGTGTTGGATGAACAAAGCACCCAAGTTTATCTTATGCTCCATCTCAGGATGGAGAGCCATATAAATACCCACTCCTCCACCCGGTTCGAGCCATGAACCGGAGCTCATTTCATCTTCCCCGCGAGCATGTCATCGCCACATGCACCCGTGGAGAAGCAAAGAGGAGGAGCCATGCGCCGTCCGCCGCCTGCCGTACTGTTCAGCCGCCCCCATAGCGCCACCCCTCAGTCTCCCGCCGCGCCGCCCCATAGTCCTTCTGACGCGCCGCCCCTGCAGTCCTGCCGGCGTGCCGCCCCGCAGTCCCCCGGCCGCGCCGCCCCCGCAGGTGACCTCCCCCGGTCACCGTTTTTAATTAATGTTTAATCTAGGTTTAATTATTTAGGATTTTTTAGTGTTTTGGTTTAGTTTAGGTTAATTATTTAGGATTGTTTAGTGTTTAGGTTTAGGATTATTTAGTGTTTAGGTTTAATTTAAGATTGTTTAGGGATTTTATTTAGTATTTAGTTTAGTGTTTAATTTAATGTTTATTGTTTAGGTTATGATTGTGTTTAGTTTAGGGGTTTAATTTAGTGTTTAGGTTATGATTGTTTAGGTTCAATTTAGTGTTTAGGTTATGCCCATCCCGCATCCTCGTCGTCGACTCAACAACAACGACGGAGTACTTGGCTTCACCGGGCATGTCCGAGACTGGGCTCCGTCGGGCTAGCACTAGGAGGTGCTATCTTCCGGAAAGCGTAGCTTGGTGAGGAATTCGGGTCTCGACGTCGACTTGGAGCTTCTTTGGTGGCGGGCAAGTGGTGCACTATCGGTGCAGAGGGAGCCGTCCCTCGAGGAGGTGGTACACAATCGTGTTAGGCAGGAGGACGAGCACGTCCATCTCTACATGGTTGCGTTGGATGTCAGGTTCTCCAATACCTAGCAGTTTCTTTAGGACCTCACCCGAGCTATGCTCCTGTAATGGTTCCTTTTCTTTGGGTGTTCACCTCCCGCGGCTCAGGACCCATGAGTCGACGTCCAGTTTGATTGAGCGAGATGTATTACTGATATTATTGTTGTATTAATTGGATTATTCGACATGTATTATTGTTTCATTAGTACTTTATCTTTCTTCTGTTAAGCAAAATTATTTTATCTTTCTTATGTTGTTGCATTAACAAAAATAGAAATAGAAATGTGGTTTAGGGTTTTAGGGTCGTCGTCGCAATTGTAATATTCTTTTATTTTAATACAAAATAGTTTTATCTTTCTTACATATTATTTAAGGTATGGGCGGTAGAGACGATGAACAGTGCTTGTTGGACACGATAGATGAGAGTACTGAAGGTTATTATTAGAATGAAGCAGCCGGCGGTGGAGATGATGGCTCTCAATATCTTAACTTGTCTGGAGATGAGTGTGGAGACGACGATGCAGACGCCTTAACAAAGTCTGACGAGGTATATAAAGCCTCTGCTGATTACTAGTAGATGCATTAGTTCAGCTACACACAGGCATAGCTGCGCATAGCTTATCCACCGTTGATTTCCCCTCTTTTGATATAGGGAGCACATGTTTCCATACCCAAAACGATGGGTTTTCATTTGAAGCTATTAACGCCGTTAGCTGATGGAGAAGTGAAACCCAAGTTAACTAGATGGCCATTTTCAGTGCAAACCCTAATATCCTACGTACCATGGCATGCACAAAACCATAGTCAAACTAAGCTTCTCAGATTATATTTCTTTGACTGCGTGCAAACCCTAATGTACTATATGCACAAAACCCTAACCGAACTAAGCCTTATTCCTTTTGTAACGCAAAATCCAATGTACCATAGACAAAGACATGCAAAAACCTCGTTCCATCACAATTTGCCGCCGTTGTTCGGGATTTTTTTATTGTCTCAACAGATCAAAAATATGAAATTATACCAAAAAAAGACCGCATATTTATTTCACTACACCTATTCCGAATGAGCAAACCAAAAAATAGACAAATCTCAACTTTTTTGTTTAAAGAACAATCCCCTTTCTAATATTCACGCTAGAATTTTCAGCTACTTTGTTAGAATGTTTAGACATAACAAATCGGCATTACACCCATGCACAAAATCTTGTGGCCATACATAGAGTGCAGCCACCCAAATCAAAACAACGGTTGTTTGTCGTTTGCATCTAGTGTCTCCCGAAACCCTAAGTCAAACAACTATTGTTTTTGATGCCCAACGTGAGGTGCATGCATAACCCTAACTCAAACAACTATTGTTTTTTATGCCCAACGTGTGGTGCATGCGTAACTCTAACTCAAACAACGCTTATTTTGTTTCGATTTTGCATGCGGTCAACATGGGGTGCATGTGTAACCCTAACTCAAACAATGTTTGTTTTGTTTCGATTTTTCATGCGGTCAACGTGAGGTGCATGCGTAACCTTAACTCAAAAAACGAAATGATACACACACACACACACTGTTACACACCGTTATCCCTTTCCAAGAGCCAGCCACTAGCATCTAAATGAGCATTGCATGTGATCTCTATATCCAACGGACCTAAACCTATGCACAGCTATGCCTGTGTGTAGCAAATCCGCGTCGATCTTAGACCTTTGCACCGGGCCAATCTTCTATAAGGAAATGAGGCCCGACAAGAAAGTTGGCCGAGGGTGCGCGTTTCACAATTGACATAGTCTCTGAGCTGGGCCAACCATTGGAGCCCAAAGAGAGCGCATCTGTATTTGTACATAAATGGGGAGTGATTGTTAGGTACACCATCCCAATCACCACTCAGGGTTGGAATAAGCCAGGAAAAAAGGGATCAAGTTGGAGCAAGTTTTGTCAATGAAAGAGCCAAAGATTGTCTCTGGAATTCGCTCATGAAATATTTCACCCTACCAGTCTTGTCAACGGATGAGAAAACAACGGAAACAAGGTTGACAGTTAAGGAGTGGGCTCTTAAGAAGATGGGCACACAATTCAAGGACTAGAAGAAAATATTATACCAAAAGTATGTCAAGGAGAAAAAACTCCATAATTCATTAGCGCACTAGAGAAGTAGCGGGATAACTGTGCCGCATTTGTGGATCACAAGCAATCGGAAGAAGCTAAGGCAAGGTCGGCAAAAAATAAGCTAAATGCTTCCAAAAAAGAAATATCACCATAATGTGGTGACAGGTGGCTACACGAGTGCCATGCCTAAGTGGGATAAAACTGAGGCTGACCTGATGGCTAAAGGGATCACTCCAGCTACAAGTGATTGACCCCTGAGGTCAAGAAATTGGTTACTCGGTCATGGGGGATCATATGACCGAGAAATAGGGGACATTGTTGCAAAGGAAGAAATTGATGCACCCAAGAATGAACTTATTAAAGTGATAAAAGAGGTTCAAGCGGGAAAGTTCGTTCCCAAGAGAGAGAACGATGTGCTGACAAAGGCCCTCGGGAATCCTGAAAAGGTCGTATGAACACGAGGCTTTGGACCATCTTTTCCATGAAAGATTGGGTTTCCCCAATACATTAACACTTATAGAAGCCGATCAAGAAAAATAAACCGGCAGAAGGCGGAGGAGGCTGAGCGGTTGGCATCGGTTCAAAGAAAGAACGAACAATTTCAAGCCATGTTCGAGGGCAGCAGGAGAAAATTAATTAACTTAGATGACCGTCTCAACAGCAAGATCCTGCATTTGACAGTATGGTCGGCCCACCTCAGTGGAAAAGCAGCATGGCTTCCACGGAGGTCTAGGCTAGTGATGCACTGATGATCGAGAATAATGCACCGATGATAGATGATACCGGTGCAATAATGGATGGCTACCCCGTGGATGCAATCAAGTTGAAGACAGGTTGTGAGCTACATGTTCAGCTTAAGAACATATCCATGAAGGTGGCAGTCGACTTTTATTTACCATAGGCACCTAGAGCGACCTACCCATTGTCGTACGATTCTACCTGGCTATGCTCGTGTCGGTGTGCATGAAGTTCAACCGTTATGTCAGTCACTGCAGCTTGACATCCCTGGAGGTGAAGGGAAGAAGACACTAAGAGAAGTCACGAGTGGCTTCATTCTTTGGAAAAAGGAGCACATCGTGTTTCCAGCCTCGGTGCCAAGGCCATCTTCTCCTCCGAGAAGCAATCCATCACCTCTAAGGCCACAGTCTCCTCCTAGAAGCAATCCATCACCTCCAAGCCACAGTCTCCTCCGAGAAGCAATAGTACACCCCTCCCCGAGAGGGATCTCGGTGCGAGTCCATATCGATCTCCGGTGGCTCCGCCCACTAAGGGCAAAAAGCGGAAGAATACCACTGCTTCGTCGATGGATAACCGATGCGGAAAACGACAAAGCCCATCCCAAGAGTACCGCACCTCTTCCTAAGTTAGCTTATCACCAGACTGATAAGGAAAATAAGCTGATCTACCAAGCCGAAGTGAAGACCCATTTTGCACCAAAACAACACGAGCCAACTGTGAAAATACCTTCGAAAGTCAAGAAGCACTTTCAGTAACTTCTTGCGCAACCATCCCAATATGACTTAAATAAGAAAGATCACTATACACGCTGTCTTACGAAGAAAGTGAAAGTGAAGACATCAAGCAGCAGTAGTGCAAGCGGGAGAAGAGAGGTTCCCCAACTTGGACAACATGCAAAACAATAGACCCCCCTGATCAAGGTGTTACCCGAGACCGAAGAGCCAATAGATATGGAATAAGCTAAGCGATTAGCCAAGGAGTGTAATATGAGTCTTGAAAATTTTCTAGGCGGCGCAGAAATCGCCAAGGAAGATGTAGCACGAAAATATATCTACGGGGAGCCTCTGGTCAGCAATTAGACACTCTAGCATCTGCCGACACAAATGCAAAACTTGCATGAGTGGTACTTAAAAGTCACAAAGGAATAGCAACAATTTCTCTTAGTAAAAGTTGGAGATGAGCAATACTTCCATAAAGACGAGATCTCTATTAAACTCCACACACGCCGGAAACGACGGTAACAACGGAGCCGTGGTAGATCTATCTATGTCAACGACGGAGCGACATAAACCATCAAAGGGGGAGAAAAACGCCAATTTGGTCTATGAAGTTGTCGTGGATATGCGTTTTGGTCACATACATGCAAATCGTGAATTCCGGATCACGAAGTTGCCACATGTGTGTAATCTGGTCAAATCGTGACGGCATCGTTGGTGCAATTTTTAAAAAACACCCTCCCAGATCAGTATATACCGTCTCCAACCAGAGCAGCCCAGGTAAAAAAACACAATCAGAAGGCCACACACGAGAGCAGTTCGTGTCTGGGCGACTCGAGGTCTACCGCCACCCCTCGATAGGTCGACGATGAAGGTGCGACCATCTTCGAGGAAGATGGATGGTGCGCCACCAGATCCCAACGGAGGCGTAGCCGAGGACAATCCCGAGCCCATGCCCGCGCATCGACAAGATCCTAGCACCGCCTCTCCGCGGTATGGTACGGTCCTGATTGATTTAGGGTTCTAAATACTAGATGTATTCATAGACCAAATTGGTGTTTGATTCATAGAAAGAAAAGGGGAGCAGAATGGCTTCTATCTAGAGATGGAGATGCATCAACATCTGCAGCTCATATAAAAGAGTACCAGAAAATTGCTCAAGAAGCACTTGCAAACTGTTCTGATTAGTATTGTAATTCTTAGTCCATTTTCTATGATTGTATGACTGTCTTTTGGGAGAGAAACAATGTGAGACATGGGTCTATGCCTCGGTCTTTTGAGAGAGAAACATGTCTCTGTGACAATTCCTGTGAATTGCAATATCTAAAATAATATGAGACATGTGTATCTTAGTTTGTTCTATTTTGCACACTGCTAGTACTATCTATATTTTGAATTGCATATAATAATACCTGCTATCTTTTTACATACATTATACGGTCATATAATGGCCGAAATATATATGTACAACCTGCTATTTATTTACATACATTTTTATAGTCATACCTGCTATCTTTTTACATCATGATGTTACATTATTGAATTTAAAATGCTAGAACCTGCTAGAAATATCCATTGCCGGTAATGACATAAACCATCGCGCTGCACACGACAAAAGGAGGGACGACTCAACTCTCTGACACGATTCCCCAGGTGCCACGATTGAGGGAACATTGGGGGCAAATGTCAAAGACCAAGGAAGAGGAGGAAGGAACAAGTTCGAAACAAACCCCAAAATCGTAGAGGTTCGGCGATTTAGACCCTCACATCGAAATCCCTGTTCGTTTGCACCCTAAACTACAAAATCCCAGTCTAAAACGAACCCTCGACCTATTTGTACACCACGAAAGCAACAATCCTGGCCAGGGTTACAGGCGACTCTGAATGATAGTAGGCCCCATATGTCAGATTCATCATCTTCCTGTAATAATTTCTTTCTCTTATTTTTTCCTCAATTCCGTCCCGATTGAGCAGCCCGCGGGCCATACCCCTAACGCGCCTGCCCCTCACCCGAGAAAATTGCACATAACACTGGGCTTTGGTGCTAAAGTTGCACAGAACACAGAAACAAAAGACTTGTTGCAACTGACCCCAACTTTTGGTCTAATCGTTGAACCTAGCTCAAATATAGTTCAAATAGAGGTTATAGTTCCTTAAAAATGTATCTAACATATATGCATATATTTTTATCCCGTATATCACTCGTGTGGGCAAATATTTATGTATTTATATCTTCTAGCGAACAAAGCTCGGTCCAACATATCTAATGTTGCAATCGAACTCGGGCTGGTACCACTACTATAGCGTCTATGCTGACGCGTATACTAAAAAAATAGATCGACAACTATGTAAATTTCTTTTCAGAAAAATAACCTTGATGTGGTCAAATATACGTGTTACAAGCATGCAAATTTTGAATGTGAAGTACCTTGTATTTTAGGCTCATAAAAAATGGATAAATTATAGAAGATTGAAAAGTTATATTGTCACGCTGAGATCTGCACAAGAAGGTAGAATGAACCATTAACTACGTTTTGATTTTCCGTTTGAAATTTTCAAAGCTAAAAAATGATTTTTAAATTTTTTTAAAAGAGCTTTTTGGGAACTCATCTGTCAAATTGACGCTCTCGTATTTTCTACCACTATGATCTATATTTTTTAATTTACATAAAATTATGATATATAGTATAGAGATACATACCCACATATTAGATATACTGTTAAGACACTGTATACTCGATTTGGGCTAGTTGTAACTAATTAGACAATAAACCAGGCTAGCTGCAACAAATGTTTTGATTCTGTGTTTTGTGTAACTTTAGCACCGAAGCCTGGTGCAATTTTCTCACCTCACCCTGATTCTTGCGCCGTTGGCCTGCCCCCGTGCGTCGCCGCCCCAGGTCCCTCACCCCGACTCACATCAACGCCGAGCGGCAAGAGGGTCGTGCAACCAGCAGCCCAGAGCAGGCGTTTGCATGTGCCATCTGCACTATGCCTCCACGGCCAGCTATCTGTCCTCACCCACGCCTCCATGCATGCATGTATGTGCCCAGCTGGCTGACTCCTCCATCGTTGATGCATGCGTCAGTGGCCAGGGGGCCTATCCTGTAGAAATCGCGGGTGCCTTAAATCACGCCATGCCATGGTTAACGACTCTACGGCAAAAAGCCTGTACTAATGGCGTGACCATGTAGGTACGTCACGCTAGTTGAAATGGCGCGAGACTACGTAGGGGTCATATATGTAGGTGGTTGAAAGTTTTTTTTCCCACGAGCAAAATCTGATTAAAAAGTTTAGCTAAGGCCATTTTAGAAAGAAAAAAAACTCCTGCCATGCACACGAAGCATGCATGCCTGCATGTGCTTCAGGGAAACATCACCGGTTTCCGTATATTATGGGGTCCAAGAGTGGTCCTCATGGAGCTGACTTTCTTATCTCCCGTGTAGTAGCTCTCTCCCCCTCGCAGCAATCTCGAACGGCCTGCCACTATTGTGACTTATCCACCACGAGGCAGATCTAATAGCCATTGCTGAAGCTGGGATGTTCCTGCCCTAGCGGGTCGGCGGCCAAGCTGTACGAGCAAGTCCTCCTTTTGACATGCATACACCATCGCGTGCCTCCAAGATTTGGTTCTTACTACATAAGACACAAGAAGAACCGTCCTGAATGTTCCAAATCTTTGGCCACGGCAGTGACCATGGCCAGGCCGCACGCTAAACATCTGTAGCGCACTATAGTCATGTGCGCCACGGTTGTTAGTGTCATCTGTGACGCACATGGGAGGGGGGTGCGCTACGCCTAAGCGCACGCCCCCCTCTGTTGTGAAACGACCACAAACATCTGTGGCGCACTCGGCCTAGTGCGCCACAGGGACTAGGAGCATCCGTGGCGCACATGGCATGGTGCGCCACAGATGTTTGTACTCCCTGTGGCGCACTAGGGCCGTGTGCGCCACGGATGTGTCGATTTTTTAGGACAGCTCTTTATGTGCACATGTGTGACCACATCCACCACCCCACACTTCACTTTCCCCTTCTTCTTCCTCCTTAGATCTAGTCGGGATCTTCTCCTTACCACCTCAATTTCTCCATCCATTCACCATTTGTAGCATGTAAAACTTGCTTTGGATGTTACATAAGTAATATAGGAAGGTCTCCGGTCTCTCATCTCCTTCGATCCGGTCGACGCGCGCACCTCTCCTTTCCATCTTTCTCGCGATCGGTCTCTCATCTCGGTAAGTTGTCCATGTAAGGATGTGTTCATGTGTATATGGATGATGTGCTCATATGTATGTAGATGATCGATGCTCATGATGTGTGTATGGAGAGGATCGATGGTCATATATGTGTGTGTATATGGAGAGTATCGATGATGCTCATGCATGTGTGTATGGAGAGGATAATGATATGTTCATGTGTGTATGGATCGGTCTCTCTCTCTTGTGTTTGTATGTGAACAAGTTGCCATTTGTTTTGCCAAAATGTTGATTCATTTCCATTTTGGCAAGACTTTGGCATTTCGCAAAGGTCTTAATTTTAGGATAGGTCATGCCGAAATTTTCTATCGACCATTGCATGCATGCATTCATTATGTGGTTCTAATAGACTTCAAAATTGTACCGTGTACACCGTGCAGGCAAAAATGGTCCGCATAATGAGCGAAGGCATTGTGGCTAGATTTTTAAAATGTGCGACGGCCGACATGATACGAAATAACAAGACAGATATAAGATGTCCGTGCAGAAGATGCAAACTCAACTGGGTGATCGACCTAGATTCCGGGAATCTGCAGGCGCACCTGCTCCGCCATGGTTTCATGGATGGATACACTCGTTGGATAAGCGATGATGTAGATAATGGAGACGGTGAAGGTGGCCAACATGACGATGATCATCATCACGGCGAGAACGGGCGAGATGATGAAGAGTCTCCTGGAGATGGTGAAGGTGCGGAAGCAGACCGGGATGATGATGATCTAGATGCCGGAGGAGCAGACGACGATGGAACAACATAGGCTGGGTGCGGGACCCTTATGTGCAAGAGCTGCTTCTCAAGCAGACGAGTAACGCCAGGGCTGCCGCTAGAGAGAAAGCCAAGCTTGCGCAACTTGAGAAAGACGCGGTTACTCCATTATATGAAGGATGCAGGCCCGATGATACCCGGTTGAATGTAACGCTCAAGGCTATGGAGATGAAGGCAAAGCACAAATTGAGTGACGCAAGCTTCAACGATATGAGGGCATTCTGGCACGATCGTCTCCCGGAGGGGAACACATGTCCAACTAGTATCGAGGATGCCAAGGAAATCTTCTGTCCTCTCGATCTACCGCACATTAGATATCACGTATGCATCAACGATTGCATCATTTATCGGGGCGAGGACGCGGAGAAAACCACATGTTCGGTGTGCGGCGTGAGTCGATACAAGAAAGGGAAGAAAGCACCTCGAAAAGTGGTATGGTACTTTCCTATCACTCCTCGTCTGCAGCGCTATTTCGCGGACCCTAAGGAAGCGAAGCTCATGCGATGGCATGCGGAAAGGAAGAAGCCAGGAGATGATGATGACCCCGAAAAGGATGAGCTGCTGACGCACCCTTCAGATGCTAGCCAGTGGAAAGCATTGGAACTCGAATTCCCAGAATTCGGTGGAGATTCGAGGAACATCAGGCTTGGTGCGAGCACCGATGGACTCAATCCGTTCGGTAACCAGAGCATCACGCACATCACTTGGCCCGTGTTTGTATGGATGTACAACCTACCTCCATGGTTGTGCATGAAGAAGAAGTACATACAAATGAGTATGCTAATTCAAGGGCCGAAACAACCTGGTATCGACATCAATCTGTATCTCGGGCTGTTGAAAGAGGAGCTAGCCACGTTATGGGAATCTGGAGCCAATACTTACGACGCCGTCGCACAAGATTATTTCACTATGAGAGCCGCATTGGTCACTACGGTGCAAGACTATCCAGGTTGCGGGTATATCTCGGGGCAGGTTATCCAAGGATCATGCGCATGCGTTAGGTGCATGGATAACACAAGCTATCTCCAACTAGAGAAAGATCCAGGGTCATCGAAAATCGTGTTCATGGCGCACCGGAGGTGGCTCGGCAAGAATGATCCATGGAGAAAACGTGGAGACCTATTCGATGGCAAATCAGAGACCCGAGGAATCCCAGAGCGTAGGAGCAGCGAAGAAGTGGAAGAGTTGCTGAAAAACTGGAAAGGTTGTCCTAAGCCTGGAAAGAAGCGAAAGAGGCAGCAACAAGACAAGCCACTGATGAAGGTATGGAAAACAAGGTCTGTTTTCTGGGAGTTGCCATACTGGAAGTTTCTCCGCACGCCTCATAGCCTCGACATCATGCATATCACGAAAAACGTGTGCGAGAGTCTGGTCGCCACCATAATCAACATGCCAGATAGGACGAAAGATGGTCCGAAAGCAAGGCACGACCTGATATGCTTGGGTATCCTGAAGGAGCTTCACGGAGGACGCACTACTCCTGATGATCAGGAAGATGACGATGATCATGAGTCGGAGACGACACAAGGTCGTCGGAAGGGTAAAAAGTTCAAGAAGAACGAATATTACTGCCCTCCTTCTTGCTTCACTCTAAGCCAGGATGAGATCAAACAGTTTTTCAAGTGCCTTCTAGGAGTCAAATTTCCTTACGGCTACGCGGGCAAGATAAGCAGATACCTAGACGAGGCGAAGCAGAGGTTCAGTGGCATGAAGTCTCACGACTGTGCCATGCTAATGACGCAGGTACTTCCGGTCGCACTAAGAGGGATAATGGACGAGCACGTCCGTGAAACGTTATTTGGCCTATGCAAGTTTTTCGACGTCATCTCTAGGAAGTCGATTGGCGTGAATCAGCTCGGAAGGCTACAGGAGGAGATCGTGGTGATACTATGTGAGCTTGAGGTCTACTTCCCACCCGCATTCTTCGACATTATGGTGCATCTGCTGGTCCATGTCGTGGAGGACATCGTACAACTCGGGCCGATGTTCCTCCACAGCATGATGGTGTTCGAAAGGATGAACGGACACATCAAAGGATACGTTCGCAACAGGTCCCATCCAGATGGAAGCATAGCCAAGGGCTTTCTGGACGAAGAGTGCATCTCTTTCTGCACGAATTATCTAGACATCGAGAACCCTGTCGGTCTTCCCGTCAACAGACACCTTGGCAAGCTCGACGGATCTGGTCACCGAGAGGGTCGTCGCATACTGCATGCAGATTTCGATTTTCGACACGCAGACTTTGATCGAGCAAACCTCGTCGCGCTACAGCATTTAGAACTGGTCGATCCTTGGGTACAGAAGCACAAAAGGTTAATCGAGAAGAAGTACAGTGACCGAGGCATATAGAGGACGCAGGGAGAAATAATCAAAGAGCACAACTCAGATTTCACGCGTTGGTTTAGGCAGACGCTCCTTGATAATCCCCCGCGCTCGCATTCTTCTGACACGGAAAAGATCATATTCACCTTGTCGCAGGGACCGATGCAAAACCTAGTGACCTATCAGGCGTATGATATCAACGGCTACACATTCTATACGGAGGAAAAGGACAACAAGTGTGATTATCAGAACTCAGGCGTAACGTCGGAATTCTACACCGATGACAACGTGAAGGAAAGATTCTACGGAAGAATCGAGGAGATCTAGGAGCTCTACTACTGTGGAGAAAAGGTGCCGATGTTCCGTGTCAGATGGGCAAAGAGTGTCGAAAGAGAAGACCGGTATTTCACAACCATGGTTATACCCGAAGCAGCCAAATCCAAGGCCGCCGGTGCAAACGTGGCTGCGAAAAATGAACCGTGGGTACTGGCTACCAAAGTGGACCAATGTTTTTTCATTACCGACCCGACAAAGCCTAGCCGTGTTGTCGTGAGGAGAGGAAAAAGAAACATCATCGGAATGGATGGAGTCGCCAACGAGCAAGACTTCGACCAGTACGGCCATCCAAAGATTGAAGATGACGACGACTACGATGCAGCAACATACATCACAAGAAGAAAAAGGACAACCCTACCCAAAAAAGGTAGCCCGTTCGAAAGAAGAAACATTAAAGTGCCGGGGCTAAATTATTCAACCGCGACAAAGAAGGGAAAAAAGATTGTAAAACGCTAGCGCAAAAAATATTGTAAACCGCGTGGTCGAAAAAGATTGTAATATTCATGGACAAAGTATTATGAAATTTAGTTATACTTTGAATCATATTTGTAACACTTTTATGACATATATCACTACTTTTGGGCATTTTTGGAATATTTTAAAAACAAAACAAAACTTGTATGGCATAAATCACCACTTTTGGGCATTTTTGGAACATTTAAAAGTATTTTTAAAATAAAAATAAAAAAGTGGAGCACCAGGATTCGAACCTGGGTGCTCATAGTTTAGAATAGAGCTAAGGGGCAGAACCAGTGGGCTATGACAGTACTAGTGTTAACAAAAGGGGTGGCTGCCCTCTTATCTGGTAGTCCAACACACATAGGCGTAGCGCACCCTGGCCAAGTGCGCTACGGATAACCGTAGCGCACTTGGCCAGGGTGCGCTACGCCTATGTGTGTTGGACTAGTCAACCGCGTCGCTCCATCTCACAGACACCACGCACCGCGCTGCTCACAATCTGCTCTCGAGGAGGAGGAGGCCCGCCACCGCCGCGCTGCGCTCTCGAGGAGGAGGAGGAGGCCCGCCACCGCGCTGCGCTCTCGAGGAGGAGGAGGCCCGCGCTTGTGGAGGAGGAGGCCGCTGCCGATCCGTGGAGGAGGAGGAGGAGGCCCGCCGCTTGTGGAGGAGGAGGATCGCGCCGCTGCCCGTCGTCGTCCGCTCATCGTCCGCCCGTCAGAGGTGAGCGTAGCCCCTCCCCTGTCTCTCCCTCTCTCCCTCTCTCCCCCTCTCTCTCCCCGATGGGGGTCTGCCTGTGGGCACAACTTGCTAGGTTGCTAGGTTGAAAGAGTCCAGATTGCTAGGTTGAACCAAGGTCTGAACCAAGCCAGATTGCTAGGTTGAAAGGGGAAAAATCGAAATTCTGGCCCCAGTGAACAATTAACTAGTGCATAGGGCAACATGCTCATGGGCTTCGTGGGAATCCCTTCCTACCTCAATTATGACACCGACCTGGAAGTGTAGGTACCTTTTCTCACACTCAACTTTATGCTCATTTCAACCATGATTTGATGGTGCTTCAAGATTGTCCTGTTTCTCATATTTGCTATTTTCACAATTTTATAACCAAAGACAGTGTGTATTTGCTTCTGCACTTAAGACCCTAAGAGAGAAATAGTATTTTTATGGCATATCACAATGGAGACAATAACTATCTCGGTGCAAAAACATACAGCAAAGTGAAAAAAAAATCATCAGATGAAGGCTCAAAGCCTGTCATGTCTGAAATGGTAGAATAATTGTCTCTAAGAATTCATCAGATGAAGTATCTTTGCTAACAGGTTTTGGTCAAGATCCTAAAGAAAAGCGTGGAATTTCTGTTTGGATAGAGTGTGCATTACCTCTTCAAGGCTTGCATTCTTCAGCATCTGCAGTGTAAAGCGTAAACAGGGTGAGCTACAATTAGCCTCTGTATTAAAATGTTATTAGCAAAAGATCCACAAAAAAAATTATTAGCAAAACATATGTTGCCTGCATAGATGATAGAGCTAGCAAATCTCACCGAGAGATCATCATTGGCCTGCCTGAAGCTCCTGCTTCCAGAAGATGTAACGCTAGAGTCTTCTGAGCTTCCACTAGACAACATGTAAACAACCCTAAGCTTCATTTCCTCGATCAACTTATCACCCTCCTTGTTGAACTGAAGAATACATAAAATCTAGAGAGAACCAAATGAAGAAGTCTAGAGAGAAACAGGCATGTGTGGCATACACCAACTGGTAGCATGTTAGTTAATGAAAAACAGTAAAAAAGGAGGTCCTGCTGGTGCTGCTGCTGCTTCTGTTACCAGTGTCCAGGTAGTAGTAGCTTTGCTAGAAATGGATGGTGTGTTATTGGTAGTAGTAGGTTTAGAAAGTAGTGTTAGGCGCTGCTGCTGCTTCAGTAATTTTATACTTAAGCAAATAGCAAGATTCAAGTTGAAAAAAATCTGAGTACTAAACTCTTGTGAAAATCTTGCCTTAATTACTAGCTTAGCTGGTTTCTGTATGAATCCAGGGCAAAAGTTCAAGCAAGAGTTTGTGCTGGGTTGTTTCTTAACCAGCATCCTAACATTAGATCTCAACTAGCATCAATGGCTATTACAATGTTTGTGCTGGGTTGTTTCTACTTGTGCTACTACTACTTCTATGCTACTTGAGCTGCTACTACTTCTATTATCTGTGCTGCTACTACTATCTGTTCCTTATATCCATCCTAGTGTTGCTCTGGCTACTACTACCTGTGGTGCTACTGTGCTTCTACTACTATCTGTGCTGGGACAACAACACCTTGAAATTGTGCTTGTGCTTGTATGAAGCACTTTATTATGTCGTGTATGCAGGTTCTTGTATGAAACGAGTGACGATTTTTGCCGGAATGTTGATTAACTTCCGTTTCGGCAGAAATCGGGCACTCCTAGTTTAAGAAAATTAGCAAAGGTCATGCCGGATTTTTCCGTGCATTTAACCAATTATTTGTTTTTTATTAGTGCAAAGATGTGTGACAACGACGAGGCTGGATGTTCTAAGCGCATCAGCGCTGAAGGAGAACTCAGACCTCCAAATAAACAATTGACATTCTAGGAGGCGGCCCAACGGCTAGAAGACGATGAAGAATACCATCCTTCGGAGAGCGAGGATGATGAGATGGAAGACGTGGAGGAAGAAGCCGAAGGAACGGCAGACGATGAAACCACTGATGGCGACGAGGGCACAGGGAGTGGTAGCAACCCTCCTAAGAAGAAGAAGAAGCCGAAGGACCGGCGCCCGAACACGGTCGGCACGGTCAGGGAGGAAATTACCGAAGTGAGCCCATCAGGGGTTCCTTTGGAGCCCGCCCTTGTCGTCAAAGGGTACGGTGGGCAAGTGGCGGCGATCACCCGGACAACCATCTCGATCAACATCGAGAATCTCCGGCATAAAGATAATGGCCACTTGCGCACACTCCTCTTCGAGAAGCTGCACGCAAGATACAAGTTCCCCGCTAAGTATCAGAACACAAATTATCATGGGAACAAAGTAACCAAATCCGCCCTCACAAAGATGAGCACCGCCCTGGCCAGCTGGAGAACCCAAATAAAGAAGAAGATCTACAAAGAAGGCAAAAGTCTTGAGGAGATCCAGAAGATTGACCTGCAGATCACCGAAGATCAGTTCCGGGAGTTCAAGGAGAGGTGTGAATCCGAAAGAGCCCTGGCCAATAGTAATCGGGGAAAGGTGCTGCAGGCGATGAATATAGGTCATCACCATCTCGGATCTGGTGGATACAGAACCGCGGAGGCCAAATGGAATAAGGAGGATGAAGAGTATAGATCCAAGGGGATAGAAAACCCCTTTGCTAAATTCGAACCCGGGCAGGTTCGAAACTTCATCAGGGCCCATTACCATGTGGACCCAAAAACCAAACAACTCACCGCGGATCCTGCGGTGAAGGAATTCGAGGAAATTGTGGTAAGTATAATCTAATTACTGCGGATCAACACGATTGCAATCTAATCGATGATCTAAATGATTCACTGTTACTTCTTCTGCAGGAGGAGGAAATTTTTGCTAGTCATGGATCCCAGGGTTCCTCATCCCAGGGGTCGACGGCGGCCACCCGGTGGGATAACCCTTTTAACAGGGCGATGAACCGGGCCAAGAAAATAGAGCCGGTTACGAAGAAGCCGTCGTCGGCTGGCCGTCTGGCCGGCCTCGGGGGTAAGACTTGGGTGGATCATTTTGGTCCACCGCCGAGGACGCATGTGGCACCGTCGGGAAGGAGCGAGGAGGAAAACCGAGAGGTTCAAGAACTTAAGGCACAAGTGGCGCGGATCCCGCAGATCGTCCAAGACAACCTGGCAATCACCCTCACGTCCTTCCTGCCTACCTTGGTGGAGTCAATAGCAAACTGGATTGCGGGTGGTCGAGTAGGGCCGTGCCCGATTCCAAGCATGGTCAGCAGCCACTCGAACAACGCGGCGCCGACGAATCAGGCGAACTACGTGTTCGTGACTCCGCCCGCTAGCACCGCGGTGCCGCAAGTATTGGTGACTCCCCCTGCCATCACCGCGGCGCCGGAGTACATGTTGGTGCCCTCCTGCCATCGTCGCGGCGGCACCGGAGCTCCAAGCACCCGTCGGTAGGGAGAATACACCGGCGGCCAGCACCGCGCCATCAAGCAGCCCTTCCGTCTCTTGCACGCCCGTCGCCGTATGCGGTGCGTCGACATTAGCCGATCTCGATGCCATCACGGTAAACAAATTGCTTTAATTACCGCCTTTCATGCCATCTATTACTCTTATGGCATCTCGCTCTGACGACGCCGTACATGTTTTCCGCAGACGGATGTTCCTTGCACTCTCTTATGCTACGTGAACAATGAGCTGAGGGATGTTGCCAAGGGTACCATCGTTCAACCCTTGCAGCGCACGTTCCACTCAAATACGATGCCAGATAGCGTGCACAGGGTTAAAATTAGTCGGGTGCTAAGGGGCTGCGACGACCTGGAACCTCCCATTCAACCCCCAGGAGCGGATGAAGAAGAGTCGTCTGTCCTCAGAACTTGCTTCGGCTTATTCTTGCTATGGCCAAAGAGCATGATCCGTTTGGGGACGGCGGGGGCCATCACGCCACAGACAACAGCACCGCCTGTCGTGCCAGCGACAAGCGGTGGCAAGGCCCCCTTACCGCCCTCGCCGTCACCTCCACGCGGTGGGTCGGATGATCATGTTGATGATATGTACATGGCGCAGGATCCGGCCGAGGACGACGAAGACTGGAATGATCACTTCTTCAGCACTCAGTTTGGCAACGAAGAAGACCTAGCTGGTGGCCCCACAGAGAAAGCCACTATCACCAAGCGTCTGTTTGGTTCTCAGGAGACGCCTCCAGCTTGCGCCTTTACAGAGCCAGCTGATACAACCAACTGGCCATTTATTCTAAGCCCTGACACACTACATAGGGCGGCCGGTGCTCAGATTGCAGTGCCTGCCCGCTCTCCAAAAGGAAAAAAGGGCAGGAAAAGAAAATTTAGCAACTCGAGCCAGCCGGTGGCGTCAACAACTGCGAATCCGATCAGGTTTCGGGACGGGCCACCAAGACCCGAGGGTATTATGTGGAGGATTCATGTGGCGGGTGAGCCCATGCTACCTAAGAATTTGCGGAAGCTCGCCAGTACGGAACTGAAGAGTGTGCATGACGGCATGCTGACGATAGAGAGACGCCTTCTATCGGAGAAAGATCCCTCGCACCCGGTATTCGTGGTTAAGGTGCCACCAGGCTTGGGCTTCATCGACAATGCCCCTACGGATCTGTTCTTCCTGCGGTTCGACGACATCTTCAATATGTTCCACCTATACCCGCTGCACTATACCATGGTCCGTCTTTTTTCTCTCAACCTGGCCATGCAGATCATTAGAGAGAACACACCGGGCATCGCTATAGTGGACCCCTACTACATGTGTGACGGCTGCTTGGGTTCCCCCGCCGAACGACGTATCGTGGCCTCGTACCTAAAAAGAATCCTCGTGGCGAACAAGACAAAGGAATATATTCTCGTGCCTTAATTTCCCGAGTAAGTCGTTATTCACTCGCCACCGTCGATTGGCTTTATTAGATCATCATCATTATTTTTCCAACACATTCCATTTGAATTTTTTGCGCAGAGATGAACACTGCACGCTCATCTCCTTATCGCCGAAGCATTCCCACGCCACGTATTTCGACTCGGGGAGTCTAGAAAAGAAGAAAAACTACGACAAGATCAAGGAAGTTCTGGATGATGCTCACACCGGCTTTGCCTCGACGGAAGGCACCACCTTCGTGCGTACGAAGGTCAAGTTCGGCAGGCACGTCTTCAACCACGTAATGGAGTTCCCCTGCGTGAAGCAGCCGGAAAACAGTAAGAAGGAAGCCTACTACGCACTCCATCACATGAGGGCGTTCCTGTAGGGATTCGTAGCATGGAAAACAAAAAATTTCTATCGCATACAAACAAACAAGCCAAGATCTATCTACTAGATTGTAGCAACGAGTCGATGGAATAACTTACCCTCGAAGATTCCAAAGTGTTTAACGAGAGCGGATTCTCGTGGGTGATGTAGTCGTACTCTTCCCGATCTCAAGATCGTGTAGACGATCCTTCCGGCGCTGCGTTCCGGCAGCGCTTCCGCAGTAGGTCACACGTTCGGTACTCAACGAAGACCTTCCTCTCCCTTGTTCCAGCAGGCAGCGGAGGTTGTAGCACTCTCCTCGCGATTTCGGCAGCACAACAGCGTCGTACCGGAAGTAGAGGGGAGATCTCGCAGGGCTTCGCCTTAAGCCGGAGCGAGTATGGTGGAGTATGAGAGAGAGATATTAGTGGTCTAGGGTTTAGACACACCAATTAGAAGCCTCTAATCCGAAGACTAGTGCAATTAGAAGCTCTAAACCAAAGCGGCTCTAAACCGGAGTCTAGGGCTAGGATTTAGATTAGAGGATAGGAACTTGTCTGTCTAGAGGAGGAGGCCCTGCCCCTCCTTTTATAGGTGGAGGGGCCGGCGCGCCAGGGGAGGGAGGGGAGTCCCTCCCCAAGTCGGCCTAGTTGGGCCGCCGGCTTGGAGAGGAGGGACTCCTCCCCCAAGTCGGTTTCAACCTCCTCTTGCTTGTTTCCCTCAGTTTCTTGTTTTAGCCGTTTGACTTTCAAACTGGCCATTTGACTTTTCAGTTTTAGGATTCAATTTAATCCTTTATTTGGAACAGCAAGAACACTTAGTACATGATGCAATCATTCCAATATGTAATGACACATTCATGTACCCCTTCCCCCCGGAGTGCCGGACATTCTGGAACCTTCTAGAACATTCCCGATGAAAACACCAGAATCATTCCCGAACTCCGAAACGGGACTTTCCTTATATGAATCTTATTCTCCGGACCATTCCGGATCACCTCGTGATATCCCGGATCCCATCCGAGACTCCGAACAACATTCGGTCTCTTTCTCATAATACCATAACTACTCAAAACAACGTCGAATCCTTAAGTGTGTCTCCCTACGGTTCGTGAATTATGCGGACATGATCGAGACACTTCTCCGAACAATAACCAATAGAGGAATCTGGAAATTCATACGGCTCCCACATATTTCTACGATTACTTTGCGATCGAATGAACCACTTACATACGATACCAATTTTCCTTTATCTCACGATAGTTTACTTATCCGAGGTTATTATCGTCGGTATCTCTGCATACCTAGTTCAACCTCGTTACCGATAAGTACTCTTTTCTCGTTCCCATGATATGTGATCCCTTGTGAGTCAGTCACATGCTTGCAAGCTAATTGGATGACATTCCACCGAGAGGGCCCAGAGTATATCTATCCGTCATATGGATGGACAAATTTCACTCTTGATCCATGTGTTTCAACCAATACTTTCCGAACACTCAATGCCACCTTTATAGCCACCCAGTTACGGTGTGGTGTTTGATGTCATCAAAGCATCCATCCGGTAAAGGTGATATGCATGATCTCATGGTCGAAGGAATTAGGTTACTATGTATCAGAAAGCATATAGCAATTGAACTATTGAAATGACTTGATCTTTATGCTATGCTTATCTATAGGAGTATGTCCACCATATCATTCTCCTAACGATATGATCTTGTTGTTGATAACATCTCAATGTTCATGATATGGAAACCACAATCATTAATCAACCAACAAGCTAGTGAAGTATAGAGGCTATACTAGGGACTTCAAATTAAGTTTACAAATCACACAAGTATTAATGTTTCCTTGTTAATACTATTATAGCATGAATGTAAACATTTATCATAAACACAAAGATATAATAATAACTACATTTATTATTGCCTCTAGGGCATATCTCCAACAGTCTCCCACTTGCACTAGAGTCATCTAATCTAGATTACATGGTAATATACCGAACACCCATGGCAGTTTGGTGTTGGTCATGTTTTGCCCTCGGGAGAGGTTTAGTCAACGGATCCGCCACATTCAGATCTGTGTGTACTTTGTAAATCTTTATATCCCCATCCTGGATATGTTCTTGAATAGCGTGAAAACGCAGCTTGATGTGCTTCAGCTTCTTGTGTGACCTTGGTTCTTGCGCATTGGCTATGGCGCCCATGTTATCACAGTAGATAGACATTGGGTCCAGCGCACTAGGAACCACACCTAGCTCTGTAATGAACTCTTTCATCCATATCGTTTCTTGTCAAGCCTCCGAAGCAGCCATGTATTCCGATTCAGTTGAAGATCTCGCCACAACGCTTTGCTTTGCACTCCTCCAGCTAACTGCTGCACCATTCAAAATAAATACGTATCCAGATTGTGATTTAGAATCATCCGGATCGGTGTTCCAACTAGCATCGGTGTAACCATTAACAACGAGCTGTTCATCACCTCCATAAGAAAGAACCATATCCTTAGTTCTTCTCAAGTACTTAAGGATGTTTTTGACCGCTGTCCAATGATCCACTCCTGGATCACTTTGATATCTGCTAGTTAAACTAACAGCATATGCAATGTCGGGTCTAGTACATAGCATGGCATACATTCGAGATCCTATGGCTGAGGCATAGGGAGTCTTACTCATCCTTTCTCTATCTTCTGCCGATGTCGGACTTTGAGTTTTACTCAAGGTCGTATTGGGCAACATGGGCAAGAACCCTTTCTTGCTTTCTTCCATTCCAAACCTCTTTAGAACTTTGTCCAAATATGTACTCTGTGACAATGATATTTGGCGTTTCGATCTATCTCTATAAATCTTTATGCCTAATATGTAAGCTGCTTCGCCAAGATCCTTCATTGAAAAACTATTATTCAAATATTCCTTGACACTATTAAGAAGGTCTACATCATTCCCAATCAACAATATGTCATCCACATATAGTATTAAGAATGCTACAGAGCTCCCACTCACTTTCTTGTAAATACAAGCTTCTCCATAAGTTTGTATAAAACCAAAACTTTTGATCACCTTATCAAAACGTTGATTCCAACTTCAGGATGCTTGCTTCAATCCATAGATGGACCGTTGAAGTTTGCATACCTTGTTAGCATCTTTAGGATCGACAAAACCTTTGGGTTGCATCATATACAACTCTTCATCAATATCTCCATTGAGGAATGCTGTTTTGACATCCATCTGCCATATCTCATAATCATAATATGCAGCGACTGCTAACATAATCCTCACAGACTTTAGCTTCGCTACTGGTGAGAAAGTCTCATCGTAGTCAACTCCTTGAATTTGTCGAAACCCTTTTGCGACAAGTCGAGCTTTATAGACAGTAACTGTTTTCTTCTTGAAAATCCATTTGTTCTCGACAGCCTTTCGGCCATCCGGTAAGTCCATCAAATTCCATACTTGGTTTTCGTACATGGATCCAATCTCGGATTTCATGGATTCTTGCCATTTATTGGAATCTGGGCTCATCATCGCTTCCTCATATGTCTCGGGGTCATCGGTGTTGTCCACCAACATGACACTCATAACGGGATCATACCAATCTGGAGTGGTACGAGTTCTCGTTGACCTCCGAGGCTCTGTAGTAACTTCAACCGAAGTTTCATGATCATCATCATTAGCTTCCTCTCTTATTGGTGCAGGCACCACAGGAACTTCTTCCGGTGCTGTGCTACTTGCAATTTCGAGAGAAGGTTCGACAACGTCGTCGAGTTCTACTTTCCTTCCAGTCACTTCTTTCGAGAGAAATTCCTTCTCTAGAAAGGATCCATTCTTGGCAACGAAGATTTTGCCTTCGGATCTATGATAGAAGGTATACACAATAGTTTCCTTCGGGTATCCTATGAAGACGCATTTTTCCGCTTTGGGTTCAAGCTTGTCCGGCTGTAACTTCTTTACATAGGCTTCGCATCCCCAAACTTTAAGGAACGACAATCTAGGTTTCTTCCCAAACAATAATTCATACGGTGTCGTTTCAACGGATTTAGACGGTGCCCTATTTAAAGTGAATGCGGCTGTTTCTAATGCATAACCCCAAAATGATAGCGGTAAATCTGTAAGTGACATCATAGAACGAACCATATATAAGAGAGTTCGATTACGACGTTCGGACACACCATTACGCTGTGGTGTTCCCGGCGGTGTCAACTGTGAAAGTATTCCGCATTTCTTCAAATGCTCGCCAAACTCGTAACTTAGATATTCACCTCCACGATCAGAACGTAGAAATTTAATCTTCTTGTTACGTTGATTCTCTACCTCACTTTGAAACTCCTTAAACTTCTCGAAAGTTTCGGATTTATGTTTCATGAAATAGATATACCCATATCTACTCAAGTCATCCGTGAAGGTAAGAACATAACGATAACCACCGCGCGATGCTACACTCATTGGACCACACACATCGGTATGTATGATTTCCAATAAGTCCGTAGCTCGCTCCATCGTACCAGAAAATGGAGTCTTGGTCATTTTTCCCATCAGACATGCTTCACATCTTTCAAGTGATTCAAAATCAAGTGATTCAAGAAGTCCATCGGAATGGAGTTTCTTCATACGCTTCACTCCAATGTGACCAAGACGACAGTGCCACATATAGGTCGAATTATCGCTTGATTTCAAACGTTTAGCCTCAATGTTGTTGATATGTGTATTTCCACTATCGAGATTCAATAAGAATAGACCATCTATCAAAGGTGCATGTGCATAAAACATATTACTCATATAAATCGAACAACCATTATTCTCTGACTTAAACAAGTAACCGTCTCGCAATAAACAAGATCCCGATATAATGTTCATGCTCAACACATGCACTAAATAACAATTATTTAAGTATAAAACTAATCTCGATGGTAGATGAAGGGGTAGCGTGCCGACCGCGATCACATCAACCTTTGATCCGTTTCCCACGCGCATCGTCACCTCGTTCTTCGCTAGCTTCCGTTTATTCTGCAGCACCTGTTTCGAGTTACAAATATGAGCAACCGAACCAGTATCAAATACCCAGTCACTACTACGAGTACTAGTGAGATACACATCAATAACATGTATATCAGATATACCTTTCTTCTTGATGTTGCCGTTCTTCAGATCCGCCAAGTACTTTGGGCAATTCCGCTTCCAGTGACCTTCTCCCTTGCAGTAAAAGCACTCAGTATCAGGCTTGGGTCCAGCCTTGGTCTTCTTCGCCGGTGTGGTAACTTTCTTACCACCCTTCTTGAAGTGTCCCTTCTGCTTATACTTGCCTTTCTTGAATTTGGTGGTCTTATTGACCAACAACACTTGGTGCTCTTTCTTGATCTCCACTTCTGCAGATTTCAACATGGCAAAGAGTTCTGGCAACATCTTGTTCATGTTCTGCATGTTGTAGTTCATCACAAAGTTCTTGTAACTTGGTGGTAGTGATTGGAGGACACGGTAAATCCCCAAAGCATTAGGAATCACTATACTCAAGCTTTGAAGTTTGTTTGCGTGCCCAGACATCTTAAGCACATGCTCACTGACGGAGCTGCCTTCTTCCATCTTGCAGTTAAAGAACTTTTTAGAAGCCTCATAGCTTTCAATTGCCGCATGAGTCTCAAAAATCAATTTGAGATCCTCGACAATATCATATGGGTCTGACTCTTCAAACCTTTTCTGAAGCTCCGATTCCAAACCATACAAGATAGCACACTGAACTATGGAGTACTGATTCTTCCGAGCGAGGTAAACATTCTTTACTTCATCGGGAGCATCAGCTGCAGGTGGGTCACCCAGCGGTGCATCCAGCACATAGGTCAAATTACCAGCTGTGAGGACAATCCTCAAGTTTCGGAACCAATTCGCGAAGTTGCTTCCATTGTTTTTCAACTTTTCTTTCTCTAGGAACGCATTAAAATTGATGGTAGGGTCTGCCATTGATCTACAACATATTTGCAATAGTTTAGACTAAGTTTATGACAAATTGAGTTCAAATTAATTAATGAAATTAAACTAGGTGAACTCCCACTCAAAACAACATCCCTCACATTGTTTTAGTGATCACACGAACCAAATCCACTACATCAACACCGATCATCACGAGAGTTGATATAGTTTCAATGGCGAACAATCGTCATGTTCATCATATCTACTATATGATTCATGCTTTACCTTTCGGTGATCCGTGTTCCGAGACCATGTCTGTACATGCTAGGCTCGTCAAGATCAAACCTTAGTTTCTGCATGAGCAAATCTGGCTTGCTCACGTTGTATACACTTGCAGAATCTAACACACCCGATCATCACGTGGTGCTTCGAAACAACAAGCTTTAGCAACGGTGCTAACTAAGGGTGAACACTTTTATGACTTGAAATTCATGTGCATGAGGGATCATCTTATAATGCTACCGTCGTCTACTAAGCAATACAAGATGCATAAAGTATTAACATCACATGCAATTCAATAATATGTGATATGATATGGCCTTTCTTCTTTGTGCTTCCGATCTCCATCTTTAAGCACGAACATGATCTCCATCATCTCCGGCATTGCATCAAGGTCAATGACGCTTCTCCATGGTTGTCGTCCACCGGCTTCAACTATTACAACTACTTTGAATAGACACGCGGGTCTTAACATAAATTTAAAGACAACCATATGGCTCCTGCCGGTTTCCAACTTACAATAAGGAACATTGCATACATAAAATATAATCACAATCATGGCCATATCACATCACTGCACACCCCTGCAAAACAAAGTTAGACGCCTCTACTTTCTTTGCATATTTTACGTGGTTTGGGGCTTTCAATAAGTGTCGTTCTAACTTACGAACAAGAACCACAACATTGATACTAGCATTGTTGATTACCCGTTGTAAATTGGATCTTAACTATGCTAGGAGAAACAGGCACCCGCAAAGCCACTTATGCAATACAAGTTGCATGTCAAGCATGGAGCAAGTCTCATGAACGATGTCATGTAAGGTTAGCCCGGGACGCTTCATCCCAACATACCGCAAGATGCAAAGTACACAAAAAGCAATCGACAATAAAAGCATCAACGCCCACAATGACCATTGTGTTCTACTCGTGCAACAGATCTACATATAGACACGGCTCTGATACCACTGTAGGGATTCGTAGCATGGAAAGAAAAAATTTTCTATCTCATACAAACAAACAAGCCAAGATCTATATACTAGATTGTAGCAACGAGTCGATGGAATAACTTACCCTCGAAGATTCCAAAGTGTTTAACGAGAGCGGATTCTCGTGGGTGATGTAGTCGTACTCTTCCCGATCTCAAGATCGTGTAGACGATCCTTCCGGCGCTGCGTTCCGGCAGCGCTTCCGCAGTCGGTCACACGTTCGGTACTCGACGAAGACCTTCCTCTCCCTTATTCCAGCAGGCAGCGGAGGTTGTAGCACTCTCCTCGCGATTTCGGCAGCACAACGGCGTGGTACCGGAAGTAGAGGGGAGATCTGCAGGGCTTCGCCTTAAGCCGGAGCGAGTATGGTGGAGTATGAGAGAGAGCTATTAGTGGTCTAGGGTTTAGACACACCAATTAGAAGGCTCTAATCCGAAGACTAGTGCAATTAGAAGCTCTAAACCAAAGCGGCTCTAAACCGGAGTCTAGGGCTAGGATTTAGATTAGAGGATAGGAACTTGTGTGTCTAGAGGAGGAGGCCCTGCCCCTCCTTTTATAGGTGGAGGGGCCGGCGCGCCAGGGAAGGGAGGGGAGTCCCTCCCCAACTCGGCCTAGGTGGGCCGCCGGCTTGGAGAGGAGGGACTCCTCCCCCAAGTCGGTTTCAACCTCCTCTTGCTTGTTTCCCTCAGTTTCCTGTTTTAGCCGTTTGACTTTCAAACTGGCCATTTGACTTTTCAGTTTTAGGATTCAATTTAATCCTTTATTTGGAACAACAAGAACACTTAGTACATGATGCAATCATTCCAATATGTAATGACACATTCATGTACCCCTTCCCCCCCGGAGTGCCGGACATTCCGGAACCTTCTAGAACATTCCCGATGAAAACACCGGAATCATTCCCGAACTCCGAAACGGGACTTTCCTTATATGAATCTTATTCTCCGGACCATTCCGGATGACCTCGTGATATCCCGGATCCCATCCGAGACTCCGAACAACATTCGGTCTCTTTCTCATAATACCATAACTACTCAAAACAACGTCGAATCCTTAAGTGTGTCTCCCTACGGTTCGTGAATTATGCGGACATGATCGAGACACTTCTCCGAACAATAACCAATAGAGGAATCTGGAAATTCATATGGCTCCCACATATTTCTACGATTACTTTGCGATCGAATGAACCACTTACATACGATACCAATTTCCCTTTGTCTCACGATAGTTTACTTATCCGAGGTTATGATCGTCGGTATCTCTGCATACCTAGTTCAACCTCGTTACCGATAAGTACTCTTTTCTCGTTCCCGTGATATGTGATCCCTTGTGAGCCAGTCACATGCTTGCAAGCTAATTGGATGACATTCCACCGAGAGGGCCCAGAGTATATCTATCCGTCATATGGATGGACAAATCCCACTCTTGATCCATGTGTTTCAACCAATACTTTCCGAACACTCAATGCCACCTTTATAGCCACCCAGTTACGGTGTGGTGTTTGATGTCATCAAAGCATCCATCCGGTAAAGGTGATATGCATGATCTCATGGTCGAAGGAATTAGGTTACTATGTATCAGAAAGCATATAGCAATTGAACTATTGAAATGACTTGATCTTTATGCTATGCTTATCTATAGGAGTATGTCCACCATATCATTCTCCTAACGATATGATCTTGTTGTTGATAACATCTCAATGTTCATGATATGGAAACCACAATCATTAATCAACCAACAAGCTAGTGAAGTATAGAGGCTATACTAGGGACTTCAAATTAAGTTTACAAATCACACAAGTATTAATGTTTCCTTGTTAATACTATTATAGCATGAATGTAAACATTTATCATAAACACAAAGATATAATAATAACTACATTTATTATTGCCTCTAGGGCATATCTCCAACAGTTCCTACTTGACCAGCAGAATTCTACGCTGCCAGATCATCTCAAACAGTGGGCCGAAGCAAAGGCCAAGATCAATGATTCGGATATTAGACAAGAGATGTATCGCATCCAGCAGCAGTTTGGGGCAATCATCTTTCGTGATGTCATGACTTCGGGGGGGATCTTCTACGGAGGAAATATCCTGAATAACCGTGACATAGAAGATCGCCTAGAGATGCAGGGTGACTATAGGAAGTTCATGACGAGACAGGGCGTCCTCCCGTTCCCTAAGCCGAGCCAGAAGGCTTGATGTTGGCCTAGTTGTAGTTACAAACTATAGATGACCTTTGTGTGTGTGTGGACAAGTGTACTTATCTTATTAGGTTTATGAATGATCGCTTACTTATTTTGCTTATTATTATTATTATATATCAATCAATGCTTGGTTTTTTTTGCTTAATCTTTGGTCCTTTGCTCAATTTGGTCCTTCTTTTTTTCCTTACTCTTTTTTCGAGAATAATGCCGATGATTGAAATGTCGTGGCACACTATATATGTGAATGTGCTACGATGGGACTGTGAGCCTTGTGATATGCACAAGTCCAGGTCTTGTGCATCCTACTTGGCTCACCGTTCCATCGTAGCATATTCCTGTGTCCAACGACCTATGTATATATATGAGGCATTCTTTTCGAGTTATTTTTGTCTTTTTCGAGAATAATGCCGATGATTGAAATGTCGTGGCACAATGTATATGTGAATGTGCTATGATGGGATTGTGAGCCTTGTGATATGCACAAGTCCAGGTCTTATGCATCCTACTTGGCTCACGGTTCCATCATAGCATATTCCTGTGTCCAATGACCTAGCTAGTTATATATGAGGCATTCTTTTCGAGCTACTTTGGTCTTTTTCGAGAATAATGCCGATGATTGAAATGTCGTGGCACACTATATATGTGAATGTGCTACGATGGGATTGTACGCCTTGTGCTATGCACAAGTCCAGGTGTTGTGCATCCTACTTGGCGTACGGTTCCATCGTAGCATATTCCTGTGTCCAACGACCTAGCTAGTTATATATGAGGCATTCTTTTTGAGCTACTTTGGTCTTCTTTGAGAATAGTGCCGATGATTGAAATGTCGTGGCACACTATATATGTGAATGTGCTACGATGGGATTGTTCGCCTTGTGCTATGCACAGGTCCAGGTGTTGTGCATCCTACTTGGCGAACGGTTCCATCGTAGCATATTCCTGTGTCCAACGACCTATGTATATATATGAGGCATGCTTTTTGAGTTACTTTGGTCTTTTTCGAGAATAATGCCGATGATTGAAATGTCTTGGCACACTATATGTGAATGTGCTGCGATAGGATTGTTCGCCTTGTGCTATGCACAGGTCCAGGTGTTGTGCATCCTACTTGGCGAACAGTTCCATCGTAGCATATTCCTGTGTCGAACAACCTAGTTATATATGAGGCATGCTTTTTGAGTTTGGTCTTTTTGATTTAGGAGTACTTTCTATAAGTGTATCTTCATATGCGACTTTAATTATATATGTTTTTTTTAATAATCGGTTAATTATTATTGTCAACTTATAGATGATGTGGTACGTCGTGTACAAGGGACGGGTTCCCGGAGTCTACGATGATTGGGAAGACTGCCGGAGACAGGTGCACCGTTTCAGCGGCAATAGCTACAAAGGGTACAACACTATGGCGGAGACGGAAGCTAGATACACGCGCTATCTAGCGGGAGTTAGGACAAGGAATCAGATGAAGACCTACACCTTCGTCGCGGCGGTGATCATGCTTATCTTCTTTGGTTATTTATCCCGCGTTTGTGTCTAGCTAGCTAGTTTAGATGTCTAGGCGAGCTTCCGAGCTCTAACTTGTTCGATCGACACATATATTCGCATGTCACCAACTACTACTTTGTAACATGATCGAAACAATGTAACTTAGACTATGTATTCATGTATGCGACTTATCTATATGTATTTGTTTCAATCTTGTTTTTCATATTGAGTATTCATATATATAATTGTATATCTTGTATCTTTGTGTGTATATCTGCTGTAATATTGTATATAATCTGTATTGCATATAATCTGGCTCGGAAATTAAAAAAAAACAAAAAATACATCTGTGGCGCACATGATCTACCTTCTGTGACGCACTACACCTAAAGCGCACTATGGAAGCTTAGTGGCGCACTAGGTAGTGTGCCACAGAAGATCCCAGGGGTAGCGCACCTGCCCAAACATCTGTGGCGCACTAGCAGGTGCGCTACGCCTGTCTCTACACAACCGTGGCGCACTAGGCAGTGCGCCACGGCTGAGACATAGCCGTAGCGCAAGGTCCGTGGCGCACTGCTAGTGCACCACGTATGATGTTTCCAGGTGCGCCACTAAAGACCATTTTCCTAGTAGTGCTTGCACCCAACCTAGCCACCGACCATCAAAGCCCCGGAATTTTAGAATGTTTACAATAGCATGGTGTTAGATCGTATCAAATGCATTCGCAAAGTATAATTTTAGTATGACCACTTCTTGATGATATTGTACATATGGGTGAATATACTCATAAGCCCAAGCCATAGTCCTGGATTGTTTGGCTTTTGAGGAAGCCATATTGATTTTTGACCATATTAATAATTTTGAGTTGCGGATGATTAATTAGCCAATAGTTTGGTCAAAATCTTCATGTTGATATTTAAAGTGAGACTGGACGATAGTCACGGGAAGTTTCATGCGATTGCACCTTTGGATTGAGAGTAATAAACGCATCAGTTATGCTCTGCAAGTCTATCGTGCCTCCAAAAATTCATGGCATAATATGTAAAATCATAATTTATGATTGGCCAGCATAACTTAATAAAAAAGACATGTAAAACCGTTTTGTTCGTGTCCTTTGTCTCTGGGAAAGTTCTGCCACAATTTTGTGTATCTCCTCATGGAAAAAGGGTGTAGTGATACCTTCTCAATCTTCAGTTGGCTGGATGTAATCTGAGAAAGCGAAGTTAGAGTAAATAGGGGTGGAGAAACCCAAGTGACCACACTATGATTGCCAAAGGATCACATCCTTCCTGTCATGTTCTATAGCAAGCCACAAATCCATAATCTCTAGTGATGGACGAAATTTGGTTTTCTCTATAATATTGTGCCCATCGAATGGAAAACTTAAGTATTCTCGTTGCCAAACTTTGTCCATCCGATCGTGCACCTATTTTTCCAGTTTTTGCAGAGAAGAAGATGGAGGCGAGCCTTAACAATGTTTCTAAAATTCCATTCAGTAATATGTAAAGGGCGTTACTCTAGAAAAAGGGGTTATTTGGATTTATGTCATTACAGTGGCATTACAAAAGCGAGATATGCCACTCCAACTTTCTCATACTTGCATATATGCCACTTTCTACACTTAAAGAGAATAATGGTTAAAAAATACACGTATTTCGGATAGACACATTCTGTGCCCCCGTGCCGCGTCGTTCTCGGCTGCTAGGCGCTGGTCCTCCCCCCTCTCTCCTCCCCGTCGGCTCTCCCTTCCCCCTCCCCCCCCCCGCTATGGCTCCCGGGTTGCTGCGCGGCTCCGCCCTCCTGCGCTGGGTGGCATCGACAACCTCGCTGTTCAGCGGGTGTCGTCCCGGGGCCTCGCCGGCGGTGCTCCTCCTGCGGGTCAAGGACCGCCGCCTGGTCCTCCTCAACGCGGAGGAGGTCGTGATTGACGCCCGCGATCTCCGGCGAGGCGAGTTCATAGGCGCGGGCAAGGTGGTTCTTTTCCCCGCTCACAGGGTCCTGGTGGGCAGTCAGGTGCGTGCCCCCCCTTCCCCGATCTTGTGCAGGTCCCCTCGGGCGGCTGCGCGGCGCCCTCCGGCGGAGGAACCCCCCTCCCCCTTGCCCCCGTTTTTCCCGGCCGAGGCGGCGGCGGGCGACCTACAGGGGCACAGCTGGGCTGACGTGGCCGAGGAGGAGCCGGCCTTGGCTCTCCAGCCATGCGAGTCCCCCTCCGCAGGACCGGAGCTCCCGTCGCCGGCGTCTCCTGTGCCGGAGGCATGGAGAGGCGACCTGCCGGAGCGCGGCGTGGCCACTCCCCGCTGCCTCTCCGTCCTATGTCGCCCGGTGCTAGGGGAGTTCATCTCCTCGGCGCGGCCTGCGAGGGATGGTAGGCGGCGGAGGGCAGCTCGCTCCGCGGCGGAGCAGAGGATCCCGCCGGTGGCTCGCGTGATGGCGGCGTCGCGGGGCAAGGAGAGGGAGGGGTGCTGCCCTGCTTGGGGCTGGCGTGCTGGTGGGCCTCGGGGCCCTGCCCCGGCCTGCCATCTGCCCAAGCGAACGGGGACAGGGGCTAGGGTTGGGCCCGAAGGCCCAATTCCCGGATTTATCTCCATCGCGCCTCACCCCCCGGGTCCCTGTCCCCTTCCCGTCCAGCTCCCCGCCCCCCCCCCCCCCCCGCCGCCGTCGGGTGCTCCTTCGTCCCGGCCGCCCTTCGCCGTCGCCAGGCCGGTCTCCTACAAGGAGGCCCTGATGGCCCCCAAGCGTCCCCGTAGCCGCTCCCCGCCGGCACCCCGGGAAACCTCCCCGCTCAGTCAACCCGCCTCCCCCCGCCGCCGTGGCTCTCCACCCTCCCGCCACGGCTCGCCGGTGTGGGCCCACCGGCTAGCCCTCCCCGCGGCGCCAAGCTCCCGCCAGGGGCCAGCGCGACGCCCCTCCCCCGCAGCAGCCCCGGTCTCCGTCTCGGGCCAGGGGCCAGGAGCCTCGCCACCGGTCCCGCTCGCCACCGCGCCAGGTGCGCCGGGTCCACGTGCAGGCCCCTGCCCAGGCCCCATCACGCGCGGCCAGGCCTCCCTCGCCGGAGGCCGCCCGCCAGGAAGCGGTGCTGCGGCAGCAGGCCCTGGCGTCCCCCCGTGGCCAGCCGCAGGGTGCGCGGGGTGAACCAGGACGCGCGGACGCGGCCAACTGGCGGGTTCCCCCGTCCCCCCTCGGTCCAGCCGTCCTCCCCGCCACCTGTGTGTTCTGCCTCGGGTCTGCCCGGGGCTCCGGCGAAGAAGAAAAAGAAGCCCGCCACAACGTTTCCTCCTGTTGGTGCCCCCTCGGGTGTGAGTCAGGCCCCGGTACCCCGTCCTGGCTGTCAGTGCCTCGAGTACTACGGCCACGGGGTCAACAGCGGCTTCTACTTCATTGACCTGGGGGCGTCCAGATGGCGGTTCCTGAGACCCTTGCGACGGTGACCCTGCTGCCCCAGGCCCCCCAGATCCAGGTGGAGGTGACAGAGGACCTGATCCACCAGGAGTTCTGCGAGGTCCTTCCAGGACACCCGTGGCCGGTGAGGAAGATCTCAGACACTGAGTTCGCAGTGTCGTTCCCCTCCGTGGCGACTCTGCGAATGTGTGCCTTTGGGGCCTCCTTCACGTTGCCGATACACCAGCTGCAGGTCCTGATTAGGCCTTCTACTGCCGACCAGGGGGTCACCGCCACTCTGTCAGAGGTGTGGCTTCGCTTCGGGCGTTCCCCCCGAGGCGAGGAGGCCTGAGGTGATCTCTCTCGTGGCGCAGACGGTGGGCAAGTGCTTGGAGGTTGACCCGCTCTCTCTCGCTGGAATCGGGGCCATTCGCCTTCGTGTTCTATGCCCCGACCCGGCCGTATTTCCGGTGACTATCGAGCGCTTCTTCTTCGATCGTGCTGGTAGGGACTTGCTGATGGAGCTCGACGACTCCCTGGCAGCGTCTGGCCCTGGTTCCACCTCTCCGTCACCGCCCCCGGATGATGACCTGGGAACGGGGCGGGGGGATGGAGGCTCGGATGAGGACTCCGTTGGGGAGGCCTCCCCGAAGGTGGCCAAGTCTCCGGCTGTGGAGGCCCCTGCTCCCACCCCGTCCCAGCGGACCTCGGCTGGCGGTGGGAGGACTGGCCACGCAGCCGGGGATGCCGGGCCCTTCCTCTCAGATCGTCATCCGCTGTCTAGGAGTGCCCCGGCCAAGCTGGTGCCGGTTGATCTCCCCCGCCACTCTCGTCCTCCCCCGCAGGAGCCGCTCGCCTTCGACATCGCCCAGTACGGCTCCAACCTCGACAAGTTGCAGCTATTCTCGGGAGGGGATCTGGAGGGGAGCAAGGAGTGCCTCCCTCCTTCCTCCGTCCTGGCCGCATCGTCGGAGGATACCTCGGGGAGCGTGGGTCTGGATGTGTTCCCCCAGTCCTCCCCGCGTTCCCCCGGGGTGGTGTGCTACTCCCTCGCCCCCGACACGCCGTGCCTGGGCGCTGGGGGTCCCTCCGCGGTCGCCTCCCTCTCCCCGGGCCCCAGTGCGCGCCGGGTCCGAGGCCCCCGCCAGCCTCCCCCTCCGCCTTCGCGCCACAGCGAGCGCATTGCAGGAGCGCGGAGTGGAGGCCCGGGTCTGGAGCCGACGATCGCGGAACGGGCTTCCCAGAGGGTGACCGCCCGTGATGAGTTTTCAGGTACCTTCCGTTCTCCTCCTCCCCCCATCTTGCGCTTCTGGCTTGCCCTCGGGCTCTAGGTTCTCGGTTTTGGAGGAGGTGCCCCTGGACCACCTGAGTGTGGTGGCTGCTGATTGTGGTATTGTGTTTCGCGGCGAGAAGGGCCCCCGGCTGGGACAGATCGAGGCCATTAAGGCTCGGGAGGTGTATGAGGGCCAGATTGTCGCCGCCCGTGCACGGGATGCACGGGAGCGCGAACGGGCCCTCATGCTGGCAGGCCCTGGCTCCTCGGAGCCTGGGGCCAGCGCGGCTCCACCCCCTGCACCTGATGGCGGGACGCCTGCCTTGAGGAACCCCTGCCCGGGGAGGCCTCGAGGGCGCCCCCCGAAAGCCCCAACTCCTTCTCCCGTGATGGTCCCCTCTCGCTCTGCTCCCAGTAAGAGGGCCGTCGTCGAGTGATCGTTCTTATGGACATCCTCCGGGCGTTCTGGGTGTTCATTTGGAACATCCGGGGGTTCGGGCAGGAAGGACGCCGTCACCAGATCAAGGAGTACTTGCGTCAGGAAGATGTGGACATCGTGGGCTTGCAGGAGACGATTCGTCAGGATTTCTCGATTGGGAAGCTGGAAGCCCTGTCCTGGCATAAATTCACCTGGACGTGGCTCCCGCCCTCCGGTCACTCGGGTGGTATCCTCCTGGGGGTGAAGAAGGAGACCTTCGAGGTTGAGGATATGGACCGCGGGGACTTCTTCCTGAGCATGTCCCTCACCCATAAACAATCACACATCAAATGGGAGGTCGTGATTGTGTATGGCCCCGCGGACCATAGGCGGTCCCAGGAGTTTCTGCTGGAGCTCAAAGCCAAGGTGGAGCGTACGGAGACCCCAGTTATGGTAGCTGGGGACTTCAACCCTATTCGCTCCGCCGCGGACAAGAGCTCGGCGAATGTGAACCGCAATAGGATCAGGCTCTTCAATGATTGCATCGCCGAACTTGCGCTTAGGGAGATCACCCGGGTGGGGGCGAGGTTTACCTGGACCAACAATAGGCTGGACCCGGTCCGTTGCGTTTTGGATCGGGTCTTTGTCTCGGTGGACTGGGAGCTTGCTTTCCCTCTTTGCTCTCTCTGCGCGGTCACCAGGGTGGGCTCGGACCATACCCCTCTCCTCCTATCCTCAGGAGAAGGGCGCCCTCCTAGATCACATAGCTTCCACTTCGAGAACTTCTGGCTTCACCAGAGGGGCTTTGTGGAAGCCGTGCGAGCTAGGTGGACGGAGGCGTCGGCCTCCCCGCCCTGTACCTTCAGTGCGGTGGACATCTGGCACCACTGCGCTCTGTTGGCACGCCAACTAATGCGGGGTTGGGGCGCAAATCTGGGGGTTGCGCTTCGGGGCCAGAAGCAGGTGATTCTTCAGGAGATCCAGTCTCTGGACCTGCAGGCGGATCAGGCCGGCATGTCGGCTGACGAATGGGCCCATAGGTATTCTCTTGAGACCTCCATTATGGAGATCTATAAGGGTGAGGAGGCATTTTGGCGGCAGCGGAGCCGCCAGAACTGGACCATCCAGGGGGAATCTAACACAGCCTACTTCCATGCCATCGCAAATGGCAGGAGGAGGAAGTGCTCGATCCCTTTCCTCTAGGCTGCAGACGCCCTTCTGGAAGACCAGAGGGCCATCTTAGCCCATATATTTATGCCTTCTACCGGGACCTGTTCTCGGCCTCCCCGAGATCGGGGCTGGCCCTGGGGATTGAGTTTTGGCCGGAGGATGCCGAGTTAGCATCGAGGAGAATAGGGAGATGACCCTCCCCTTCCTCCTATCGGAGGTCGCCGAGGCCATCAATTCCATGAAATCCAACTCGGCGACTGGGCCGGATGGCCTTCCGGTAGTATTCTTTCAGACGTTCAGGGCTCAGTTGAGCCCGGTGATCATGCGCATGTTTCAGGAGTTCTACATTGGGACTCTCGTCACGTCGCGGCTCAATTTTGGGGTGATTACCTTGATCCCCAAGGTAGTGGGGGCCACGGATATCCGCCATTTTAGGCCGATCATGGTGATCAATGTCATCCAGCGGATTTTCTCGAAGGTCCTCGCCCTCCGCCTCGCACCGATCATGGAACGCTTGACCCATCCTCTTCAGTTTGCCTTCCTTAAGGGGCGCCTTATTCATGATGGTATACTGGCTCTTCATGAAATCATTCATGAGGTGAAGGTATCCCATCAGAAAGGGGTGTTCCTTAAGCTAGATTTCCAGAAGGCCTACGATAAGCTGGATTGGGCGTTTCTGAGGCAGGTTCTCGAGCGTAGAGGTTTTGAGGATAGGGTGATCTCGTGGATCATGCAATTCGTGATGAGTGGGAGCACGGCGATAAACGTGAATGGGGAGGTGGGTCCTTATTTTAGACCTTCCTGCGGCGTTAGACAAGGGGACCCTATCTCGCCCTTGCTCTTTAACGTTGCGGTGGATGCCCTGGCAGGGATCTTGGACAGAGCCAAGGTTGTTGGCCACCTATCAGGGGTGGTGGGGCATCTAATCCCCGGAGGTGGGATCACCCATCTCCAGTATGCAGATGACACTATGATTATGGTTCAGGGTTCGGAGTCGGACATCATCAACCTCAAATTCCTGCTGCTTTGTTTTGAGTCTATGTCTGGACTCAAAATTAACTTTGATAAGAGCGAGGTTATGGTCCTTGGGTTCCCCGAGGACGAGCGGCAGTTGATTGCGGACCGGCTTAACTGTCGGTTAGCGGTCTTCCCCATCTCCTACTTGGGGATGCCCATGCGCGACTCGCGGGTTCTGATCAGGGACTTGACCCCCATGGTCGCAAAGGTTCGGTCCAAAGCCGAGCCGTGGCACGCTCGCCTTACGTCCAAGGGGTCCAAGACGGTCCTGATCAATTCCTGCCTGTCCAGCCTCACCATGTACCAGATGGGCCTGTACCTGCTGCCCGAAGGAGTCCATGCAGACTTTGGGAAAGAGTTGTCGCGATTCTTTTGGGCGGCAGGCGACGGGCACCAGAAATACCACATGGTGAAATGGGCTGATATTTGTACCCCCAAGCCTCTTGGGGGTTTAGGAATCCTGGACTCCCGCCGCTTCAATGTGGCCCTGCTCCTTAAATGGGTCCGGCGTATCCTCCATGAGGATGGAGGTCTGTGGCTCCAGCTGATTGAGGCTAAATACCTTCGTGGCTAGCCCTTGCTGGCGTGCGAGCGCCGTGAGGGTTCCCAGTTTTGGAGGGCTATCCAGGACATCAAGCACCTCATCCGCCGCGGGTTAACCTTTGAGGTGGGGGATGGCCAGGACGTCCTGTTCTGGGAAGACCCCTGGCTGCTTGAGGTCCCCCTCAAACGGGAATTCCTGGCGCTCTTTGCTATTTGCGCGGCCCCCTCGATGTTAGTGGCGGAGGCTATGCAGGAGGACCAATGGAACATCCCGTTCCGGAGGACCTTCAGTGTAGCCGAGGCGGCGGACTTCAGCAGACTGAGGGGTTCCTTGCCCCTATCCCTCTCCGGGGAGAGGGATTCGGTGTCATGGAACCAGTCCCCCTCGGGGGTCTTCTCTGTTAGCTCGGCTTACCGGACCCTCTTCCAGGGCCCGGAGCTCCCCTGGATGGCTCACCTGTGGAAGGCCCCCCTTCCCCTGAGTGTGCGCATCTTCCTGTGGCAGTTACTCCGGGACCGCCTCCCCTCCGGGGTGGAGGTCGCGAAACGTAACGGCCCGTGTAATGGCATGTGTCCTCTATGTGGGACCCCGGAATCTAGCACCCACATAATGTTCTCGTGTTCTGCCGCCCAGTTTCTATGGAACTTTATCCGCGAGGCCCTGGGTCCGACTTGGCAGGCCCAGGAGCTTGGTGAGTTCCTGAAAACTGAGGCGACCAACACCAGGAGTGGGCGCCACCTCTTCTGGTTGGTGTTCGCTGCCATCACTTGGACGCTGTGGAAGATTAGGAATACGATGGTGATTGAGCGGATTTTTCCCTCCCGGGCCTCTGACTCTGTTTTTTCTTTGCTTGCGCATCTTCAGCAGTGGTACCCGCTCTCCAGGCAGCGTGACCGAGTTTGCGTCGACGATATCATGCATGCGCTCTGGACGTCGGCGCATCGCTTCGCTGCGCCTGCTAGTGTGGTCGTGCCCCCTTAGGTTACCTTCCGATTCTGAGGCGCTTTTCCCCGCCTTTGTTTTTTGTCTTGGGCTTATTGTGCTGTTGCCCCAGCGGACTATTTATTATTTTCCGTTTTGACACACTGGGCGTTGGTGAACTTGTATCCTGGATGTGGTTGCTTTATTTATAAAGCTGGGCGTGGAGCCTGTTTCGAGGAATACACGTATTTCAGTGTGTATTGTAGTATTTACAACAATGCCCCTGTTTTCAACTTTCCGTAGCACTTTTGTATCTCACGGGCTTCAAAAAATTCAAACTTTTGCCAAAATTAGAACTTCTTAGAAAAATTTGAAAAAATTACAGAAGATAAAAAACACTACTAATAAAATTTTACTGTTCTAATATGAGCCATTTCTGGGCAGATTTGGACTTGCTCTTAAACTGAGGTGCAAAGTTCTGCCCTGTGCATTCGCCTGCAAGCCCCGAGGTTGGGGATTCAGGAACTCACATGTACGGCGCCTCCATGCAGCTGCGTCGCCCTCCAGCCCCGCGCCGCCCTCCTCCAGCAGCCTTCCTCTACAGCGCCATTTCCAGCAGCCGCCTCGGGCGACCCACGAGCGGGGGCTCTAACTGCGGTCGCCTCCGGCCATTCAGATGCGGCAGAAGGGCCGCCCGCCGCGGGCTCCTCCGGATGCTATTACTAGTAGCTGCGGCGTCACGTGCACCAGAAGCCGCCGCCTACTCCGACCGCCGCAGTTGCGGGGTTCGTGGGAGTGCTGGGCGGGGGATTTTGACGGGATTAAATCGATACTCATTTCTCGTCCGAGCTACCGAGTCCGCCGCCCATGCCTGGCCCCCTCCACTGGGATATCCGCTAGCTGTGGCTTGGGCGCGGCGGCTCGAGCATCTCCTCCGGGACCTCCACTGCACACGCCGATGAGGTTTCAAGTCGAATAGGCCCTCTAATCAGCAGCATCTTTTCTTAGTTACTGGCTCACGTGCATTTGATGTTTTCTGTGGTAGATTTAAAATTGGGAATACGTTGCCCAGTTTCTCAAATCGCAGTGGAGGATTCTTCTGATCGCTGCTTCTGCCCTTCTGCGTCGCAGGAATTAAGGTTCAGAGTCATACAGCGATAAGCTGGTAGCGAGACCGAGACAGTATGCTTGTATGATTAGTAAGTCATCATGTCAGAGAAATTAGCACAGATTGAATGCTAACTAACCAGCTGGGCCCAAATGTAACTACTGGCCGCAGATTATTTGACATATGGACACGGCATTCCGGAGATCTGCTGGGGCTTGAGGGGCGGAAGCTACTCCTGCAATGCTTGTAAGATGTAAGTTGCCATGACCTCTCTAAATGCTTTCATGTTTGTGGATATACATTAGTTTCAGAATGTGCCATTTATAAAGTGCAACCCGACATGTCGCATAGAAGGATGTAGTCGTCGTTGCATTTTTATATGTTATTGTTTTTCTTAACTAGTACTGTTTTTGAGGGTCTCATCCTGCACACTGGTATATGCACAATAGGCCAAAAATTCTAAAGCTCCAATCATATTGATGCCACTAGAGTTTGAGCCTATTTAGCCATTTAGGTGTCATAGGATGGCAAGGAATCAGCTGCCCCATTTAGAAGTTGAAACCAGGTACTTCCCACAGAAAAATACAGACAAGGAAACATGGGTTAAATGAAACGAATCACATGGCATGCTGCAAATGAAAATTAGAACATATCTCTGGATATTGCAGCAAGTTGTCTAAGTTGAATACCAACTTGATCAGGGCGCCAATGGTAGTTGGGGCATGCACAGAACCCATGGTCTCCACCAGTCCTCTCATGCCACAACACATTTGAGACAGGGCGGTATCGATGGCTGGTCCTATATTTTTCTTTTAGATTATTACCTCAAACAATTGAACGGATCTGAACTGCAGCACATCAGCAATCATCCCGCCTCCGAAAAATACCTAACCAAAATCATTCATCACATTGTCTGCAGCTGCAACATTGCTTGTAGAACTCTCATGGCTTTGTCTCCTGTGGTCCTAGCCACTTTGCTGATGGCTGCACATAACCAATTCCTTCAACTATAAATCCATGACCTGCTCAACACAACATCTTCATCTGCAAACAACACCACAGTCTGTGCAAACAACACCAACTGCATTTTAGCCAAAAACACATCACAACCATGATCCATTCAAAGAAGCTTGCTCAACTTACCAAGAAGTGGCAGAGGATGGTGGCAGTCGGTGGCAAGCAGACTGCAGACACCGACGGATGCTGCAGCACCGCTTCTGTTGCAGACAGGGGCCATTGTGTCATGTACACTGCCAATGGATCACGGTTCGAGGTCCCGTTGGTTTACCTTGCCACAATGCTCTTCAGTGAGCTCCTGAGGATATCTCAAGAGGAATTTGGCTTCTCTAGCCATGGCAGGTTCACATTACCTTTTGATGCCTCTGTCATGGAGTACGTGATGTGTTTGATTAGGAGAGAGGCATCTAAAGAGGTTGGGAAGGCGTTCCTGAGCTCCATAGCAAGACCTTGCCACAGTGCAAGTTGTGTGGCCTCAATGAGACTTAACCAGAAAATTTCTGTTTGTAGCTAGTGATAAATGTTTTTGTTGAGTTGGATGTAAATTATAAGATTTGTAGGAATAAGAAGGTACCAGATTTTCTCATCATAGCAGACCAGCTTCATAACTTCGCTGAAAGCTTCAAATTCCTCATGATTATTTACACCTCAATCTTTTGTGTTGCTACTCGCCAAATGTTCTAGATATTATTCAGATAGCTAGTAGAATGAATCAACTTAATTGGTGAACTTTGAAAGACGTTTGCATAAGATGAAAAATAGACGACTAGGCATCGTTCAACAAGAGCTGTTCACAAAGAAATATAAACCTTGGATTTCTGTTTATTTGGTCTTTCTTTTATTGTTGTGTCATTTCTTGCTTTAATCAATGAATTTAGAAGCTCCCCTGCAATATTGTAGAAAAAGTTACAATTGCTTCAAGTATCTACTGAGAAATAAATGGTCCAGTAGAACTGCTTACAACTCAATAATGATGATAAGCTAGTTGTAGTCCAGTAGGTCCAAATTAAAGTGTAAGAAGCAGCGACGAAATGGAGCTCACATGAGATGCTGCTAATCAACCAACCAACCACCAGAAGAGTTTCTGAACTTGTCCGGCAAGTTGTACACTTGTTTGAACCACTAAACACATTAAAACTGGTTGTTCAGAAACAATGTATCGTGGGCATGTATAACCTGTCAGACTGTATCTCAATCTCTGGGATATTCAGATCTTCAAATAATTGATATCTCACTGCCAACAGAACTATCCCTCTGTAACTACCTCGGTGAATTACGCTCCTAGATACAAGCCTGGATGAGTGGTAGTGGTTGAAATAGTACGGTGGGGCCCCAAAAGCCACTCACTGGTAGTCCTTTCGGACGTCCCAACCACTACCCTCTCAACGGGACCTGTACGGGCGGCGTAATCGGCAGGCGAAGGGATCAACTACGTACACAAGTGGGTATGTACGCAAGCCACCATACAAGAGTACATCAGAGCCATACCATCTAGAAAGAAAGGAAATATAGCAACGCCATACGGCAAGATTCAAATGACCTAGATAGATCTATATTTTAGGATACTTTCTCATACAACACACATCAGAGTATCATGCGGAAGCGGCAACAAAATCCGAGTACGAATAAGAAGCAAATCGGCATAAGATGCCATAGAAATAAGCACATCCCAACTACAGGTCTCACGGATCCCCGATCCCGGAATCTCTACACCGAACGATCGTTGCCCACATCATCAGCTTCTTCCACCCAGTATCCGTCCTGCGGGGGTACCTGTCCATCTGAACCAATAATTTATCGTGTGAGACCCTAAGGGTACTCAGCAAGTCTTAATGCCTCTAAAGGGGACACAACCTGGGGTGGCGCAAATGCCGCGAAAGATAAACCCTAGCAGTTCTACAGATAAACGCTAATCATCCGCCTAACCAATGATAGACGGATTTCCGTGAATTTAAGAACAACAGTTATAATGGTAATCTCATCAGATCCATCCTCCTCCTCGCTTACCAACGAGGAAGCGGACGAACAACCCCCCCCCCATCCGTTGGCAATTTTATTAACCATTCCATGAGTATTGCACTATTTACTAGTCAATTTACTTAGTCAGATTAAAGCGGTACTTTAGTTATGCTTGTCTATGATCGAGAAACTGTGCTCCAAGTCGTCCATATCCGCGGACACGGCTTTCAGAAAGTTTTACCCGGCCGGGGTGCACCAATAGCAACACACGCTCGATCAACCTCGGAAAAACCAAATCAAAACCCAACGAGGCTTTCACGACTGAACAATCACAGGATTCAGAAATATTTCAGGGGGCCACCCCTTAAAGTAGATCCGCAATGAAGTTAGCTGACTTCGAGACGGCCTCAAGGTTTGGGTGGACGGCTGTGAGCGACTGGGAACCCAAAACTGGGCTTGTCGACACCGCGAAAACGTGTCCCGATCCTAAACAGTACAGGTGCTATATGTCGCACAAGTTAATGAAAGCAGTAAACATGGCATAAGTACAGGATAGTAAATAAAACCGCAAACTAGTTTGTGGCCCCAAGAAATAAGACGGAATCAAGCTCTGGCCCAGGGGGGTCCCATATACCTCCCGGATGTGGATAGCGCGATAAATCAAGGAACAGGAATCAAGTACTCGGGGTCTTACGGGACACAAGTGAGCAGGAAAAACCAAATAGCAGATGTTGCTCACCGGTGCCACTTTCTTTAGTTATCCCATTACTACTCAGGTTAAGTTGTTTAGGTACCTCGTGATCCAACAGACTCTCACATACCCTACACATGCTGTTCTACGACTCGCATGGCTCAAGCAACTCCTGTAGTAATGGCTCATGGGATGGAGGAACAAGCTTGGTGGGGTTTAAAGTAAAGGCTATGCATACTTGGGATTCAATTCAATGCAATCGCGACTCAATGATGCAGAATAAGATAGAGGCAATAGGTACTGTATGTATGCAAGCATGTGGAAGTGCTTGCCTGTCAACTCAGTTGAAGCGAGGGACGGATCTGGGTAGTGCTCCTGGTTCTCTTGATATAACCCCTGCTCAGTGTTTATCCGAGAAAAACCAAACAAACAAGGCCAACATGAATATAGAGCACAAGCATATGAAGAAGATGCGTCAAGCAAACAATCATGCCATGCTAAATGATGCACAATTTACATGGCAATAAGGTAGCATGGCATGGTGAGGTGTGGAAGACAAGTAATAACATTTTTAATGGGGTTTTGGATCACATTTGGTTGTCATAACAATTGCTGTTCCCTATATATTTATATGATGCATGCTGCAATTGAAGTTATGGATAGCATAAACAGAAAGGTCTCGTCGAGCTGATCATTTTAGACATATCATTTGCTAAATTTGGAATTATAAATCAAAAGTTATTAATTATTTTAGTTCTAGTGGCATTTGTGGTAATTTGAACAAACTTGGAATTTTAAATGTGCAAAAGGCAAATTGGATGGCATATTTGAAATCCTGGCATTTTTCTGATCTCCAAACATATATCATTTGTGTTATTTGGAATTACAATGGAAAAGTTATTTCAAATCTGATTGGAAATTTGAATTTGAAATAATTTAAACTAGATTTGAATTTTAAACAGACACAGAAAACCTTCTATACACAGACTAATATGCCCTCAGACACTTACAGGTGGGGCCAAGGATCTGCGGTCCCACGCGCCAGCGGCTGAGGGAAAGGGGGACCGCGGGTTGTTTTGGAAAAAGTTAAGGACCCTTTTTATAAAACGGCGACGGTCACTGACGGTGGGCCGGCTGGACCGCGGGTTGGCGCGGCAAAAAGGGGAGGGGTGTAATTGCAAAACTGCCACGCGTACTGTACTTCTTCCAGACCCTGCTCTGACGCGCGCGGCGCGCGGCGTGCGGCGCTGGGCTTCGAACCCGCGACGCGAGCGTGCGCGCGGAGGGACGGAACCGCTGCGGTAGGTTGCGAGGTTGTTGACAGGGTGTGCCGCGGGGCTAGGTGAGGTTCTGCGAGGCGCGGGTGGAGCAGAGAGCAACGAGCGGCGGTGCACCGACGGTGTTCGACGGCCGGAGCGGCGCAACCAGGAAACGAACAGAGAGGCGGGGTTGTCTGGGAGATTAGGGGGCTCACCGCGAGTGTGCTGGTGGGGTCGGTGCGGGCCGGGACGCAGTTGATCGCCGGTGCGGCTCGCGGACGGAGGCGCTAGGGTTTCGACGGGGCGGCGCCGGCGTGCAGGCTCCTGGGGCTTCTCCTCCTCGCGTCTGGCTCCAGGGGCGACGCAGACGAGATTCAGGCCTTCCTCGACACCCGCAAAACCTCGCCCGCCTCCTGGTTGCAGTACTCGCGAGAGATCCCACGGCGTGGCCGGCGTCGGGTTGATACGGCGGTGGAGAAGGAGGGCAGAGGAGGGGAGCGAGGCAGGGCCCCTGGGCGGATCTGGGGACGGCTGTGAGGCGAGGGAGAGGATAAGAAGAGAGGGGGCAGGTGGGGTTGCGTGGGGGAGGGGAAGGTGGCCTCGGTGCCACCTTTTTGCCTCCTCACGTGCATGGCATGGCCAGGCAGGCACGGCAGGGGCGGCGTGGGCACTAGAGGGAGGCTGGCAGGTGGGGCTGCAACTGGCCAGGTCGAGGGCTAGGTGTGGGGCAGCTGGGCAGAGAGATCAGAGGGGAAAAGGAAGAGGGGAAGCGGCCGGCTCGGGCTAGCTGGTTAGGGACTGGCTCGGCCAGGGTTTGCCTTAGGGCTGGTTGGGGGGTAGCTAGGTGGGTCCAGCAGGTAGAGAGAGGGGGGGTGGCGAGCTGGGGCAGGGTTTGGTGTGATCATGCTAGGAAACTAGAAGGGAGAAAAGAGGTACTTAGGGTTTGTTTAGGGGAGATGTAGATTAGGGTTTTGTTTAGGTAGGATGGGGAGGTGGCATGGGGTAGGTTTTAGGGTTTAGCTAAGAGGGGGGTAGATAGAGGGAGGTGGTACTTGCTTGATCATGCATGATAGTCAAGATCACACAAAACAAGACAAGGAAAGGGAGAGAGAGAGAGAGATATGGTGATAGGATTGTCCTTATGCTCACACATGATCACATGTGTATGCATGGAGATGGGGATAGAGGTTTAGATGATATGGTGAAGAAAACTACAAGCCAAAACAAGGTTTAAACCAAGGAGAGATGATCCATGCAAACAAAGCCAAAAACATTCCAAAGCCAAGAAAAAGGTGGCACTTGCATGGCCCATGCAACAATATTTGCCATGTAGTTATATTGTGAAAACAACATTAATTCATGTGGCACTATTCCTTGCATTCCCAAAAGGTGGGCAAAGGCCAAGCAAAAGATTAGGGGTGGAATCCAATCAACCAACATGAGCTAGAGCTAACTCAAATAAAATGCCAAGCTCATATTAATTGGATGGTGGAATTATAAGGTGGTGAAAGAAAAGGTGGTGAAGTCAATAAGAGAGATGCCCCCAACTCAACTTGGGCATTTAACAATATATCAAGAGCCAAATACAATATCAAGAAGCAAATACAAATAATAGTGCACATGAGATAAGAACCAAACAAGAATAGGTTTTATATGATGCTCAGATGCAAGGTGCCATGATGACATGAGCATGATATGATAATGATGCAACAATTATATGTTGGAAGTGGCCCTTTTATTATTATAACATGTAGCATTACAGGTGTTAGACACTGGGATGCTACAGTGTTCACATGTTGGGTTATACTTTCATGTGGTCCTTATGAAGCATGCCCCTGACCCGTTAAGCAGGTCAGTATGGCAGCACATTGTGATATCCAATCACCCAAACACTACCACCACTGTCTCCGACAAGTACCAAAGGGGTAGCCTCTAGACATTGCATGTCTGAAGCTCATGGCCTTCCCCCCTTCCTATAAATACATCCAGCTCTGAACCACCAAGCAGAGCACTACAACTAGCTTACTTGACACAAAACTCCGAGCTTTCTGCCAAGAAAGGAGATACAACCATGGTCACTGCCAAGAGACTTTCTCAAATGATAAAGAAGTGGCAAAGAGTGGCAGCCATCGGGAGGAAGAGGCTCATGTGGACGGCAGCAAAAGAAGTCAATGAGTGCTGCTCGTCCGTGGCAGTGAAGGGCCACTGTGCCATGTACACTGCTGATGGGAGGCGGTTCGAGGTGCCATTGGTGTACCTCAGCACAACGATCATTGCGGAGCTGCTGAGGATGTCTCAGGATGAGTTCGGCTTACAAGTGACGAGAGGATCACACTGCCTTGCGATGCACCAGTGATGGAGTATGTCATGTGCTTGCTCAGAAGAAATGCATCAGAAGAGGTAGAGAGAGCTTTCCTAAGTTCCGTGGTGAGACCTTGCCACTATGGAAACGGCTTCGAGCCATCCATGGGAGTTAGCCAGCAAGTAGCTATTTCTAGCGTCTGAAGATCCAGTGTTTGTTTTACCTTTTTTCTGTCCACTTTTTGGATGATGTAAATATAGTTTTATAAAGGAGATAGGAAATGAAAGAATCATATAAGAAGTTGACCATCTGACTCCCGTCTTGACTCCTGCTTGCTTAGTTTCGCAACTCTTTTGTTTGAACAAGTTAAGCTATGGCTTTATTGCATAAGACAACAAAATTCAGACTAAAGAATGAGTTTGTCATCTTTTGTGCAAGGGGACCAAAGATTTGAAGGCAATGTAGTATTAATTTTGCCAAATGGTACCAAGGCATGGCCAGGCAAAGTTATATCTTTTGCAATAACTGCTAGAACCTCTTGTAGATCATCAATCTTATTTTAGGCGGTCAAAACTAAAAAAGAAGTTAAGAAACCTGTTAAAATCTCATAGGAAACTGTAAGAACAACAAGCGAAGTGGAGTTCACACATGAGATGCTGCTAATAATAGACCATCAACTAAAGAGGTGATGTGAGAGCAAGTTGCTTGGAAACCTTGAGACCTTTATTAATCTGGTGGTTCAGCAACATTTTGTTATGGGCATAACCAACTGTTATATTTCTCCATCTCAGGGACCACCCTATATATTCAATCAGTATATAATCAAGTTCTGAAATAATTTGTATCATGCTGACAATCACAAGAGTATACGCTGCAAGCTGTTAGCGATCATGTGACAGATCCTTGCACAAACCGAAAGCTAACTAAGAAATCAGACCAGATGGCTAAATCTTGTATAACTATTGCTTGCAGGGTAGTCAACGTGGGGAGGTGGCCAGAAGTTACTCTCACAATGCTTGTAAGCTGCCATTACCTCTGAATGCCATGGTTTTAAAGGCGTCGCCTAGGCGACGCTTAGGCGTCCAGGCACCCCTCCTCCGCCTTGAAAAAACGGGCGCTTTAGGCGCCAAGCCCGCCTAGGCGTCGCCTAGGCGTCAGAGCGCCCCTGCATCGCCTTATGACGCCTTAATGCCTTAAAAACCATGCTGAATGCCTTCATCATTCCACATGTATCTTATTTAAAATATGTATTTTCCATGAATATTATGACATACTGTTGTGTTTTGGGGAACAATTTCTGGATGGGCTTGGTTGGTCCCTTGGACCTCCACACCCTCTTTTATATATAGCACAATCTAGCCTTACATCTTCACTTGTACACTGGAATGATCTAGACTCTAGTAGGACACTACTACTATACTAACACTCCCTAGAATACTCTAGACTCTACAAGAGTAGTACTACCTACACTAACTCAGACTCCAACACTCACTGGAATACTCTAGACTCTCCTAGGACAATACTACTATGCTAACCTAGACTCCAACACTCCCCCTCAAGATGGGCATGGGTCAGTCATCATGACCATCTTGCTACAACTCCATGACACTTATTACGACCACTACACATCTAGCTTACCAGCATACAAAGACACATGAGAGCATTTTACTCTAGCTCTTGCTCCATCGGTCGTCAAGCACCCAATCAACTCGGATCATCCAAGCTCCGCCTCGTGCGAGCCATCACCTTCACAATGCAACAACTCTGCATCAAGCTAGACACCTCTAATCCTTCTTGCATTGGTCCATTGTTGCCTCTCCAACTCATGCGCCTTCTCACACCGGCGCGTACAACCCTGGCACCACACGCCTTCCCTCATTAGCTTGAGCATCATCATTGCCTCTTCATCAACTCCGGTTCCCGCGGAACCACGACTGTCTCACCTCAACAACAACTCCTACAGAGCCACAACCGCCTCACCATCAACATCACCATCCACAAACTTTGCATCAAGCTGGCCACCTCCAATCCTTCTTGCATTGGTCCACCGTTGCCTCTCCAACCAAGCGCCTTCTCACACCGGCGCCTACACCGGCGGCACCACACGCCTTCCATCATCAGCTTGAGCATCGTCATTGCCTCTTCATCACCTCTGGTTCCCACAGACGGCTGCCTCACCTCAACAACAGCTCCTACAGAGCCATAGCCGCCTCACCATCAACATCACCATCCACAGCCACCTTCTCACACCAGCTTCAGCAGCTGCCCCCTCCTGGACTCCTCTTTTCTCTGCTGCAACACAGCAGCAACACCTTCTTCCTCCTGAAACCGAATCTTTTCCAGCAACATCATAGCAACCACCTGCAGGGAGCACTCCCTTGTATGGTTGTACCTCCGCTTCAGGCTTCCAGACCTTGCAGCTCTGCAGCTCACCTCTTCCCTCAGCCAAGAACGACCAAACTGGAGACCTCACCCAGTTGTCTCCTTCCATGACCACAGCCCAGCACCACACAACTCCAGCCATCAGCATCACCTCTGCATCTTCCCATCTCTGACCAGATCAGAGGTCCTCCTCAACATCCAGTTTCTCTTGGTCCCCAAATCCAACCTCGCTAACTTGTCATCCTCCTATCAACATCTCAATTGCACCATTCTAACTAGCTCACTAAGCAACCTCCGTACAGAGCAGCAACCAAGCCTCACACAACACATCGTGATGAGAGCAACACATAAGCTGGTTACTGCCTGTAGAGAGCAACGGGATTCGGCCTCCCGCCGCTTAGGTAACTACAATGTGCCCGGTGTTGTTGACAACAAGAGCCGGGATGGGTGTTGCAATGGTGAAACGGTGGTAGCTAGGGTTAGGAGGAGGAGCCTAGCTCTGATACCATGTTGTGTTTTGGGGAACAATTTCTGGATGGGCTTGGTTGGTCCCTTGGACCTCCACACCCTCTTTTATATATAGCACAATCTAGCCTTACATCTTCACTTGTACACTGGAATGATCTAGACTCTAGTAGGACACTACTACTATACTAACACTCCCTAGAATACTCTAGACTCTACAAGAGTAGTACTACCTACACTAACTCAGACTCCAACACTCACTGGAATACTCTAGACTCTCCTAGGACAATACTACTATGCTAACCTAGACTCCAACACATACAATGTCTGAAAGTAGGTTATACATGTTATTGCATTTTGATAAGGATTGTCTTTCTCAAATACTGTTTCAGAGGTATCTTATGTTCTTAACATCATACATCATACTGACACTGGTTATCAAATAGATGCACTATAATTTGGTTCTATTAGGTTTCCTGTAGAATGGTGAGGATTCAGCATCTCATTTTAATGTTGAAACAAGACAAGCAATGCCCACAAGAAAATGAACCAGGAAACATGGCTCAAATGAGGCAATCACATGATGCACTGCAAATGCAAATTATATATTGCTACAAGTTGCTTGAATTGAATACCGACATGTTCAGGGGCAGAAGCATAGGGGGTTGCACATAATGTTTGGGCTCTACCAATCTTCTCAAGTTGCAGCGCATTTGAGACATGGTGATATGGAGGGGTGGTCCATAAAACATATCTTGGCTTGATGTTTCTAACCATTGCGCGTGTGAGTACTACACTACACTTCATCCAACCAGCATTGTTTGCTGCATCACGTGCCAAACAGCTGGTCTCATCAAAATCTTACCAAATCAGACTGTCTCTTCAACATTGCACATGCCATGTTTATAGCCTTGTCTCCATGTGTCCTCTCCACACTTATCTGATAGCTACACCTAACTCTCCCACTGCTCTCACTTCTTTCAAGTATAAATCCATAGCTTTCTCAACACAACCACTTCATCTACAAACAAGAGCAAATCTAAGCATCACTCCTTCCTGAGAAAAAGAGCATTTTAGCAAAACACTACAGAACCATGATTCACCCAAAGAAGCTAGCTCAACTGGCTAAGAAGTTGCAGAGGCTGGTGGCCAGGAGACTGCAGATACTGACGGATGCCGGAGCACCGGTTATGTTGCAGACAGGGGCCATTGCATCATGTACTGCACCGACGGATCACGGTTCGAGGTCCCATTGGCGTACCTTGGCACAATGGTCTTCAAAGAGCTCCTAAGGATGTGTCGAGAGGAGTTCGGTTTCACATGTGACGGCAAGATCATGTTGCCATGTGATGCCTCTGTGATGGAGTATGTGATGTGTTTGATTAGGAGAGAGGCCTTTGAAGAGGTTGAGAAGGCGTTCCTGAGCTCCATAATTAGGCCTTGCCACAACACAAGTTGTTTGGCACCATCAACGGGACTTTATCAGCAATTTTCTATTTGTAGCTAGTGGTACATGTTTTTGTTCAATTAGATGTCAGTTATCAGGACAATAGGAAGTGAAACAAAGATACCTATTTTCTCATCTTAGCTGACCAGTCTGAGTTTTCTGATGTCATTTTTTATAATTATTCACATCTGCATCTCTTGCCTTGCTACTTTCTAGACATTCTCGCTAAGATTCAGCAAGCTTTCTCGTCAAAAAATGATTCAGCCTGCTAGCTGGTCAATTGGTTTCGTTGATGAATTTTGCAATGTGATTGCAAATCTTGAAAAAACAAACAATGGAGAATTTGGAAACGGCACATGCATGCCAAATTATATAGCACTACTGAGAGGAAAAGACAGATGGCTTAAACCTCGATTACATAACAATATAAAAACGAACTTTAACTGGAACCAAGGACGATATGAACCTCATTTCTTTTGTGTAGTTTGTTTCTCTTTGATCTTGTTGTAAGTTTCTGCTACTATCAGTGAACTTGGCAGCTCTCATGCTATATTTGAAAACAGTATGCAATTGCCTTGAGTCTCAACTGAGACATGTGGTCCAGACCTGCATGCTAGCTAGGTGTTGGTTGGTTTAACTGTGCTTTGGTCGTTGCGAGTCTAGCAACTGGCAGTTCGCTTGCTGACCCATGGTATGTAGATTGCTAGTTGTATCAACTTTGATTTTTCAGACACAAGTCTTGAGCTCATGCAGTGCCCTGGGTATGAGTTTTGGATGCATCAAACGAAACTGAATCAAATGTCGGGAATCCATTTTTAGTAGATATTTCAATATTTCAATGACAAAAAAGTCAATTCCATAGTCCCAGCTACTCGGGTCCTTATGAAAAGCAGCTCAATTTTGTAATGGTTGGGGCATTCTATTACTCCCTCCGGCCCATATTAGTTGACTTTGATTTAGCAAATTTTGGATGAACCTATATACTAAATAGTGTCTAGATTCATCCAAATTTTGACAAATCGAAGTCAATTAATATGGGCCGGAGGGAGTAGTAAACCCGTTTGGATGGATTTTTCAGATCTGTCATATATTGTTTGAAAGAGCTCGTAAACATAAAAGCACTGTACAAACTTTTATGCAACGGTTGGATTCGGCATTTTTAGAAGAATTTTTTACCTGAGAAGAGTTAGTTTTTTCTTTATTTTGAGATCATTCATGAACATTTATCCTTCCCATCAGAATGTTTCTTCGTAAATTTTGGGTCTGAGGCCATGTATATATACATAACTGTGCAGGAGAATTTGTTGGCTTGTCCTGTTTGAGTCCTAAAATGCAATAAATCATTTATATCCGCAGAAATATATACATTGGAGGAATGATGGCTCTAACCATCTGTCTTGCTTGCTTAATCGACTGCAAGGCAAATGCTTGCATAGAATACCCTCTTTCCTACATCAACCTGTTTTTCTTACAAAAGTACAAAACGGGATGGCAATTAGCAACTGCAGACAATAACATGCAGGCTAACTCCCACAGGTGGAGCTGCATACTAGGCTGGCATCGCCGTGGAGTTGAGTAACGCCGCCTCCATCTCAGCGGAGGCATTTCTCCTGAGCAAGGACATGGTGTAGTGCATCACCACGGTGTCACATGGAAGCTTGATCCTCACTTCTCTGCTTGCGAAGCCAAAGAACTCTTTGGACATCTGCAGGAGATCACTGAAGACCACCCTGTTGAGGTATGCCAATGGCACCTCGAACCGTTGCCCGTCAGCAGTGTACATGATGCAGTGGCCTTTGCTGCCACTGCTGTTGAGTACCCTTCGACTGCTGTTGTGGTCGTAAATGTAAGCTCTTTCTCCCGAGAGCTGCTACCTTCTGGCACTTTGCTAGTTCAGCAATTCTTTTGGTGTTGATCATGGTCAGTTCTTTTTTTCTGGGAGTTGGAAATTCTAGTTGACTTGCAAATGCTTTGTTTGTGGATGAAACAATGGTGTTTTGAGGCCACTGAACCAAGAATTTATAGCTGGAGATACCAGCCCTGTCAAGTGCCATCGATGATTGGGTAAGGGACCACATGGTTTATCTGTGCAATGCCACAAGCAGATCAAGGAAGTAATACTGGGGTTTATATATTTCTATAGGGCCAAATGTTTGGTCCATGATGGGTACTGCCATAGTGGCACCTTTTGGTGGATAAGTGGCAAGAGGACACCATTCAAACAGAGTTCCAACATTGTGTAATGAGATATTGGCAGACAACCCTTGAGCAAGCATCTTGGGTCCTGCTTCTTATTGATGGTCAACATCTTATTTCGAATCTTGTGTTATGAGAATGAAACTTCAAAGGATTAGCTACTTATGTTTAGTTGCAAGAGTAATGATTTCACAATGATCAGGGGATCTTAGTCTTGTACTTTGCAATTCATCAACACTGAGATTGAAATCAGTTGGATGGCCAGTGTCGTGGGGCTAACTAACTAGCATGGTTTATGCTTCAATGCAAATTATTAACGTTTTGATGAGGTTTGACTGGGACACCATTAATTGATGCAACACGAGCAACTTGGCGAACAGTTTCATAACTCCTAACTAATGGCCTACCTGGCTTCACGTGGCATCAATTTCTCAGTGCCTTCTCGGTACTTTCCTGTGGGTCTAAAAACCAGCTGCAAGCTTGTAAAAGATGGGTCCTGTAAATTTAGCCAAAATCATGTTTGACAGGTATGGACTAGTCTAATGTTGCACACTTCCCTTTGAGCATTTTTAGGCCTACTGCCTTCTGCAAAGTCTTATTTTATCCTTCCAAGGACGCTAAGTTTATCTGTAACAGTTATATATAACATGCTTATTCTAAAGTTTGCTCTGCAGTTTGTACTGCTAAATGAAACTCTGTTCTTCCCTTTTTTGATTTTCTGCAAAAACTTATGATACAACAGTTGAGATGTCTTGTCTGAATAATGAACATTTTTTGTTGTATTTTGAACAAGAACACCCTCAGTAATTGTAGAATTTTGCTTCTGTAATATGTATTGTCTGAGAGAACCGAGCGTGGGTGGCTATTAATTTTCTTGAAATTATTACTTCATTAATGAGTATAATTTTAGCATATAATAAAATCACATCTTTGATTCTCTTAATGGTAGTGTTGCTTGCTAAGCATTAGCTGCTGTGAGCTAGACATTTGTACTCTGAAGCTTGAGGTTGAAGTAAATAGCGCTCTTCCACCCTATGGCCCAACGTTATATAGCTGCAATTAAGGGGACTACATAAGCCACAATAAGCTGGTATGCTAATATGTAATTTCTATGCTCCAGAACTATTCTACATCTTAATGGACAAGACATGCAAAATAGAGAATGATGAGACAAAAGCTCTCTATATATTCAGGACCTACAAACTGCAATCTGCTGGTGCAGTGCTACATGTGGCACTGTACAACTTGAATATTGGCAAGGCATAACTACAGAGCTCAGGAATGCCCTCTCTACTTCCTCGGATGCATTTCTTCTAACCAAGCACATGACATACTCCATCACCGCTGCATCGAAGGGCAGTGTAATCCTGCAGTCGCATGTGAACCCAAACTCCTCCTGGGACATCCTTAGCAGCTCGCCGAAGACTTCCGTGCCAAGGTACGCCAACGGGACCTCAAACCGCCTCCCATCGGCCGTGTACATGGCACAGTGACCTTTATCTGCGACCGGCGATGTCGTGCAGCATGCTTCATCGTCTCTGGATGCCGTCTTCACCCTTTGCCACTTTCTCACCAACTGAGCAAGCTTCTTGGGATGGATCATGGCCATGGCTGCTTCGTGTTCTTGGTTCTCAGGTATTTTGCTCTGAGATGCTTGGTCTGTGAGTTTGTTGATGAAGTGCTGATGTCTTAGCTCATGAATATATAGGGGTAGAGATATGAGACTTACTAGTAGTTGACAGGGGACAAGGTGCGTGCAATGTTGGCTCTGAAGGGAGGCAGCCAGATTCAGATCAGATTTTGCTGGGCCATGGCTTGCTCTATAGAGGTAAAAGTAGTGGACTGGTGGCTGGGAAATCAGATGCATACGACAGTCTTTGATGCTAAATTGGGTAGAGGCATTATGCAACCATCTGGGGTCCAGCTTTTATGGACCTGTTCCATTCAGTTGGGTGTCCTGTATCATGAGATTGTGAGGTAAGCTAGCTAGCCTTGTTCAAGAGCAATTGATTTCCGAATGATTCAATGACCCTGTCTTCGTACTTTTGTAGCAACCCAGTGATTGCAATCAGGTGAGTTGAAGAGCCAGCGTCATAGGGGGACAGTGCAATAGATGGACATGAGCCTTTTCTGAGTAGATGCAGAGTTTGCGTCACTGCTTTTGGTTATGTACTTTGCACTTAACGCTGCAGCTTCATGCTAGGTGTTTGTTGGCTGCTTTAGCAGTGCTTTGATTGCTTCAAATCTAGCAAGTTGCTTGACAGCTCCATATCTCATGGTCTGCATGATTTCCAGCACCGCATGTGTCAGCCATTCCCTTGCATCTCCCCTGCATTTTCCAATGGGCATACAACCAGTTGGTAAGAGCATCAAGTCACCCGCTTCTGTCGTAAAGTCCAGTCCTGGGGCTTCATGGTATGTAATGTGTGAGTCCATCTGTACGGATCTGTGATTATTTCATTTCAGTACATCATTTGGTGGCCAGGACTGCAGTAATGCAAGTTTGTACATGGGGCTCATTTGTTAGTACTTGATAGTTACTTTCATGTCCATCACAGATTGACAGGGGCACAACAAGTGGTATCAGATTTCTTTTGCCAAAGACAAGTCTTAATGAGCTCATGCTGTGTCACAAACTAAATTTCTGTATATTCACAAGTTTTCTGGTCCCAATTAAAATATAATTCTACAGTTTTATCTTTGTTGAACAAAACGCAGAAGCTTCTCTCCAAAAGGTCAGTTCACCTCTCCATCTGTGAAGATTAAGTATTTTTTTTGCGGGGAATCTGTGAAGATTAAGTCAACTTCTCTTTGTGAGGCCATATAAAAAGATGTTGATGCATCGTGCTCAGGTCCTGAAAAGCTTTGATAACTCATTTATCTCTGCAACAAAGCATACACATCGAAAGAACAGTGGCTAACTACTGATTATCTTCCTTGGCTGCTTCTTTTTTTTAAGATCAAGATGCTTTGCATAAACAATTTCCTTTTTTTCTCCTATTTTCCTATGTCCAACTAAGTTGCACACAAGAGTAGAAAAGCATGTGGCAAACAAGAGCTCCAGAGAGCAACATGCTACGTCTCCTGAGACACATCATAGTAGCCTTTTGTGTTCTGGAAACTGAAGAGATTCTTCTCTATGTTGGAGCTTGGAATGCTTTGTCCTGTGGAGGAGTGATGGTGTTTTGAGGCACTTAGCCATGGATTTATATCTCAGGGCTGCCATGGGCAGGAGACAAAGCCATGAGCAACCAAGATTATGCTGGGGCAAGTGTCTTGGACTGGACATCGCCTAGTACCATGCTGATTGGTCTAGGTACTCCATGTTAATTGTGAGTCTGCACTTCTCACGCGGTATGCAGCAAGTTGCCTGAGTTGGTGCAATGGCTTATCACTGTGACCCAAAATCTGGTCCCATAGAAATCTCATCAAAATCATTCATCACATTGTCTGTAGGTAGCTGCAACAACATTGCATCCAGAGCACTCATGGCATTGTCTCCTGTCCACTGCTCTTGCTGATAGAGACACACGACCCACACATTTGCACTGCCCTGAGCCCTCTCTTCCTTCCACTATAAATCCCTGGCCTGCTCAACACAAACCTCTTCATCTCATCTGCAAGCACCATCACAATCTACAACACATCTTCAGACTTTCAGAGCCAAAGCGAAATTTAGCCAGCCAGGAACACATCAGACTCAACCATGATCCATCCAAAGAAGCTTGCTCAGCTGGCCAAGAAGTGGCAGAGGAAGGTCACAGCCGGAGCTGGTGGCCAGCAAACCGACGAGTGCTGCAGCACAGTCGCTGACAAGGGCCATTGTGTGGTGTATGCCGCTGATGGGGCACGATTCGAGGTCCCGCTGGCATACCTCAGCACGACGGTCTTCGGCGAACTCCTGAGGATGTCTGGGGATGAGTTCGGCTTCACGAGCAGCGAGAAAGGCAGGATCACTCTGCCTTGCGATGCCGCAGTTATGGAGTATGTCTTGTGCTTGGTCAGGAGAGATGCCTCCGAGGAGGTCGAGAGGGCGTTCTTGAGCTCCATTGCTGGGCATTGCCATGGCCAAGATGCATTGATGGGACTCACCCACCAATTTGCTCTTTGTACTTAGCTTAGCTACTGAGAATCTGATTTTTGGTGAAATCGCAATGTACAGACTGATGTAAGATTCTATTATCATAGGAAATGATACAAAACATATATTTGCTTCCGAGAGATTTTTTTTTGACAACTTTACCGTAGGGGAAGCCCCTACGGTTTCATTTTATATATTAAAAGAGCCTGCACAAAAGTCCTGAATAGGAAAAATTACATCAAGGGGGGTAGAAATGAGTTTTTACTTTTTAGATCCATGAATTACAAGAAAATGGAATGAAGCCAATCAATAAGGGGATCCACCAAACCAGCTTTTACTTTGTACCTATGTAAGAGCATATCATGTTGGAAACGAGCTTTCCATCTGTTAAAAGAGGCTGGTTGGTTGTTGCAAATCAACTCATTTCGTTCCTTTCTGAGAGAAATTTTATTTTTTGCCACTCGAAAGTCAAAGTGCAAACACATTATTTTTTGTAGGAGTAGTTTTTTTTATCAAAGTTCTTCTGTTCTATATCAGTCTGGTCTGGGTTGGGTACAATGTTCCAAGTTGCTAAATAAACAGAACTAGGATATTGTATATCTTTCTGTTACTGCTTTTGATCTTCTATTTTGTAGACATTGCCTAGAATCTAGATAAACCTTGTTACTACATTGAGAAGTTCTTTGACATGAAAATGCTACCTTTCTGCATTCTACCATAACTTGCCAGTTTGACCTCTGGGAACATCTGTCATTGTTGTATGCAACTTTAATACATTTTAATATTTTATGATACATCAGCCCTTCTAGAGTTTTATCCTAAGGGTTCATCGTTGAAACTGTGCATGAAACTTCAGCTGATGTATCTTTTCTGACTAGTAAACTCTTTTTTTGCAATTTAGAAAAAAACACCTCAACCATTGCTTCTGTAATATGTACTATGTATTACATGACGGAAATGTATATGAGAGATCATGAAAAAATAAAAAAGATTGGGTGCATGTTTATTTTCTTGAAAGTGTTTCTTCATTAGTAAATATAATTATTTTTATTATCATAGAGTAGAATCACATCTTTGATTCTTTTAGTGCTAGTGGTTCTTATTAGGCGTTCGCACCATATGTCCCGATGCTAGACATTTGTACTCTGATCCCGAGGTTGAAGTGAATCGCTGTCCTGCACCATATGTTCTAATGCTATATAGTTTTAGTTATAATGCAAAAAACTGGTATGCCAACGTGTATTTTCTACTTTCCAGCATTGTATTGGATAAAATGTGCAAAATGGAGAACACTGAGGGAAAAACTCCGCTTGTATTCAGGAACTACAAACTACAACCTGCTGGTGCAGCACTGAAGGTGGCACGGTACAGCTTGGATATTGGCAAGACATCACTACAGAGATCAGGAACCCCCTCTCTACTTCCTCGGATGCATTTCTTCTGAGAAAACACATGGCATACTCCATCACTGCTGCATCGAAGGGCAATGTGATCCTGCTGTCGCATGTGAACCCAAACTCCTCCTGGGACATTCTTAGCAGCTCACTGAAGACTGTCCTGCCTAGGTACGCCAACGGGACCTCGAAACGCCTCCCATCAGCTGTGTACATGGCACAGTGACCTTTATCTGCGACCGATGATGTTGTGCAGCATGCTTCGTTGTCTTTGGATGCCGTCTTGACCCTTTGCCACTTCCTCACGAACTGAGCAAGCCTCTTGGGATGGATCATGGTTATGCCTGTGTTTTCTTTGTTCTGAGGTATGTCGCTCAACACTAAGCCTGCAAGTTTGTTGATGAAGTGAGGGTGTGTGCTAGCTAACCCATGAATATATAAGCATTTGGCAGGGGACAAGGCCAAGAGCTTGGTGCGTGCAATGCTGGCTCCCGAAGGTGGCAGTGAAATTCAGATCAGATTTTGCTGGGCCATGGCACTGTTTGAGTGAAGGATAGTGGACTAGTGGCTGGGTAATGCAGAAGCATTGTGCATCCACCTGGGGTGCATGCATCCGCCTCCATGCTTTTGCAGAAACCGTGTGATTTCACTCAGGTGGTCCAGGAGCCTTCCCTGAGTAGATGTAGAGTTCACTTCACTGCTTTGTGGTTGTTTACCTTGGCACTCCATGCAACTGCATGTTTGGTTGTTGGTAACAGTACTTTGCTTGCTGCAGATCTTGGCTTGCTAGCAGTTCCATATCTCATTGTACCTATGGTCTCAACAGTGATGTGCCTACCATTTCTTGCATCTTATGCATTTGCTGGAGGATTTACAGGGCCTTGAAATTAAGAGGACTGCAACTTGAGTTGTAATACAAATATAATTTAATATTTTATGACTGGAAACCTGTCCTCTGATGACGAGAATGAATATGGACATCCATGAGACAAACAAACTAGAGGATGACTTTTATTTGCCAAAAACATCTTGATATCATTTTGTGACAGACCCAATTTCTGAACATTTGCAGATTTGCCATCCTAACTTGAGTATAATTCATGGTTTTACCGATAGTTGCAAGGAAGCAGTACAGAGCTCATAAGGCCAGCTCCCTTCTCTGTATGTCAAGATTTCTGCCAACATCAACTTTTCTTTGTAACATTTTGTGCCTGAGGCCATATAACTATATAGAAGGAATTTGATCGACGCATATGCTTATGTCATAAAAAATCTGTGATCGATCATCTTAGCAGCTCGCCGAAGACTGTCGTGCTAAGGTACGCCAACGGGACCTCGAACCGCCTCCCATCGGCTGTGTACTGGTACAGTGACCTTTATCTGCGACTGACGATGTCGTGCAGCATGCTTCATCTTCTATGGATGCCGTCTTCACCCTTTGCCACTTCTCACCAACTGAGCAATCCTCTTGGGATGGATCATGGCCATGGCTGGTGTTCTTGCTTCTCAGGTATTTTGCTCAGAGATACTTGGTTTGTGAGTTGGTTATGAAGTGCTGGTGTCTTAGCTCATGAATATATAGGCAGAGATATGCGACTTACTAGCTGTTGACAGGGGACAAGGTCGTGCAATGTTGGCTATGAAGGAGGCAGCCAGATTCGGATCAGATTTTCCTGGGCCATAGCTTGCTCTGTAGAGGCAAAGGTAGTGGACTAGTGGCTGGGCCATCAGATGCATACTACAGTCCTTGATGCTCAATGGGGTAGAGGCATTATGCAACCATCTGGGGTCCAGCTTTATGATCTGTTCCATTCGGTCCTGTGTCCTTATCATGAGATTGGGAGGTAAGCTAGTTTGCCTTGTTCAAAAGCAATCATTTCTGAATGGTTCGACGACCCTGGTCTTTGTACTTTCACAGCAACCCGGTGATGCAATCAGGTAAGGTGAAGAGCCAGTGTCACAGGGGACACTGCATATGATGGTCAGGAGCCATTGCTGAGTAGATGCCGAGTTTGCGGCGTCACTGCTTTTGGTTGTGTACTTTGCACTTACAGGCTACAGCTTCATGCTAGTTGTTTGTTGGTTGGTTTAGCAGTGCTTTGATTGCTTCAAATCTAGCAAGTTGGTTGACAGCTCCGTGTGTCAGCCATTCTCTTGTATCTCCCCTGCATTTCCAAATGGGCCTACAACAGTTTGTAAGCATCAGGTCACCGGCTTCAGCTGGAAAGTTTGGTCCTGGTCTTCAGGGTATGGCATTGAGTCCATCTTTTGGGTGGCCAGGACTACAGTAATCCAAGTTGCAATGCAGGGCTCATTTGTTAATACCTGATAATTACTTGCATGTCCATGACAGATTGATGGGGACATAACTAGTGTGTCAAATTTCCTTAGCCAAAGACAACTCCTAACGAACTTGTATCACACTGTCATAGATTCAATTTTTATATTCGCAGGCGTTCTGGCCCCAATTCAAATATAATCTAACAGTTTTAGCTTTGTTGAACAAAACACAACAGCTTCTCCAAAAGGTTAGTTCCATTCTCCATCTGTGAAGATTTTTTTTTTTGTGTGGAATTTGTGAAGATTAAGTGAACGTTTCTTTGTATCATTTTGGTTTGTGGCCATATAACTGTGTAGAAGAAATTTGTTGATGCATTGTGCTTAGGTCTTAAAAAGCTGTGATAACTCATTTTATCTCTGCAACAGAACAGTGGCCTACTGCTGGTTATTGTCCTTGGCTGCTTCTTTGCTTTCAAGATGTAAACGCTTTACATAAACAATTTCCTTTTTCTCCAATTTTCCTACGTCAACTAAATTGCACAAAAGAGTAGAAAAGCAGGTGGCAATCAAGAGCTGCAGAGAGCAGCATGTTGTGTAACTCTTCAGACATGGTGCCCCACAGCTTGCATCGTAGTGGCATGGTAATGGCATCGCCATGGTGCCGGGGAACGCTGCCTCCATCTCTGTGGAAGCGCCTCGTTTTCTTTCTCTGGAAGGAACGACTACAAAGTGAGCCTCTTGCTCCTGAGGACTGACATCCTCTGCCACTTCTTGGCCAGCTGAGTAAGTCTCCTTGTGTTCAGGAAACTGAACAGATTCTTCTCTGTGTTGGACCTTGGAATGCTTTGTCCTGTGGGCGGAGTAGTGTTTGGAGGCATTAGCCATGGACTTATATCTCAGGTATGTCATGCGCATGAGACAAGGCCATGAGCAACCAAGATTATGCTGGGGCAAGTGTTTGGCGTGTGCCGGAGCTTGGACTGTGCATCGCCTACTACCATGCTGATTGGTCTCGGTACTCCATGTTAATTGTGAGTCTGCGCCGCTCACGCGGAATGCAGTGCAAGTTGCCTGAGTGGCGCAATGGCTTATCACTGTGACCCAAAATCTGGTCCCATAGAAATCTCATCAAAATCATTCATCACGTTGTCTGTAGGTAGCTGCATCAACATTGCATCCAGAGCACTCATGGCATTGTCTCCTGCCCACTTCTCTTCCTGACAGCACACACGGCCCACACATATGCACTTCCCTGAGCCCTCTCTTCCTTCCACTATAAATCCATGGCCTGCTCAACACAAACTTCTTCATCTCATCTGCAAGCAGCATCACAATCTACACAACAGCTTCAGACTTTCAAAACTAAAGTGAAATTTAGCTAGCCAAGAGCACATCAGACTCAAATATGATCCATCCGAAGAAGCTTGCTCAGCTGGCCAAGAAGTGGCAGAGGAAGGTCACAGCCGGAGCTGGTGGCCAGCAAGCCGACGAGTGCTGTAGCACAGTCGCTGACAAGGGCCGTTGTGTGGTGTACGCCGCCGACGGGGCACGATTCGAGGTCCCGCTGGCATACCTCGGCACGACGGTCTTTGGCGAACTCCTGAGGATGTCCGGGAGGAGTTCGGCTTCACGAGTAGCGAGGGAGGCAGGATCACTCTGCCTTGCGATGCCGCGGTTATGGAGTATGTCTTGTGCTTGGTCAGGAGAGAGGCCTCCGAGGAGGTCGAGAGGGCGTTCTTGAATTCCATTGCTGGGCATTGCCATGGCCAAGATGCATCGACGGGACTCACCCATCAATTTGCTCTTTGTACTTAGCTTAGCTACTCAGAATCTGATATATGTACAGACTGATGTAAGATTCTATTATTACAGGAAATGATAGAAAACATATATTTGTTTCTGAGAGAAATTTTATTATTGGCCACTCGAAAATGAAAGTGCAAACACATTATTTGTTGTAGTTTGTCAAAGTTTTCCTTCTATTCTATATCACTCTTATCTGGGTTGGGTACAATGTTCCCAGTTGCTAGATAAACAGAACTAGGATATTATTTATCTTTCTGTTACTGCTTTTGATCTTCTATTTCAGACATTACCTAGAATCTAGATAAACCCTGTTACTATATTGAGAAGTTCTTTGACATGAAAATGCTACTCCCTCCGTCCAGAAATAACTGAATTGAGTTTGTCTAGATTAAAATGTATTTAGATGCATTTTAGTGTATAGATACATTCGAATCTAGACAAACCCAAGTCGGTTTTTCCTGGACGGAGGGAGTACCTTTCTGCGATCTACTGTAACTTGCCAGTTTGACTTCTGAAAACATCTGTCACTATTGTATGCAACTTTAATACATTTTACGATACGTCAGCCTTTCCAGAGTTTTATCCTTAGGGATCATCGTTGAAAAAGCTTGGTGGCTGTTAATTTTCTTGAAAGTGTTTCTTCAATAATAATGTAGGTTTTTGGGAAATAGTTTCTGGTTGGGCTTGGTTGGTCCCTTGGACCTCCACACCCTCTTTTATATATAGCACAATCTAGCCTTACATTTTCACTTGTACACTGGAATGATCTAGACTCTAGTAGAACACTACTACTATACTAACGCTCCCTAGAATACTCTAGACTCTACAAGAGTAGTACTACTACACTAACTCAGACTCCAACACTTACTGAAATACTCTAGACTCTCCTAGGACAATACTACTATGCTAACCTAGACTCCAACACTCCCCCTCAAGATGGGCATGGGTTAGTCACCATGACCATCTTGCTACAACTCCATGACACTTACTACTACCACTACACATCTAGCTTACCAGCATACAAAGACACATGAGAGCATTTTACTCTAGCTCTTGCTCCATCGGTCGTCAAGCACCCAATCAACTCGGATCATCCAAGCTCCGCCTCGTGCGAGCCATCACCTTCACAATGCAACAACTCTGCATCAAGCTAGACACCTCTAATCCTTCTTGCATTGGTCCATTGTTGCCTCTCCAACTCATGCGCCTTCTCACACCGGCGCGTACAACCCTGGCACCACACGCCTTCCCTCATTAGCTTGAGCATCGTCATTGCCTCTTCATCAACTCCGGTTCCCGCGGAACCACGGCTGCCTCACCTCAACAACAGCTCCTACAGAGCCACAGCCGCCTCACCATCAACATCACCATCCACAAACTTTGCATCAAGCTGGCCACCTCCAATCCTTCTCGCATTGGTCCACCGTTGCCTCTCCAACCAAGCGCCTTCTCACACCGGCGCCTACACCGGCGGCACCACACGCCTTCCATCATCAGCTTGAGCATCGTCATTGCCTCTTCATCACCTCTGGTTCCCATAGACGGCTGCCTCACCTTCAACATAGCTCTCCAGGTCTTTAGTCCTTAAGATGAGCAAAGCCCTTCTTGACCAGCTCAAATAGTTTTTTACGCCTTCCAATTTGATCTCATTGGGTGGCAGTTCAATCTTCTGTGTCTGTTCTGTAACTGCACTATTTGATGATAATGCACCACCTGCCTTGGTTGTGAGAAGCTCCGCCAGTTTCTCAAGTGCCTTCTCCAATCCTTGATTTTCCCCATGATCTGCAGCTACCACTCAGGTTCCTCTTCCAGATAACACCCCTGTGCTTCTTCTCCTTGCCACAGCCGCACACACACTAGCTCCAATCAGCTCTCCTCTTCTTGCACAGAAAGTTGCTGCACCTCTTCTCTGCTCTTCCACTCTGCTACAGGACAGTGCTCGGTTGCAGTTCCTCCTAACGATTCTCCTCGCCCACCAACTAGTGCTTCACCTCCAGAATTTCTGCAGCTAGGCGCCTCCCTCCTCCTACTACTTCCAGCCAGCACAAGCCTCAACTCCAGCTCATGCACTTGTGCCACTGACCGCCGATTCACCACCAGCAGCTACCTAGCTTTACCTTCAGCTCTGATACCATGTAGGTTTTTGGGAAATAGTTTCTGGTTGGGCTTGGTTGGTCCCTTGGACCTCCACACCCTCTTTTATATATAGCACAATCTAGCCTTACATCTTCACTTGTACACTGAAATGATCTAGACTCTAGTAGGACACTACTACTATACTAACACTCCCTAGAATACTCTAGACTCTACAAGAGTAGTACTACTACACTAACTCAGACTCCAACACTTACTGGAATACTCTAGACTCTCCTAGGACAATACTACTATGCTAACCTAGGCTCCAACAAATAAATATAATTATTTTTATTACCATATAATAGAATCGCATCTTTGGTTCTTTTAGTGCTAGTGGTGCTTGTTAAGCGTTAGCTATGAGCTAGACATTTGTAATCTGATCCTGAGGTTGAAGCGAATCGCTGTCGTGCACCCTATGTCCTAATGCTATGTACTCCCTCCGTTTCAAAATATAAGATGTTTTAGGTTTGTAAAGAAAATGAATCTAGACTTCTTTTAGTATATAGATTCATCCCAAAGTTGAATGAACCTATATACTAAAACAAGTCTAGATTCATTTTCTTCACAAATCTAAAACGTCTTATATTTTGAAACGGAGGGAGTAGTTGTAGTTAATGGTACTTCATATAATGCAAAAAAACTGGTATGCTAACGTATATTTTCTACTTTCCAGCATTTATTGGATAAGAGATGCAAAATAGAGAACACTAAGGGAAAAACTCCGCATGTATTTAGGAACTACAAGCTACAAGCTGCTGGTGCAGCACTGAAGGTGGCACGGTATAGCTTGGATATTGTCAAGGCATCACTATAGAGCTCAGGAACGCCCTCTCTTCTTCCTCGGATGCATTTATTCTGAGAAAACACATGGCATACTCCATCTCCGCTGCATCGAAGGGCAATGTGATCCTGCTGTTGCATGTGAACCCAAACTCCTCCTGGGACATCCTTAGCAGCTCATTGAAGACTGTCGTGCCAACGGGACCTCGAACCGCCTCCCATCATCTTTATCTGTGACCGACGATGTTGTGCAGTATGTTTCGTCGTCTCTGGATGCCGTCTTGACCTTTTGCCACGTCCTCACCAACTGAGCAAGCCTCTTGGGATGGATCATGGTCATGCCTGTGTTTTCTTTGTTCTGAGGTATGTCGCTCAATAATAAGCCTGCGAGCTTGTTGATGAAGTGAGGGTGTGTACTAGCTAACCCATGAATATATAAGCATTTGGCAGGGGACAAGGCCATGAGTTTGGTGCGTGCAATGCCGGCTCCCGAAGGTGGCAGTGAAATTCAGATCAGATTTTGCTGGGCCATGGCACTGTTTGAGTGAAGGATAGTGGACTAGTGGCTGGGTAATGCAGAAACATTGTGCAGCCACCTGGGGTGCATGCATCCGTCTCCATGCTTTTGCAGAAACCGTGTGATTTCACTCAGGTGGTCCAGGAGCCTTCCCTGAGTAGATGCAGAGTTCACTTCACTGCTTTTGGTTGTGTGTACCTTGGCACTTACATCTGCAACTGCATGTTAGGTGCTCGTTGGTTCAACAGTACTTTGATTGCTGCAGATCTGGCAAGTTGCTGAGCAGTTCCATATTTCATTGTCCACCTATGGTCTCTAGCAGTGCATGTGCCTACCATTTCCTGGTATCTTCATTGCATTTAGCTGGAGGATTTCCAGGCCACAGCCTTAAATCTATGGAAGGACATGGTGCAACTTGAGTTGCAATACAAATATAATTTATTAGTTTATGACTGGAAACCTGTCCTGACCTGGTGACGAGAATAATACTTGGACATCCATGACACAAACATAGCTAGAGGTATGAATTTTATTTGCCAACCACATCTTGATGAGTTCATGCTTTGTGACAGACCCAATTTCTGAACATTTGCAGATTTGCCAATCCTAACTTGAGTATAATTCAATGGTTTTACCGATAGTTGAACAGAATGCAGTAGCCTTATCCATAAGGTCAGCTCCCTTCTCTGTATGTCAAGATTTGCCTGCCAACATCAACTTTTCTTTGTAACATTTTGTGCCTGAGGCCATATAACTATATAGAAGGAATTTGTCGACGCATACTGCTTAGGTCATAGAAAATCTGTGATCGATCATCTATATTTGCAAAAAAGTAACTATATATACGTTAAAAGATTGCTAAAAAACATTAAAAGAACAATGTCTGACATAAATAATTTCCTTGATTGCTTTTGTGCTTGCAAGATCATAATGCTTCACATAAACAATCTCCCATTTTCTATTTTTCCTATATCTTCGCAGTTGATTGTTGATCAGGAGCTGCAGACACCAAAATGCTGGTTAATTCCCAGATGAGGCTCGGCATGATAGTGGCATGGTATCGCCAGGCGCTTCTCCTGAGCATGCACATGGCTTACTCCATCACCGAGGCATCGCAGGGCAGCGTGATTCTGCCACCGTCAGTGCCTGTGAAGCCCAACTCCTCTTGGGACATCCGCAAGAGCTCACCAAAAGTTGTTGTTCTGAGGAGCGCCAGTGGTACCTTGAACTGCATGCCGTCAGCGGTCTACACTATGCAGTGTGGCCCTTGCCACTGACGAGTACGGCGCGCTGCACGACCCTTCAGTTTCTTCTGCCGACGTTGATGACAACCAGGTGAGCTTCTTCCTCCTGATGGCCCCCACCTTCTGCCACTTCTTAGCTAGCTGAGCGAGTATCTTGGCACTCATCCTGTTGGCTTCTTGTGTTTCTGGAAATGAGAGAAATTCTTCCGCAAGTTGGAGGTTCGAATGCCTTTGTCTGTGGATGAAATGGTGGCGTCTGGAGCGCACTTAGCCATGGATTTATAGACCAAGGGTAAAGCGGGCGTCCACACGGTGGAGTGTGATGGTTGGGCAGGAGACAATCCCATGATACGATACATGTGGTGCTGCGGTTTTGGAGGTGCCGTGATGTGATCTGGATCAGGTTCTGCTGGGGCCAAGTGTTCGGCACTTGCCAGTGTTTGGGCTAGGCGTCTTGCCTGCACAGCCATGATGATCGGTTTGCTGAGGAAATGGCATGAGGTCCCCATTGGGATCTCTAGCCACATGCACATTTTAGACATGGATGGTGCTTAAAAATGTCATCAAAGCATTCATCACATCGTCTGTAGCTAGTTGCAACAACATTGCATGCAGAGCTCTCATGGCCTTGTCTCCTGCCCACCGCTCTTACCGATAGCTACGCACAACCTACACTCATATGGACTGCCCTGAGCCCTCTCTTCCTTCTACTTCTACTATAAATCCCTGGCCTGCTCAACACAAACCTCTTCATCTCATCTGCAAGCAACATCACAATCTGCAACACATCTTCATACTTCCAGAGCCAAAGTGAAGTTTAGCCAGCCAGGAACACATCAGACTCAACCATGATCCATCCAAAGAAGCTCGCTCAGCTGGCCAAGAAGTGTCAGCGGATGTTGGTGTCTGGAGCTGGTGGCCGCCGCCGACAGGCCTCATACACGGACGACGACGAATGCTGCAGCACAACGTCATCTGTGGTTGCTGATGAGGGCCACTGTGTCGTGTACAGCGCCGATGGAGCACGATTTGAGATCCCTCTGGCATACCTCGGGACAACGGTCTTCGCCGAGCTCCTGAGGATGTCCGAGGAGGAGTTTGGCTTCGCGAGCAGCAGCGACGTAGGAAGGATCACGTTGCCCTGCGATGCCACAGAGATTGATTATGTCTTGTGCCTGGTCAGGAGAGAGGCCTCTAAGGAGGTCGAGAGGGCGTTCTTGAGCTCCATTGCTGGGCACTGCTGCAACTACAATGCTAGCTACGCGGCGCCATCAATGGAACTTAGCCATCAATTTGCTATTTGTACTTAGCTACTAGTCGTAGCTTCTGTAATAGTTTTTTGGTTAGGACCAAGAGGAGCTCTGTAGAGTCTGATGTAAGTGCTGATTATCACAGGAAATGATATAAAAGAGACATTTTTTGGGAAAATGGATTGTTTTGACACATCCTTTAACATAGTTCATATAGAGTACCGAAGAAAGTAGAAAAAAACCATGGGCTTATAGCTTGTGGTCATGATTTGCAGGGGCAGGAAGCAGTGGCTAAAAGGAGACGATGAAGATGGCTGAACTCGGTAACAACACAAAGATGGAGATGGGGATGGGGAGTATTACATGAACAATAAGTAAACTGCTGTTTCTACCTCTGCTAGAACTTCTGATTGAGATTGCGTGTCTCAGATGGAGGTGGGTTGAGCAGTTCGTTGGTTCTGGTTAGAGGTAGCAGTGGCGGTTGGCTGCCTAGGAAATGGACACTGGACTGTATCGCTGCTGGAATTGGCCAATTCTGAATCTCCATTCCTCGTGTGCTGGATACTGCTATGCATGGGCCGGGCACCCTCACATCGTCTCACCACACTCCGGTGAGAATTCCAGATCATAATAAGCCAAGTATGTAGCAAGGCAAGCAAATTTATGATACATGTATCTGATACTTTCTTTTGATCTTCTGTTTTGTAGACATTGCCAAGAAATTTTTGCTTTTTATTCTTCTAGAATGGCATATATTCATTATTTTTATATGCAATTCAGTATCTTGTTTTGTGAAGAAACTGCAAGAGAAAATTTGACAAAACTGTGACTAGGTTCCGGATTGATTAAATACTTGCAACATTGACAAGGATTTAGGTAGATTCCTGTTGGATGTTGGATAACTGTTGGAGATACCTGTTGGATGTCTACTGGGCCTTCTTTAAGTTTTATGTGCCCCATCTAGCCCAGCCCAGTGTCTGACCTATATAAGATCCCTTTTCCTAGTGCTCTTTGACCTAACTAGTAGTGGGAGTTCCTCCCAGCCGCCACAGCCTTTTTAGGTCAGTTCCCTTCTATGTCTTCATGGTATCAGAGCAAGGGACAGTGAGGGGGGCTACAGCAAGAGTGGTGGATCTGGAAGGCTAAGCTGCTGTGGCAGCTAGGAGGAGGAGTGAGCAGTCTGCTGCGGCGGCAAGGAGTTGGAGGCTGTATCAAGCAAGGAGAAGAAGAGGGCATTCCGCAGGTGAGTCCTTGGTGCTCTCAGAGGTAGTTTTGGTGCCAAGCTGGGTGGAGATACAAAAGGCAGCAAGGAGGTGAAGAAAGGCATGGGGGACAGCGAGAACTTGGCCAAAGCTCTAGAGAAGTTGGCAGAACTTCTCACTAGCAAAAGTGATGGAGGAGCATCTGCTGGAGGGGGAGCTATTGTTCCTCATACCGAAGCAGTTCAGAAACTGGAACTGATGCCAAATGACATCAAATTGGAAGGAATGACCAACTATCTTCGGTGGTCAAGGAGGGTTCTGAGGATTCTGAATACGAAAGGGCTGGATGACCGTGTGTGTGATGAAGCTGCAGAACCAGAACCAAGAGACAAGAACAATTCTGAGTGGAAAAAGTGGAGTGCCACAAATTCTCTGATCGTGGCATGGATGCTGAACTCCTTGGTCCCTGACATTGCTGCTTCAGTAGAGGCACTCACAAAGGCTACAGAGGTGTGGGATACTCTCTCAAGTCTCTACTCTGGAAAGGGGAACATTATGTTGATTGCTGAGATTGAGGATAAGGTACATGATTTGCAACAAGGAGATAAAACTGTGATGTCATACGTGGTTGAGCTGCAACATCTATGGGGAGATTTGGACCATGTTGATCCTCTTGAACTTGTCCATAGTGAATGTGTGACTACTGCTGCAAACTGGATTGAGCGTCGGCGTGTCATAAAGTTTCTGAAAGGTCTTAATCGAGAGTTTGAGGGCAGACAGGCTGCACTACTTCATCAGACCACTACCCTGTCACTCAAAGAGGCCATTGCTGCTATGTCTAGAGAAGAAGAACGGTTGAAGATGACAAAAGGCAGTGATTCTGTCCCTCGTCCTGCCTTCTACACAAGTGAGAGAAGGGAGATGAGAGACTGCTACACGTGTGGAGTGAAGGGACACTTGAAGCATCAGTGTACCTCCTTTGTGACACCCGGCAGGGGGAGAGGAGGATACTCACAAGGAAGAGGCAGCTATAGAGGAAGAGGAGATGGTAGAGGTGGTGGACATCAGTATGGGCAGCAATATGGTAGAGGTGGTGGACATCAATATGGGCAACAATATGGTAGAGGTGGTGGACATCAGTATGGACACCAATACGAACAACAACACACTACATCTTCCAAAGCACATATGGCAGCAACTACTGAGATCAAGGCTAGTCCCTCACAGGGACAGTCAAAGGAAGAAGAACAAAAGGAGGCAACATTTGGGAACTTTGCTCACTAGGTCCATGCAAATGAAGGTAATATTGAACGAGTGTCTATAGCCACTCATAATGTTGATTCAGAATGGATTCTAGATTCTAGAGCATCCAAACATGTCACTGGGAGTATTAGTGAGTTTGATTCTTATAGTCCATATCCTCCCACACATAGAGGCACTATCCAAACAGCTGATGGCACATCTCAACCTATAAGAGGGGTGGGGTCAGTTCAGTATACACCCAATATAAAATTGTCATCAGTACTGCATGTTCCTGCTTTTCTAGTAAATCTGGTGTCTCTGAGTGCACTAATTGATCAGCAAGATTGTAATATAATGGTTAATAAATAAACGTGTTTAATTCAGGAGAGGACAACGGGCAGGAAGATTGGGACTGGAACCAGGCATAGAGGCCTTTGACGCATGGATCGTGACAAAATGGGACAAGAGGCAGGTTATATGTTGGCTGCGATTGTAGGAGAAAAGGAGAGTATGGCACTAGTGCATCGTTGTCGGATGGGCCACATAGCTTTTGATAAAATGTTTGAAGCTTTTCCTGATGTAATGAAGGGAGTGGACCGAACCAAATTAAGCTGTGATGCATGTGAGTATGCCAAGCATACAAGAACCTCTTATGTTAGTAGAGGGATGAGAAGTGTATCCCCATTTATGCTGGTGCACTCTGATGTATGGACATGTCCTATTGTGTCAGTCAGTGGCATGAAGTACTTTGTGACCTTTATTGATTGCTATTCCAGAATGACTTGGATTTACCTTATGCGTCATAAAGATGAAGTATTCACATGCTTTCAGAATTTTTGTGCCTATGTGAAAAACCAGTTTGATGTGCAGGTGCAAGTGATTCGCACTGATAATGGCACTGAATATGTCAACAAACCATTTGCTAGTTTCTTATCTTCACAAGGTATTCTACACTAGACATCATGTCCTGATACACCTCCTCGGAATGGAGTGGCTGAAAGAAAGAATAGGCACATTCTTGAAGTTGCTAGATCTCTCATGTTCACCATGAATGTACCCAAGTTCCTCTGGAGTGAAGCTGTTCTTACAGCTACTTATTTGATCAACCGGATGCCTTCAAAAATATTGGGTATGAAATCTCCGTGCCAACTCGTTCTAAATAAAAATGAGTTCATTGTTCCACCCAAACTCTTTGGTTGTACATGCTTTGTTAGGGATCACAGGCCATCTGTGGGGAAATTAGATCCCCGTGCTATCAAATGCATTTTTATTGGTTATTCCTCTGGACAGAAGGGGTACAAATGTTAGAGCCCTACAGAGAGAAGGACATTTGTGAGCATGGATGTCACATTTCGTGAAGCAGAACCATTTTATGGTGACACAAGTGATCTCGCTGACTTGTTCCAGGTTCTTGACCAACCACAACTTGTTAATGCTCAAGAGGGGGAGAGAACAGAAAATGGGAACACTCAACAAGATGACCAGAAACAACAACAACAAATTCCTATTGTTGCGGAGATCCCTACAGTTCTTGATAGGCCTGTTTCTCAAGAGCATGTTGAGAGACCTACACCACCACAAAGATGGCAGCAAAATCCTCTTGTTTACTCTAGGAGAAAAGGGCCAGGGGAACAACAAGATCTGAGTCAGGGGGAGCAAGCCAATGAGCATGAACAACAAGATTTCGGTCAGGGGGAGCAGCCTATCGAAGTACAGCATGAACAACAAAAGAGCACAAGTGTGGATTCATCTGAAGGGGGTCAATCTCAGACCGCATCAAACAATACGCTGGACTTGCCAATTGCAATCAGAAAAGGAGTACGAAAAGTTAACCCAATAAAAAGACATGGTTACAATGACCATAACATAGGGAATTATATTTCCTACGAGGCTTTGTCTTCCTCGTTTCGAGCGTTTGTTGCCTCGCTGCAAGCTGTACATGTTCCTAAAGACTGGAAGGCAGCTAAGCTGGAACCAAGATGGTGTAATGCAATGATGGAAGAACTAGAGGCGTTGAAGAAAAACAAAACATGGGAGTTGGCACATCTCCAAGAAGGAAAGAAGGCAGTGGGTTGTAAGTGGATTTATGCAGTAAAACAAAACCCAGAAGGGAAAGTTGAGAGATATAAGGCAAGACTGGTGGCAATAGGATATAGTCAAACATATGGCATTGATTATGATGAGACATTTGCACCGGTGGCAAAAATGAATACTGTTCGAATATTAATATCTTGTGCAGCAAATTTTGGATGGACACTACATCAACTTGATGTAAAAAATGCCTTCTTGCATGGTGATTTACAGGAAAAAGTGTATATGGAGTTACCACCAGGATTTGTCACAGCTGAAACTGCAGGGAAGGTATGCAGTCTGAAGAAATCCCTATATGGTCTAAAACAATCCCCGTAGGCCTGGTTTGATAGGTTTAGGCAAGTTGTGTGTGGCATGGGATATGGTCAATGCAATGCAGACCATGCTTTATTTTACAAACATTCTGAACAGAAAATGTTGGATCATCGATGGTGCAAGGGGCAAAGTCCAGGGCGGTACATTCCTAAATAGATGATAGTGCGAGTTTAAGAGCTAAATCGATGAAAAAGTAGGAAAAAAATAAAAACCCTAGATCAGAAATTGGGGGAAGCACAGGAACATGGAGCTTACCGGTAGGTGGGAGGACGAGGAAGAACCTTCATCCCAACTGGGCATTGCAACGGCGGCGACGGAGGGACGAGGAGTGGGTGGCGGTGGCGGAGGGACGACGGCGGCGGCGCGCCAGCTACGCTGAAGGTGGGGAAGGATCACACTGCCTTGCGATGCACCAGTGATGGAGTATGTCATGTGCTTGCTCAGAAGGAATGCATCAGAAGAGGTAGAGAGAGCTTTCCTAAGTTCCATGGTGAGACCTTGCCACTATGGAAATGGCTTGGTGCCATCCATGGGACTTAGCCAGCAAGTAGCTGTTTCTAGCTTCTGAAGATTCAGTGTTTGTTTTACCTTTTTTTCTGTCCATTTTTTGGATGATGTAAATATAGTTTTATAAAGGAGATAGGAAATGAAAGAATCATATAAGAAGTTGACCATCTGACTTCCCATCTTGACTCCTGCTTGCTTAGTTTCACAAATCTTTTGTTTGAACAAGTTAAGCTAAGGCTTTATTGCATAAGACATCAAAATTCAGACTAAAGAATGAGTTTGTCATGTTGATTTGTGCAAGAGGACCAAAGATTTGAAGGCAATTTAGTATTAATTTAGCCAAATGGTACCAAGGCATGGCCAGGCAAAGTTACATCTTTTGCAATAACTGCTAGAACCTCTTGTAGATCATCAATCTTATTCTAGGCGGTCAAAACTAAAAAAGAAGCTAAGAAATGTGTTAAAATCTCATAGGAACTGTAAGAATAACAGTGATGTGGAGTTCGCATATGAGATGATGCTAATAATAGACCATTCAACTGAAGAGGTGATGTGAGATTGTGGAGCAAGTTGCTTGGAAATATGAAGACCTTTAGCGTGGTCGTTCAGGAACATTTCATTATGGGCATAACCAACCGCCAGACTATATTTCTCCATCTCAGGGACCACCCTATATATATTCAATCAGGATATAATCAAGCACTGAAATAATTTGTATCATGTTTACAATCACGAGAGTACACTGCAATCTGTTAGCAATCATGTGACAGATCCTTGCACAAACCTAAATCGAACTAAGAAATTAGACCAGATGGCTAAATCTTGTATAACTATTGCCTGCACGGTAGTCGACATGGGAACGTTGCATTTCTCGTAAAAAAGATGCAGCTCGCTAATTGGTCAGTTGGTGTCGTTGATGAACTTTGAAAGCGTTACAAAGCTTGAAAACAGACAACGAAGAATTTGGAAGCAACACTTATGTATGCCAAATTATCAAGCACTGATGAAAGAAAAGAAGACAGAGGGCTTAATCCTCGATTACATAATAATGTCAAAAAGTCAAACTTGAACTGGAACCAGGCACGATAGGAACCTCCTTTGTTTTGTTTTGTTTGTTTGTTTCTCTTTTTCTGATCTTGTTGTAAATTCCTGCTGTGATTAATGAACATGAGAGCTCTCCTGCTATATTTGAAAAAGTGGTACGGTTGCCTTGAGTCTCAACTGAGAAATGTGGTACAGACATGCATCCTAGCCTAGGTGTTGGTTAGTTTAGCAGTGCTTTGGTCATTGCGAGTCTACCAACTGCTTTGATCGTCGCAAGTCTAGCAATTGGTAGTTCGCTTGACTAGAAATAGCATGTACTTTGCTAGTTGTATCAATTCTGATTTGTCAAACACAAGCTTTGAGCTCATGTAGTGCCATGGGTTGAAAATTTCAATGCATTGAAAGGAAACTGAATGAAATGCTGGAGAATCCATTTCTAGTACACTTCAATGAAAAAAAATCGGTACCATAGTCCCAGCTAGTCCCAATCCAGTACAAGATTGAGCTTTTCATTGAACAACCCTCAGTAATTGCAGAAAATTTGCTTCCATAATGTGTATTATCCAATAGAACTGCATATATATAGATCATGAAACAAAGAAAGAGTATTATTTTTCTTGGAACTGTTACTTCATCGATAACATAATTTGTGGTTGTTTAGAATATACTCCATAAATTCACATCTTTGGTTCTCGTAATGGTAGTGTTGCTTGTTAGACCTTAGCTTCTATCAGCTAGACATTTGTACTCTGAAGCTCGACATTGAAGTAAATAGCTTTCTTGCACCCTATGGCCCAATGCTATATACGGTTGAAATTAAGAGGACTACATAAGATAAAACAAGCTGGTATGCTAATAAGTAGGAGTGGTTTCCTCTCTCTGTTAACTATTTGAAATCGTATCGATAAGACATGCAAACTGGAGAAAAATGAGGCAAAAACTCTGGATATATTCAGGAGCTACAAACTGCAAGCTGCTGGTGCAGCGCTACACATGGCACCATACAGCTTTGATATTGGCAAGGCATCACTACAGAGCTCAGGAATGCCCTCTCTACTTCCTCGGATGCATTTCTTCTAACCAAGCACATTACGTACTCCATCACCGCTGCATCGAAGGGCAGTGTGATCCTGCTATCGCATGTGAACCCAAACTCCTCCTGAGACATCCTTAGCAGCTCGCCGAAGACTGTCGTGCTAAGGTACGCCAACGGGACCTCGAACCGCCTCCCATCGGCTGTGTACATGGTACAGTGACCTTTATCTGCGACTGACGATGTCGTGCAGCATGCTTCATCTTCTCTGGATGCCGTCTTCACCCTTTGCCACTTTCTCACCAACTGAGCAATCCTCTTGGGATGGATCATGGCCATGGCTGGTGTTCTTGCTTCTCAGGTATTTTGCTCAGAGATACTTGGTTTGTGAGTTGGTTGATGAAGTGCTGGTGTCTTAGCTCATGAATATATAGGCAGAGATATGCGACTTACTAGCTGTTGACAGGGGACAAGGTGCGTGCAATGTTGGCTATGAAGGGAGGCAGCCAGATTCGGATCAGATTTTCCTGGGCCATAGCTTGCTCTGTAGAGGCAAAGGTAGTGGACTAGTGGCTGGGCCATCAGATGCATACTACAGTCCTTGATGCTCAATTGGGTAGAGGCATTATGCAACCATCTGGGGTCCAGCTTTTATGGATCTGTTCCATTCGGTCCTGTGTCCTTATCATGAGATTGGGAGGTAAGCTAGTTTGCCTTGTTCAAAAGCAATCATTTCTGAATGGTTCGACGACCCTGGTCTTTGTACTTTCACAGCAACCCGGTGATTGCAATCAGGTAAGGTGAAGAGCCAGTGTCACAGGGGACACTGCATATGATGGTCAGGAGCCATTGCTGAGTAGATGCCGAGTTTGCGGCGTCACTGCTTTTGGTTGTGTACTTTGCACTTACAGCTACAGCTTCATGCTAGTTGTTTGTTGGTTGGTTTAGCAGTGCTTTGATTGCTTCAAATCTAGCAAGTTGGTTGACAGCTCCGTGTGTCAGCCATTCTCTTGTATCTCCCCTGCATTTCCAAATGGGCCTACAACAGTTTGTAAGCATCAGGTCACCGGCTTCAGCTGGAAAGTTTGGTCCTGGTCTTCAGGGTATGGCATTGAGTCCATCTTTTGGGTGGCCAGGACTACAGTAATCCAAGTTGCAATGCAGGGCTCATTTGTTAATACCTGATAATTACTTGCATGTCCATGACAGATTGATGGGGACATAACTAGTGTGTCAAATTTCCTTAGCCAAAGACAACTCCTAACGAACTTGTATCACACTGTCATAGATTCAATTTTTATATTCGCAGGCGTTCTGGCCCCAATTCAAATATAATCTAACAGTTTTAGCTTTGTTGAACAAAACACAACAGCTTCTCCAAAAGGTTAGTTCCATTCTCCATCTGTGAAGTTTTTTTTTTTGTGTGGAATTTGTGAAGATTAAGTGAACGTTTCTTTGTATCATTTTGGTTTGTGGCCATATAACTGTGTAGAAGAAATTTGTTGATGCATTGTGCTTAGGTCTTAAAAAGCTGTGATAACTCATTTTATCTCTGCAACAGAACAGTGGCCTACTGCTGGTTATTGTCCTTGGCTGCTTCTTTGCTTTCAAGATGTAAACGCTTTACATAAACAATTTCCTTTTTCTCCAATTTTCCTACGTCAACTAAATTGCACACAAGAGTAGAAAAGCAGGTGGCAATCAAGAGCTGCAGAGAGCAGCATGTTGTGTAACTCTTCAGACATGGTGCCCCACAGCTTGCATCGTAGTGGCATGGTAATGGCATCGCCATGGTGCCGGGGAACGCTGCCTCCATCTCTGTGGAAGCGCCTCGTTTTCTTTCTCTGGAAGGAACGACTACAAAGTGAGCCTCTTGCTCCTGAGGACTGACATCCTCTGCCACTTCTTGGCCAGCTGAGTAAGTCTCCTTGTGTTCAGGAAACTGAACAGATTCTTCTCTGTGTTGGACCTTGGAATGCTTTGTCCTGTGGGCGGAGTAGTGTTTGGAGGCATTAGCCATGGACTTATATCTCAGGTATGTCATGCGCATGAGACAAGGCCATGAGCAACCAAGATTATGCTGGGGCAAGTGTTTGGCGTGTGCCGGAGCTTGGACTGTGCATCGCCTACTACCATGCTGATTGGTCTCGGTACTCCATGTTAATTGTGAGTCTGCGCCGCTCACGCGGAATGCAGTGCAAGTTGCCTGAGTTGGCGCAATGGCTTATCACTGTGACCCAAAATCTGGTCCCATAGAAATCTCATCAAAATCATTCATCACGTTGTCTGTAGGTAGCTGCATCAACATTGCATCCAGAGCACTCATGGCATTGTCTCCTGCCCACTTCTCTTCCTGACAGCTACACACGGCCCACACATATGCACTTCCCTGAGCCCTCTCTTCCTTCCACTATAAATCCATGGCCTGCTCAACACAAACTTCTTCATCTCATCTGCAAGCAGCATCACAATCTACACAACAGCTTCAGACTTTCAAAACTAAAGTGAAATTTAGCTAGCCAAGAGCACATCAGACTCAAATATGATCCATCCGAAGAAGCTTGCTCAGCTGGCCAAGAAGTGGCAGAGGAAGGTCACAGCCGGAGCTGGTGGCCAGCAAGCCGACGAGTGCTGTAGCACAGTCGCTGACAAGGGCCGTTGTGTGGTGTACGCCGCCGACGGGGCACGATTCGAGGTCCCGCTGGCATACCTCGGCACGACGGTCTTTGGCGAACTCCTGAGGATGTCCGGGGAGGAGTTCGGCTTCACGAGTAGCGAGGGAGGCAGGATCACTCTGCCTTGCGATGCCGCGGTTATGGAGTATGTCTTGTGCTTGGTCAGGAGAGAGGCCTCCGAGGAGGTCGAGAGGGCGTTCTTGAATTCCATTGCTGGGCATTGCCATGGCCAAGATGCATCGACGGGACTCACCCATCAATTTGCTCTTTGTACTTAGCTTAGCTACTCAGAATCTGATATATGTACAGACTGATGTAAGATTCTATTATTACAGGAAATGATAGAAAACATATATTTGTTTCTGAGAGAAATTTTATTATTGGCCACTCGAAAATGAAAGTGCAAACACATTATTTGTTGTAGTTTGTCAAAGTTTTCCTTCTATTCTATATCACTCTTATCTGGGTTGGGTACAATGTTCCCAGTTGCTAGATAAACAGAACTAGGATATTATTTATCTTTCTGTTACTGCTTTTGATCTTCTATTTCAGACATTACCTAGAATCTAGATAAACCCTGTTACTATATTGAGAAGTTCTTTGACATGAAAATGCTACTCCCTCCGTCCATAAATAACTGAATTGAGTTTGTCTAGATTAAAATGTATTTAGATGCATTTTAGTGTATAGATACATTCGAATCTAGACAAACCCAAGTCGGTTTTTCCTGGACGGAGGGAGTACCTTTCTGCGATCTACTGTAACTTGCCAGTTTGACTTCTGAAAACATCTGTCACTATTGTATGCAACTTTAATACATTTTACGATACGTCAGCCTTTCCAGAGTTTTATCCTTAGGGATCATCGTTGAAAAAGCTTGGTGGCTGTTAATTTTCTTGAAAGTGTTTCTTCAATAATAATGTAGGTTTTTGGGAAATAGTTTCTGGTTGGGCTTGGTTGGTCCCTTGGACCTCCACACCCTCTTTTATATATAGCACAATCTAGCCTTACATTTTCACTTGTACACTGGAATGATCTAGACTCTAGTAGAACACTACTACTATACTAACGCTCCCTAGAATACTCTAGACTCTACAAGAGTAGTACTACTACACTAACTCAGACTCCAACACTTACTGAAATACTCTAGACTCTCCTAGGACAATACTACTATGCTAACCTAGACTCCAACACTCCCCCTCAAGATGGGCATGGGTTAGTCACCATGACCATCTTGCTACAACTCCATGACACTTACTACTACCACTACACATCTAGCTTACCAGCATACAAAGACACATGAGAGCATTTTACTCTAGCTCTTGCTCCATCGGTCGTCAAGCACCCAATCAACTCGGATCATCCAAGCTCCGCCTCGTGCGAGCCATCACCTTCACAATGCAACAACTCTGCATCAAGCTAGACACCTCTAATCCTTCTTGCATTGGTCCATTGTTGCCTCTCCAACTCATGCGCCTTCTCACACCGGCGCGTACAACCCTGGCACCACACGCCTTCCCTCATTAGCTTGAGCATCGTCATTGCCTCTTCATCAACTCCGGTTCCCGCGGAACCACGGCTGCCTCACCTCAACAACAGCTTCTACAGAGCCACAGCCGCCTCACCATCAACATCACCATCCACAAACTTTGCATCAAGCTGGCCACCTCCAATCCTTCTCGCATTGGTCCACCGTTGCCTCTCCAACCAAGCGCCTTCTCACACCGGCGCCTACACCGGCGGCACCACACGCCTTCCATCATCAGCTTGAGCATCGTCATTGCCTCTTCATCACCTCTGGTTCCCATAGACGGCTGCCTCACCTTCAACATAGCTCTCCAGGTCTTTAGTCCTTAAGATGAGCAAAGCCCTTCTTGACCAGCTCAAATAGTTTTTTACGCCTTCCAATTTGATCTCATTGGGTGGCAGTTCAATCTTCTGTGTCTGTTCTGTAACTGCACTATTTGATGATAATGCACCACCTGCCTTGGTTGTGAGAAGCTCCGCCAGTTTCTCAAGTGCCTTCTCCAATCCTTGATTTTCCCCCATGATCTGCAGCTACCACTCAGGTTCCTCTTCCAGATAACACCCCTGTGCTTCTTCTCCTTGCCACAGCCGCACACACACTAGCTCCAATCAGCTCTCCTCTTCTTGCACAGAAAGTTGCTGCACCTCTTCTCTGCTCTTCCACTCTGCTACAGGACAGTGCTCGGTTGCAGTTCCTCCTAACGATTCTCCTCGCCCACCAACTAGTGCTTCACCTCCAGAATTTCTGCAGCTAGGCGCCTCCCTCCTCCTACTACTTCCAGCCAGCACAAGCCTCAACTCCAGCTCATGCACTTGTGCCACTGACCGCCGATTCACCACCAGCAGCTACCTAGCTTTACCTTCAGCTCTGATACCATGTAGGTTTTTGGGAAATAGTTTCTGGTTGGGCTTGGTTGGTCCCTTGGACCTCCACACCCTCTTTTATATATAGCACAATCTAGCCTTACATCTTCACTTGTACACTGAAATGATCTAGACTCTAGTAGGACACTACTACTATACTAACACTCCCTAGAATACTCTAGACTCTACAAGAGTAGTACTACTACACTAACTCAGACTCCAACACTTACTGGAATACTCTAGACTCTCCTAGGACAATACTACTATGCTAACCTAGGCTCCAACAAATAAATATAATTATTTTTATTATCATATAATAGAATCGCATCTTTGGTTCTTTTAGTGCTAGTGGTGCTTGTTAAGCGTTAGCTATGAGCTAGACATTTGTAATCTGATCCTGAGGTTGAAGCGAATCGCTGTCGTGCACCCTATGTCCTAATGCTATGTACTCCCTCCGTTTCAAAATATAAGATGTTTTAGGTTTGTAAAGAAAATGAATCTAGACTTCTTTTAGTATATAGATTCATCCCAAAGTTGAATGAACCTATATACTAAAACAAGTCTAGATTCATTTTCTTCACAAATCTAAAACGTCTTATATTTTGAAACGGAGGGAGTAGTTGTAGTTAATGGTACTTCATATAATGCAAAAAAACTGGTATGCTAACGTATATTTTCTACTTTCCAGCATTTATTGGATAAGAGATGCAAAATAGAGAACACTAAGGGAAAAACTCCGCATGTATTTAGGAACTACAAGCTACAAGCTGCTGGTGCAGCACTGAAGGTGGCACGGTATAGCTTGGATATTGTCAAGGCATCACTATAGAGCTCAGGAACGCCCTCTCTTCTTCCTCGGATGCATTTATTCTGAGAAAACACATGGCATACTCCATCTCCGCTGCATCGAAGGGCAATGTGATCCTGCTGTTGCATGTGAACCCAAACTCCTCCTGGGACATCCTTAGCAGCTCATTGAAGACTGTCGTGCCAACGGGACCTCGAACCGCCTCCCATCATCTTTATCTGTGACCGACGATGTTGTGCAGTATGTTTCGTCGTCTCTGGATGCCGTCTTGACCTTTTGCCACGTCCTCACCAACTGAGCAAGCCTCTTGGGATGGATCATGGTCATGCCTGTGTTTTCTTTGTTCTGAGGTATGTCGCTCAATAATAAGCCTGCGAGCTTGTTGATGAAGTGAGGGTGTGTACTAGCTAACCCATGAATATATAAGCATTTGGCAGGGGACAAGGCCATGAGTTTGGTGCGTGCAATGCCGGCTCCCGAAGGTGGCAGTGAAATTCAGATCAGATTTTGCTGGGCCATGGCACTGTTTGAGTGAAGGATAGTGGACTAGTGGCTGGGTAATGCAGAAACATTGTGCAGCCACCTGGGGTGCATGCATCCGTCTCCATGCTTTTGCAGAAACCGTGTGATTTCACTCAGGTGGTCCAGGAGCCTTCCCTGAGTAGATGCAGAGTTCACTTCACTGCTTTTGGTTGTGTGTACCTTGGCACTTACATCTGCAACTGCATGTTAGGTGCTCGTTGGTTCAACAGTACTTTGATTGCTGCAGATCTGGCAAGTTGCTGAGCAGTTCCATATTTCATTGTCCACCTATGGTCTCTAGCAGTGCATGTGCCTACCATTTCCTGGTATCTTCATTGCATTTAGCTGGAGGATTTCCAGGCCACAGCCTTAAATCTATGGAAGGACATGGTGCAACTTGAGTTGCAATACAAATATAATTTATTAGTTTATGACTGGAAACCTGTCCTGACCTGGTGACGAGAATAATACTTGGACATCCATGACACAAACATAGCTAGAGGTATGAATTTTATTTGCCAACCACATCTTGATGAGTTCATGCTTTGTGACAGACCCAATTTCTGAACATTTGCAGATTTGCCAATCCTAACTTGAGTATAATTCAATGGTTTTACCGATAGTTGAACAGAATGCAGTAGCCTTATCCATAAGGTCAGCTCCCTTCTCTGTATGTCAAGATTTGCCTGCCAACATCAACTTTTCTTTGTAACATTTTGTGCCTGAGGCCATATAACTATATAGAAGGAATTTGTCGACGCATACTGCTTAGGTCATAGAAAATCTGTGATCGATCATCTATATTTGCAAAAAAGTAACTATATATACGTTAAAAGATTGCTAAAAAACATTAAAAGAACAATGTCTGACATAAATAATTTCCTTGATTGCTTTTGTGCTTGCAAGATCATAATGCTTCACATAAACAATCTCCCATTTTCTATTTTTCCTATATCTTCGCAGTTGATTGTTGATCAGGAGCTGCAGACACCAAAATGCTGGTTAATTCCCAGATGAGGCTCGGCATGATAGTGGCATGGTATCGCCATGGAGGTGAGGAACGCGGCCTCCATCTCCGCGGAGGCGCTTCTCCTGAGCATGCACATGGCTTACTCCATCACCGAGGCATCGCAGGGCAGCGTGATTCTGCCACCGTCAGTGCCTGTGAAGCCGAACTCCTGTTGGGACATCCGCAAGAGCTCACCAAAGGTCGTTGTGCTGAGGAGCGCCAGTGGCACCTTGAACTGCATGCCGTCAACGGTCTACACTATGCAGTGTGCCCCTTGCCACTGACGAGTACGGCGTGCTGGACGACCCTTCAGTTTCTTCTGCCGACGTTGATGACAACCAGGTGAGCTTCTTCCTCCTGATGGACCCCACCTTCTGCCACTTCTTAGCTAGCTGAGCGAGTATCTTGGCACTCATCCTGTTGGCTTCTTGTGTTTCTGGAAATGAGAGAAATTCTTCCACAAGTTGGAGGTTCGAATGCCTTTGTCTATAGATGAAATGGTGGCGTCTGGAGCGCACTTAGCCATGGATTTATAGACCAAGGGTAAAGCGGGCGTCCACACGGTGGAGTGTGATGGTTGGGCAGGAGACAATCCCATGATACGATACATGTGGTGCTACAGTTTTGGAGGTGCCGTGATGTGATCTGGATCAGGTTCTGCTGGGCCAAGTGTTCGGCACTTGCCAGTGTTTGGGCTAGGCGTCTTGCCTGCACAGCCATGATGATCGGTTTGCTGAGGAAATGACATGAGGTCCCCATTGGGATCTCTAGCCACATGCACATTTTAGACATGGATGGTGCTTAAAAATGTCATCAAAAGCATTCATCACATCGTCTGTAGCTAGTTGCAACAACATTGCATGCAGAGCTCTCATGGCCTTGTCTCCTGCTCACCGCTCTTACTGATAGCTACGCACAACCTACACTCATATGGACTGCCCTGAGCCTTCTCTTCCTTCTACTTCTACTATAAATCCCTGGCCTGCTCAACACAAACCTCTTCATCTCATCTGCAAGCAACATCACAATCTACAACACATCTTCAGACTTTCAGAGCCAAAGTGAAATTTAGCCAGCCAGGAACACATCAGGCTCAACCATGATCCATCCAAAGAAGCTCGCTCAGCTGGCCAAGAAGTGTCAGCGGATGTTGGTGTCTGGAGCTGGTGGCCGCCGCCGACAGGCCTCATACACGGACGACGACGAATGCTGCAGCACAACATCATCTGTGGTTGCTGATGAGAGCCACTGTGTCGTGTACAGCACCGATGGAGAACGGTTTGAGATCCCTCTGGCATACCTCGGGACAACGGTCTTCGCCGAGCTCCTGAGGATGTCCGAGGAGGAGTTTGGCTTCGCGAGCAGCGACGGCGTAGGAAAGATCACGTTGCCCTGCGACGCCACAGAGATTGATTATGTCTTGTGCCTGGTCAGGAGAGAGGCCTCTAAGGAGGTCGAGAGGGCGTTCTTGAGCTCCATTGCTAGGCACTGCTGCAACTACAATGCTAGCTACGTGGCGCCATCAATGGAACTTAGCCATCAATTTGCTCTTTGTACTTAGCTACTAGCGTAGCTTCTGTAATAGTTTTTTGGTTAGGACCAAGAGAAGATCTGTAGAGTCTGATGTAAGTGCTGATTATCACAGGAAATGATATAAAAGAGAAAATTTTGGGGAAAATGGATTGTTTTGACACATCCTTTAACATAGTTCATATAGAGTACCGAAGAAAGTAGAAAAAAACAATGGACTTATTGTTCGTGGTCATGATTTTCAGGGGCAGGAAGCAGTGGCTAAAAGGAGACGATGGAGATGGCTGAACTCGGTAACAACTCAGAGATGGAGATGGGGATAGAGAGGATTAGATGAACAATGAGAAAACTGCTGTTCCCACCTCTGACTAGAACTTAAGATTGAGATTGCGTGTCTCGGATGGAGGTGGGTTGAGCAGTTCGTAGGTTCTGGTTAGAGGTAGAAGTGGCGGTTTGCTGCCTAGGAAATGGACACTGGAATGTATCGCTGCCAGAAGTGGCCAATTCTGGATCTCCATTCCTCATGTGCTGGATACTGCTATGCATGGGCCGGGCAGCCTCACATCGTCTCACCACACTCCGGTGAGAATTCCAGATCAGAATAAGCTCTCTAATAAGTAGCATGTAGCAAAGCAAGCAAATCTCTGATACTTTCTTTTGATCTTCTGTTTTGTAGACATTGCCCATAATTTTTTTCTGTTTTCTTCTAGAATGGCATCTATTCATTATTTTTATATGCAAATTCAGTATCTTCTTTTGTGAAGAAACTGCAAGAATTTTTTTGACAAAACTGCGACTAGGTTCCGGATTGATTAAATACTTGCAACATTGACAAGGCTTTAGGTAGATTCCATTAACATTAAGAGAATGCACAATTTCCATTATTTTTTTATCTATGTCAAAACTCAAAAAACTACTTTACTAACAAGTACTAAACCGAAAAACATTAGGAGCTGCAAACAGCCACTTGTTGGTTAACACCCAGAGACGGAGCCATACAACTTCCATAGTGGATGACATCACTATGAAGCTCAAGAATGCCTTCTCCACCTCCATTGAAGCATTTCTCCCTAGCAAGCACATCATGTATTCCATCACCGTGGCGTCCATGTTAACATGATCCTGCCATCGTCGCTGACGAATCCAAACTCCTCCTGTCACATACGAAGGAGCTCTCTGAAGATCATCGTGCCAAGGCATGCCAAACACGAGTCCCATCAGTTGTGTGACATAGTGGCCTTGCAAGGTCACGAGGGAACGGACATAGTGACGGTGAAGTGCAGTAGTCACTGAGAAGAGGTTGCCAGGGACAAAGCCATGGAATCGGTGCTTGCAACGTGGCATTGATGATTTGGCAAGGGGGCAAATGTCATGAGTGCTACGTGCAAATGTCACAAGCAGATCAGGGCAACGTTAGTGAGATTAGATATAGATTTGGGGACAACTGTTTGGTGCATGCTGGGTACATCACCATGCACTGCCACTGACATGGATTTGGTCCCCATGCAAATTTGGCTCACCGCGTGAGGATCAGTTCTGTACCTATATTGCAGTGATATATCAGCAGACAATCCTTTTGATTGTGATAAGGAAATCTAGCCAATAGTTTCCTCTGGCAGATGATAAACTGACTTAGTTGGATTTATGATTGCACTCTAATGCGTGTTGTTAACATGTTGAGTTGGTATGAAAGGGACGGTGTAACTGATGCAACACACGCGTATTGCTGAACTGTGTCATATCTCAGTCCTGTAGATGGCCAACCTGACTTGTAGCACTGCATGTGGAAGCCATTCCTTAGCTCATTCTCTGAGCTTTCCTTTGGGCCTTCAACCAGCTCCATGCCTGATGATTGTAAATAACCGGCATGTACCAAACCCTTGCACCGACACACTTTTTATTGCGCGTTTTTCAGGCCTACTACCTTCTGTGAAGTTTTATGAGTTTAAGAACATTCAGTTTTTCAGTAATAGTTAATCATCACTTGTTTCTATACTCTTAAATAAAGACTGTTTATTTCCATCTTGTGATTTTTATCCTACTTCATTACTTCATATATCAATGATCTTCTAACTTTTTTCCCAAGGATTCATCATTGAGAAAAATGGCTCCTGTACCACCTAGTCATTTCACAAACTCACAGTTTTTTGATCTTTATAATGCCATAGCTTAGAAGATAGATTAGAAAGAAACTTGTTGTGTATTCTCTGTTGAGCAGGATGAGACTATCGACATCTAAAAATAGTCTCACAACCATTATTTACCCTTTGCAACTCAAATGAGAAGAAATGACTGCAAACCAGGAACTTCTGGTTGGCCAAAATACTCCATTTGTTGATTTCATTATCACATTGCTTCACATATGATTTTCCTTCTCCTATTGTCTTCTGTCTAACTATCTTACACTATCCAGGCAAACTACACTAAACTGAAGACAACATCAGGGTCTGCATGTATGTTCGAAGCTACAAACAGCAAATTTGTTGGCTTGCTCCAACAGCTGGCATCACGCTGCCAGTATAGTGGCAGAACTTCACCATAGAGATTAGTAGCGCATTCTTGACATCGGCGGAGGCATTTCTCCTGAGCAAGCTCATGGCATACTCTAGAGCTGCGGCATCACAAGGCAGTGTGATCTTGCCATCGCTTGCAAAGCCAAATTCCTCCTGAGACATCCTCAGGAGCTCACTGAAGACCGTCGTGCTGAGGTACACCAAAGGGACCTCGAAACGCCTCCCATCGGTTGTGTACATGATGCAGTGGCCCTTGGCTGGTACGGAAGTGCAGCAACCTTCATCTTCCTTATCTGACACTGTGAGCCTCTTCCTTCCAAATGCTTCCACCCTTTGCCACTTCTTTGCCAATTGAGCAAGTCTCTTGGTGCTGGCCATGGTTGGTTCTCGGTCTCTGTGTTCTCAGCTGGAATTTGAAGAAGTGAGCTATAGATGTTGGAAATTGGAATGCTCAGTTGGTGGATGAGCTGATGGAGTGATGGTGTTGAGCTAGCCGCTTGCTGAATTTATAGGCAAGGCTGTGAGGGGAAGGACGTTGTGGCGGTGAAGTTTATTTGTCATTAATTTAGAAGATTTGGCAACGGACAGGGCCATGGGATCAGTGCATGCAATGTTGCGGTATGATGAGTTTGGATTAGACTGCTGTGGGACCAAATGTTTGGTGTGTGCTGGTCTGCTGGATCCTATAGTTGCAATAGGTAGGCATTTGCTTACTTTCTTATCATTTGTGGCTGCCAGACCGAACCACATATGGAACAAGAGGCGTGTCGAGAACATGGCTATTGGAAACACACAAGGAGAGTACAGCAATCCTGACAGGGATTGAACAGTTTCAGTGAGCACCGATTGATCCATATGCTTCTGACAGATACCTGGCACTGTGATGTGCATTGTTCATGCTCCTTATCAGTCTATTCTCTGTGAATATTCAGTCAAAAACATGTTTAGGTCTAGCTCATGGTCCGTTTGATTTCCAGCATCTCACATGGTGACTGCTCGGCCCTGCATCTCGTTTCTTCAAGGCTACAGGAGTACAGGACTTAGTACCAAACTGATGATGAAGACACCTTGGTTTCCTCTGAAGGTGCTAGGTAAGTCACATATCCAAGCTGATGCTGATGTGTCTCTGGTAGCCTGATCTGTTTTTGGTTCAACGCATGTATTGTATTTGCAATGTGATCTTTCCAGTTATAGTTGAACTTCTTAACTGGACCAACATAAGGAAAATTTCAGAGAAGGAAACCTCTCTCAAAGAATGCAATGTCACATATATATTATTAATTCATTGTTGACTGGTTCAGCATTGAGTCGCCCAGCTTTCTCTAATCTTTTTGGTTCTGATGAACCTGCATATACTTTTTGAAAACATGCTTTGGTACCTTGCTTTGCTGCATTCAGCTTTGACTGCTTGTTAGAATCATACAATCTGGTTGGCTTACTAGTTTGACAATTGCGACTGAAACAGATGATTAGCTTGGGTGCTTGATGTTGCAGTAAATTTGTTCCGATGCCAACGATTTGTATCGTGCCTATTAAGCAGGCCAGTATGGCATCACATTGTGATCTCCAGTCATCCGGTATGGCACGCACTATGGTTGTCTCCGACAAAGGGCCAAAGAGATTGGCCCCAGAGAGATATCAAATCAAGATCACGATATTGCTGCAAATATCTTTCAGTCCTTACATCTACAGTTAGCCCCGCATGTTCTAAGCTCGTGGCATTGTCTGCCCTTTCCAACTTGTCACTCGTGATAGCATAGCCGCACCTAGACTTCACTCTCTTCTCTTTTCCCTTGGCTATAAATCTGTCAGCTGGGAACCACCGCTCCCATCACCACAAGAAAAGCAGCCACATCTAGCTACCTAGCTCAATATACCAGACTCTATCACAAAACTCTGAACTTTCAAGGAGAGTCAACCATGGTCAGCGCAAAGAGGCTTACTCAGATGGCCAAGAAGTGGCACAAGATGGCGGCCTTGGGGAGGAAGAACCTCACGTGGACGGCCAGAGTAGCCACCGAAGAGTGCTGTGCAACGACATCGGTGGCGGTGAAGGGCCACTTCGTGGTGTACACTGCCGACGGGGCGCGCTTCGAGGTGCCGCTGCCTTACCTCGGAACGGCGATCGTCGGCGAGCTCCTTAGCATGTCCCATGACGAGTTCGGCTTCTCGAGCGTCGGGAGGATCACGCTGCCCTGCGATGCCTCGGTTATGGAGTATGTCCTGTGCTTGCTCGGAAGGGATGCGTCGGAGGAGGTTGAGCGGGCTCTCCTGAGCTCCGTGGTCGGGCAACATTGCCACTATGATGGTGGATTGGAGGCGTCCGTGGGACTTAGCGAGCAAGTTAGCTGTTTCTAGTTCCTGAAGATCCACAATGATTTTTGTAGACTCTTTAGCCATTCTCCAGGATGATGTAAATATATAGTACGAGTGGTTGCATATGGGAGATACTTTTTCGTAACAATTTTTATGAACTCTTGACCTGAGTGTATGGATGGGATTTGGTTAACCATTTACTTTCTGGACTCGAGTGTTAGGGAAAAATGGATTAACCATTAGGTTATTAGGTTAGAAATGGTTAACCATGGGTTATTAAGGTTCGAACCATTTGTGATATTGATAGCAACAGCTAGTTTGGTGCAAATAAAAAATAGCCATGACCTTTACCAAATATGTGTGAGGCGTTTCCAAGGCATTGAATTTGATTATTCTAGTGCAGAGTTTGAAAGTGCAAGCCAAGACAACGTTGGATGAGTATTTGAGGACCTGCGCCTCACACAGGAGTATCCATGTTCAATATGGTTCTAAAATGCATCCATGAATTGAACCTAGAGGATAAGATATTTGCAATAACGTTGGATAATGCTTCTAACAATGGCAGAATGGTCCAAATGTTGAGGGAATATTTGGTTTCCAAGAATATGTTACTTGGTGAAGGTATATTACTCCATCAAAAGTGTGCAGCCCACATACTCAACTTGGTGTGCCAAGCAGGGATTGAGTATTTGGATCCGATCTTGACAAATATTCGCAAGTCCGTGAAGTTCATACGAGTCACCGCAACTCGGAAAGAAAATTTTGCAGAAATAGTTACACAAAAGGGTATTACTTGTGAAAGGAGCCCTTGTCTTGATGTTCCCACAAGATGGAACTCAACCTTCACTATGATAACAGTAGCATTGAGGTATAGAAGAGCATTTGATGCATTAGAAAGGCAAGATCCTCAATATTCGTATGCACCTTATGCATCAGAATGGGAAGAGGCAAAGGCAGTTTGCAAGTTGCTTGGAGTGTTTTTTGAAGCCACTAAGGTGATATCTGGCTCAAAATATCCCATAGCAAATCTCTATTTTCAGCAAATGTGGCAAGCTAAGGAAGCATTGGACAAGGAGGCATCTCGAGAGAACTCCCCATTTCCTGCAATGGTCGTTCCCATGCAAAAAAAACTAGAAAAGTATTGGAAGTTGTCTTGGCTTGCACTTTCAATACCCGTCATTCTAGATCCGAGGTTCAAGTTCACATATCTCAGGTTTCGGTATCCTCAGGTGTTTGGTAATAGTGCTGCAACTAAGCTAACCAGAGTGAAGGAGATATTCAAAAAGCTATTCGAGGAGTATGCTAAGTCGAACCTTTCAGAAACTGCACAAACACAACAAGGAGTCGATGATATGGACATGGAAAGTAATGACCCACTGTCAGATTGGGACCACCATCTTAGCACCGAGATGAGCTCAACAAGTGTGGGATCCTCTGAGCTTGATGCTTATTGGTTAAAGCCTCCAATTGCTCGAACGGATAACTTTGATATCCTAGATTGGTGGAAAGCCAATTCAGGTGAGTATCCCATACTCGCTAGCATGGCTAGAGACGCCTTAGCTGTTCCTGCATCTACTGTTGCATCAGAGTCTGCCTTCAGTACAGGGCGTAGAGTAATGGCAACAAGCCAAAAATTTGACTTTTTGGAGAACTGTATTGTTGATTCATGCATATTTTGTGTCATATGATTGTAAAATTATGCATAGACTTGTGAATTATTGATTATTTGGTAAAGGTCATGGCTATTTTTTATTTGCACCAAACTAGCTGTTGCTATCAATATCACAAATGGTTCGAACCTTAATAACCGACGGTTAACCATTCTAACCTAATAACCTAATGGTTAATCCTTTTTCCCTAACACTTGAAATGGTTAAATAGGTTCGAGTCCAGAAAGTAAATGGTTAACCAAATTCCATCCATAAGTACAAGGCCCAAAGTCGAGAACTCAAGATATGCAGATAGCCCAGTTGCACGCGATTTTGCATATGGGACCCTCGGAATATACTGTATTTACTCAGGAGAGGTTATGGGGTGGCGTCGCTCTCGCCTGCCTGGAAGCCGCCGCCGGCGGCGGCGGCGGCGTCCGAGCTACCTAGTCCTCCGTGCATGTCTAGGCCACTCCATTGGGATATCCACTGTGGCTTGGGCGCGGCGTTGGTCTACGCGTGCGCGCGCCGCCGGCGCGACGGCTCGAGCATCTCCTCCAGGACCTCCACTGCACACCCCGGTGAGGGTTTCAAATCGAATAGGCCCTCTAATCAGCAGCAGATAGCAGCGGATGCAATCTTTTTCTAGTTACTGGCTCACGGATTTTCTTTGTTTTCTTGGTAGATTTAAAATTGGGGATACGTTGCCACTTTCTCAAATCTCCGTGAGAGAATTCTTCTAGTCGCTGCTTCTGCCCTTCTGCTTCACAGGATTTAAAGGTTCAGAGTCATACAATGGTACACTGGTAGCGAGACGAGACAGTATGCTTGTATGATTAGTAAGTCATGCCAGAGATATTAGAACAGATTGAATGCTAACTAACCAGCTGGGCCCAAATGGCTAAACCTTGCATAACTATTGGCCGCAGATTATCTGACATGGACATGGCATTCTGGAAATCTGATAAGGCCTCACGGGCGGAAGCTACTTCTGCAATGCTTGTAAGTTGTAAGTTGCCATTGGCCTCTCTGATTGCCGTCATGCTTGTGGATATACATTGATTTCTGAATGTGCCATTTATATAGATTACATATGTCCCAAAGGAGGATGTAGTCGTGGTTGCATTTTAATATGTGATGTTGTATCCGCTAATCAAACAATCAACAAGCAGAAGAGTTTCTGAATTTGTCGGGCAAGTTGTACACTTGTTTGAACTACTAAACATATTGTTCAGAAACAATGTATTATGGGCATGAATAACCTGTCAGACTATGTATATCTCAATATCAGGGGATATTCAGATGTTTAAACAATTGATATCTCACTGTTCACACGTTGGGTTCTACTTTCGTGTGGTCCTCCTGAAGCATTCCCCTGATCTCTTAAGCAGGTCAGTATGGCAGGCCATTGTGATATCCAATCACCCAAACACTACCACCATTGTCTCCAACAAGTACCAAAAGGGTAGCCTCTAGACATTGCATGTCTGAAGCTCATGGCCTTGTCCCTTTCCAGCTTGCTTTGATAGCTGCACTTAAGCTGCATGCTTATCTCCCCCCATCTATAAATACACCCAGCTCTGAACCACTGGTTCCATCCACAAGCAAAGCACTACAGCTAGCTTACTTGACACAAAACTCTGAGCTTTCTGCCAAGAAAGAGGGAGATACAACCATGGTCAGTGCCAAGAGACTTTCTCAAATGATAAAGAAGTGGCAAAGAGTGGCAGCCATCGGGAGGAAGAGGCTCATGTGGACGGCAGCAAAAGAAGTCAATGAGTGCTGCTCGTCTGTGGCAGTGAAGGGCCACTGTGCCATGTACACTGCTGATGGGAGGCGGTTCGAGGTGCCATTGGTGTACCTCAGCACAACGATCATTGGGGAGCTGCTGAGGATGTCTCAGGATGAGTTCGGCTTCACAAGTGATAAGAGGATCACAGTGCCTTGCGATGCACCAGTGATGGAGTATGTCATGTGCTTGCTCAGAAGGAATGCATCAGAAGAGGTAGAGAGAGCTTTCCTAAGTTCCATGGTGAGACCTTGCCACTATGGAAATGGCTTGGTGCCATCCATGGGACTTAGCCAGCAAGTAGCTGTTTCTAGCTTCTGAAGATTCAGTGTTTGTTTTACCTTTTTTTGTGTCCATTTTTTGGATGATGTAAATATAGTTTTATAAAGGAGATAGGAAATGAAAGAATCATATAAGAAGTTGAGCATCTGACTTCCCAACTTGACTCCTGCTTGCTTAGTTTCACAACTCTTTTGTTTGAACAAGTTAAGCTAAGGCTTTATTGCATAAGACATCAAAATTCAGACTAAATAATGAGTTTGTCATGTTGATTTGTGCAAGAGGACCAAAGATTTGAAGGCAATTTAGTATTAATTTAGCCAAATGGTACCAAGGCATGGCCAGGCAAAGTTACATCTTTTGCAATAACTGCTAGAACCTCTTGTAGATCATCAATCTTATTCTAGGCGGTCAAAACTAAAAAAGAAGCTAAGAAATGTGTTAAAATCTCATAGGAACTGTAAGAATAACAGTGATGTGGAGTTCGCATATGAGATGATGCTAATAATAGACCATCAACTGAAGAGGTGATGTGAGATTGTGGAGCAAGTTGCTTGGAAATATGAAGACCTTTAGTGTGGTGGTTCAGCAACATTTCATTATGGGCATAACCAACCGCCAGACTATATTTCTCCATCTCAGGGACCACCCTATATATATTCAATCAGGATATAATCAAGCACTGAAATAATTTGTATCATGTTTACAATCACGAGAGTATACACTGCAAGCTGTTAGCAATCATGTGACAGATCCTTGCACAAACCTAAATCGAACTAAGAAATTAGACCAGATGGCTAAATCTTGTATAACTATTGCCTGCACGGTAGTCGACATGGGAACATTGCATTTCTCGTAAAAAAAGATGCAGCTCGCTAATTGGTCAGTTGGTGTCGTTGATGAACTTTGAAGGCGTTACAAAGCTTGAAAACAGACAACGAAGAATTTGGAAGCAACACTTATGTATGCCAAATTATCAAGCACTGATGAAAGAAAAGAAGACAGAGGGCTTAATCCTCGATTACATAATAATGTCAAAAAGTCAAACTTGAACTGGAACCAGGCACGATAGGAACCTCCTTTGTTTTGTTTTCTTTGTTTGTTTCTCTTTTTCTGATCTTGTTGTAAATTCCTGCTGTGATTAATGAACTTGAGAGCTCTCCTGCTATATTTGAAAAAGTGGTACGGTTGCCTTGAGTCTCAACTGAGAAATGTGGTACAGACCTGCATCCTAGCCTAGGTGTTGGTTAGTTTAGCAGTGCTTTGGTCATTGCGAGTCTACCAACTGCTTTGATCGTCGCAAGTCTAGCAATTGGTAGTTCGCTTGACTAGAAATAGCATGTACTTTGCTAGTTGTATCAATTCTGATTTGTCAAACACAAGCTTTGAGCTCATGTAGTGCCATGGGTTGAAAATTTCAATGCATTGAAAGGAAACTGAATGAAATGCTGGAGAATCCATTTCTAGTACACTTCAATGAAAAAAATCGGTACCATAGTCCCAGCTAGTCCCAATACAGTACAAGATTGAGCTTTTCATTGAACAACCCTCAGTAATTGCAGAAAATTTGCTTCCATAATGTGTATTATCCAATAGAACTGCATATATATAGATTATGAAACAAAGAAAGAGTATTATTTTTCTTGGAACTGTTACTTCATCGATAACATAATTTGTGGTTGTTTAGAATATACTCCATAAATTCACATCTTTGATTCTCGTAATGGTAGTGTTGCTTGTTAGACGTTAGCTTCTATCAGCTAGACATTTGTACTCTGAATCTCGACATTGAAGTAAATAGCTTTCTTGCACCCTATGGCCCAATGCTATATTTTTTTTTTAGAAAACGCAAAGATTGCGTTTCATTATATTGAAGAGATAGAGTTGTTACACGCCTCCAGGGAGGCAAACATCCAGGAAAAAAGCGATAGAAACTAGTGAACATCCCAGGTCGTCGGGGCTATGTCCCTCAACCCCTTGGCCCCTGCAAGAGCCCAAGCTGCGGCTTCCTCCTTAATCTTGGTGATTAGCCCGTGGATGGAGGGCTGCGTACTCTCGAAAACGCAGTCATCGCGCGCCTTCCAAATCATCCAGGGGACCAGGAGCGTCATGGAGGCCAGCCCACGGCGCAGAGGCCCGGGCGTGAGATGCTGGGCCGTCACCCACCAGTCGTGAAGAGTTGCCTCGTCTGATGGCGGTGGGCAGGAAAGGCGCAGCCATGCGAGGATCTCGTGCCAAACCGTCCGAGAGAAGGGGCAGCCGATCATCAGATGCTGCATGGTCTCCATAGCCTGATCGCAGAGGACACACCGAGGGTGGTGCTGCAGGTGACGCCTCGCAAGCCTCTCCGCCGTCCAGCAACGGTCCAGGTTCGCCAACCAGTGGAAGAACCTGACGCGGTTGGGCGCCCAGCTCTTCCAAATCAGTTTCCAGGCGGCGCAGTGCTTGGACCCAGGTCCAGGTTCGCCAACCAGTGGAAGAACCTGACGCGGTTGGGCGCCCAGCTCTTCCAAATCAGTTTCCAGGAGGCGCAGTGCTTGGACCCAAGGAAAGCAGCACGGTACACAGATTTAGCCGTATAGGCTCCATCCGAGGACCACTTCCAAAGAAGCCTGTCCTCGTCCTCGGTCAGGATGGTGGGCGCGATGGCCAGCCATAGATGAAGATATTGCCTCACCTCCTGTATGCCAAGGACCCCTCGGATGTCCCGTGCCCATAGGTTGGCCTCCAACCCCTCCGCGATGGTCCTAGTCTTGCGTCGGCTCTTCAGGATGCAGTTGTAGAGGAGGGGTACAATTTCGCGGACAGAGAGTCCACCGATCCACCTATCCTCCCAGAAGAGCGCGTAGTGGCCGTTCCCGAGCGCCATGTGAGTGGAGGCGAAGAAAAGGTCACGCTCCGCGGCGGAGGATGGGATACTCAAGTCATGCCACGCACGCGAGCTGTCGTTTCTGCTGAGCCACATCCAGCGGAGACGCAGCGCCATTCCGAAGAGCTCCAGGTCCTGGACTCCAAGCCCCCAAGGTCTGTGGGCCGGTAGACAAGTCGCCAGTTCACATGGCAGCTCCCACCATTGGCGGCGGCCTTCCCCTCCTAGAGGAACCCCCGCTGAATGCGTTCGAGGGCCTTGATAGTTTTCTTGGGGGGGTCAAGGACAAGCAGCTGGTGCACGGGGATGGCGCCTAGCACCGACTTGACGATCGCCAAACGTCCCGGCTTCTGCATCAGGCGTGATTTCCACGTGGGTAGGCGCCTCGCCATGCGCTCAACAAGGGGTTGCATCTAGGCCGAGGTGGGCCTACGGAGGGTGAGCGGGATTCCCAAGTAGGTGAGGGGGAAGTCCACCAGCGGGCACCCAAGCGGCCCCAGAATAGGCGCGGCGTCCTCCACCGAGGCCCTGATAAGGGTGGCCGTGCATTTGGCATAGTTCACCTGAAGGCCAGAAGCTCCGCCGAAAACATGGAGGATTCCCTTCACCGCCGCGATGTCGTCTACAGTGGGACGCCCAGGTCCACGGCTCTTTTGAAGAGCTTGCCGAGGGTGTCGACTACAATGTCGAACAACTGCAGGGAGAGCGGATCTCCTTGGCGCAGTCCGCGTCGGTGCCAGATGGGCGGGCCAGGCTCGCCATTGAGCAGCACCCTGGTGCTCGCAGACGAGAAAAGGATGGCCATCTAACTGATGAATCTATCGCCGAAGCCAGTACGTCGCAGCACATCGAAAAGGAATGGCCAAGACAGGGAGTCGAAGGCACACACGAGGTCGAGCTTGAGGAGGACGCGTGGGGCTCCGAAATGGTGGAGCAGCCGCGCCGATTGGCGGACGAGCACAAAACTGTCGTGCAAGCTCCGTCCCCTGATGCAAGCATTCTGGAGGGGGCTGACAATGTCGTTGAGCTTGGGCGCCAGGCGAAGGGAGAGAAACTTGGCGAAGATCTTGGCCACGAGGTGGATGAGGCTGATAGGCCTGTAGTCGCCAAGCTGGGTCGCATCGGCACGCTTGGGTAGTAGCGTGAGGAGTGCCTGGTTGAGCTTGCAGAAGCCCCTGCCGCGGAGCTCGAACAACTGCTGAAAGACCGCCACGAAGTCAGACCTGACCGTGGTCCAGCACGCACGCAGGAATTCCGCAGTGAAACCGTCGAGCCCCGACGCTTTGCGCGCCGGCAAGCTCTTGACCGTGCTCCAAATCTCGTCAAGGCCGAAGGGGGCGTCGAGGATGTCGAGGTCATGGGCCAGGCCTAAAAGGGGCTCTAGATCGAGGGAGTGGTCGCGGCCAACATCCGTGCCCAGCAGGCCATCATAATGATGGAACACCGCGTCCGCCATGTCACGGTGGTCAGTGAAAATGTTGTTGTCGACCGTGAGACTGTGGATCCGGTTCTTCTGTCGACGGTACGTGCACTGGCGGTGAAAGAAAGAGGTATTCGCGTCTCCGTCTTTGAGCACCGCTATGCGAGCGCGCTGGCGCGCGATGGTGCGTTCCAGAGACGCAAGGCCCAAATAGGTGACCTTGATCTTCTTACGCAACCAGTCCTCCCCAGGCGACAGGATCCTATCCTCCTGGGCTTTGTCGAGGTGAAGCAGTAACACCCGTGACAGAGCCATCCTATGCTTGATGTTCCCAATAGATTTGGCACTCCAGCTGGTGAGACTGCGGGTCGTGGCCTGCATCCGGAGCAAAAGCTGCGAGAAAGGGTCGGCATCGTGGACCGAGTGCCACGCCTCGGTCACCACCTCCTGGAATCCGTCCTGCCTGACCCAATAGTCTTCAAAGTGGAACCGTCTGAGGGTTGGCGGCACTGGGGAGCAGTCCAGCAATAATGGGCTGTGGTCCGAAACCACCGAGGCGAGGCAGCGCAAGGTGCACTCTCCGAACTGGTCCTCCCAGTCGTCCGTGCAAAGAACGCGGTCGAGACGAACGAGTGTGTGTGTGTGGGGGGGGGGGGGGGGGGGGACTGTCCGTTCGACCAGGTGTAGCGACGTCCGTTCAGATAGACCTCCTTGGGAGCTGCCCAATGCAGAGGACTACATAAGATAAAACAAGCTGGTATGCTAATAAGTAGGAGTGGTTTCCTCTCTCTGTTAACTATTTGAAATCGTATTGATAAGACATGCAAAATGGAGAAAAATGAGGCAAAAACTCTGGATATATTCAGGAGCTACAAACTGCAAGCTGCTGGTGCAGCGCTACACATGGCACCATACAGCTTTGATATTGGCAAGGCATCACTACAGAGCTCAGGAATGCCCTCTCTACTTCCTCGGATGCATTTCTTCTAATCAAGCACATTACGTACTCCATCACCGCTGCATCGAAGGGCAGTGTGATCCTGCTATCGCATGTGAACCCAAACTCCTCCTGAGACATCCTTAGCAGCTCGCCGAAGACTGTCGTGCTAAGGTACGCCAACGGGACCTCGAACCGCCTCCCATCGGCTGTGTACATGGTACAGTGACCTTTATCTGCGACTGACGATGTCGTGCAGCATGCTTCATCTTCTCTGGATGCCGTCTTCACCCTTTGCCACTTTCTCACCAACTGAGAAATCCTCTTGGGATGGATCATGGCCATGGCTGGTGTTCTTGCTTCTCAGGTATTTTGCTCAGAGATACTTGGTTTGTGAGTTGGTTGATGAAGTGCTGGTGTCTTAGCTCATGAATATATAGGCAGAGATATGCGACTTACTAGCTGTTGACAGGGGACAAGGTGCGTGCAATGTTGGCTATGAAGGGAGGCAGCCAGATTCGGATCAGATTTTCCTGGGCCATAGCTTGCTCTGTAGAGGCAAAGGTAGTGGACTAGTGGCTGGGCCATCAGATGCATACTACAGTCCTTGATGCTCAATTGGGTAGAGGCATTATGCAACCATCTGGGGTCCAGCTTTTATGGATCTGTTCCATTCGGTCCTGTGTCCTTATCATGAGATTGGGAGGTAAGCTAGTTTGCCTTGTTCAAAAGCAATCATTTCTGAATGGTTCGACGACCCTGGTCTTTGTACTTTCACAGCAACCCGGTGATTGCAATCAGGTAAGGTGAAGAGCCAGTGTCACAGGGGACACTGCATATGATTGTCAGGAGCCATTGCTGAGTAGATGCCGAGTTTGCGGCGTCACTGCTTTTGGTTGTGTACTTTGCACTTACAGCTTCAGCTTCATGCTAGTTGTTTGTTGGTTAGTTTAGCAGTGCTTTGATTGCTTCAAATCTAGCAAGTTGCTTGACAGCTCCGTGTGTCAGCAATTCTCTTGTATCTCCCCTGCATTTCCAAATGGGCCTACAACCAGTTTGTAAGCATCAGGTCACCGGCTTCAGCTGGAAAGTTCGGTCCTGGTCTTCAGGGTATGGCATTGAGTCCATCTTTTGGGTGGCCAGGACTACAGTAATCCAAGTTGCAATGCAGGGCTCATTCGTTAATACCTGATAATTACTTGCATGTCCATGACAGATTGATGGGGACATAACTAGTGTGTCAAATTTCCTTAGCCAAAGACAACTCCTAACGAACTTGTATCACACTGTCATAGATTCAATTTTTATATTCGCAGGCGTTCTGGCCCCAATTCAAATATAATCTAACAGTTTTAGCTTTGTTGAACAAAACACAACAGCTTCTCCAAAAGGTTAGTTCCATTCTCCATCTGTGAAGATTAATTTTTTTTTTGTGTGGAATTTGTGAAGATTAAGTGAACGTTTCTTTGTATCATTTTGGTTTGCGGCCATATAACTGTGTAGAAGAAATTTTTTGATGCATTGTGCTTAGGTCCTAAAAAGCTGTGATAACTCATTTTATCTCTGCAACAGAACAGTGGCCTACTGCTGGTTATTGTCCTTGGCTGCTTCTTTGCTTTCAAGATGTAAACGCTTTACATAAACAATTTCCTTTTTCTCCAATTTTCCTACGTCAACTAAATTGCACACAAGAGTAGAAAAGCAGGTGGCAATCAAGAGCTGCAGAGAGCAGCATGTTGTGTAACTCTTCAGACATGGTGCCCCACAGCTTGCATCGTAGTAGCATGGTAATGGCATCGCCATGGTGCCAGGGAACGCTGCCTCCATCTCTGTGGAAGCGCCTCGTTTTCTTTCTCTGGAAGGAACGACTACAAAGTGAGCCTCTTGCTCCTGAGGACTGACATCCTCTGCCACTTCTTGGCCAGCTGAGTAAGTCTCCTGGGAGCTGGGACACATGATATTAGTCTTTTGTGTTCTGGAAACTGAACAGATTCTTCTCTGTGTTGGACCTTGGAATGCTTTGTCCTGTGGGCGGAGTAGTGTTTGGAGGCATTAGCCATGGACTTATATCTCAGGTATGTCATGCGCAGGAGACAAGGCCATGAGCAACCAAGATTATGCTGGGGCAAGTGTTTGGCGTGTGCCGGAGCTTGGACTGTGCATCGCCTACTACCATGCTGATTGGTCTCAGTACTCCATGTTAATTGTGAGTCTGCGCCGCTCACGCGGAATGCAGTGCAAGTTGCCTGAGTTGGCGCAATGGCTTATCACTGTGACCCAAAATCTGGTCCCATAGAAATCTCATCAAAATCATTCATCACGTTGTCTGTAGGTAGCTGCAACAACACTGCATCCAGAGCACTCATGGCATTGTCTCCTGCCCACTTCTCTTCCTGATAGCTACACACGGCCCACACATATGCACTTCCCTGAGCCCTCTCTTCCTTCCACTATAAATCCATGGCCTGCTCAACACAAACTTCTTCATCTCATCTGCAAGCAGCATCACAATCTACACCACAGCTTCAGACTTTCAAAACTAAAGTGAAATTTAGCTAGCCAAGAGCACATCAGACTCAAACATGATCCATCCGAAGAAGCTTGCTCAGCTGGCCAAGAAGTGGCAGAGGAAGGTCACAGCCGGAGCTGGTGGCCAGCAAGCCGACGAGTGCTGTAGCACAGTCGCTGACAAGGGCCATTGTGTGGTGTACGCCGCCGACGGGGCACGATTCGAGGTCCCGCTGGCATACCTCGGCACGACGGTCTTTGGCGAACTCCTGAGGATGTCCGGGGAGGAGTTCGGCTTCACGAGTAGCGAGGGAGGCAGGATCACTCTGCCTTGCGATGCCGCGGTTATGGAGTATGTCTTGTGCTTGGTCAGGAGAGAGGCCTCCGAGGAGGTCGAGAGGGCGTTCTTGAATTCCATTGCTGGGCATTGCCATGGCCAAGATGCATCGACGGGACTCACCCATCAATTTGCTCTTTGTACTTAGCTTAGCTACTCAGAATCTGATATATTTTTGGTGAAATGACAATGTACAGACTGATGTAAGATTCTATTATTACAGGAAATGATAGAAAACATATATTTGTTTCTGAGAGAAATTTTATTATTGGCCACTCGAAAATGAAAGTGCAAACACATTATTTGTTGTAGTTTGTCAAAGTTTTCCTTCTATTCTATATCACTCTTATCTGGGTTGGGTACAATGTTCCCAGTTGCTAGATAAACAGAACTAGGATATTATTTATCTTTCTGTTACTGCTTTTGATCTTCTATTTCAGACATTACCTAGAATCTAGATAAACCCTGTTACTATATTGAGAAGTTCTTTGACATGAAAATGCTACTCCCTCCGTCCAGAAATAACTGAATTGAGTTTGTCTAGATTCAAATGTATCTAGACGCATTTTAGTGTATAGATACATTCGAATCTAGACAAACCCAAGTCAGTTTTTCCTGGACGGAGGGAGTACCTTTCTGCGATCTACTGTAACTTGCCAGTTTGACTTCTGAAAACATCTGTCACTATTGTATGCAACTTTAATACATTTTACGATACATCAGCCTTTCCAGAGTTTTATCCTTAGGGTTCATCGTTGAAATTTTTCATGAAACTTCAGCTGATTTATAATTTCTGACTAGTAAACTCTTTTTTGCAATTTAGACAAAAACACCTCAACCATTGCAGCACATTGCTTCTTATGTATTACATGCAGGAAGTGTATATGGGAGATCATGAAACAATGAAAAAGCTTGGTGGCTGTTAATTTCTTGAAAGTGTTTCTTCAATAATAAATATAATTATTTTTATTATCATAGAATAGAATCGCATCTTTGATTCTTTTAGTGCTAGTGGTACTTGTTAAGCGTTAGCTATGAGCTAGACATTTGTAATCTGATCCTGAGGTTGAAGTGAATCGCTGTCGTGCACCCTATGTCCTAATGCTATGTAGTTGTAGTTAATGGTACTTCATATAATGCAAAAAAACTGGTATGCTAACGTATATTTTCTACTTTCCAGCATTTATTGGATAAGAGATGCAAAATAGAGAACACTGACGGAAAAACTCCGCATGATAGGAACTACAAACTACAAGCTGCTGGTGCAGCGCTGAAGGTGGCACGGTACAGCTTGGATATTGGCAAGGCATCACTACAGAGCTCAGGAACGCCCTCTCTACTTCCTTGGATGCATTTCTTCTGAGAAAACACATGGCATACTCCATCACCGCTGCATTGAAGGGCAATGTGATCCTGCTGTCGCATGTGAACCCAAACTCCTCCTGGGACATCCTTAGCAGCTGACTGAAGACTGTCGTGCCGAGGTACGCCAACGGGTCCTTGAACCACCTCCCATCATCTGTGTACATGGCACAGTGACCTTTATCTGCGACTGACGATGTTGTGCAGCATGTTTCGTCGTCTCTGGATGCCGTCTTGACCCTTTGCCACTTCCTCACCAACTAAGCAAGCCTCTTGGGATGGATCATGGTCATGCCTGTGTTTTCTTTGTTCTGAGGTATGTCGCTCAATACTAAGCCTGTGAGTTTGTCGATGAAGTGAGGGCGTGTGCTAGCTAACCCATGAATATATAAGCATTTGGCAGGGGACAAGGCCATGAGCTTGGTGCGTGCAATGCTGGCTCCCGAAGGTGGCAGTGAAATTCAGATCAGATTTTGCTGGGCCATGGCACTGTTGAGTCAAGGATAGTGGGCTAGTGGCTGGGTAATGCAGAAGCATTCTGCAGCTACCTGGGGTCCAGCCATTATGCACCCGCCTCCATGCTTTTTCAGAAACCGTGTGATTTCACTCAGGTGAGGTGAAGAGTAGCGTCATTGGAGACAAGGCATATGATGGTCCATGAGCTTTTCCTGAGTAGATGCAGAGTTCACTTCACTGGTTTTGGTTGTGTACCTTGGCACTTAGAGCTGCAACTGCATGTTAGGTGCTTGTTGATTCAACAGTACTTTGATTGCTGCAGATCAGGCGAGTTGCTGAGTAGTTCCAATCTCATTGTCCACCTATGGTCTGCATGGTCTCTAGCAGTGCATGTGCCTACCATTACCTGGTATCTTCATTGCATTTAGTTGGAGGATTTCCAGCCACAGCCCTGAATCTATCAAAGGACATTTATTAGTTTATGACTGGGAACATCCATGACACAAACATAACTAGAGGTATCAATTTTATTTGCCAGCCACGTCTTGATGAGCTCATGCGTTGTGACAGACCTTTCTGAACATTTGCAGATTTGCTAATTTTAACTTGAGTATAGTTCGCTGGTTTTACCGATATTTGAACAGAACACAGTAGCCTTATCCAAAAGGTCAGCTCCCTTCTCCGTATGTCAAGATTTGCCTTCCCACGTCAACTTTTCTTTGTAAAATTTTGTGTCTGAGGTCATATAACTGTATAGGAGTTTTTCGACGCGTACTGCTTAGGTCCTAGAAAATCTGTGATCGATCATATATCTTTGCAAAAAAGTATGTATATATACATTAAAAGAACAATTTCCTTGATTGCTTCTGGGCTTGCATGATCAAAATGCTTCACATAAACAATCTCCCATTTTCTATTTTTCCTATATCTTCGCAGTTGGTTGGTGATCAGGAGTTGCAGACACCAAAAGGCTGGTTAACTCCTAGATGGGGCTCGGCGTGATAGTGGCGTGGCATCGCCATGGAGCTGAGGAACACAGCCCCCATTTCCATGGAGGCGCTTCTCCTCAGCATGCACATGGAGTACTCCATCTCCTAGGCATAACAGGGCAGGGTGATTCCGCCACCATCAGTGCATGTGAAGCCGAACTCCTCTTGGGACATCCGCAAGAGCTCACCAAAGACCGTCGTGCCGAGGAGCACCAGTGGCACCTCGATCCACATGCCATCAGCGGTGTACACTATTTAGTGGCCGTTGCCATCGACGAGTACGACGTGCTGCATGGCCCTTCAGTTTGTTCCGCCGACGTCGATGACAACCAGGTGAGCCTCTTCCTCCTGATGGCCGCTAACTTCTGCCACTTCTTGGCTAGCTGAGTGAGTGTCTTGGCACTCATCCTGGTCGCTTCTTGTGTTCCTGGAAATGAGAGAAATACTTCCACGAGTTGGAGGTTGGAATGCCTTTGTCCATGGGTGAAATAGTGGCATATGGAGGCGCACTTAGCCATGGATTTATAGCTCAAGGGTAAAGCGGGCGTCCACACGGTGGGGTGTGATGGTTGGGCAGGAGACAATCCCATGGGTACGATACATGTGGTGCTGCTATTTTGGAGGCGCCGTGATGTGATCTGGATCAGGTTCTTCTGGGGCCAAGTGTTTGGCACTTGCCAGTGTTTGGGCTAGGCGTTTTGCCTGCACAGCCATGGTGATCGGTTTGCTGAGGAAATGGCACGAGGACCCCATTGGGATCTCTAGCCACATGTACATTTCAGACATGGATGGTGCTTGAAAATGTCATCAAAAGCATTCATCACATTGTCTGCAGCTAGTTGCAACAACATTGCAATTAGTGCTCTCATGGCCTTGTCTCCTGCCCACCACTCTTACTGATAGCTAACCACAACCTACACTCATATGCACTGCGCTGAGCCCTCTCTTCCTTCTACTTGTACTATAAATCCCTGCCCTGCTCAACACAAACCTCTTCATCTCATCTGCAAGCAACATCACAATCTACAACACATCTTCATACTTCCAGAGCCAAAGTGAAGTTTAGCCAGCCAGGAACACATCAGACTCAACCATGATCCATCCAAAGAAGCTTGCTCAGCTGGCCAATAAGTGTCAGCGGATTTTGGTGTTTGGAGCTGGTGGCCACCGCCGACAGGCCTCATACACGGATGACGACGAATGCTGCAGCACAACGTCATCTGTGGTTGCTGATGAGGGCCATTGCATCGTGTACAACGCCGATGGAGCAAGGTTTGAGATCCCTTTGGCATACCTCGGTACAATGGTCTTCGTCGAGCTCCTGAGGATGTCCGAGGAGGAGTTTGGCTTCGCGAGCAGCGGCGACGTAGGAAGGATCACGCTGCCCTGCGACGCCACAGAGATTGATTATGTCTTGTGCCTGGTCAGGAGAGAGGCCTCTAAGGAGGCCGAGAGGGCGTTCTTGAGCTCCATTGCTGGGCACTGCTGCAACTACAATGCTAGCTACGTGGCGCCATCAATGGAACTTAGCCATCAATTTTCTCTTTGTACTTAGCTTCTAGGGTAGCTTCTGTAATAGTTTTCTGGTTAGGACCAAGAGGAGCTCTGTAGTCTGATGTAAGTGCTGATTATCACAGGAAATGATATAAAAGAGACAATTTTTGGGAAAATGGATTGTTTTGACACATCCTTTAACATAGTTCATATAGAGTACCGAAGAAAGTAGAAAAAAACCATGGGCTTATTGTTTTGAGATTACACGTCTCAGATGGAGGTGGGTTGAGCAGTTCGTAGGTTCTGGTTAGAGGTAGCAGTGGCTGTTTGCTGCCTAGGAAATGGACACTAGACTGTATCGCTGCCGGAAGTGGCCAATTCTGAATCTCCATTCCTCGTGTGCTGGATACTGCTATGCATGGGCTGGGCAGCCTTGCATCATCTCACCACACTCTGGTGAGAATTCCAAATCAGAATTAGCCCTCTAATAAGTAGAAGTATGTAGCAAAGCAAGCAAATTTCTGATACATGTCTCTGATTCTTTCTTTTGATCTTCTGTTCTGTAGACATTGCCCAGAAATTAAATGAGCCATGTAGTTGAACATATGATACAGTAACTTCTTTTTTGCTGTTTTCTTCTAGAATGGCATCTATTCATTTTTTGTATATGAAGAAACTGCAAGAGAAAATTTGACGAAACTGTGACTAAGTTCTTGATTGATTAAATACTTGCAACATTGACCAGGCCTTAGGTAGATTCCATTAACATCAAGAGAATGCACAATTTCCAATGTTTTTTTTATGTATGTCAAAAAATTATTTTACTAACAAGTAGTGGATGACATCGCTATGGAGCTCAAGAATGCCTTCTCATCCTCCACTGAAGCATTTCTCCCAAGCAAGCACATCATGTATTCCATCCCCGTGGCATCACATTTTTTTTTCCGAAAAGGAGCATAAGCCCCGGCCTCTGTATCAATTGATGCACACAGCCTTTTATTTCAACATTCAGTGTATTACAAAGTCATGATCACGGATGACATAAGGTCGATACATAAATCAACCATCTAAAAATGATAAGCCAAAATAAACTAGCCATCTCCTAGTCTATTAGTATGCCGCCAAGTAGCCTGGCAGTAGAAATCCTGTGCGACCGTCAGGAGAGTATTGGACCCAGTAACCATAGGTTGTCGCTGGTCCATAGGTAGAAGATGCGCCCATAGCTGAATCCAGTGCGTAGCCATTCAGATAACCTGCAAAAAGTTTGAGCCAGATGCTCTGTTAAAAATAATGTTGTTTCAGCAGTTCCATATAGACCAACATATGGCAGAGATCCCAATCCTAATTCTGGCCTTGTCTTTTTTATCTACCCCATTTAGCCAGTTCCCAAACATATTAGTCACATTAGCTGGTGGAGGGATATTATATGCGAAAAAGATCATACGCACCGTGGCATCACATGGCAACATGATCCTGCCATCGTTACTGACAAATCCAAACTACTCCTGACACATATGAAGGAGCTTTCTGAAGATCATCGTGCCAAGGCATGCCAATGGCACGTCGAGGAGAGAAGAATGACTGCAAACTCTTCTCAATGACAACTCAAATTAGAAAAGAATGACTGCAAACTCTTCCCAATGACAACTCAAATGAGAGAATGACCACAAACCAGCAGCTTCTGGTTCGCAAAAATACTCCATTGTTGCTTTGATGATCACACTGCTTTACATACAATTTTCCTTCTCCTGTAATCTTCTATCTAACTATCTTACACTATCCAGGTAAACTACACTAAACCGAAGACAGCATCAGGGTCTGCATGTATGTTCTTCAGAAGCTACAAACAACAAATTTGACGGCTTGCTCCCACAGCTGTCATCATTCTGCCAGTATAGTGGCAAAACTTCACCATAGAGCTTAGCAGCGCATTCTCGACATCGGCGGAGGCATTTCTCCTGAGCAAGCTCATGACGTACTCCAGGACTGCAGCATCACAAGCAAGTGTGATCTTGCCATCGCTTGCAAAGCCAAACTCCTCCTGAGACATCCTCAGGAGCTTGCCGAAGACCGTCGTGCTAAGGTACACCAATGGGACCTCGAAACGCCTCCCATCAGCCATGTACATGATGCAATGGCCCTTGGCTGATACGGAGGTGCAGCAAACTTCATCTTCCCTGGCTGATGCTGTGAGCCTCTTCCTCCCAAGTGCTTCCACCCTCTGCCACCTCTTTGCCAATTGAGCAAGTCTCTTGGCGCCGGCCATGGTTGATTCTTGGTCTTGTGTTTTGAACTGGAATTTGAAGAAGTGGGCTATGGATGTTTCAATGCTTAGTTGGTGGATGAGCTTATGAAGTGATGGTGTTGAGCTAGCCGCTTGCTGAATTTATAGGCAAGGTTGTGAGGAAAAGGATAATATTGCAGTGTTAGTGAGAAGAGTTGGCAAGGACAGGGCCATGGGATCAGTGCGTGCAATGTTGCAGTATGATTAATTTGGATTAGATTGGGATGGGGCCAAATGTTTGGTTTGTGCCGGAGCCTATAATTGTAAGTGGCAGGCAGTGGTTTGCTTTCTTAACATTTGTGGCTGCCATACCGAGCCACGTAGGGAACAAGAGACGGTGTGTCGAGAGCATGGCTATTGGTAGCACGTGAGGAGAGTGCAGCAATGGTTCCAGATTCAGGGATTGAACAATTTTGGAGAGCACCGATCGATGTATACGCTTCTCCTGACAGATACCTGACATTGGGATGTGCATTGTTCACGCCTCATATCAGTCCTAGCACATGCTCTGTTTTGATTTCCGGCATCTCACATGGTGACTTCTGCAGTTGGATCTTAGCTCTTTTGAGTACAATAGTACAGGACAAGGAGTAAGCTCTTGGTGAGCACTGATTGATTTGGCTATCTACTCACTTCTCCAGACAACTTTTTGGTGTGCATTGTTCATGCTCCTTATCAGTCTATTCTCTCTGACGATTCAGTCAAAAACATGTCCGTTTGTTTTCCAGCATCTCACATGGTGACTGCTAGGTCTTGCATCTCATTTCTTCAAGGGTACATGACTAGAGGACTAGAACCAAACTGATTATGAAGCCACCTTGGTTTTCCTGTGAAAGTGGCAGGTATGTCACATGTCCAAGCTGAAGTTGATGTCTCTCATAGCCTGATGTGTGTTGTGCTGACTGTTTGGTTCCAATGAATGCATTGTATTTGCAGTGTGACCTTTCCATGTTATAGTCCAACATAAGAGAAATTCAGAAAAGGAAACCTCTCCTTAATAATGTCATGGCACGTGTATTATTAATTCACTGTGGACTGGTTCAGCATTGAATTGTCCATCTTTCTTTGACCCTTTTGATTTTGAACTTGTATATATTTATACAAAATGTTTTGGTAGAATGAGGACAATCTGCTGGGCTTGATTAGTTTAACAACTGTGACGGAAACTGATGATTAGCTTGATGTTGCAATTAATCTGTTCCAGTGCCTGAATTTGTAGGGGAAGGTTGGATCAAGTGCAATCATGCACCTGTCAGTGAAAGTACATAACGTGCAATGTTGCTACAACTCCAAGGGTGGATGCATACATGCACACACACCTGCAGCTAAGTGCCGGATCTAGCTTGTGTGGTTCCTCACCTAAATAAAGTGCATGCTTTTTTTCCTCCTCCTATTGCCTATATTTAATTATCTACACTATCCAGGTAAACTACAGAAAATAGAGAACAAGATAAGGCTTCGGGCGCTACAATCAGCAAATTTGCTGTCCGCATCCAACAATTGACATCTATCGACAGAGCAGAGAGCTAGAATAATTCACTCGGCAAATTCCCTGCTCGTTAGGAGTACCTCTCCCTCTCCTAGTAATAAGAGACAATATTCAAGGCGTTTGTATCATATCTCGTGAAGGTAGTATCAAGCTAATTTATTTATCTTTGTGCAAATGCTTTGGGGGTTCCTGGAAGGGGAAACCATATGCAAACTATAAAGTGGAAATGAAGTGATTCCATTTTTTTCTTGGTCTTTTTAGTATGTTTTATATTAGATGGGCTCTTATGCTAGGAATCCTATAGGAGAAATCTCTGCGTGTAGTTCTCTGTTAAGCCTTGTGATATGCCATTCGATTGACAACCTTCGTAGCAGCAGAGAAGTATACCCTCTAGGTGGAACTGCCTGGGAAGATGATAAGAATTTATCCCATAAAAATTTCACCAAAACATCTTGGGAAAGATTTTTTAACTACTTTTGAAGCAATATAGCAAAAAATACGGTGAAAACTGAGTAGGAATATTACACCACTACACACACCGTCGGTCATCCTATTGGCCTTAGACAACCTTTACATGTCTGCATGATCATTATGAATGGCTAGTTATGCTCTACGGATCAAAGAATGCCAAATAAAAGATATATTTAATGAGAATCAAGCATTTATACTAGTTCACATATGATTTTCTGATCTTCTCAAAATCTTATAAGGAACATATTGCTCACCTTGCAGTTTTCTTTAGAAAGTTAGAACAAACGGGCTTAATATTATCGAAAAAGAAATGGAAATTTGCAAAGAGAAAATCAATTTCTTGGGCATGAATTAGGAGAAGGAAAAGTATAACTGCATGAACATATTGCTAAGATTTTTTTTTACAATCCCTTGGTACTATAAACGATTAAAAGGTTCTACAACAATTTATAGGGATTGTAAACTATGCAATAAATTATATAGATAACCTAGCAAAGCTATCTAGACCTTTGTATGTTAAATTAAGGATAACGGCCAGATATATTTTAGTCCCGAAGACATAAAATTAGTCAAGGCCATAAACAAAAAGGTCAAAAATTTGAAACCCATAGAATTACCATTAGAGATAAATATTTTATAACTGAAAATCATACATCCAAAGTAGGACACGGTGCTATATGAAAGCGAATTCATGATAAATAATCTTTAAGGAAGAAGAGAAAATATGCAGATAGGCCTAGGGCGGTATAAATAAAAATTGACACATAATATTTCGTAGTCTATGCAATAAATGCATTCATATTATGTTTGGGGCTTATATAATTTACATTAGTGGACATACTATAAAGTGATATGTCGATATTATAATTAAATCAATAGTAAGAAACGTTATACTAGAAGATGGGTTCTATTTTAAGATAATTATAAATGTAAATTGATAAAAAAAATGTTTTAGCATATTAAAGGAAATGATAATTGTATACATGACGTTCTCTCGCACATACAATTTACATGAATGAAGCATGGGATGCGTCCCACTGGGGTGGAAGTATTCACCTTTGTTATTGAAAATATTTCCCTTGAATACACTCAAAATTCAAAATGAAGGGCCATGTAGTCCTCGACAAAATTTAAGACTACATACTTGACAATTTGTAGTTCCAATACAACAATAAGAGAGGAGAAATATTTACTATACCAATTCTTAATAGCCATGCATAATATCTCAATATGACGAACAAAAAGATACCATTGTCAATGAATATTGAGATATAAGAATATAAACCACTATAGGTTCTATTTTATGGAATCAAACCATGAATACATCTTTTGAAGAAATAATAAAAAGATAAGTTAGAAGCAAAGAGGATGTACAATGGAAAAACATTTAGATGTCAATGAATCCTTTAGCAGACCAAGGAGAGTGATATGAGAAAACATCATATAGAAACAAAAAACCAAACATCTATAAGCTTAAAGGAATAGATAAAAATATCCCGTCTCCATTAAATCTAAATCATATAAAGGAAGAATCAAATTACCATGAAGGCAAAGGAAGCAGAATCCAAAAAAAAGTCAAACATACAACAAATACCTTGTAAAAGGAGCGGATCCTTTAGAAATTGAATATATATCCTTGAAGATAAATGAAAAAATAGAATACGTCTCAAAATGATGGAAGGAAGAATCATGGAAGATACTTTAAATGAATTATGGGTTGGAAATTAGTGAAAGATTTGAAGAAATAAAGAAAGAATATGATAAAATGTATGATTTCAGTCTTTTAGATGAATATCATATGGATATTGCAGTACATGAGCAAAAACCCGAATACACAAATCCATAAAGATAGTCTACAAAAATGCAGATTTTGAATTGATATTGCACAGGTTATTCGGGCCCTTGGGACCTAAGCCCATTTATTTGATAGAATTTGAATATTGAGGTATTTTCAGTTATATGGACATGGAAGAGAAAAATAAAAAATAAAAAATAATTAAATAGTAAGGAGACCCATCATTGGCATGCAAGTAATTAAGCAACCCAAATGCATCAATTCTTGGTATGGAAACAAGAAGCCAAAGCAACCAAAGATATGGTTGTAATATTCTTGCTGACAAAACTTGTCCAAGACACAATCATGAATGGCAAGAAGATTCTCAAGATGAATACAGAGACATCACATAGAGGATGCAAAAAAACCCCTCCGTCATCGTCAAACATATGCTCATGAACCTATAAATAAGTTTTACAAAGGCTATACAGCCTAGGATATTTATAAAAACGGGTGCGTGATGACTAAGAAGAAAGGATACGTAAATAATGATAGAGGGGTTATAGGATTTTAGACTCTGTAGCCCTTATTTATAGGTTCATGAGCACATGTTTGTGGAAGTCGGAGGGTTTTTTATGTAGCCGCCACGATATAGTCAATCTATCTTTATCTTGAGAATCTTCTTGCCCATCATGATTGTGTCTTGGACAACTTTTGTCAGCAAGCATATTGCAGCATTATCATTGGTTCCTTTTGGCTTCTTTGGCTTCTTCTTGTTTGCATACCAAGAATCTCACGATTTGATGCATTTGGGCTACTTACATACATGTTGATGATGTGTCTCCTTATTTTTTTGTTATGTCATTATTATTATTATTATTAATGTCTTTTCTTTCCATATCATTTGTAATAACTCAATATTTAGATTCTATCAAATATCCAGGTATAGGTCATCCTCTATACCTGAATAAATTATAGTAATACCAATTCAAAATTAGCAATATCTATAGACTATCTCTATGGAATGTTTATTCAGGTTTCTGCGCATGTCCCGAACTATCCATATGATCTTCATATGAAACATTGAAATAATTTGTACCAAATTCTTTCTTCATTTCTCCAAATCTTTCAATAATTTTAATTCGTAATTCCTTTAAAATACCTTATTTTTAATTCTTTATTCCATAATTTTGAGACATCCTCTAATTTTTCATTTATCTTCAAGTCTATATATGTAGTATCTAAGGGACCCGTTCCTTTTAGAAGGCATTCTTTGTATGTTTGATTTTTTGGGGATTCTTATTCATTTGCCTTCTTGGAATTTGATGATTCTTCCCTTTCATGATTTGGATTTAATGGACACGAGTATTTTTATCCATTTCTTTAAGATTTTTGGATGTATTCTTGGATTTTAGTTCCATATGGTAATTTACCTATCATATTTATTGCTCTACTAAAGGTTTCATAAACATATATTTTTCCATGTTACACCATATTTCCTTCTCTTTGCTTCTAACTTCTTTGTTATTATTTCTTAAATTATATATATTCTTTCTTTGGTCCATCAAATAAAACATATAATGGTTTATATGTTTGTAACTCAATATTCTTACATTGTTATTATATTTTTGGTCTCATGTTGAAATATATTGCAATAATATTTCAAATGATTATCATATAATCATATTGTTGTATCAGAACCAGAAATCATCTTTTTGGTCTCATGATAGATTATTATCTTTCTTCTCCCATTGACATGGATATACCCTACGGGTGCTTCACATTGGTATACCCGGTCCAGCCAAGTGAAGGCCCACACAAAGACTTGCTGCCCAAGGAGACTCCGGCATAATCAAGGACATATCGCATCTGCGCACCCCTTGTAACCTTCAGTTCCGCCGTAATCAAGAACACACAAGTAGAAGTAGGGTTTTCCCTCCGGGGGTCTGAACCTGGGTAAACCTCGTGTCCCCTTGCTAGGTGTCTGTTAACCGTCTTGTGATCTCCAGCATCCCCATCTTCTCAAAAATCCAACTCCATAACAATGGGCATTGACGAGTCGAACCCTCGTCACTCATATTGTTGTATCAGAACCAGAAATTGCCAAGTATACATTCTTCATTCTGTTGAGGACTATATGGCCCTTATATTTGAATTTGAATGTATCTAAAATTTTTTTGGTACTAAAGGTGAATACTTCCACTCCATTTGGAAGCATCCCTCCTCGATTTATTCCTGTAAATTGATGGACGAGAAAATATGTCAGATAAAAATGGTCCCTTTTGTTTAATATGCTAAAAAAACTTTATATACATTTCAAGTGGTCAAAATGTATTCATGTAAGGATTGGTCAAAATTCTAATCTTTCTAACTTTGACCAAATATTTAGAAAAAAAACTACATCTATGGTATTGAATGGACACATTAAGAAAATATATATTATGATGAATCAATTGATAATGATTCAATATTGTAAATATTCATATTTTGGTATATAATCTTAGTCAAACTTAGAAAATATTGACTTTTAACTAATCCTTAGGGAGGCCCACAATGGGACTTTATTTTTACTTAGATAGTTCCCTATATTTTTCCTCCCAATAGCAAATCTTCTGTAATATAATCATTATTTTTGTAAACTATATTATTTATTGATTTTGCTTCTTCTAGTTTCTGTAAAGCTATATCGATTTTATTATTCATCCCAAAGTATGTTTTAAGTGTTTTTGGTATTCACTAAATAAACTTTCAATTTTGTATCTTAGTGTCTTGTCTTCTCCCCACGATATAAACAAGATATATATCAAATCAAAAACTGTATTAAGCTGGCTATGAGTAGTATACAAATATGTTCTCTTGATGAATTTATTCTACACCTTATGTTATCTATGCTAACTTGAAATTTAGATAATTTAATCTTTCAATGATTAAAATCTGGATTGGATACCAACAGTAAACAAATATTTATAAAATTATATGAGATTAGAAAATGTTTATATTCAAATAATTTGATATTCGAGATTAGCATAGATACATCAAAAACTATATCTAAATTTTTGATGTATTGCTTCTGAAGTAGCCAAGTTTTTCCCCTAGATGTTTTTAATCAAATTTATATGAGATAAATTCTTAGCATATTTTCATGTTGTTCCATGCAGAGGGAGCATTTCTCTACAACTACAAGATTCTCATTTGAGTGTCATACACAAGGCGTAACAGAGACCTACATGCAGATGTTTCTACTATAGAATCCATACCATAAGAACCAATCTCATGTAAACATACTAGAAAGACAAGGGAAAAACTACTTCATTTCCGCAATTGTTTGCATACGGTTTTCCCTTTTAGGAACCCTCGAATGATTTACACAAAGACAAAGAAATTACCTTAATACAACCTTCACGAGATTATGATACAAACACCTTGAGTATAGTGGCTTCTATTATAGGAGATGAGGATGTAGTTCGCTGTCTCAATTGCTCTAGATCTCTACTCTTTCAATTGTTGGTTTCCTCATGTGTTCCTTCGACGATGGAGTCCCATTTTATAGGCATGAGAGCAGACTTCAGGAGTATTCTCCTCCACTATTACTTTTCCCTTCTTGGTCATCATGCAACTATTTTGCAGATCTCCTAGCCTTTATAGATTTTGTAACTATTTTTTATAGGTTCATAAGCACATGTTTGAAGATTATGAGGAGATTTTTGTGCAGCCTCCGCGATGTGGTGGCTGTCTCCATCTTGAGAATCTTCTTGTGCATTGGAATTTTTTTGACAGTGGGAATATTTTAGACTTCTGTTTGGTCCATCAGGCTTCTTTTTTGCATACCAAGAATCTCACAACCTGATGTATTTGGGATGCTTACGTGCATGCCTATCGATGATAAGTCTCTTTATTATTATTATTTTCATTATTTCGTCAGCATTATTTTTTTGTGTCTTTCCTGACCATACAATTGATAACACCCGAATATTAAGATTCTATCAAATATACCGGCGCTGAAACAAACAGTTGAACATTTTTGCTTGATCAGAAATCTTGTAAATTCATCAGAAATCCTTGTTTCGTTTACGATCTACTAACTTCATATTTACATCTTGCATCGAACAAAAATGGTGCCTAGAACAATAATCTTAGCTAGATGTCTTTCTTCAGAAGCTAACAAACAGATACATGATGGCTAAGCCCCACACCACAGTCAAAACAGCACGGCCTTGCAATGGAGCTCAGGAATGCCTTCACTACTTCCATGGAGGCATCTCTCCGGAGCAAGCACATCGCGTACTCCATGACTGCGGCGTCGCAGGGTAGCGTGATGCGATTATCTTGGATGCCTGCAAACCCAAACTCCTCCTGGGACAGCTGCAGGAGCTCGCCGAAGACTGTGGTGCCGAGGTACACTAGTGGCACCTCGAATCGGCATCCATCGGCGGTGTACACCACACACTGTCCCTTCACCGCTACTGAGGTCGCCTCGCGGCACTCCTCGGTGGAACTTTTCGTCGTCGTAGTCCGGGTGATCCTCTTCCTCCCCATGGCCGCCATCCTCTGCCACTTCTTTGCCAGTTGAGCAAGCCTCTTGGCGCTGACCATGGTTGCTTCTCTGTATTTGTTGGCTCAAAGTTCAGGGACTTTGTATCAAGTGGCAGTGTTCAGCTAGGTGTTGCAGTTCTTGACTTGCGGATGATGAGATGGATGGTGGAGCTAAGATGATAGATTTATAGGCGTGGGGAGAGACACATCATGCAGTGTAAGTGCAGCTGATCTATCATGACAAGTTGGCAAGGGACAGAGCCATGAGGCGCAGAACATGCAATGCTGCAAGAGTGCAGGGGCAAGCAATGTGATCCTGATTTGATTTCTCTAGGCCATCAGTGTGCCACTTGTTTGGATGCTGTGGACCGATTCTAGCAGTGTAGCCTTGTGTGCTTGGACATTACAATTTGCTTCCATACTGATCCGTTTCAAGTAGTGGCCAGGACAGAGTCACAGAGGACCACCTGTAAATTGGATCCATTTCTGTTTGTGATTGCGCGGTGACATACCAATTAATTCAATTTGTTTTGGGTGCTTGATTATATCCTAATGATAAGAAGTACATAGAGTGGCCCCTGAGGTGGAGATATCTTCTCAGATAGTGGTTCCTGACAGGAGTCGTGATATGCAATTGTTCATGCTCCTAGCAGTCTCTTCTCTGCACATTCAGTGGAAAGCTTGTGGTGGATGATTTGCTTTGGTTTTGGAGTCTTCCCACGGTGGCTGCCCCTTGCTTCATATCATATATTTCTTGGGTACATTAGTACAGGACTATAAGAACCAAACTGATTGTGAAGCCGCCAATGTTTCCTCCGAAAGGGGTTTCTCACATTCTCAGTCTGACGCAGATGTCTGTGAAGTCTGATTAGTTGTAATGAAGGATGCGTCCTAATCATCAGCAATTAAGCAGGCCAGTATGGCAATAACACTCTGGTTTGATCGCCCAAATCACCCAGAGGCTGCTATTATTGTTGTTGTCTCCGACAAGAGCCAAATAGATTGGCCCCAGAGACATCAAATCGGAATAGATCAAGATCACACTGATATCTTGGCCTTACACTTGCAGTTAGCACTGCATGTTCAGAGATCATGGCCCTGTCCCTTGCCAACTGGTCAATCATGAATCATGATAGCGTCGCCGCACCTCACCTAGAATGCATACATTGTCCTTCTTTCTTCTCCCCCTCACCTATAAATTCGTCCATTCGGAACCACAACTTCCATCCTCAACCAAAGCACCATATCTACCAAACAAGCTGAATACCTCACACACAACTACGCAAGATTCTCTGAACTTTCTATCACCATGGTGAGTGCAAAGAGACTTGCTCAGATGGCCAAGAAGTGGCAGAGATTGGCGGCGCTCGGGGGGAAGAGGCTCACAAGGACTACATCGACGGCAAAAAGAGCCACCGACGAGTACTGCGCGTCATCATCAGTGGCGGTGAAGGGCCACTTCGTGGTGTACACCACCGACGGTGTCAGGTTTGAGGTGCCGCTGCCGTACCTCAGCACAGTGATCTTTGGCGAGCTCCTGAGGATGTCCCATGAAGAGTTCGGCTTCGCGAGCGATGGAAGGATCATGCTGTCATGCGATGCGGCAGTGATGGAGTACGTCTTCCATATTCTCCGGAGAAACACGTCGTCGGAGGTGGAGAGGGCTTTGCTGAGCTCCGTGGTCGAGACTTGCCGTTACAGCAGTGGCTTGGAGACATCCACGGGATCTAGACAGCAAGTTAGCTGTTTCTAGTTTCTGAAGACCGGCAATGAATTTTATAGGCTTTTTTAGCCATTCTTTAGGATGATGTAAATATGAGTATATAGTTGCATATGGGAGATATTAAATGAATCTGATCATCTGATGATGTTGTTGTTAGTTTAAACATAAATATTACCAAATATTACCGTTTTAAATCAGTGCTGCTTCCCCCATTTTGACTGAAGTCAGAAAGAGACAAAGAAAAGTAACAAACACTCTGTTTCCTAAGGTATACTCCCTCCATTTAGAAATATAAAACGTTTTAGCTTTATGAAACGAATGTATCTAGACTACTTTTACGTATGGATTACTAAAAGACATCTAGATACATTCGTCTCACAAAGCTAAAATGTCTTATATTTTTAAACAGGGGAAGTATTTCCTTCGGTTTCTCCCATAAATGGGAAAATTTATTTCCTATGAGCGTTTTAATGTCTCTTAACTAGTTCTAAAATAACAGCACCCATTGATTTAGTTTCAGAGTGTCTCGGAAGAAACACGTCATCGGAGGTGGAGAGGGCTTTGCTGAGCTCGGTGGTCGAGACTTGCCATTACGGCAGTGGCTTGGAGACATCCATGGGACTCTCTCGAATCAGGATTTCGCCCGCTATATTAATATAGAAAATAACCGATACATTTGGGATCACCTGCTAGGGCAGACAGCACAAAACCAGCCCAAAAGAAACAAGAAAGAAGGGGAAAAGAAAACAATGTCGACACCGGCGGTACAACGCAAAAGGAGATGACTCGCCACCGCTGCGCCCTCCGGAGAATAACCACCTCGCTCCTAGCACTCCAGAGCGCCGCATACCAAGCAACACCTCCAAGAAGGAAAGCAACGACGACGACGCTGCTGCCCGAACCCATCCAAGGGTTCTCCCTGGAACGCATTCTAGGGTTTCCCCCGGTATGCAACGGGGGGGGGGGGGGGGGACGAAGGCACACCTGACGCCCTTCAGGAAGGACGGCGACACCCGCAGGCGTCACCACGCCGGTGCCGAGACGGCAAGGATTTCTCCCGACCCCCAAAGACCCATACCCCCGAACGCTCTGCCTCGCTCCACCAAGCTTGCCGCCCACTAGCGCACGCCACCACGATCTTGCAGTCATCACCACCGTCGCACCATGACTCGGGATGTGAGGCCAGTTGACCGAAAAGAATAAGCTTTGGCAAGGTCCGCGAGGCAATCACACGCGAGAGGGAACTACCTCCGCCGTCGGAGGACGGCCGCCGACCGGATGCAGTAGCAGGGGCAAACTAGGCCTTTCGGCCCGGCCGAGCCCAAATGGACCCGTAAAGCCTCCGCCGCCGCACTGCAGCAAGGGCGCCATCGACACCGCCAAACCCCGCACCAGCTCCAGCTTCACAGTCCACCGGGAGAGTCAACGCCGCACCGGGCAGCCCACCCAGGCCCAGATCGAGCCCGACGGTCCCAGATCTCGGTCGGGAGGGCGAGCTCCACCAGCACGACACCGTTCCCCGCCGCCAACAGCAGCGCCTGCTGCTCCATCCTCGCCAGCGCCGGAGCCTCCGCCGCCGCGCCGGGACGCTGCCGCCTGGGGACACCCTCCTCGCCTCGCCATCCCGCGAAGGAGAAGCCAGGAGGGGGAAAGGCCGGGAGCCGCCGCCGCCAGCGCCTCCCGGGGCTAGCCCGGCATTTGCCGCTGACGACGGCGGGAGGGAGGAGGCCGGGGGGGTGGCTTGAGACGGAGAGAGGTGGCGGCGCGGCCGGTCGCCCGCGGGGGCGAGCCGGTCGCGAGACCAATTTTTTCTTCAGGACGCAGCCATGGGACTTAGCCAACAAGTTAGATGTTTCTACTCCCTCCGTTTAGAAATATAAGATGTTTTAGGTTTGTGAAGGAAATGTATCTAGACGTCTTTTAGTGTCTAGATACATCTCCTTTACAAATATAAAACATCTTATATTTCCAAACGGAAGGAGTAGTTTCTAAGGATCTACAATGATTTTGTAGGCTTTTTAGTCATTCTTTAGGAAGATGTAAATATATAGTTGAATATGGGAGATAGTAAATGCATCCGAGGATAGATCTTGTTGCAAGTTTAAACGTAAATATTACCGCTCAAAATTTCCACTGCTGCTTTTGCTCCTTTCAAGTTTAGTCAGAAAGAGACAAAGAAAATAAACATACACTCTGTTTCCAAAGGTATATTTCATTCACTTCCTCACATAAATAGGGAAAAGATTCTATGAGCGTTGTAGTGTTTGATAACTATTTCTCATGCAATTGCTAAATCTGGAGGTGTCCATATTTATTTAGCTGAATTTGTTGTTTACTGGAAGTTTTCTTTCATCTAATCCCAAGTTTTCTTTCATCACCCCTCGCTCTTCTCTTCAATGATAGGAAAAGCTCACGTATCGTTCTTCAAGAAAGAGCAACATGTGCCTGCCTCGATAGTCTTATAGTTTCTGAAATAGCAGAACCATTAATTTTAATTTCAAAGTGTATTCCTTGACTCGGTTTGTTAAGACAAAATATAGATGTACTAGTGAAGCATTGTCAGTTACATACAAACTCTGAAATACAAAATTGAACTGCACATTTTTTCTGACCAGAAAGATTGCATATTTCATCAACAGATTTTTGTTCCATTTCCTATCTAACAACTTCATATTTACATCTTGCATAAAAATAATGACTAGAACAAGGATCCTAGCTAGCTGCCATTCTTCAGAAGTTAACAGACCAGATCTCTAGCTGAACACCATGATCAGCGCCAAGAGGCTCGCTCGGATGGCCAAGAAGTGGGAGAGGATGGCAGCCATGGGAAGGAAGAGGCTCACTCGAACAACATCGACCACAAAACGAGCCACACAAGAGTGTTGCTGCATCACATCGTCGGTGCCGGTGAAGGGCCACTTCGTGGTGTACACTGCCGACGGGGCTCGATTCGAGGTGCCGCTGCCGTACCTTGGCACCAAGATCGTCGGCGAGCTCCTGAGGATGTCTGAAGACGAGTTCGGCTTTGCGAGCGACGGGAGGATCACGTTGCCATGTGATGCGCCGGTGATGGAGTATGTCCTGTGCCTGCTTGGGAAGAACTCTTCGGAAGAGGTGGAGAGGGCTCTACTGAGCTCTGTGGTGAGGCCTTGCCACTATGGATATGGCTTGGAGACGTCCATGGGAATCAGATCAGTAGTTGTCTCTAGTTTCTGAAGATCCACAACGTTGATCCTTTTTACACCTTGTTTTGTTAGGATGATGTACATATATGGGAGATAGTAAAATGAAAGAATCTTATTGCAAGTTCACACATGGGCATGAGAGCAATGTGTTTCTTCTATTTATTTTGCGATTGGACTCTTTAGACCCTGCTTGGATAGAGTGTAAATTTTTTGGGTTCCGCAATAACTTGTGACCATAATATTTAAGCCCCTAACTTGTGAGTGTAAATTTGTATGACTGATTTTGTTAGCGGCTTAATAATATGATTGATGTTGCATGAGTTGTATCATTAGACCTACTGATAGTTTTGTTTACATTTTGAGCTGCCTTTTCTCCATTCTTGAAGTTACTTGGTAAGAACTTTGTAAGAACATAAGTTCTCAATAATTAATATATGTGTGCATTCAAGGATTTATGCACTAACCAAATATCCCAAAAAACCGATCTGATAAAAAGGAGCTAGGCATTATATTTATATTCAACACTCCCCTCTCGTCTAGGCTATTTTAGTCCTTAGCATGGGATAAGAATAGGTCACATAATCTTTTTTCTTTTTTTAATTCTGCATGAGCAGGGTCTTAAACTCAAGTTCTCTTGGCTCTGATACCATAAAAAACTTATGCAATAACCAACTATCGCAAAAGACCGATATGATGAAAAGGAGCTAGACATTATATTTATATTCAACATGCATCAGACGATGTAGAGGCTGAGATTTTTTTTTGAAGAGAGCGGCAGCAGATACATGGACACATGTCAAGTACAAGTGTTGGACACCCGCAAAAAAAATAAAAGTTTTGGACAGCGCAAAATGGACTTGAACAACTCGACCTATATTTAATTCAACATTCCCTTCATTTTAAATTAATTGACGCAGATTTATCTAGCTTTGCATATCTAGATACATGCAGATCTAGAAAATTCTGCATCAATTAACTTGGGACCAAAGGAGTGACAATAATTCATAAAAGGAAACCTCTCTTTAAGAAGCCATGGCACACATGCATTCATGCCTTGTGGATTTGTTCACCATTTGAGTTGTCCAGCTTAATCCTTTTGCTTAATGATTAATCTGCTCCGAATTTGTAGGCGATGGAAAATCAAGTGTTATAGGAGAAGGGCATGCATGCACCTGTCAGTGTGGCAAGCTGGAAAGGATCTAGTAAATGTCTCAATGAGCACCTAACGTGCAATGCCGCTACATGAAAATCCCAATGGATGCCTGAACGGAGTGACTTTTTTTTAAAAAAGAAGCATATATTAATATCAAAAGATATCAATTACACCCAACCTCTGCAACAATGCATTGTCCTAGCGGCTATACGAATGCACACAGCAAAAAAAAGAATTGCAGAAAAAGAAAAGTCCCGCTACAGTTTCTCATTCATTGAAACAGCAGTACTACCACACCAAGATAGCACCAGAAGTCAATCTTCTCCAAAACCACCGTCATCGCCCGATCAAAGATCTAGGTTTTCACCCTGAAGAAAGTCCACGCTCTCAATAATACCTTCAACAAGGTCATTGCCAGGCACAACCAATTAAGGCCAGACCCTGGGTTTTCACCCTGAAAGATAGGACCATGAACTTCTCCTGTACTGTAGCCCCCACTTGCATATCACTGCTCCAAATCATGAGTCACCAAGCCAATTCCTCATCACCGCCCGGACTCGAACCACCATTTTCAGTCCTCGGATCTCGGCCTTCATGACATTCTCCGTCGGCACCATGGGACGAGAACATGCCCCATGATATTAACAGCCAATAGAGCTTCGAAGCGCTCTCTTTGAAACCAAACGACCAGAATAAAAACATGGGTGCGCACGACCGAATCTCACCCGATCCAGCGATCTCTCGGCATATGCGCACTGTGGAGTTCGCTGGCGGAGCCTTCCGAAACACGACGCTTCAGCCAGATCGATGACGAAAGGCAACTGACATATCTTTACCTAGACGATGCGTGGGAACCCTAAGACCACCACCTTTTATTCAAGCCGAGCATATGAAGAAGACGACAAACTAAAAAACCCAGAACGTCACTGAATGGATATCACTGTCCAAAAAAAATGAATGGAGTGACCGCAGGAATATCTAGTAGTAGTAGCTGTAGTGTGGTTCCGGTACTTTTGCTTGCACATCAGCAGTGCATGCATGCGCCTTTGCCATATTGCCAAGTTGAGGGACCGGCATGTGGGCCACCTGTTAATCATGCAGAACGTGCGTGATGGTACTCTAGCAGCAAACCAAAGTGATTGTGGATTTGTAGCATGCCTCTTGATTAGGCATTAAGCATGCAGCTCGGTATGGCACCACATTGTGATCTCCAATCAGCCAGACTTGACAGACACTACTATATATCACTGGCTCCGACAAGAGCAAAAGAGATTGGCCCCAAGGAGATCGAATCAAGATCACATTGCTATATCTTGGCCTTAGGAACACTTGCAGGCTTGCAGCTAGCATTGCACATGCAGAGCTCATGGTCCTGTCTGTCCCTTACCAACCTATCATCCATGATAGCATCGCTGCACCTAAACAACACAATGCATTCTTCTCTCATCTGCATATAAATCTATCAAGCTGGTTAGAACCACCCACTCCCATCATCAACACAAGCAAGCATCTAGCTCTCTGTCTTTAGACCCTGAACTCTGAACTTTCTGAACCACCATGGTCAGCACCAAGAAACTTGCTCAAATGGCGAGGAAGTGGCAGAAGATGGCGGCAATGGGGAGGAAGAAGAGACTCACGCGGACAACATCGACGGCAAAAAGAGCCACAAGCAAGTGTTGCGCATCATCGCCGGTGGCGGTGAAGGGCCACTTCGTGGTGTACACGGCCGACGGAGCACGGTTCGAGGTGCCACTGCCCTACCTCGGCGCGGCGATCATCCGCGAGCTTCTGAGGATGTCCCACGACGAGTTCGGCTTTGCAAGCAAAGGGAGGATCACTCTGCCTTGCGACGCGGTTGTGATGGAGTACGTCATGTGTTTGCTCGGGAGGGATGCGTCGGAGGAGGTGGAGATGCCTCTCCTGAACTCCGTGGTCAGGACTTGCAGCTATGCCAGTGGCTTCGACTTCAAGACGTCCATGGGACTAGCCAGCAAGTTAGTTGTTTCTAGTTTCTGAAGATGTTCTCCCTAAACTCTATGTAGACAATTTTAGAGAGATTGGATTTTGCGTTGCTAAAAGCGTGCCGGAGATGTATCGGAGCACGTGCTTCGCTGCTGCTAGGTGCTCCACCGTGGGTGTCTCCATGAAACGACTCACATAGCTGACAGCAAAAGTAATGTCAGGTCGCCTGTGTATAAGATACCTCAGGCTGCCGACCGTACTTCTGAATTCAGTTGCGTCCACGGGCTCGGCAGTGCTGTTCTTCGACAGTTTGAGCCTGTTCTCTGTGGGTGTGGCGCAAGAGTTGCAGTCACTCATCCCGTTCTTCTCCAGAATTCTCCGAGCATAAGCAGTTTGGGTCACCAATATGCCTGCTTCGCTCTGCTGCACCTCCAGACCGAGGTAAAAGCTCAGCTTGCCAAGGTCACTCATGTGGAAGGTTTTCTTCATCTCCTCCTTGAAAGCGATGATCCCACGCTCGCTGCTGCCAGTGATGATCAGATCATCCACATAGATGCCCAGCAGGATGCGGTCACTCCCTTCGTCGCGCTTGTACATGGCGTGCTCGGACGGACTCCTGGAGAAGCCGAGTTGTTGCAGGACGCGATCTAGCTTCGCGTTCTAGGCGCGTGGTGCCTGCTTGAGGCCATACAACGCCTTTCGAAGGCGAAGCACATTGCCCCTGCTGTTTGGCGCCTCGAATCCTGGAGGCTGTGACACATAAACCTCCTTGTCGAGCTCGCCATTGAGAAACACCGTCTTGACGTCCATGTGGTGCACCTGTCAGCCGGCGTGACCAGCGAGTGCCCACTACGGGAGAAAGCTTCTTTGCCGTGTGGGTGTTCCCACACGGCAAAGCCCTTCCGGAACACGGCAAAGGCTTTGCCGTGTGTATACACACTACAAATGCCACACGACAACGATAGCCACGGCAGAGGCCCTTTGCTGTGTGTCTTCGCGTTCGGAACACGGCAAAGCCTTTGCCGTGTGTTTTCTGCACAGACACGGCAAAGTAAAGTACTTGACGGTTCCGTCCGTCTGAATCAGATAAAAACTTGCATGTGTCCCTAGCATATATGTGTGAGTGTGGTGCAAGGTTATTATAGGTGTTTGCATGTGTCCCCTCTCTCATGCATGCACTCTAATCTAGAAGCGAAGGTTGTGCACCTGTATCAGGGGGAATCTCCCTGTTCCGGTGAAACCAGGTAGGATAGTGCCCCAACTTGTGAACCAACATGGTTTTACATCATCCTATGACCTAATCACACACAAAACAAGAGAGAGCTACGCCGGGATACCCCCATCATAAGAATGTCTAGGGGGGTAGACGATCCGAGGCCCGCAGATCAGGGTTTCCCCTGAGGAAGACCACGAGAACGTCGGAATCAGATGAAAACTTACATGTGTCTCTAGCATATGTGTGTTAGTGTGGTGCAAGGTTGGTATATGTTCTTGCATGTGTCCCCCCTCGCATGCATGCGCTCTAACCTATAAGCGAAGGTTTTGGACCTGTATAAGGGGGAATCTCCCTGTTCCGGTGAAACCGGATCGTATAAGAGGGCAGGGTGCATCTAGTGATCAAGACCACAATAACCTATGATCATATGTGTGTGCTCATGATCCTATGAAATAATATCACCTAACATATATGTAATAAAAGCCTTGCTAACTAAATGAAAGAAAAAGGTGAAAAAATGCTTTGTCGTGTATACCGAAGAATGCACGCGGCAAAGATGATCTTTTCCGTGTACCTGACGGCGAGGGCACACGGCAAAGATTCTGCCGTCAGCCCCTGCCGGCGGGTGACCCTGCGAGGCCACAGGTCCCACTTTTTTGCCGTGAATATATCTTTGCCGTGTGTCTTAATTGAGTTTGCCGTGATGATTTTCTTTGCCGTGTGCCTTCGTCTGTCCATTGCCGTGTTTATTTCTTTGTCGTGTTCTTTTTCTACAGTTTATTGTGCACCTTTCTTTGTCGTGTTCTTCTTGTTGTACACACGGCAAAGATTATCTTTTTCGTGTTCCGGGCGTTTTGGCACACGGCAAAGAGTGGGGTCGATGGCAGTGAACATTTTTCCCGTAGTGGCCAGGAGCAGTCGCATAGACTCGAGGCGAGCGACGGGTGCGTACACTTCGTCGTAGTCGATGCCATGTCGCTGCACGAACCCCTTCGCCACCAGGCGCACCTTGTGCTTCAGCACTGCACCCTTATCGTCGCGCTTCACTTTGAAAATCCACTTCAGGCCAATTGGACGGTGGCCGGTGGGCAGATCCAAGCCTGATGGCTCGAATCCATGGAGCACAAAGGCAGCAAAACTACAGCTATCCGGAGGAGACCGTCCTCCACCACCAGAATTGGCCACAGATCGGACGCAAAAGTAGGGCCACATATGGCATACACAAGCCCGGTGTGCGGGTAGACAAGAACTGCCGCAGCCAGCGTCGCCCGGGCTTTTCTCGGCAGCACTTGCTGGTGGTGGGAGGGGGGAGGGGTGAGAAGGGACACCGATCTAGGAGCCGATGATCCCGTCGCCCTTTTGGGGGGCAAAATTTAAGTATAGAATCATGTGCCCCTCTTTCATATGTTAATAAATATGGAAATAAATCATTAGCAAACAAAGTGCTTTAGTGAACTTGAATTTTCATCCACACAAGGGACAAAGAAAATTGGTAAATTCCAATGTCAACATATTATCGCCAACTCAATCACATCCTTCTTTCTGTTTTGGTTGAACTTAGACATAAGTTTTTCTTATATTGTATGTGCAAAGAAAAAATCCATCTTGCTTTACATCGCGGCAGGTTTGTTTTATTGTTTTCGATGATTTTCTTAGGGTGGCCGGCCACAAGGGGTCAACGGGGCACATGATAGCAGTACACTCACCTAACAGAATAAGTACGCGCATATACATCTTCAGGGATCTCTGACTTTGCTCCGTGCTGGTTGGTAGCATCATTTCCGGTTTGTCCTTTGCTCACTGCTCATAGATCGTCGTAGAGCAACATGATGGAAATGAAAAATGAAGGTCAACTGCTGAAACGCATTTCATTGAGTTCTGACGCCGATCGGGCAAAGGACAAACCGTACGTACATCCATTTTGTTCGCAACAACGATCCGACTTCCAACGCGCATCCAATATTATTCAAGTGAACCTCCGGCTCGGAACGTATTGCATTTATGCCAACTCGGTAAATGTACGTCATAAAGAACATTCCATCTCGTCGAGCACATGACCACAGAGTGCATATATATATGTTGGACTCCGGGTATCTGCTTCCACCGCGGAGGCAATGGCGGAGCAAGACATGAAGCTCCTCGTCGAGCGGCTGGTCGGCGACGACCCCGAAAGGCTCCTGCTGAAGATCAAGAACCGCTTCGACCGGTACGGACTTGGCCCATTTCTCTATGTTTCGACACAGTGTGTCATACTTTCGATATACATGAAGAGAGAACCCTTTCTTCCACAGCGTCGGCATGGAGCTTCCGACGATCGAGGTGCGTGCTCAGGGTCTGGTGGTGGAGGCGGAGGTCTACACCGGGAGCCGGGCGACGCCCAACATCTTCCACTCCACCACCAACATTTTTCGGGTATTTCCTTGCTAGTCCTGTACCGTTGTGCAATCATATACTACGATGCAGTTTTACTGAAATTATAGATGAACAAGTGCTGCTCACTCTTAGGACGTCGCCAACGCTTTGCATGTGTTACCAAACACCTGGAAGACCAAGCGTACATTGCTGCATGAAACCAATGCCATCATCAGGCCAGGCAGGTACGACGTTTCACGCAGCAGCTGCAACTGAAACGGTTTTGATTTTGTCTCTACTACTAGCTAGTTGCTCACTGATTTTCTCGATTGGTTGGGTAAACTAATAGTTTCCCTTTTTCTTTCTCTCATCTCATCATGAAGGATGACTTTGCTATTGGGGTCTCCAGGCTCTGGAAAATCCACACTGCTCAAGTCTTTGGCTAGAAAGCTAGACTCGGAACTGAAGGTCCATATATTTCTCTGTCATGAGCAGTGTTTCCTAGTATTTACCTACCTCGCTCAATGCGCTTTTGGTACTATAATTAGCAAAGATTTTGAACTTTTCGTTTTCTCCACAACTTGCTTCAGTGGACAGTGTACACTTGGTAGTTTGAAACCTATGAGCTACGGTTTCACACCAAAAAACACCAAAAAGTGCTATTGGAGCCCGGGTCATGCCATTTACAAAAATACAAAATTATTAATTTATTTTGGAATATCCAAATATTCTAAAAAAATGTATTAGGAAATCTACATATATATTATGTACGACAAATTTTTTTGAAATATATTTTTCATATGTGATCTGCAAAAAATACAAATGTTGGGATCAAAACCAAGTTTTTCTTCTTCTTTTTAGATTCATGATTCTTTAATTTTTGTGCAGCCCAAAATACAACGTGTTATTTGAATAGAATTTCCATTTTTTCACAAAAGGACCCAAGTGAGCACCGGTACTAATACATCACACTCAGTTTCGATCACACAATAGAGGGCCACTATTTTTATGTCCCAAAATGAACAAACATTTCCCCAAATTAATATAATTACTGGAATCCATGCAATTAAATGTTCTAACTTTAACTATTATTGATAGCAAGTATTGAAATATTTTTAAACTGAGAATAGTTTTAACAATTTGTCAAGAATAATTTTCCATCATATGAATTCTTATAATTTTCTGATCGCATATAGTACATACAAAATAATATGGTCAACCATGTTTCTTGAGTAGCACAATTTGATGCATGGTTTCAATGATTTTATTATGCTAGTACGCTCATCCAAGAAAGATGCAAGACTAATTAAACAATAATATGTTCATGTGTTTGTCTAGAACAACCAAAAGGTATGCGTCCTGAAACCAACACAACTGCAGGTGTCAGGAAGAGTCACCTACAATGGACAAGAAATGGAAGAGTTCATTGTTGCGAGGACATCGGCATACATATCTCAAGACGACCTCCACAACGGGGAGATGACAGTTAGGGAGACGCTTGACTTCTCTGCCAGGTGCCAGGGTGTTGGGGATCGGTGCGGTAAGAATCAAGACCTACAATTATCCTTTAGTAAAGCTTATAACTATATTAAGGGGATTGAACTTTTATGGGTTTATCTGGCTTTGTGAAAATTAATATCAAATATTGTAGAAGGGAAAACTAGGGCATTACCAATAAAATACAGTTATTTCCCCTTTGTATCATGGCCAAGCCAAGAAAATTGAAACCATGCCCTCTGTACAGAATTGTTTACAAAGCTGGTGAAAAGGGAGAGTGAAGCCAACATCACTCCAGAGCATGACATCGACATGTTCATGAAGGTAAAATTACATCCTTGCCCTATTTCCTATTTCATTTGAAAAATATGATGTTTTAGGTCTTTGCAGAATCTCCAAAAAATAGTTTTTATCATTACCGTTTATGTGTATTTTAGATCACAAGGGAACATATGGAAATATAATTGTTGGAATGTGAAGCTAATTCTATTTTTATGTCATTTTGAAAAAAAATTGTGTAGCAAAAGTAAAATATCAATTGTATCCTTGTTCATTTTTTCTTGGAAAAAAACCCAAGTACATTATGTTGATAGCGAAATTTTTTAGTTGCAAGACAACTAGTGAAGAGGTAGTCTATTTTACAAGTTGAATTGGGTTTGTAAAATCTTTTGTTCTATCCATCTAGGGGAATGGAGATTGTTTCTACTAGTACAAATCCTATTTTTCCAATTGAATGTGTATAATTTCTATTATGAAAATGTTTGCCAAACTATTTTTTTTTAATTTACATAAAAAAATCATACGTTAACATCACATTTAAAAAAATAGAGGAAAAACCATCCTCTACACCAGTTGATGCGCATAATGTTCCAAGCCATCGGTGCATATCACACATTCACATTACTCTATTTATCTTTGTTACTACCGTCAATTATTTCTTTTCTATAAGCACAAGTTGATCTTAGATCGATTATTAGAAAAATAATGTATAACTAGTCTCAAATAATGGTGAGGACCACACTAGAGAATATGAGAGGAAGAAGACACAATTGTGAAGGATCTTGATTAGAAATCATAGTGGACAAGAATGTGCAGAAAAGTAAACAAAGTTTGTTGATTAACACGAGGATAAATATCATAGAGTTTACACCTTAAAGCGTGTTTATCCCGACTATAGATGATATACCATTTTTTCTAAAAATATGTCCATTATGTCAAGGTATTTTCAGTGGTAATAGTTTGCTTCGTACTTCCTTCAATTGTGGAGTTACACAAATACAATTTGTAAATAGAGTTAACTTCAAAAGACCTCCACTAGTTTACATTTAATTAATTAATTGTTTCATTCTTTCAGGAATCTGCTAATGGAAGTGAGAGCGACATAATGACGAACTATATAATGCAGGTTTGATTCATGGCCTAATAGCGCTCCCGAGTACACTTTAAGTCGGCAACTTGATTATATAGTTACTTCATATGCTAAATATTTACTTGCGCTGCAGATATTAGGGCTTCAGATCTGTTCCGATACATTAGTTGGAAATGATATGACAAGAGGTATATCTGGTGGGCAAAGGAAGCGTGTCACCATAGGTATGTTAAACTTGTACATCATGCTTCCATATAACATATACTCAAATGTCTGTAATAGAGGTTTTCATTCAGCCTCTTTAAATAAAAACATTAGTGAAGGCCATCTATGCAAAAAAAATCATGTCAAATTGGTAGATACAATATTTGATAAGAACATGCCAACCAATTTGTACATGATTCACATATCTAAATTTGTTTCAGGAGAAATGCTCATTGGTCCGGCAAGAGCCCTATTCATGGATGAAATCTCAACTGGGCTTGACAGCTCAACCACATATGAAATAATGAATTTCTTAAGGCATTTTGTCCACATACTTGGGGGAACAACGTTAATCTCTTTGCTTCAACCATCAGCTGAGACATTTGATCTTTTTGACGACGTCATCGTCCTCTCAGAGGGTTATGTTGTTTACCAAGGCCCAAAAGAACATGTGGGCGAGTTCTTTGGGTCCCTAGGTTTCAAATGCCCTCACAGAAAGGCTACCGCCGACTTCTTATTAGAAGTACATCTTAACACCATCAATCCAATCTAATTTATTTGATCACTTCATGTTTCTGATGTTATCTAATTTTATTGTTTTAAAGGTGACTTCGATAAAAGACCAGGAACACTATTGGATGCATGATGGTACAACATACCGGTACTTCACAATGGAGCAATTTTCACAAGCCTTTCATGAATTTCATGGAGGCCAAGTTATTGCAAAGGTTCTTGAAGTTCCTTTTGATAAGAACGAAAGTTCGTTGGCCGCTCTCACCACTTCAAAGTATGGTGTGAGAAAAATAGAATTGGTCAAAGCAATATCAAGTAGAGAAATTCTGCTTATGAGGAGGAACTCATCCATGTACTTTACTAATATTGCAAATGTGAGTAGATTTACCCCTTCATAACTCATTATAACTTTTTTCACTTTGCATATCCAATAAAACAAGACTTTGAACATTGGTTATAGACTAGCAGCGTACGATTAATCTATGTAGTTTTGTATTGATTAGGCTAAACTACGGTTTCCGCCACCACACGACTTACACATACTCTGGCTAGTACATATAGTGAGTTTTAGCTCATAATTTGTTTAGGTTAAATAGAGGAGATTTTAGATGAATGGGACCACTAGTATTGCTAATGGAAATAAAGTGTGGAATTTGTTTTGCAAAAACATTAGTCCCTATGTCTTCAGAACTGCAAGTAATTGATATTATTTCTTACCATGAAATTAACTGTTAACTAGAAATAGTCCATGAACTAATTTGAAATTTCTATTGTCTCTCGTCCTTATTTTGTATGGAAATTACATATAAGTTTCTATATCTTGAACCGGAGGGAGAAGCATTGGGCTTTGGCTTCCTTTGTTTCTACCAATTAAAGAATTATAATGCCTATTATTTAGCACTATTTAGGTCATAGTTATGTTTACTTTTTCCAAGTTTCCTTTCAATCCTATGTATAATATCACCATTTTTCATATTCTTGCAATTTATCTTATTTAGTTTGTCAACTTTGCTACACCCTTTTGTTGTGTAAAGCTAGGATCGCCGCTTCCTTTTGTACCAAATTTCCATAACTTTACACAATAAGCATAGTTTTTACAATGCATCCATAACTTGCTATAAAAAATGGATACATTATTTGTAGAAAAACAGTTTTAAAAGAATCTTCTTTCTAAGGACCACTTTTATGATAGGTCATTATGATGGCATTCGTGGCATCAACCATTTTCTGGAACGGCCATATGCATCATGATTCACTAGTTGATGGGGGAATATATCTAGGGGTGTTGTATTTCTCTGTGAGTGAAACCATGTTCCGCAGTTTGTGTGACCTTGGAGGAACAATCATGAAGTTTCCGTTACTATTCAAGCAAAGGGATATTTTCTATCCAGTATGGGCATACACTTTGCCTACTTGTATTCTCAAGATTCCTATAACGCTTGTCGAAGTTACAATATGGGTTGCTATGACGTACTATTCAGTTGGATTTGACCCAAATATCTGGAGGTGAGCATTATGAAGAACGAATGGTCATGTACATCGAGCTTTAGTATAGGAATTTTTATTATTCATTTGATAATTCATAATGATTATATTTCTATGATAAAGTTGGTAAACCTAATTTGGCATTTTACTCATCCTGTAAATTGGTATCTTTTTTTAGTGTTGGATACTTTTTTTAAGAATGACGGTACTATTATTTTTTTCTTTTCATTAGTTGCAGAATCTAGTGATTTCCTAATTTTTCTAAATTTGCATGACCAGATTTACTTACTTTGTGTGTTCGTGTTGTTGTTGCATTACTTAAATAAAGGGATGGACTAACTATAAGAAGTATTTATTTTCCTTTCATTAGCTTAAATTACATATTGGAAATACATCCAGCTGATTAAGCTAAATTAGTGTGTATTACATATTTTGTTTCCCATGTTTTGAGACACACGAACTATAGGAAATCATGTGTAAATTCATCTAAGAAGCTACATAGCAGAATTTATTAAAACAAATTGGAAAAAGAAATTGTTGTTTTTTTTCATGTGGTTAGAAGGATCTTACATGTGTAGAGCCAATTCTTTCTTGTGTTTTGTTTTTGAAATGCATCTCGCAGGTTTTTTGCCTTTATCTTAGTTTGAATCTAAAGAATCATTTCATTGCAGGCTCTTTAAACATTATTTTATACTTCTAGCAGTAAGTCAGATGACATCCTCTCTATTTCGATTTATTGCTGGATTCACAAGAAACATGTTTGCAGCTAACAACTTGGGAACATTCACGATGCTTTTGCTTCTTCTACTAAGTGGATTCATACTTTCTAGTGGTAAATATAAACAAAGTGTAATCGCTTAAAATATAGAGCTTTCATTTTTTTATTAACTCTCCTTTTTGTCCAGAAAATCTGAACAAGTTTTGGATGATCGGTTACTGGATCTCACCACTTATGTATGCACAGAATGCCATTTCGACAAATGAATTTACTTCTCACCGATGGAGAAAAGTACTTACACTAACCTTATACCTAGAGTATTGAAACTTCTAGAATATAATAGTTACACACTCATCTATTTGGCTTTGCAGATACTTAATGGAACAACAGAATCATTAGGAACAAGCGTATTAAAATCTCGCGGGCTATTTGTACAAGAAAAGTGGTATTGGATTGGCTTAGGCGCATTGATTGGATACATATTTGTCTTCAATGGTCTTTATACTACAACTTTGACATACTTCAAATGTATGTTAAAATTTTGTGTGCACTGCATCACAGTTGTGTAATCATATTTCTACCTTAACAATATCTTAAGGAGAATAATTTCTTCTTTTTTGCAGCTTCTGGTAGAACCTTTTCATCATTGCAAAGTAATGCACTAGATAAAAAACATTTAAAGTTGAGTGGTGGTGCTCCCTCGAAATTCCATCATCAAAATAGAGTGATCAATGAGTTGCATAGTTCTGTTAATAATGGAAGGGTAACAATTCCATTTGTGCCACTTTCACTTACCTTTGACAACATAAGATATTCAGTAGACATGCAAGAGGTAAAACACCATGTTCTCACTTACATAGCAATATATTATAAGGAGAAGCATAATTCATATTATATGACAATAATTTTACGTCACTAGCATGCGACATTATTTCCTCCTTAAGTCTCCCACATGTAAATATGCAGGTAAACAAAGCACGTGGTGATACAAAAAATCGTTTGGAGATATTGAAAGGTGTGAGTGGTTCCTTTAGGCCAGGTGTGCTGACTGCATTGATGGGAATTAGTGGAGCCGGGAAGACAACATTGATGGATGTGTTAGCAGGAAGGAAAACAATTGGACATATTGAAGGGACAATAACTGTTTCGGGCTACTCAAAGAAGCAAGAAACCTTTTGTCGTGTATTTGGATACTGTGAGCAGTCAGATATCCACTCTCCACACTTGAGCGTGCTTGAGACACTTTTGTTCTCCGCATGGCTTCGATTACCCTCAGAAGTTGACTCTTTAACAAGAAAGGTCAGTACATAAGAGATATGTGAAGAATGATTATTAGGGTTGTATTGAGTTGTTACTTGAGAAAAAGCCTAATAACTATATATTTTGTATATCTGGTGGTGCAACTTTATTTCTTAATGACTCCTTTGATACATGAACGTACATTCTAGTATTCCTCTGAGCTGGAGAACGGATAATAGTAGTCTCCTTTAGTACAATAAAAAATTGTGTGAACTTATGAATGCAGATTTTTATCTACGATATAATGGATCTCCTAGAGCTTACATCATTGCAAGATGCATATGTTGGACATACCGGAGAGACAGGTCTCTCTAGTGAGCAACGGAAGAGGCTAACCATTGCAGTGGAACTCGTATCTAATCCTTCAATCATTTTCATGGACGAACCAACCTCAAGGCTTGATGCTCGAGCTGCAGCGATTGTAATGAGGACTATCAGGAACCTTGCAGACACTGGCAAAACTGTTGTCTGCACAATTCACCAACCAAGTATTGAAATATTGGAAACTTTTGATGAGGTAATAAAATATTTTCTGCTAGCTAAAGGTGTGTAATGTGTTGGCTTTCCTGATGGTATGATCAATGAATTACAGCTTCTTCTATTGAAACAAGGAGGGGAGGAGATATACGTTGGTCCATTAGGTGACCATTCTTCACAACTAATCGAATATTTTGAGGTTAGCTAAATGGCTGGAACTATTTCTAGTACCTGTTTTGAAAATAATAGGAACCAACATGGACCAAAAGTTACCATTGAACATGGTGTATTCAGGGAATAGAAGGTGTCAATAAGATAAAAGATGGGTATAACCCTGCGACATGGATGTTGGAGGTGACCTCAACTATACAAGAGCAGATGCTTGGAATTGATCTCTCTAAAATATATAAACAGTCGGAGCTATATATGTAAGTGCAATGCATCTGGCTACTATTGAAGTTGTTTATGTTTTTTACGTTTTATTTGCCTACATTTTATTAGCCATTTGTAAGGCTTTGTACATGTTCCTTCCTTTTCAATGAAATGAAGTGCAATACGCTTGCATTTTCTCAAGATAAGAATGTTAAGTGTAGTAGCTATTTAGCTAGAGAAGGACTATGCATATATCCTACTTTGAGGCATATATAGTTTCCGTGGAACACAAAATAATAGGTACAAATGCAAAGTTTTAGTTTGTAGTGTAGTGGGATTGTGTGGTGTGGCCTGGTGGGTCACGCTTTGTCTATGTATTGTTAATTTTTATGTAAATGTCTAGTCTTGTTTGGAAATATATAGTATTCCAATAACATATTAGGCTTAGTTACATGATAGAATTTTTTATATATATTTTTAGACACTACTTGCGAGCATGTTTTTCGCTAAATGTTGGGATGATCATAGAACAATCTTTCTACAATAATGGTACATAAGAATCCCAGTAAGGGTGAAGATCAGGTTTCTCTGAGTGATTGTAGCTAAATATTTTTTTTCCACATGCCTCAATTGTATCAATTCGAAATTGCAAGGGATTACAACTTTGTTTTCATCTACCAAGACGCACAAGATATGTGCCCACAAACTAATACTAATAATTTCAGGAGGACCAGGGCCTTGATAAGTGAATTAAGCATGCCTACTTCTAGCTCTACTGATCTCCATTTCACAAATGAGTATTCACAATATTTTTGGAAGCAGTGTTTAATATGCTTGTGGAAGCAGAACTTGTCTTATTGGAGAAATATTCATTACATAGGAGGTAGATTCTTTGTCACCGTAGTCACTGCACTGATTTTTGGCACGGTATTCTGGAACCTTGGCATGAAAAGGTAGGTCTTTAAATATTATGAAAGAATTTTTATCTCTCTTAATTTTCTTATCCATATCATAAAACGTTTTTGTCTACCCCACACAGAACAAAACAACAAGATTTGTTTAATTCCATGGGGTCAATGTACTCCGCCGTTCTAATCCTCGGTATCCAGAATGCACAAGGTGTTCAGCCAGTGATTGCCATGGAAAAGATAGTGTTCTACAAGCAAAGAGCAGCTGGAATGTACTCGGCCCTACCTTACACCTTTGCGCAGGTAACCAATTCATCTCTACAAAGGGGACACTGACTTGTATTTTTACTTTTGCATAACTACTACTCCCTCCATTTGGAAATATAAGACGTTTTAGGTTTGTGAAGGAGATGTATCTAGACATCTTTTAGTGTATAGGTTCAAATGAATCTAAACAGTAAAAAGTGTCTAGATACATTCCTTTACAAACCTAAAACGTCTTATATTTCCAACGGAGGGAGTAGTAGTTTATTAACTCGGTAAAACTGGTATGCACATTATTGCAGGTTGCCATTGAACTTCCCTACACATTCGTGCAGACTTTAATATATGGAGTTTTGGTGTACACAATGATAGGATTCGAGTGGACCTCAGCCAAATTCTTTTGGTACTTGTTCTTCATGTACTTCACATTCCTTTACTTCACATTCTTTGGGATGATGGCTGTGGGACTTGCACCCGATGGTGGTGTTGCAGCGATAGGCTGCTCTACGTTCTATGCCCTATGGAACCTTTTCTCTGGGTTTCTCATCCCCCTATCTGTGAGTTGCTCTGCATTCCGTATATAATTATAACTCATTTTTCCTACTCAGCTATAAATTAATCATTTTTTGCACTATCGTTCTCTACACAGAGAATTCCTATCTGGTGGAGTTGGTACTACTGGATTTGCCCAGTTGCATGGACATTGTATGGTCTAGGTGCCTCTCAGTTCGGAGATGTTGAGGAGAAACTTGAAAGTGGTGAGACCGTATCAGAGTTTCTTAGAAGCTACTACGGTTTCAGGCATGAATTCTTGGGAGTGGTAGCTATGCTGTCCGTGGCATTCCCTGTAGCATTTGCTCTCCTATTTGGATTTTCTGCCAAGTACATTAACTACCAGAGGCGATGAGAGTGAAATCCTATGGGAACTGACAGATGAACAAGCAATGCGGCATTCGCAAAAAAATAGAAAAGCAATGCTGCGTAGGAAGTGACCGTTCTGCTATCCTTAGTTCCTCACCATCCAAAATTATTTATTTATTGAACTTCGTATGATAAAATTGTTGCATACATATTTCCTTTGCCAGGATTTTTCAAGTAATATTTCATCGTCAGTTGTCCTTTGTAAGTAAAATGAAGCCAAGCATCAAACACAAGTTATACCGAAGTAATTGTTCAATCTTGTGCTTGCAATCTGTCTATCTTTTTCAAGAACTAGAGCTTACTACCGTGGATATGATTTGTTTAGTTGTAGTAATAAACCTTGGTAAGGATTACTCAATATGCACATGTACGAATTTGTTATGTGGTGTTTTACATATGCAAATGGTAAGCAAGACTACTAAATCGTTCTTTGCCTCGCATTAACAATGGCCTTGGTGTTTGATATGCTAGTACCGCCCTCGACCAGATCGTAGCGGTGGACACACTCTATCTATTTTTCTATGTGAAATTATATCAAGTTATTAATAACCATCAACAACGGTACAAGAGGTAGAAGCTCCTCCATTGAATGGTACTATGACACAGAAACAACAAACTACACTAAATAGCGCTGAAAGCCTTGATTTGGGGCAACATACTTCACATGGAAACCTGCAAGAAATTAGCCCATCAATGGAAATCTCCCTCCGAGAATGGTGGACGCACAACACTGAGCTTACCTCGAGAAACCATCACAAAATTCATTTCGATGGTAATGTTGGTCTCAAGGTCGGTTTGGAGAGAAAGAAGCCAAGATTTTTTTAGCATCGCTTGCTTTAAGCCGATCAAAGTACTCATCGACCAAATCAAGGATAAAGTGAAACTCTGGTTGTTAGCAAGCTCAGGTCGTCTACAACTCCCATGATAATAGCCTTCTTGCCTTAGTTTTTTGTCAGTTTAATCTGTTCTTTTTATGTTGTTTGCTCTTGTGTTCTAGTCTTTCTTTTTCTCTAGGACGTGTTGTTGCGAGGATTTCGTTTATGAAACTTGGTTAATTATCTAAATCTTGAAACTCAAGACCACCCAAAAATTCGTATAGCATTGGTTGGCTAAAAAATGGAGCAAAACTTTGGATCACAAAGCGATGCAACTTACCCCTTGGGAAAATATTAGATTATCGCTCGAATATATTGTGTGATGTGGTTGATATGGATGCAAGCCATGTTCTTTTACCCTTTTGTATTTTTTGTAATACTTTAAGCCATTTCTATTGTTTTATCTCTTCTAACATAACACGTAGCATGGTTAAAAAATGAATCAACATCGTGGTAGTTTTAAAGATAGGAAGAGAGAAGAGAGCTTTGAATCCAGCGGTAAAAAAAAGACTTTGCGACATGCCACGCGGCCCACGAGTGACCATCCTGTCATGACGCCTCGTCTCTCTCCACCACGTATCGATTCAACTCGAAGGAACCCTAAATCCCCAAATCTACCATCGTTGAAGTTCCAGCCACCGCATTTGCTCATTGTCAACAGACATCCACTCGTCGCGCCCACATTTTCCCCGCCGCATGCCCGAGCGTCGGGCCGCAGGTATCTGCCCTGCTGCATGGGCTCTGCTACTCATGGATGGCCATTCCTCATGTCCTCATCTCCGGTAAGATAGCAGGAAGCAGTCCTCGCTCCCTGCCCTGCCCCTATCCCACTGATGTGATTCTCTTGCTCTATTCTTGTGCAGCACCAGGCTTGGTTGTTTCGATTGAGGTACTAGTGCGTGATTAACTTATATAGATAAGTTAGAACTTGCTATTCTACACCAGCTTTGGGATTTTTTAAGGTTCCAATTCAGGGTTGGTCCAAACAAAAAATTGGGCCCAGAGCAAATAATTATACTAAATTGTTATACTTATTAGAACTTATGTTTCCTACTCTAGCATTAATAAATACAATTTTATTTAGTTAGATGTCATAATTAACCACATGAAAAAATCTATGAAAATTATTTATAGTACTATTTGTTATCAAGTTGTAATGTATCACTCAATCGATTTTCTTGCGCTACATTTAAATTATATGTTCTAATAGAATTTCTTCTTAAATTAATTTCCATGGTGGAATATTATGTAGGAGATGCATAAGAGATTGTCTATGTGTATGTGTGTCAATGTATATATTTTAATATCATTAAATATCAGGATAGAGATCTTTAAAACATACCCTCAAAGAAATATCATAACTACGGGTGGTTCTAGTGTATTATTAGAATATGCCTTACAATTATCATACCAAAAGTTTAAACCATGTTTCAGTTGTTATAAACTTTCAGCAAATTATCACAAACCTAAATCTTTCTAAATTTCAAAAGATATCACGTATCGGAGATACAGTTTAAAATATACAACACCGTTATAGAATGAATTTTCAAAACAAATAGGAAACCTTTCTCAAATTTGAATTTTAAGAAAATAAAATAACATAATAATAGCATCTGAGTACATATGAATGTACTTTTGAAAACTAAATAAAAATAACAAAATATTGGGCAGAAACGTAGTGTTGTGAAATTTCATAAGATATATGACTATCAATGACCATGCAAAAATCACAGAATGTTTTGCCATACAAAAGGCTAAGTAACTACGAGTTTTGTTTAATTTTAGATTTTTTTACAAAATCTCATTTTTGTTTGTGCCTTAAACCTTATGATATTCACTTAGATAATCAAAATTTAGTGAAATACTTCCAAGCGAAGAATCCGTACATAAACCAACACCCGACGGAGCACAACATGTTTGTAATGTGTGGATGCAACACGCATCACATGTGCATGAATGTTGGCACACAGCACGCCCAATGTCACTAGGGACGCACACGACGGGTGGGCAACACACCGACATCGTGAACAAAAGTCAAACCATTGGTAATGCACGGTAAAAACCCACCGGGCATCAGAAGTAGTAGCTAGCATTCGCATCATCTAAATCTGGTCACAACATAGAAGCACGAGCAGCAATAGCATAAGTCTGACATCATCACTGTTCCGCCGCCCAACTCTAACTTAACCAACATGGCAACAGAACCCATGAGTCCAAACAAACCCAGGAAACATCGAAAGGAGGTAGAATGCAACAACATTTCACGTAACAATCTAGTGCTAGTATCGTTCAGACGCGTGTGTTGCCTGGTATGACGCGTCGCGTGACTGTGAAATCATTTCATAGGCATGTGTGCTATTTAAGTAGTATTAATAAATAAAAAATATGTCACCTTAAATAAGGGCACACTGAGTTGAAGAGTTAAATAAGAATAATTAGAAATTGACTGAATGTAGCAAGATACACACTAACCTAGCACCCGGACAATGCAGTAAAAATGGGTCGGGCCCTGACGCTAAGGGCCTAGGGCGATCGCCCCTCTGCCCCATACTATGGATCAGTCCAGGTCCAATTCATACTAATTTATCCTGTAAGAAGGCCACGTTTATGCAAGGTATTTTGGCGTGTATTTCTGAAGTCGTAATTTTCGCAATTGGAGCAAGTTTTTAGTACTTATATCTTTGAGCTCTGAGTGCATATTCATGCCTGAAATGATCATGCATCCCTGTGTGAATTACGAAGAAGAGTTCTTAAATTGGGTAATTGGTGTCTAAAAATGCCAAACTATGGGGAAAGCTAGAATTTACTCTTATTTGTGCATTGTGGTTATGTAGTGTTACTTTAGTAGGATGTTTGGTAATTAGAGAACAACTGTGATTGATAATACATTTATCTACTCCTCTCCTCCTCGAAACAGGCATACACCCCATTTTATAGATAAAGCAACATCCAGATACATCCAAGTACTATCACAAAACAACCGGCCGGATCCAAAGAAAAAGAAATGAACAACATCCTGTTAGGGCTACAGCACAACAAAAACCCAAAGAAAGCAACAAAAAACCAGGTGCAGAAGCAACCCTGGAGCCGGGAGACGCCTAGATCACGAGGTAGCGGGGGCCATGAAGGGAAGGGCCACCGCCCTCAGGGTCCGAAGAGTGTCGTCTAGATGCTCCCGATCCCACTGCCTAGCTAGTGGGTACCATAGCTGCAGGTAAGCAAGAAAAGAGAAAATGGAGTCAGAGGCACGACTAGGGAAGATCCTCTCAATCACTATCTTGTTTTGCACATTCCATAAAGTCCAAGATAAGGTCACAAACACTAGCCAGAAGAGGCAACGCCTCCTTCTTGCTCGATTTGCTTCGGTCTGCAGGAATTCCCCGAGGTCCTAGGCCTGCCATGCAGGACCTAGCGCTTCCCGGAAAAAACTCCATAGAAACCGAGCCGCGGTGCAAGTGAACATAATGTGAGCGCAAGTCTTAGGAGTCCCACACAATGGATATAGCCATCTGTGGCCTCTATGTTTTGCTACTTCAAATCTAGAAGGAAGACGGTCACGAAGGAGCTGCAACAGGAAAATCCGGATACTAAGAGAAATAGGGGCCTTCCAGAGGGGGAGGTCCAACCTAGTTCAGGGCCCTGGAAGAGGGCTCTATATGCCGATCTAACCGAGAACTTGCCCACCGGTGATAGCCTCTAGCAGACAGAGTCTCTCTCCCTAGGGATGGACTCAAGGAGAGTGGACCTCAGTCTTTGGAAGTCCGTGGTCTCCATCGTACTGAAGGTCTGACGGAACAAGATGTTCCAACGGACTTCCAGGACGGCATAGGCCACAAGAAGGGAGGGGTAATATTGACCATATTCTTCATATATAGTTAGATCGAACGGATGCGGGACCAACTCCTACCATTTGACCGCACACGATCCATTCAAGAGGAATTGGCGGGGTTCATACTTGATGAGGTCGTCACGCCTGACGGAGAACTCTTTAGATATCCACCAAAATAAACGTTGTATATATGCTTAAACGTGTTTGTCTTGTACTTGATGCTTCAACGTTTACGGAGAATAGCACACAATGACGATGTTTGTGTATAATAATAGTTGCTTAATTATTCATGTACTCGTAACCGACGACGATGTATGTGTATACCTCTCCCGATCGATTCCCCCTCCCCCCCTCCATGTCCCCGCCGCGCCGCAGAAATACGCCCCGAACGGGGCGGCGGCAGAACTCTGTCGCGGCAGAGATTTATGCTGTTTTTCTGTCGCGGCAGAGATTTATGTCTTTTTCCTGCCGCGGCAGATAACCTTTAACACCGGTTCGGAACGCTGTGGCAGCCCCACGTGCGCCACCCTTTAACACCGGTTCGTATAAGAACCGCTGTTAAAGGGGGGCTCTAACACCGAACTCCCAACAGAACCGCTGTTAGAGGCCTCGTTTCCACTAGTGGTCCTGTCTCCTGTGTGCCTTTTTGGCCCAGAGTGAATTTCTTCATTATTTGCTTTTTGGTTGGGCCAACAGGAATAAAGCCCAATAGAAGAGGAGAAATAAACCCTCGCTCGACCTTCCATCTCGCTGTCGCTGTCGTCCAGTCCAAGGCCACGGCCGTTCTCTAACCCGCCGTCGCCCTGCACCGGAGATTTGAAGTTGATCTGCCCGCATTTTGCCTGCCCGTGCGCCTCCTGGATCGCCACCCGTCCGACGCCTCACCGTCTTGTTCTGCACGCGTGGTAATGCCGGCTGCACGGACTCGGCTACTCACCACCGGACGACACCGCAGACCGCAGTCCCTATCTCCGGTAAGGTAGAAGCCCCCGACCCTCACACCCAGATGTGATTTGCTTGCTAGCGTTCAACCAACACGTTTTATTACCATGCAATTAACTTACACAAGCGAGATCGATCAAGTGTCAGGACGACTGTGTGGGCGGCCATGGAGGCGATCTTGGAGAGCACCAATCGTCTCCTTGACGTGGCCAGCGACACCCACCCACACCCCGACTCTATGGAACGTCTCCGGCGGGTACTGGAAAGCGCCAAGGGGATCTGCCTCTCCAACGCCACCTTCGCCGCCTGGCTCAAGGGCGCCCTGGACGAGTTCGTGGAAAAGCTCAGCATCGTCATCAGGAAGGCAGACGACCTCGCTCTCTGCCCGCCTCCAGGCCGCGCACCGCCTCGCCTCCACCACGCGCCGCTGACAGGCCGACTGCTCGGCTGCCGGCCTCACCGGCCTCCACGTACGGAGACGGTCTCTTCCGCGCGCTCATGGCCCTGCACCTCACGGCCACCGCGCTGCCGGAGGTCTGCCTAGAGGTCGCTCTCGCCGCGCAGCGCCTCATCATGCATGACCGGCTCGACAAGTTCATCTACTTCTACGAAAAAGGTCTTCTTCGAGGGCAACACTACTATTAGGGCGATCTACCAGGGCAACATCAGGGTCTTCGTCGACCACGAGCAAACCTTCGACAAGTTCGTGCAGGAACACATCGACCTCGCGCAGGCTGCTGCCACGCCCCGTCCACGTCCACCCACGAAGCACGAGGATCGGCCGCCATCATTTATGTATGTTTCGCACCAAGTTCTTCTACTCCCTCGGTTCTAAAAAGGATTTCTTAGATTTGTAAAAATTTGGATGTATCTGCACACTAATATGTGTCTAGATTCATCAAATTTAGATAAAATTGTGACATCCGTTAATTTTAGGACAGAGAGAGTATTATTTATTTATTATATGCGAAAATAGCCCTTTCTGTTGATGTTATTTCAGCATGGATGTGTTCGAGTTAAATGGAACACCGTGCAAATGTTGAGGACTTAAGGTAAATGTTGCAGGTTTAGTGAGTTTTGAATCTGCATTTTCAAACCCGTGACCTGATGCTCTGAAACGCCTCTTAGAGCTGGGCGGGCCAACAGGCTGAAGGATAGTCAGATGGGCTGTTATTGGGCTGAGATTTAGTCCGGCTAAGATCAGCAAAAAATTATCGATAGGCATCCATGAACTGACTAGATAAAAAGAACTGCAGACTAGGGCCTGTTTGGTTTATGCCCAAGCTAGCGAACGCTAAATCGAGGGCACGCCAATATTTTGGCGATGAATTCTCCAACCTCTGTTTTGCTTGCGCGTGGGCAGAGAATCTAGAGTGGCCACCAAAATTTTGGCGTGGCAGCTAGGATTTGGATTCAATCCAAATGCTAGCCTATGGTACACTAGTCAATGCCAAAATTTTGGTATGGCAACCGCTGGCCACGATCCAAACAGCTCCTAGATATCTCTATATCTGGGATTCTGGGGCCACTCTACACATATGATTTCAGTAGGATATAGTTAATCAAGCACCCAAAATATCACTATCTTGTCGCTCCATCGCAACCAGAAATGGACCCAATTTACACATGGTCCTCATCGATGAGTCAGTCACTAAAGCAGGTGAGTATGGCAGCACATTGTGATGTCCAAGCACACCCGAGATAGTGCTAGTATTGTTCCCAACAAGTGGCAAACTGATGTCCCCAGAAAATCAAATCAAGATCATACTGCTTGGCATCGCACTTTCAGCACTGCATGTTCTGAGCTCATGGCATGTCGCTTGCCAACTTGTCATGATAGCTGCACCTAAACTGCAGTGTTCCCTTCTCATTCTCCCTCGCATATAAATCCATCAGCCTAGCGCCACCATCTCAACTCATCAGTTCAGCCACAAACCACAAGCTAAAGCACCACCACTCAGCCTAGACAAGAAACAAGGGAGGATCAAAGAAAAAACATGGTTAGTGCCAAGAGACTTGCTCAGATGGCAAAGAAGTGGCAGAGGATGGCGGCCATGGGGAGGAAGAGGCTCACCCGGACTACCACAGCGCCGAAAGGAGCAGCCAGTACTACTGAGTGCCGCACGGTGTCATCAGTGGCGATGAAGGGCCACTGTGTGGTGTACACCACCGACGGGGCACGGTTCGAGGTGCCACTGCCATATCTCGGAACGGTGGTCTTCAGCGAGCTTCTGAGGATGTCTCAGGAGGAGTTTGGCTTCATGGGCGGCGATGACGGAAGGATCACACTACCCTGTGATGCCGCTTTCATTGAGTATGCAATGTGCTTGCTCCGGAGAGATGCCTCCACAGAAGTCGTGAAGGCCCTGATGAGCTCCATTGCGAGGCCGTGCAGCTTTGACGGTTGTTTGGTGGTGCCATACGTCGAGCTTAACCAGCAAGTAGCTGTCTATTAGCTTCCGAAGAATGAAAGTTCTAGTGCTAGCTGTAGGCCCTTTTCCTCGCTGTATCATGTGAATATACAGTTGGAACTGGTAGACTGGACGTGTGCACAAAGATTATGTTGCAATCTACAACATGGTGAACTTTGTAACAATAGAAAACCACGAGCACATTGGTAAATCTCTGAACAGTAGCTCATCGTTTCTTCTGTCTCTGATTTGGGTGTCCAAGCTGAATTATCAGTTTGCTTCACTGAAGTAGTACCGACATCCCAGCATGCAGCTACAATCAAGTTCGATGTAACCTTCTCACAAAGGTACACTGTTTGTGAAAAGGTCATCTGCCTCAGCGACCAGATGAGGAAGCGGAATGGACGATCACTTGCAGCCGCGAAGAAGATTCTGGTGAAAGTCTCATCTTCTTGAGACTAGTATCCAGTCCATCATCCGAACTTGGTTGGACTACACATATTTTCCGCTTCTCCCTCATCGCAGAAGCTTCTTCCAGCCCTGGTCCCTCGCTTTCCATTGGACCACCACTTTTGAGCAACAAGAGTCTCGGCCTATTAGGGTGGTTCTTTGTCGCTTGTTCCCAATCTTGTCTTGTTTTGTCAGTCACACCACGGTCAACTGTTACCTCCTTCAGATGTTTGAGGTGTCTAATTTGGATGCCTGAAAGACCAACTAGACCCGGGAAGAGCAGCTGGAGCGAGACAAGGTTTGGCAGAGCTCCTTGCTCGATTACTGGCAGAGGTGAAGCAAGACTTTGCAGTACAAAGCACAGACGTCGCAGACTTGGGAATGCCCCTTTTTTCATTTCGAAATTCTCAAGCTGATCTGATATCAGCTTAAGGTAAAGCAGGTTGCCCAAATTGACCAGAGAAGATAGAAGATCTCGTGTAAGAGTGGCTGATGTAATACACAGTTCAGTGAGACCTGTCAACAAGGTAACAAATGGAGGTAACTGGAGTAGCTTGCCATGTAGCTTCAGCGACCTTATATCATATTTGGAACCTTCAGGGCATGGCTCAAAATCAAGCGAACTCAGCAAGTCTTCGGAACACTGTTCTGAATCAAGTGATAGAGAACAAGCACGTGCACTGTCTATGGGAACCTTGGTGAATTCCTGAATGGCCTTGGAAAGATCAGTGGCATAGTTACTTCCACTTGTAGCTGGCTCACACCATATTTTGATCTTTCTCAGATTTTTCATATGAACCATAAGCTGCAGAAACCCTTCCCTCTCGCTGGTGACAAATCCAGCTAAGGTCTTCAGGTTACTCTTATTTCCAGACAAGAACTTCAGTACTTTGCTCATCTTGTTTGCATTCTTCAGATCATCTTTGTCAACCGTAAACTTTCCGAAAAGATGGGCCAAGTGGTAGAGCATAATGGCCTCAATGGGCAATGACTTTATCTTGGTTCTCCTTAAATCCAGGGTCTCTAAGCAATGCAGTCCTTCAATGCCGCTCGGAAGTTTCTCAATAGTGCCCCCAACACTTAGATATTTCAGATGCCATAGCTTGCCTATGAGTTTGAGTTGACTGTCTTCCAGATCATTGCAGCACTCCAGATCCAGGACTCGTAACAATTTGCACCTATGAACAAAAGAAATAGCATCACCTGCTTTCCCAAAGACTGTCAGAGACCGAACACAAGATAAATCCTCACCAGATGCCTCACTATGTGTCACACTGCCACCATGGATAGAAAGGTGGCGAGCACGATTAACATAGGCACAGGATCTTTGATGGTCACGCGATGATGTTGCAATGAACCCCTGCGACATGGACTTGTGCAGCACAAACTCATGCATGATGCCATGAGTCCTGCACGTCTTGACTTGGGCATTGTTTCTTGTATCAATAGACTGGATGATATTCCGATCAATAAGCGCCTTGAAAGTCTCATCTGCGATGTCCTCTTCGCTGCGAAGAGAATCGCTCTGCGCGTATCCCTCAGCTAACCACCGCCTGATTAAAACTTTCCTCTTAAGGGGACGGTTGCTTGGGAATACACCAAGATATAGCAAGCAGGTCATAGCATAGACAGACAAACTATCATAGTTATGCACCAACACCTTTCTAAGCTCTGTGAAGTTGTCATGGCCATGCTTATCTAGCAGATGAGAACCCAGGTCGCGGCATAGATTTGAGCACAGCTCCCCTGTAGGCTCAACTGAACTTTTCAGAAATTCAGAGACACTGACAAGGGCAAGTGGAAGACCACCACATTTCTGCAGGAGCTTCGTCGAACCCTGCTCTAGCTCAGGTGATCGTACCCCAAGAGCTATCTCCTTGGAGTCCTCTTCACCAAGTGTGTTCAGTTGGTACACGTAACCATTGCCATGGCTGCAAACATTAGCTGTTGACTGAATAGTTGTGGTCAGTAAGATTCGGCTGCTTCTGCCACAATCCTCAAACATGGAATTTATTGTGCTCCATTGCTCCATCCCAGTGTCATCTATGACAATTAAGTACCTAGCAATCAAATTGGTTGATGGCAAAGCAAAGTCAGAAGATTAATTGGGCAGGTGCAATGCAATTCGTGGAGATTCAGAGAACATTTCACTAAAATTAGGAACAAGTGGGCAACTATGATTTAGTATAACCCAACTTATCAATTGAATTGTGGGATCCTAAAATTCAGATTTTACTAGAAACGATCTGGTAAATCATTTGGGATCGGGATAAAGATGCACACCTCGTATTCTTGAGGTATTCAGTGAGCAAGGCTTCAAGACGTTGGTCATCAACAGCAACATCCATGTCGTCTTTGGGCCGAAATTGCTGGAGTATGTCGCGCAGGATCTGACTGACCCCGCCCCCGTTGGTCTCTGGCGACCACCGACTAGCGGCAACCCAAGCACGGCGGTCGAATTTCTCCGCGGCACGAGGGCTGTCATAGACCGCCCTCGCGAGGGTGGTCTTCCCTACCCCGCCGAACCCCACCACGGAGATCACCCTCAGCTGCTCCGGCTCGCCCTCCACCTCGTCCAGTAACGAGAGCAGCTCCTCCACGGGTTTCCCGATGCCCACCGGGTTCCGCGCCACGCGACACGAAGTCGAGGAGGCCGCCGCGGCGGCGGATCCGTGGCAAACGGTGATGGCGATGGGGTTGGGGTTGGGGATACCGACGACCCGCTCGTGCGCCTGGTTGAGGCGGGCCTTGAGCTTGTGGATCTCGTCGGCGAAGCCCGAGCGGCTCTTGACCTTCCTGAGCTCGTGGGCGACCCGGCGGACCAGCGCCGACGGCGACGCTCCGCCGCCGCTGCCGCGGGAGGGTCTGCAGGTGAGGCGGTGGACGATGCGGTCGATGCAGTCCTGGGCGTCGTGGGCCAGGCCGAGCATCTCCTCGCTGTACAGCCTGGCGACGGCGGTGCGGCGCTCGCCCCTCCCCAGGGCGTGGAGGCGGTCGTCCATGGCGGCGGCGATCATGCGGAGGTCCTGCTGGATGGAGAGGGTCTCCTGCCTCAGGGCCTTCTGCTTGTTGTACTCCTTCTCCAGTACCTGGAAGAGCCTCCCCATCACGCTCTTCAGGAAGGCGCTCGCCGCCGCAGACTCCATGCCTCTGCTTTCAGAGCTCGTTTTTGGTATGCACACCACCGTTGACCGACTGAATGTTTCTGGTATGGTGGAGGGGAGCACCAGTGCAGCGCTGAAGAAGACGATGCAGGCACCGATACAAATTTGTGGAAGTTTGAAATCAAAATTTAATCGGTCATGTCATGGCATGATACCAGTGACTCCCCTCCCGGCAAACCCTCCCTCCCGTGGTCTCTCCTTTCCGCCGCCGTCGTCCGGATCATCGCCATGCAAAGAACTGGGGGTGTGGCGGCAGCGGCGTCCCTGATCGCGATCTGGCCGGAAGGTGGCGGCGTCCGTCCCGGCTGGTTTGGCGGTGGTGTTGCGGTGAGCGGCGACCGGTGATCCTCGGTCCAGATGACGGTAGACGGCGGCGGGGATCTGGGCCTATCCGCGATCTGTCCCGTCCGTTGGCCTTGACGACGGCGCCCAGGCGACCCGGGCCTTGTCCGTGACACTAGGGCGCTTGGGGCATCTGCCCCCGGCATGGTGGTGGTGGCCTCCTTCTCCGTCGGAATGGTCGGCCTGGTGGTCTTGCCGTCTTGCGGCGGATCCTGCTAGTTTCTAGCGGGTGGCGTGTGGGTGCTGGCTCGATTTCAAATAAAGGAGGTGGTCATGGATCCCTCTCAAGCCAAGACGATGATCTGCCGGATTTTGGTCTCCATTGATCTGATTTTTGTGTCCGGAAGGCTCCGCCGGCGAACTCCATAAGTGCTATCATGTCGTGAGTTTGCTGGAAGGATTGAATTCGGTCGTACGCACAGATTCTTTCTATTTCTTCTCTATCCTTCTTCTCTGCCAACCCTATAGCTTACCTTATTGAATGCCTTGCACTTGCTTTCTCGTCTCAATCCGACGTTCTTCTTTCAACGTGTGAACCTATGAACTTCTCCAACGTTGTAGCTTTAGGTCAATCCCTAGTACCTTTCTTTACCAACCGAGATTACCCATCACTCGCCTTCCTACTACCTACTATAGTAAAGCTCCTGAAGCTGGAAAGTAACGAACGAAGTGAAAAACTAGAAAGTAACACTGCTTCATGGCCTTCGGGCGAATCCACACACGGATATCGAGTCAGTCTAGTGGCTCATGCTGCTTAATAGTGGAGGCGGGTAACAACTGCTCTTTCTTCTCAATCTTCCTGAAGAACAACGTGTAATAAGCAAGCACCAATGCAGCACTGAAGAAGACGATGCAGGCACCGATACAATTTTGTGAAAGTTTGAAATCAAAACTTAATCGGTCATGTCATGGCATGATAACAAAACTTCAAAAAATATTCGATACAATAAGAAACAAAATTTGGGAAATCCAAATACGAAAAGTAATAGCGTCCGGTTTTCTTTCAAGGGGATTAAGGCGTGTACAATCTTCCGGATGTAAAATATACCGACGATTGATGACCCACAAGTATAGGGGTGTATAGTAGTACTTTATATAAATAGGAGTGTCGATCCCAACGAGGAGAAGAAGGTGTTGACTAGTGGTATGGAGCAGGAAATCTCTGCAAATACTTAGTAAACGAATTTTTAGGTGTTTTCTAATAAAGAAAAGGAATAAAGTACAAGTAATAAAGACAACGAATAAATACAGCAAGTGGCCCAATCCTTTCTTAGCAAAGGACAAGCCGGTGAGAATGCTTATAGGGACCAAACGTCTCGAGGACACATGAGAATTCTGTCAAGTGTTTTTGCTTCAAATAGCTGAGTACCCTTCTTTGGTGTTGTAAGTGTTGTGTGTGTAAACCTGTGCTAATGTATCAACTTTACTTGGACTAATACATACTTGCGATTAAACCCCATGCAAGCATCCGCAACTACAGGAAAGCAATTAAGATATAAATCTAACCACAACCTTAAACTCTGAGATCCTACACTCCCTTGTGCAATGGTGTCCTAACGGGGTTCAGGTTTCTGTCACTCCGGCAACCCCACAATTAGTAGCCAAATACACAATGCATTCCCCTAGGCCCATAAATGGTGAAGTATCATGTAGTCGATGTTCACATGACACCACTAGAAGAATAGCACCACAACTTAAATACTAAACCATTGAATAATATCTCAACACAAATCCACTACTAACAACATGACTTCTCCCATGTCCTCAAGAACTAAACGAACTACTCACAAGATATCATATGGATCAAGATCAGAGATGATATAATGATGTATAACAATCTGAACATAAACAATAATCTAATGGTTCCACTCACAAGTATCAACTACATTAGTAATCAACATCGGGAAAGTTTCCCCTAAGAACTATGCAAGTATTCAACACAATTGTTATAGCGGGATAGAGTGGTGATGATGGTGCTGGTGGAGATGATGGTGTGGATGATGATGATGATCCCGATGAAGTCTAGCTTGACGATGGTGTTGATGGCGACGATCTCCCCTCTCCGGGAAGGAATTTCCTCGGCAGAAATCTGTCTGCCGGAGAGCTCTTTCTCTCTCGGTGTTTTCCGCCCCGCAGAGGCGGCAGAATCTTTCTGTGGTCGCTCCCCCAAGTATTAAGGTTCCGAGGAGAAGAAATAGGCAAGAGAGAGGAGCCAGAGGTGGGCCAGGTGGGCCACACCCCATGTAGGCACGGCCTAGGGGTGGCCCGTGTAGGGGTTCGTAGCATGGAGAACAAAAAATTTCTACCTCATACAAACAAACAAGCCAAGATCTATCTACTAGATTGTAGCAACGAGTCGATAGAATAACTCACCCTCGAAGATTCCAAAGTGTTTAACGAGAGCGGATTCTCGTGGGTGATGTAGTCATACTCTTGCCGATCTCAAGATCGTGTAGACGATCCTTCCGGCGCTGCGTTCCAGCAGCGCTTCCGCGGTCGGTCACACGTTCGGTACTCGATGAAGACCTTCCTCTCCCTTGTTCCAGCAGGCAGCGGAGGTTGTAGCACTCTCCTCGCGATTCCGGCAGCACGACGGCGTGGTACCGGAAGTAGAGGGGAGATCTCGCAGGGCTTCGCCTTAAGCCGGAGCGAGTATGGTGGACTATGAGAGAGGCCTCGGTGATCTAGGGTTTAGACGCACCAAGGAGAGAGGGCTAGGCCGGCGGCTAGGGTTTGCCCTAGGCGGCGGCAGCAGCATGAGGTGGTGGCGCCGGCGGCTTAGGGCTAGGGTTTGGAGAGGGCAAGGTGTAGGTCTTGGAGGGGCAGCCCTGCCCCTCCTTATATAGGTGGGAGGGCGCGGCCAAGGGGAGGGGAGTCCCTCCCCAACTCGGCCTCCTTGGCCGGCGGTGGAGGGAGAGGGACTTCCTCCCCAAGTAGGTTTCCTACTCTCCCTCCACCAAGCAAAATAGCCGTTTGACTTTTCAAATTGGCGTTTGACTTTTCAAACTAGGATTTGATTTATCCCTTTATTTTGCTCAGCGATGAGACCTAGTATATGATGCAACCATTCCAACTTGTTATGACACATTCATGTACCCTTCCCCTCCGGAGTGTCGGACATTCTGGAACCTTCTAGAACATTCCCGATGAAAACACCGGAAACATTCTCCAACCCGAAACAGGACTTTCCTTATATGAATCTTATTCTCCAGACCATTCCGGATATCCTCGTGATATCATGGATCCCATCCGAGACTCCGAACAACATTCGGTCTCTTACTCATCATTCCATAACTACTCAACAACATCTAATCCTTAAGTGTGTCTCCCTACGGTTCGTGAATTATGCGGACATGATCGAGACACTTCTCCGAACAATAACCAATAGAGGAATCTGGAAATTCATATGGCTCCCACATATTTCTACAATTACTTTGCGATCGAATGAACCACTTACATACGATACCAATTTCCCTTTGTCTCACGATAGTTTACTTATCCGAGGTTTTGATCGTCGGTATCTCTGCATACCTAGTTCAACCTCGTTACTGATAAGTACTCTTTTCTCGTTCCCGCGATATGTGATCCCTTGTGAGCTAGTCACATGCTTGCAAGCTAATTGGATGAAATTCCACCGAGAGGGCCCAGAGTATATCTATCTGTCATATGGATGGACAAATCCCACTCTTGATCCAAGTGTCTCAACTAATACTTTCCAAACACTCAATGCCACCTTTATAGCCACCCAGTTATGGTGTGGTGTTTGATGTCATCAAAGCATCCTTCCGGTGATGGTGATAAGCATGATCTCATGGCCGAAGGAATTAGGTTACTATGTATCAGAAAGCATATAGCAATTGAACTATTAAAATGACTTGATCTTTATGCTACACTTATCTATAGGAGTATGTCCATCATATCATTCTCCTAACGATATGATCTTGTTGTTAATAACATCTCAATGTTCATGATAGGGAAACCACAATCATTTATTAACCAACAAGCTAGTATTATAAAGAGGCTTTACCAGGGAGTCTAATTTAGTTTACAAATCACACAAGTATTAATGTTTCCTTGTTAATACTGTTATAGTATGAATGTAAACATTTATCATAAACACAAAGGTATAATAATAACTACATTTATTATTGCCTCTAGGGCATATCTCCAACAGTCTCTCACTTGCACTAGAGTCAACTAATCTAGATTACATGGTAATATACCGGACACCCATGGCAGTTTGGTGTTGGTCATGTTTTTCCCTCGGGAGAGGTTTAGTCAACGGATCCGCCACATTCAGATATGTGTGTACTTTGCAAATCTTTATGTCACCATCTTGGACATGTTCTCGAATAGCGTGGAAACGTAGCTTGATGTGCTTCAGCTTCTTGTGTGACCTTCGTTCTTGTGCATTGGCTATGGTGCCCATGTTATCACAGTAGATAGACATTGGGTCCAGCGCACTTGGAACCACACCGAGCTCTGTAATGAACTCCTTCATCCATATCTCTTCTTGTGAAGCCTCCGAAGCAGCTATGTATTCCGATTCAGTTGAAGATCTCGCCACAACGCTTTGCTTTGCACTCCTCCAGCTAACTGCTGCACCATTCAAAGTAAATACGTATCCAGACTGTGATTTAGAATCATCCGGATCGGTGTTCCAACTAGCATCGGTATAACCATTAACAACGAGTTGTTCATCACCTCCATAAGAAAGAACCATATCCTTAGTTCTTCTCAAGTACTTAAGGATGTTTTTGACCGCTGTCCAATGATCCAGTCCTGGATCACTTTGATACCTGCTAGTCAAACTAACAGCATATGCAATGTCGGGTCTAGTACATAGCATGGCATACATTAGAGATCCTATGGCTGAGGCATAGGGAGTTTTACTCATCCTTTCTCTATCTTCTGCCGTTGTTGGACTTTGAGTTTTACTCAAGGTAGTATTGGGCAACATGGGCAAGAACCCTTTCTTGCTATCTTCCATTCCAAACCTCTTTAGAACTTTGTCCAAATATGTACTTTATGACAATGATATTAGGCGTCTCGATCTATCTCTATAAATCTTTGTGCCTAATATATAAGCTGCTTCGCCAAGATCTTTCATTGAAAAACTATTATTCAAATATTCCTTGACACTATTAAGAAGGTCTACATCATTCCCAATCAACAATATGTCATCTACATATAGTATTAAGAATGCTACAGAGCTCCCACTCACTTTCTTGTAAATACAAGCTTCTCTATAAGTTTGTATAAAACCAAAACTTTTGATTACTTTATCAAAACGTTGATTCCAACTTCGGGATGCTTGCTTCAACCCATATATGGACCGTTGAAGTTTGCATACCTTGTTAGCATCTTTAGGATCGACAAAACCTTTGGGTTGCATCATATACAACTCTTCATCAATGTCTCCATTGAGGAACGCTGTTTTGACATCCATCTGCCATATCTCATAATCATAATATGCAGCGATTGCTAACATAATCCTCATAGACTTTAGCTTCGCTACTGGTGAGAAGGTCTCATCGTAGTCAACTCCTTGAATTTGTCGAAACCCTTTTGTGACAAGTCGATCTTTATAGACAGTAACATTACCATCAGCATCTGTTTTCTTCTTGAAAATCCATTTATTCTCGACAGCCTTCCGGCCATCCGGTAAGTCCACCAAAGTCCATACTTGGTTTTCGTACATGGATCCAATCTCGGATTTCATGGCTTCTTGCCATTTATTGGAATCTCGGCTCATCATCGCTTCCTCATATGTCGTGTAGAGGTCCCAACCTTTAATAAGGTAGAGATCCCTGTGTTTACAATGCTAGTCCCTGGATCAATAGCTAGCATCCACAGTTAAGATGTAATATCAAGAAACAAAGGTCATAATACAACTTTATAACCAGGAATAACATAATTTATTACATCTTATATAGCTCATTTGGCTATCACATTACATTGCAGCAGAAATCTATAAGCATGGGGTCCTTCATCTTCAAAGTGCCACAGGCAAACATGTTGGTTGTAGACTTGTAATCCTAATCAACACACTTAATATCAAACAAACCTGCAACATAACAAGTTGCAGCCACAAGGGTCAATACATTTGAATTGTATTGGCAAGTTTCACTACTATGTAGAATATAAGTGGATCCTAACATTACATGCATATTTGGCTAAGTAGGGTTTTAGGCTCATTTGCAGAAAGCAATAATATTTTTCCTATCTCTTTCAAAATCATTTTGATCTTTTGTCAAAATCTTTCTGAGCTCCTTGGTACACCCCAAGTGCTTCAAGTCTTTGTAAAAATCTTTTGAGCTCCTTGGTACACCCCAAGTGCTTCAAGTCTTTTGTTGTCACTTTCAAGTTTTACTTTTATAAATTGGAATGTCGAGATTTCCCATAGCTCCAGGCCTTAGTTGCTCAGTATTGTCCATAACCGGGGACACGGCTAAGTACTTAGATTTTTATCTTCTACAGAAGTTGTACACTTTACCCACATGACACAATCTCATCTTGTTGCCACCAGTGACCGCTGGATAAGTACTCACCAAGATGGAGTACTGGCAGATTGAGAATGTGACGAAGTCTTTCCATAGGGTCCTCCCATACACAATGCTAGCTTGTCTTCAGGCACCAATGTAGGGTTCCTAGTTCCCTCATTCCAGTAACCTGAAGGGCCAATGCATGGGTGTTCCACAATGTAATTGACTAAGCCAGTGCCCATTTAGCATGTGGCTATACACGGAAGCCACTGTTCGAGAAACATGTTCAATCTCTAAGTCCCTGGGTGGTTTTCTTTTGGTGCACACACAAAAAGAGATTGCCATATAAACATGGTTCCTTTTTTTGCCACCTTGTCCAAAACTTGAGTATCCTTGTCCACCCAGGTGGTTCATTGAGTACTTGTTTTATTATATAAAACACAAGTCTTTTCAATACTTATCATAATCTCAACATGTATCTCATCTCAATATATAAAGCAGGGCTAAGCATATTACAACTACATTGTTTTCACTAAGGAATGTATAAGGGTATCCTATTAGGATTTAGCATAGCAAAATATAGTAGTCCTTATCATGCATGTTTCAAAATCCACTAAGTGTAATGAAAATAGTAGGACTTAGATGATAGTGTCACTTACCTTTTTGGTAGAGGATGTTGGTTCACTTCTTGATCTTGCTAAAATCACACTCTTCTATCTTCACTACAAATCAATCAAGCAAACACAAATTCAACTAGCATTCCAACCAATATTCAAACAAATTATGCACACATACAAAAATAGAAGCAAAGTTATGCATGCAAGCATGCAAAAGATAGTTTTATTTGCAAAGGTGTTTTCTACTAGGCTCTAAACATTGTAAAGTCCAAATTGGTCATTTTCTAAAGTGGTAAAACCATTTGCTAAAGGGTTTTATTTATAAGCCATTTCTTAAATCAAATCATTATTTTATGTAGTGGAAAATGTTTTTAGCAAAGCAACAATTTTATATTGTTCACCAAACAAGTTGTTAATTCACAAAACTTGGTTTTTTAGGGTCAATAGGTTTGAATCAAAACATTTTCCAAAGGTTTTACCCAAAATCATTTCCGTAGTAAAATCAATATTTTTATTTGACTAGAAATGGGCTAATTCAATTATTCAATCCTAATCTTCACAAAATACATTTTTAAATCCATAAGTTGGTTCCTAGGGTCAGTAGGTTCACAACAAACCAATTTGCAAAGATTTCATCCTCAAAACTTTTTGGAATAATTTTTATAACCTAAACAAGCATACACAAGTTTTTGCAAAACACACAATTTAACAGAAGCTTTTTACTAAAAAAATGGCATGGTTGGATAGGGCTTGCTTTTCTGAATCCATTGATATAAAGTTTGCAAATTTTGGACGTGTGGATCAAAAGTTATGAGGTTTACAAATTTGCATATCAATCTGATTCCAAAATTTGTTTTAAATCGAACTGGTGCCACGCGGCGTGATATTACTGGCTGATACCGGTTTGCACGGATCGGCCTCTCTGGATCGTTGGATCTAAGTGTGATCGTGTGGCACAGAGGCAACCATACCCCTTCGTTTAAGTTTTCTTTCCTATCCGCTAGATCGAGATCGAACGGCTACAATCAACTTGCCACTAACTGGCGGCGCGACGACGGTGGCGTGCGGCGGCGGTGCTCTGCTAGCGGCGGACCTAGCGACAGAGGAAGCAAAGAAGGAAACGGGGGTGCTCACCGTGCTCGCGAGGTCGAGGTGATGCTCAACGCGTGGTCAGCTTGGCAAGGGGCGCTCAGACGCGACGAGGATTCCTCGCCGGAGTGGGTGGCGGCGTCAGGCGGCTCTGGAGTTCGTCGAGGGCGACGTTGCGGTTCACCCCGAGGAAAAACAAGGACACGGTTAGACGCGTACAGTCCTGGGGTTCACGTGAGCATGATTGAGAGGGCTCGGGGCGGTCTGGCTTACCAGGGGGAGGTCGCCGGAGTTGCTTGCAGGCGGTGGCGCTCAGGTTGTTGTCGAAGCCGAGGCTCTGGGGCGAGCGCGGGCGAACGAGAGACACTGGCAGGTGCGCGCTGGTCTGAGGAGCAAGCTCGCGTGCTTGGGAAGGCGAGGCGAGGCTGGACGGCGCCGGAATTCACTTGAAAATCTCGTCGGAGCAGTGGCGGTGTGGGGGCGAATTGGGGCAGCCTAGAGGCAGCGAGGGAGAGGTGAGTGAGGGGAAATGACGAGGAGAGGGAGGCGTTTAAGGGAGCGTGGTCTCTGGGAGAATTAAGCCTGTAATCAATGCAAATTTAATCGAAATCAATCGCGGCAGAGCGACGTTGAGGGAGGAGGAAACGGCCGGCGTGTTCAACGCGGGGAGGAAGACGGTGACGTGGCTCTGTGGGACATGCCTGTCAGCGAGAAAGGGAGAGAGGGAGAGGGTCCACTCGTCGGTGTCTGCGCGGGTGCGAGAATGAGTGAAAAACGATTCGCGCGTGGGGGAAGCAGCTGGGCTAGAACTAGGCTTGCTCGGCCAGACGAGTTGGGCTGAGTCCTTTAGCATTTTTTTGTACTAAAACTTTTTCCTTTTTCCAATTGATTTTCTGTTTTGAATTTCAATCAACCAATTCAAACAACAATCAATTCAAAACTCCTCCAAACTTTGCATTGAGTTTTGGTTCTGTTTAATAACAATATTCCAAGTCCCAAAATAAAATAATATTTTTATTTTAGGGTCCATTAATAATTAAATGACTAAACCTTAATCATTTAATTCAAATAGGATTTGTTTTATTAAAATCTTTGTTTTTGAAAACTAAAAATAAAACCAAAAACACTTTAGCTTTTATTTGAGAATATAAAATACTTAGTAAACTTGTTTAAAATAATTTAACAAGTTTTGATGTTTTAATTAAAATGGTAAACCCCTTTATTTTAATAAAATTGGTTTATTAATAAACTCTCATTATTTTATTTAAATAAACCTTTACTCTTTTATTCAAAGCAAAACATTTTATTTCAAAAGCTTGGCCAAGGTTTAATTTGGCTCTATAAAAATAGTCTTTATTTATATTTCTACCTTTTCATTTGAAAACCATATCTTTTTATTAAATATCCAAAAATAGTATTTCTACTTATTTAAAATTTTCTTTATTGATTGTTTATCTTTTCAAATCCTTTTAGGATTTGTTTGATCAAATAGGTTTGAAGGTTTCCAATTGGAATCAAAAAGTTTCTTCTCACCCTGAAAATCAACAAAGTTTTATTTTATTCATTTATTTTTCACATAACAAGATTTGGAAAATCTTGGGATGTGACATGCTACCACCCTTAAAATAAATCTAGTCCCGAGATTTGGGAAGGCTAGGGTTACAAGTTGACTCAAAGCATCTAGGGTACTACCACCCTTAAAAAATTTCCAACTAGATTACATATTGGCTTGCTTGGGATCTTGGGGAAGCTTCTCTGGGCAAACATCTGCATAGTGTCCTTTGTTTCCACATTTGAAACATGTGACAAGGCTGAGATCCTTCATAGGATTGTTTATCTTGTTCTTCATCTTTTCTGGACATTTGCTTGCATAATGTCCTTGGTTACCACAGTTGTAACATGTGATAAGTTTGAGTTCTTCACGTATCTCTTGTGGACAGGTTGCTGCATAATGGCCTAGCTCTTTGCAGTTGTTGCACCATACTTGGCCAATCTCCTTATACTTCTGTTTCTCTGGACATTCACTAGAATATTGACCCATTTCTTTACAATGATTACATTGCACATGGCTTTTGTCCTTCTTTTTCTTGGGTTTCTCCAAAGCTAGGAGTGCCTCTAGTTCATGTTCTTCATATGTTATCTCATAGGTAGGAATGTCTACTGGTTTCTTTGACCTTCTATTGCTCCTTGGATAATTCATATGCTTCTTCTTTGGTCCTTTGAATTGGGTTGTATTGCATGGAGGTACAAGTGGAGATTTTCCTTTGTCCTCGTCCTTCTTGGTAGAGTTGGCTCCTTCTGGATAGTTTGCAATCAGTTGTTGCACTCCACCTTGTTTACTTTGTTCAACTATGGAATAGATGGGGCATTGGATAGGGACATGATTATTTCCTTCACATAGGAAACAAGTAGCTTGAGAAGTGGGACATTGGCCTACTGGATGTTTCTCTTCACAGTTAGGGCATTGATCTCCATGCTCCTTGGAAGTGTGATCCTTGTCTCCACAAATATTGCAAGCTTTGGTTCCTTCTAGAATAACATCTTTGTCATCTTTGTTGTCACAAACACCTTTGGAAGAGTTGCCTTCCATGTTGATCATTTGATCTGTCACCTTATGCAACATTTGGGCTTGGGTTTCCAAAAATCCTTGCAGGGTTGGATCTTCCCCACTGGTGTTGGCTATGAATTGAGCTGTCATTTGGTTCAACTGGTTTTGGGTTGCTATGAGTTCTCTCATGTTGTCCTCTTGGTTGTTGGTGTCATCAACCTTGATGTTGGAGTCTCTTGGAGTAGTCATCTGTTTGGGTTGAATTGAGATTAGAATAAGCAAAATATATCTAAGGAAATAATTCTAATCACACACATCACATTTCACACAAGCAATGTGCAAGCATTTACAAACAAACATTCCACTAAAACCACAAGTTCCAAGCATATTTTTAGGCAACCAAAAATATTTTTGTTACACCACATAAGTTGGTGGGTTTGGCTTAAACTAAATATGGTGGTCCATCTATATGGTTCACTTGTGATCTTTCCTTCCTCCTTTTTGGTTGTTTCATCCTGCATGAGATCATGGTTTCCTTGGGAAATCTCTTGGTCACAAAACTTCAAAGGTGATGAGGGCTCCTTCTAAGTTGTGTTTCCTTAGTCTCGAAATCTTGAGCAAGATTTCTTGTCTCCCTTGTCCTTAGTGATATCCAAGGTTGAAGTCCTTGGTGAAAATGCTGAAGATGTTGAAGTCATTAGAGTTGGAGATGTTGAAGTCATTAGAGTTGAAGATGTTGAAGTCATTAGAGTTGAAGAAGTCCTTAGCTCATGGTGAAGTCTTTGGCCATGGGGTAGGTTTGTCCATCAAGTTGAAGTAGAAGAGATGTAGAGTTGAAACCAAAATGGTTGAGGAAAGAGTTTACAAAGATTGTTTGTAAATAAGTTTTGGAACAAATACAACTCCTATTTTTCTAAGGGGTTTTGTTCAATCCTAGGTTTACAAATCCTACAGGCAACACAATGCTCTGATACCATCTGTAGAGGTCCCAACCTTTAATAAGGTAGAGATCCCTGTGTTTACAATGCTAGTCCCTGGATCAATAGCTAGCATCCACAGTTAAGATGTAATATCAAGAAACAAAGGTCATAATACAACTTTATAACCAGGAATAACATAATTTATTACATCTTACATAGCTCATTTGGCTATCACATTACATTGCAGCAGAAATCTATAAGCATGGGGTCCTTCATCTTCAAAGTGCCATAGGCAAACATGTTGGTTGTAGACTTGTAATCCTGATCAACACACTTAACATCAAACAAACCTGCAACATAACAAGTTGCAGCCACAAGGGTCAATACATTTGAATTGTATTGGCAAGTTTCACTACTATGTAGAATATAAGTGGATCCTAACATTACATGCATATTTGGCTAAGTAGGGTTTTAGGCTCATTTGCAGAAAGCAATAATATTTTTCCTATCTCTTTCAAAATCATTTTGATCTTTTGTCAAAATCTTTCTGAGCTCCTTGGTACACCCCAAGTGCTTCAAGTCTTTGTCAAAATCTTTTGAGCTCCTTGGTACACCCCAAGTGCTTCAAGTCTTTTGTTGTCACTTTCAAGTTTTACTTTTATAAATTGGAATGTCGAGATTTCCCATAGCTCTAGGCCTTAGTTGCTCAGTATTGTCCATAACCGGGGACACGGCTAAGTACTTAGATTTTTATCTTCTACAGAAGTTGTACACTTTACCCACATGACACAATCTCATCTTGTTGCCACCAGTGGCCGCTGGATAAGTACTCACCAAGATGGAGTACTGGCAGATTGAGAATGTGACGAAGTCTTTCCATAGGGTCCTCCCATACACAATGCGAGATTGTCTTCAGGCACCAATGTAGGGTTCCTAGTTCCCTCATTCCAGTAACCTGAAGGGCCAATGCATGGGTGTTCCACAATGTAATTGACTAAGCCAGTGCCCATTTAGCATGTGGCTGTACACGGAAGCCACTGTTCGAGAAACATGTTCAATCTCTAAGTCCCTAGGTGGTTTTCTTTTGGTGCACACACAAAAAGAGATTGCCATATAAACATGGTTCCTTTTGTTGCCACCTTGTCCAAAACTTGAGTATCCTTGTCCACCCAGGTGGTTCATTGAGTACTTGTTTTATTATATAAAACACAAGTCTTTTCAATACTTCTCATAATCTCAACATGTATCTCATCTCAATATATAAAGCAGGGCTAAGCATATTACAACTACATTGTTTTCACTAAGGAATGTATAAGGGTATCCTATTAGGATTTAGCATAGCAAAATATAGTAGTCCTTATCATGCATGTTTCAAAATCCACTAAGTGTAATGAAAATAGTAGGACTTAGATGATAGTGTCACTTGCCTTTTTGGTAGAGGATGTTGGTTCACTTCTTGATCTTGCTAAAATCACACTCTTCTATCTTCACTACAAATCAATCAAGCGAACACAAATTCAACTAGCATTCCAACCAATATTCAAACAAATTATGCACACATACAAAAATAGAAGCAAAGTTATGCATGCAAGCATGCAAAAGATAGTTTTATTTGCAAAGGTGTTTTCTACTAGGCTCTAAACATTGTAAAGTCCAAATTGGTCATTTTCTAAAGTGGTAAAACCATTTGCTAAAGGGTTTTATTTATAAGCCATTTCTTAAATCAAATCATTATTTTATGTAGTGGAAAATGTTTTTAGCAAAGCAACAATTTTATATTGTTCACCAAACAAGTTGTTAATTCACAAAACTTGGTGTTTTGGGGTCAGTAGGTTTGAATCAAAACATTTTCCAAAGGTTTTACCCAAAATCATTTCCGTAGTAAAATCAATATTTTTATTTGACTAGAAATGGGCTAATTCAATTATTCAATCCTAATCTTCACAAAATACATTTTTAAATCCATTAGTTGGTTCCTAGGGTCAGTAGGTTCACAATAAACCAATTTGCAAAGATTTCATCCTCAAAAACTTTTTGGAATAATTTTTATAACCTAAACAAGCATACACAAGTTTCTGCAAAAACACACAATTTAACAGAAGCTTTTTACTAAACAAATGGCATGGTTGGATAGGGATTGCTTTTCTGAATTCATTGATATAAAGTTTGCAAATTTTGGACGTGTGGATCAAAAGTTATAAGGTTTACAAATTTGCATATCAATCTGATTCCAAAATTTGTTTTAAATCGAACTGGTACCACGCGGCGTGATATTACTAGCTGATTCCGGTTTGCACGGATCGGCCTCTCTGGATCGTTGGATCTAAGTGTGATCGTGTGGTGCAGAGGCAACCATACCCCTTCGTTTAAGTTTTCTTTCCTATCCGCTAGATCGAGATCGAACGGCTACAATCAACTTGCCACTAACTGGCGGCGCGACGACGGTGGCGTGCGGCGGCGGCGCTCTGCTAGCGGCGGACCTGGCGACAGAGGAAGCAAAGAAGGAAACGGGGGTGCTCACCGTGCTCGCGAGGTCGAGGTGATGCTCAACGCGTGGTCAGCTTGGCAAGGGGCGCTCAGACGCGACGGGGATTCCTCGCCGAAGTGGGTGGCGGCGTCAGGCGGCTCTAGAGTTCGTCGAGGGCGACGCTGCGGTTCACCCCGAGGAAAAACAAGGACACGGTTAGACGCGTGCAGTCCTAGGGTTCACGTGAGCATGATTGAGAGGGCTCGGGGCGGTCTGGCTTACCAGGGGGAGGTCGCCGGAGTTGCTTGCAGGCGGTGGCGCTCAGGTTGTTGTCGAAGCCGAGGCTCTGGAGCGAGCGCGGGCGAACGGGAGACACTGGCAGGTGCGCGCTGGTCTGAGGAGCAAGCTCGCGTGCTTGGGAAGGCGAGGCGAGGCTGGACGGCGCCGGAATTCACTTGAAAAGCTCGTCGGAGCAGTGGCGGTGTGGGGGCGAATTGGGGCAGCCTAGAGGCAGCGAGGGAGAGGTGAGTGAGGGGAAATGACGAGGAGAGGGAGGCGTTTAAGGGAGCGTGGTCTCTGGGAGAATTAAGCCTGTAATCAACGCGAATTTAATCGAAATCAATCGCGGCAGAGCGACGTTGAGGGAGGAGGAAACGGCCGGCGTGTTCAACGCGGGGAGGAAGACGGTGACGTGGCTCTGTGGGACATGCTTGTCAGCGAGAAAGGGAGAGAGGGAGAGGGTCCACTCGTCGGTGTCTGCGCGGGTGCGAGAATGAGTGAAAAACGATTCGCGCGTGGGGGAAGCAGCTAGGCTAGAACTAGGCTTGCTGGGCCAGACGAGTTGGGCTGAGTCCTTTAGCATTTTTTTTGTACTAAAACTTTTTCCTTTTTCCAATTGATTTTCTGTTTTGAATTTCAATCAACCAATTCAAACAACAATCAATTCAAAACTCCTCCAAACTTTGCATTGAGTTTTGGTTCTGTTTAACAACAATATTCCAAGTCCCAAAATAAAATAATATTTTTATTTTAGGGTCCATTAATAATTAAATGACTAATCCTTAATCATTTAATTCAAATAGGATTTGTTTTATTAAAATCTTTATTTTTGAAAACTAAAAATAAAACCAAAAACACTTTAGGTTTTATTTGAGAATATAAAATACTTGGTAAACTTGTTTAAAATAATTTAACAAGTTTTGATGTTTTAATTAAAATGGTAAACCCCTTTATTTTAATAAAATTGGTTTATTAATAAACTCTCATTATTTTATTTAAATAAACCTTTACTCTTTTATTCAAAGCAAAACATTTTATTTCAAAAGCTTGGCCAAGGTTTAATTTGGCTCTATAAAAATAGTCTTTATTTATATTTCTACCTTTTCATTTGAAAACCAAATCTTTTTATTAAAGATCCAAAAATAGTATTTCTACTTATTTAAAATTTTCTTTATTGATTGTTTATCTTTTAAAATCCTTTTAGGATTTGTTTGATCAAATAGGTTTGAAGGTTTCCAATTGGAATCAAAAAGTTTCTTCTCACCCTGAAAATCAACAAAGTTTTATTTTATTCATTTATTTTTCACATAACAAGATTTGGAAAATCTTGGGATGTGACATGTCGCATGGTCATCGGTGTTGTCCACCAAGATGACGCTCATAACGGGATCATACCAATCAGGAGTGGTACGAGTTCTCGTTGACCTGCGAGGTTCTGTAGCAACTACAACCGAAGTTTCATGATCATCATCATTAGCTTCCTCTCTTATTGGTGCAGGCACCACAGGAACTTCTTCCGGTGCTGCGCTACTCGCAAGTTCGAGAGAAGGTTCGACAACCTCATCGAGTTCTACTTTCCTTCCAGTCACTTCTTTCGAGAGAAATTCCTTCTCTAGAAAGGATCCATTCTTGGCAACGAAGATTTTTGCCATCGGATCTATGATAGAAAGTATACCCAATAGTTTCCTTTGGGTATCCTATGAAGACGCATTTTTCCGCTTTGGGTTCAAGCTTGTCCGGCTGTAACTTCTTTACATAGGCTTCGCAACCCCAAACTTTAAGGAACGACAATTTAGGTTTCTTCCCAAACCATAATTCATACGGTGTCGTTTTAACGGATTTAGATGGTGCCCTATTTAAAGTGAATGTGGCTGTTTCTAATGCATAACCCCAAAATGATAGCGGTAAATCTGTAAGTGACATCATAGAACGAACCATATCTAAGAGAGTTCGATTACGATGTTCGGATACACCATTACGCTGTGGTGTTCCCGGCGGTGTCAATTGTGAAAGTATTCCGCATTTCTTCAAATGCTAGCCAAACTCGTAACTTAGATATTCACCTCCACGATCAGATCGTAGAAATTTAATCTTCTTGTTACGTTGATTCTCCACCTCACTTTGAAATTCCTTAAACTTCTCGAAAGTTTCGGACTTATGTTTCATGAAATAGATATACCCATATCTACTCAAGTCATCTGTGAAGGTAAGAACATAACGATAACCACCGCGCGATGCTACACTCATTGGACCACACACATCGGTATGTATGATTTCCAATAAGTCCGTAGCTCGCTCCATCATGAAAATGGAGTCTTAGTCATTTTACCCATCAGACATGCTTCGCATCTTTCAAGTGATTCAAAATCAAGTGATTCAAGAAGTCCATCGGAATGGAGTTTCTTCATACGCTTCACTCCAATGTGATCAAGACGACAGTGCCACATATAGGTCGAGTTATCGCTCAATTTCAAACGTTTAGCTTCAATGTTATTAATATGTGTATTTCCACTATCGAGATTCAATAAGAATAGACCATCTATCAAAGGTTCATGTGCATAAAACATATTACTCATATAAATCGAACAACCATTATTCTCGGACTTAAACAAGTAACCGTCTCGCAATAAACAAGATCCCGATATAATGTTCATGCTTAACGCAGGCACCAAATAACAATTATTTAAGTATAAAATTAATCCCGATGGTAGATGAAGAGGTAGCGTGCCGACCGCGATCACATCAACCTTCTATCCATTTCCAACATGCATCGTCACCTCGTTCTTCGCTAGCTTCCGTTTATTCTGCAGCACCTGTTTCGAGTTACAAATATGAGCAACCGAACCAGTATCAAATACCCAGGCACTACTACGAGTACTAGTGAGATACACATCAATAACATGTATATCGGATATACCTTTCTTCTTGATGTTGCCGTTCTTCAAATCCGCCAAGTACTTTGGGCAATTCCGCTTCCAGTGACCTTCTCCCTTGCAGTAAAAGCACTCAGTATCAGGCTTAGGTCCAGCCTTGGTCTTCTTCATCGGTGCGGTAATTTTCTTACCACCCTTCTTGAAGTGTCTCTTTTTCTTAGACTTGCCTTTCTTGAATTTGGTGGTCTTATTGACCATCAACACTTGGTGCTCTTTCTTGATCTCCGCTTCTGTAGATTTTAACATGGAGAAGAGTTCTGGCAACTGCTTGTTCATGCTTTGCATATTGTAGTTCATCACAAAGTTCTTGTAACTTGGTGGTAGTGATTGGAGGACACGGTAAATCCCCAAAGCATTAGGAATCACTATACCCAAGCTTTGAAGTTTGTTTGCGTGCCCAGACATCTTAAGCACATGCTCACTGACGGAGCTGCCCTCTTCTATCTTGTAGTTAAAGAACTTTTCAGAAGCCTCATAGCTCTCAACTGCCGCGTGAGTCTCAAATATCAGTTTGAGTTCACGGACAATATCATGTGGGTCTGAATTCTCAAACCTTTTCTGAAGCTCCGATTCCAAACCATACAAGATAGCACACTGAACTGTGGAGTACTGATTCTTCCGAGCGAGGTAAACATTCTTTACTTCATCGCTAGCATCAGCTGCAGGCGGGTCACCCAGCGGTGCATCCAGCACATAGGTCAAATTACCAGCATTGAGGACAATCCTCAAATTGCGGAACCAATCCGCGAAGTTTCTTCCATTGTTTTTCAACTTTTCTTTCTCTAGAAATGCATTAAAATTGATGGTAGGGGCCACCATTGATCTACAACATATTTGCAATAGTTTAGACTAAGTTTATGACAAATTGAGTTCTAATTAATAGTTAAATTAATCTAGGTGAACTCCCACTCAAAAAAATATCCCTCACATTGTTTTAGTGATCACACGAACCAAATCCACCACATCAAAACCGATCACCACGAGAGTTGATGTAGCTTCAATGGCGAACAATCGACATGTTCCTCATATCTACTATATGATTCATGCTTTACCTTTCGGTGATCCGTGTTCCGAGACCATGTCTATACATGCTAGGCTCGTCAAGATCAAACCTTAGCTTCCGCATGAGCAAATCTGGCTTGCTCATGTTGTATACACTTGCAGAATCTAACACACCCGATCATCACGTGGTGCTTCGAAACAACAAGCTTTAGCAACGGTGCTTACTATGGATGAACACTTTAGAACTTGAAATTTATGTGCATGAGGGATCATCTTATAATGCTACCGTCGTTAACTAAGCAATACAAGATGCATAAAGGATTAACATCACATGCAATTCATAATATGTGATATGATATGGCCTTTCTTCTTTGTGCTTCCGATCTCCATCTTCAAGCACGAACATGATCTCCATCATCACCGGCATTGCATCAAGGTCAATGACGCTGCTCCATGGTTGTCGTCCACCAGCTTCAACTATTACAACTACTTTGAATAGACACGCGGGTCGTAACAGAAATTAAAGACAACCATATGGCTCCTGCCGGTTGCCAACTTACAATAAGGAACATTGCATACATCAAATATAATCACAATCATGGCCATATCACATCACAGCACACCCCTGCAAAACAAAGTTAGACGCCTCTAATTTCTTTGCATATTTTACGTGGTTTGGGGATTTCAATAAGTGTCCATCTAACTTACGAACAAGAACCACAACATTGATGTTTGAACTATCAAGTGCCCGTTGTAAATTGGATCTATACTATAATGGGAGAGACAGACACCCGCAAAGCCACTTACGCAATACAAGTTGCATGTTGAGCGTGGAGCAAGTCTCATGAACGATGTCATGTAAGGTTAGCCCGGGCCGCTTCATCCCATCATACCGCAAGATGCAAAGTACACAAGAAGCAATTGATAATAAAAGCACCACCGCCCACAATGACCATTGTGTTCTACTCGTGCAACAGATCTACATATAGACACGGCTCTGATACCAAAGTAGGGGTTCGTAGCATGGAAAACAAAAAATTTCTACCGCATACAAACAAACAAGCCAAGATCTATCTACTAGATTGTAGCAACGAGTCGATAGAATAACTCACCCTCGAAGATTCCAAAGTGTTTAACGAGAGCAGATTCTCGTGGGTGATGTAGTCGTACTCTTGTCGATCTCAAGATCGTGTAGACGATCCTTCCGGCGTTGCATTCCGGCAGCGCTTCTGCAGTCGGTCACATGTTCGGTACTCGATGAAGACATTCCTCTCCCTTGTTCCAGCAGGCAGCGGAGGTTGGAGCACTCTCCTCGCGATTCCGGCAGCACGACGACGTGGTACCGGAAGTAGATGGGAGATCTCGCAGGGCTTCGCCTTAAGCCGGAGCGAGTATGGTGGCCTATGAGAGAGGCCTCGGTGATCTAGGGATTATATGCACCAAGGAGAGATGTCTAGGCCGGCGGCTAGGGTTTTCCCTAGGCGGCGGCAGCAGCATGAGGTGGTGGCGCCGACGGCTTAGGGCTAGGGTTTGGAGAGGGCAAGGTGTAGGTCTTGGAGGGGCAGCCCTGCCCCTCCTTATATAGGTGGGAGGGCGCGGCCAAGGGGAGGGGAGTCCCTCCCCAACTCGGCCTCCTTGGCCGGCGGTGGAGGGAGAGGGACTTCCTCCCCAAGTAGGTTTCCTACTCTCCCTCCACCAAGCAAAATAGCCGTTTGACTTTTCAAATTGGCGTTTGACTTTTCAAACTAGGATTTGATTTATCCCTTTATTTTGCTCAGCGATGAGACCTAGTATATGATGCAACCATTCCAACTTGTTATGACACATTCATGTACCCTTCCCCTCCGGAGTGCCGGACATTCTGGAACCTTCTAGAACATTCCCGATGAAAACACCGGAAACATTCTCCAACCCGAAACAGGACTTTCCTTATATGAATCTTATTCTCCAGACCATTCCGGATATCCTCGTGATATCCTGGATCCCATCCGAGACTCCGAACAACATTCGGTCTCTTACTCATCATTCCATAACTACTCAACAACATCTAATCCTTAAGTGTGTCTCCCTACGGTTCGTGAATTATGCGGACATGATCGAGACACTTCTCCGAACAATAACCAATAGAGGAATCTGGAAATTCATATGGCTCCCACATATTTCTATGATTACTTTGCGATCGAATGAACCACTTACATATGATACCAATTTCCCTTTGTCTCACGATAGTTTACTTATCCGAGGTTTTGATCGTCGGTATCTCTGCATACCTAGTTCAACCTCGTTACTGATAAGTACTCTTTTCTCGTTCCCGCGATATGTGATCCATTGTGAGCTAGTCACATGCTTGCAAGCTAATTGGATGAAATTCCACCAAGAGGGCCCAGAGTATATCTATCTGTCATATGGATGGACAAATCCCACTCTTGATCCATGTGTCTCAACCAATACTTTCCAAACACTCAATGCCACCTTTATAGCCACCCAGTTACGGTGTGGTGTTTGATGTCATCAAAGCATCCTTCCGGTGATGGTGATAAGCATGATCTCATGGTCGAAGTAATTAGGTTACTATGTATCAGAAAGCATATAACAATTGAACTATTAAAATGACTTGATCTTTATGCTATGCTCATCTATAGGATTATGTCCATCATATCATTCTCCTAACGATATGATCTTGTTGTTAATAACATCTCAATGTTCATGATAGGGAAACCACAATCATTTATTAACCAACAAGCTAGTATTATAAAGAGGCTTTACGAGGGACTCTAATTTAGTTTACAAATCACACAAGTATTAGTGTTTCCTTGTTAATACTATTATAGTATGAACGTAAACATTTATCATAAACACAAGATATAATAATAACTACATTTATTATTGCCTCTAGGGCATATCTCCAACAACCCGCACTTGGGGGTGTGGGCCCCCTATGGCCCATCTCCGCCTACCCTTCTGCCATTCTTCGTCTTCTGGGAAAATATGATTTTTCCATAATTTTTCTGGTATTTTTCTGATCTTTGCGAAATTGCATCAAAACACCTCTTTTTCCATCAGAATCCTGACTTCGGTAGTTCATCCTCCAAGAATCATCCAACATGCAAAAAACAGATGAAAAGATATAAGTAACACCTCTTAATATGAAATATATAAATGAATAGAGGCAAATTATGATATGGAATGGTGATGCAAATTGGACGTATCAATTCCCCCCAAGCTTAGACCTTTGCTTGTCTCCCAGCGAAAACTGAGCTCAGTAAACATGTCCACAGGTTTATGGAGTGAAGTGTCGGTAAAAGAATACAGACAAGAAGCATCACACTTACCATTGCATAAATCATAGAAGAAAACAACTCACATGATTCCATCTTCCTCCGCTCCGGCCGAGCTTTGCCACACATCGATTCATCCCCTCCGATGTGTCCCAGTCTTCTTCGACAGTCCCTGTAGCTTCATGTAACATCCCAGCATTAGAGCTTAGAAATAAGCTGAACCCAGGTGTGTGCATTGCATTCATGCATAGAAAATCCGAATAATTTTCGCGCTTTTGAACAAAACTTTTCAAAGTGATTGAAGATTCTCTCAACTTGATGGAATTAAAGTAGATCATCAAGTTGACTGCGATAAGTTTCAATATGACCTTTGCTAAAACCTTATTTTGGGTAAGCATGATTTGATCTAAGGGTAGATAAAATGTAATAAAATTAAACCCTAATACATTACTTAAATGATTTATATTTGATCCTTAGGTGATCATATCATAGTATTCATTACAACAACTCATGAATACCAAGTTATAAAAATAGCTTAAGTAATAGGAATGTAACAACTAAATCTTAATCTCATCTACTTATACCATGAACATCATGGTAATACAATCTTAACTATTTAGTGAGTTAGAGTAGGAAAGGAATCAATTCAAGATCATTCACCATATATATTTATTCCATGTCAATACTTATGGAAACCTATCTTAATATCTGTTGTTCATCAATGTTGACAAATCAACTATTGAATTCTTAATCTATCAGCTCTTGACCATATCATAGCATTCACTTAAGGTCTATAAATAAATAAGTAAGAAGGGGTAAATAGTAATGCTAGATTTGAATATCATCTATAGGATGGGAGAGTTGGAAGAGAATAAGATCAATGTGATAATTGATGGCGTTAACTCGCTCCTGTAATGATAGAAGAGTTATTTGGAATATATAATCATATGGTGATAAAGAAGATTACAAGGATGAATCCTGAAGATAGTTACCAGGGGTAATCCTATTGGATCAAGTAGGTATAGTCAATGAATAACATCTCTTAGTGAAATAGAGTTAAACATAAGATAATTATACAACTGTAATGTTGTATGAATGAAAGCCTTGGTTAGCCAACTGGAAACCTAAGCCATAAGTAATCAAAGGATTATAATGATCATGCTTTAGTCACCAAGATTGAATGCTTATATCATGTATAAGTGACATTGGTGGATAGAACATGATTGAACCCTAGTATAGATATGTCATTCTAGGTTAGCCATGACAAGACACATTAATATAATGTGAGGTTGTAGTATTAGATACTGGAGTTAAGTAGAGACAAGATAGTATGATTAAGATGATGTTAGAGCAACATTGGATTAAAGAAGTAGTATTTTCCTCTTTGGAAATACTAAGCACTTGAGGTGAAGTAGGATTTGATGTATACATCTATTGAAGTAATATTAGTGAAGGGTGATTAAGGAAGAGTATGAAAGTAGTTAGAAGTAACCACTTGTTGGATTGGTGGTTATCAACAGTAGAGTGGCTGATATAACCAAGTATGGATATGAGAAGATTATGAAAGCTTCAGTGTCAAGCTCGTTGGATTTATAAGTGGATTTAGAAGAATAAAAGGTGGATAATAATATTCTTGTGAAGTAAAGCTCATCATGTTAACACATGGTGATGGATGAGAAGAAGTAGTATATCTAGGAAAGGAATTCCTTAATTAGAAGTCCAGGAGATTGTGAATTATGGAATATAGGAATTCTTGGTAAACACTAAAACCTAAATCTTTAACCAAACATAGTATCCATTTCGTCTGATTGATCTATCATCTTATTTACACAAAGCTTTATAGGAATATTTTCCTATAGCAAATCACTCAAGCATATCTTTGACACTTTCAAACCTCTAAATCATGTGTATCGCATAAATGGAAATTACTATAAACCATTATGCCCAATATTATATCCATATATCAATCACACTTAAGCAAGTAAGTGAATAACTAGTTCCAGAAAAGAACTATGCATATTCTAAATAAGAAGGGTGGTTAGGATTCACCTGCTATTAGATTTTGAGTAATAGAATTCACCATTCTAAGAACCTTAATAACTAACTCCTATTATATAATGATTGTTATATAATAATAAAGATGGATTCAAGCTTTGCATATCTTTAGCTATCTTAAACCATTCTAATTACATTCATTATGAGGAAACAAAAATCATTCTATAAGGGTATAATATGATTAACAAATTCCTAAAACCCTAACTCCTATATTAGTTATAATAATATATATATACCTTGTTATTCCCTAGATTCATAGGAGTAATATTAACCATATTAATTCCTTTGTATATCATACATCAAATAATGATATATGATCATTATATAAAAATTTCCCTCCAAACTATAAGATAACTAGAATTAAGTTTTATAAACAAAAATATCCTAATATAAATCCATGGTTTATTATGGAGAGAAAATTCATCACAAAGCTTATTACAGAATATTAAAAGGATCTATATAAAGAAAATAAAGAATTATAACACTATATAATAAAAGCTCCCAAAATGAAATAAACACCATCCATTATTTCTGTGACTATTTAACAAATAAATTCTACAAAGGAAATTTGAAACAAATGTGTAATACACAAATCTGAAAACAAAACAGAAAGGAGAAAAGGAAAACAGTAAGAAAAAACTTCAACCAGGCTACAGCCCATTTCCCTCTCTACCTATCCACCGCTCAGCAGCTGCACCCTTCTCTTCCGCTCCCTTGGCCGCAGCCCACTTTGGCCCAATACCGGCCCACGTACCTTTTCTTTTGTTTTCTTTCTTATTCCTCTCGCCAGAAGGCAACGCCGGCGAAGCAGCTGCCTGGCGCTCCAACCACCGTCGATTCCCACCATGCCGCGATGCCCGCCGTCACCAGGAGCAAGGATAAGACCCGTCGAACACGTCTCTCTCGTCCTTATCTCTTCATTCCCTCTCACTCGTGCCAGAAAACTCTATTTCCCCATTTCTTCCTCTGCCTGAGAACCTAGATCGCCGAAGTTGTTTGCCGCCGCCGTTAACGACCACCCCACGACTATCCGAGCATACCACAAGCTTCTTCAAGGTGTGTAGCATCTCCAGAAAGAAGGAATCGAGCAGACGAGCTCTTAATCGGTCGTATCGACCCTACCCCGGTCATCGTCAATAATCATCGATTCCGACCACCTCCGGCTTCGCCAAGCCTTCCTCGCACTCCTGGTGAGCTCCTCGTGCGAAATCCCTTCGTAGATTTTTTCCTTGCATGTTGAATCCCCGTGACCACCTGCCACCGCCGCCGCTGGCCGTCGTCGTGCTGCCGTCTCTGGCGACCATTTTTGGGTGGCGCAACCACTAGTTGACTCTGCATGGTGCACTGAATCGAATGACACCACTCTCGTGCGCGCGCGTGCTCTCGATCAACAGATCAACCCTCGATCTGTAAGATCATCCATGGATGATGTCAGCATGACAACATGCTGATGTCACCCCAGCCCAGTCAACGAATTTGACTTGGTCTGTGACCATGTGGTAGGTGATGTGTACTCGACCCCACTGGACAGAGACTGTGGGTAGATCAAGTCTGCGTGTGAAAAGAATTTTCTTATTTAGAACATAATTTAGAAAATTATTAAATCTTAAAAATTCAATAACTTTTGTTTTAGAGTTCAAAAAAATATGTATAATATATGAAACTTTTTCAAAAAATAAAATCTATAATATTAAACTATTATCAAACATTATTATGACTGATGGGGATACGCCTACTGGGGTATACTCAGCGGGACGTTTCCGACTGGCCCGAAGGCTGGCGAGTGGGCCTGCAGAACGGCGAGTGGATCAAAGCCCAGCAAGATACCAGGCGACTGGAAGTTGAAGGCCCAGGCGAGTGGATAGGCCCAGTCGGTCTAGGTTTAAACGATTGCCAAAGTTGTAACCAAATCGGTTGAGATATGTAAACCCTAGGGGAGGTAAGCCTATATAAACCTCCCTAAGGGGTGAGTAGAGACACGTTCCTTCATACACCCAAGCTACTCGCCGCCTAGTCGCCGAGTACGCCCATTGTAAACACCTCCATAATACAATCTAGCAGGAGTAGGTCTTTACCCTCCGGGGGGCCGAACCTGGGTAAATCCCTGTATCTTTGCCCTCATCTCGCACCGCAGATGGCTGGCCGCCCTTGCCCTTCGTTCTACTACTCGCTGCCTATTGCAGCATCTGCCGTGGTCATTCCCACGACAGTGGCGCCCACCGTGGGGCCTGGCCGGTCTGGCCGGTGTTCTGCGGCGAGATCCAATCTGCCCATCAACGAGACGGTCGCCACCGGCCGTATGATAGCGATCGGCGAGATGCTCCAGATCTTGCCGAGCAGCTACGTCCCGGCGGCGCGGCCCGTCACGCACAGCATGATCCTGCCGATCGGCACGATCAGCCTCTTCGTCGGCCTCACCGACGTTACCACCTCGGAGGACTCGGCTCGCATCCGCGAGTCGCCACCACGCGATCGGCTTTCCGAGAGCCAGGTCCGCACGATCCACCGCCTCGCCTCCGAGTACAACTCGGCCCACAGCAACGTGGCTGAGAACTCAGCGGCTGCAGAAGACGCGGCCCTCACCGACGACGCCGACTCGGCGACCCTGGCGTCACTCGCCGGATCCATCACCGCGGCCTCCTCCGCGGGCTCCATCGCTCAGGTCTCCAACGCAGGAGATTTCGAGGACCCCTCCATCCTCGGGATCTTCGACTTCGACTCCGGGTCGGAAAACTCCACCGACCTCCACGACGGAATCGGTCGCCACGCTGCGACCTACATGGCCACCGGTGCCGATCCGCCGGAGGATCCTTTCTCCACGCCAATCCCTCCCAACGCCACGGCAACGGAGGTCGAGGAACTCCGCCTGAAACTAGCGGAGGCGGTACGCAAGGAGCAGGCCGAGCGCGAAAAATTTCGCCTCGAGCAGGTGACAGCGCAGGAGCTGTCACGCTACCACCAACAGCGAATCAGGTCACGCCTGAACCCCACCGTTCAGGGGCGCGCCCTGAACTTCGACGACGAGAACGACCCGGCTCGCATAGCCGAACGCGCAATCTGCGAGAACGCGCCACCAGGGGGAAGTGCTCGACCCCCGCCAGGATCAACGGCGATGGGTGCCCCACCACCACCCAACCGCACCCCTCCCAGGGACCAGCCGCGCATAGTCGTCTCCTCACGGGAGCGAGACGCGAACGGCCTACCACTGTTCTCCACCCCGATGGACAACCTAGTGGCAGGCAGAGCAGCAGCCGACAACATCACGGCCACCGGCGACGGCGCCCTACAAATCCAGTACGTTAGGGCCCTGCTCGCAAAGGCCGTGGAGCAGCAAAAAAGCGGGCGCCGACTCGCAAGGGCGAGTATACTCACGCTCCTCAGGAAGCAGGGCGGCCTCAAGCGGCCGCCCAGCGGCGGCAAATACACTCAATTGCCCGCCGCCAGAGCCACTGCAGCTCCAACGCCGACCCGCGAACGCGGCACTCTCCACCAACGATCCCAGGCCTGCGACCAACTTCGTCGCCGCCAACGGAGAACCTGTCGACGCCCGCACTCACATCATCAACAACCAAAACTGGCGCGCACGCCAGCCCGACGACTTGCGGCACACCCTAAATACTCGCCGCGATGGCGAGCCCATGGGGTCGCTCAGTCGACTAGGGCCTAAGTGCTTCGGACCAATGATCCGAGGCGAAAAGTACCCGCCAAACTTCAAGGCGCCAAAGGAGATCGAAAAGTACGACTCCTCGTACGACCCCGCGGTCTGGCTTGACACCTACCTCATGGCAATGGGGATCGCGGGTCACACCGACCTACTCGCCGCCCGTTACCTCCCACTGATGATGGAAGGGACGTGCAGGCAATGGATCAACACGCTCCCCCAGGACAGTATCGACTCCTGGGAGGAAATGCGAGACGCCTTCGTCAGGCACTTCGAGTGCTCCTACACCCACGCCACCACCATCGAGGACCTGGAGCGATGCGTCCAGGGACCCCGCGAGTCGACCCGCAACTGGGTCCAACGGTGGCAAGAGCTCTGGTACAACGCGGTCGGCATCCACCCGGACACCGCGATCCACTGCTTCAAGACCTCGTGCCGCTACGAGCCTCTAGTCGCCAAGCTCAAGCGACACGCCCGCACACTCGATAACATCCCCGACCTCCTCGAGATCGCCAAACGGTACGCCGAGGAAGATCCCAACCAAGACGTCGACGACGATTCAGGGGGGCAACGCCGCACGGGCGGCAACGACGGCGGACGCCGAGTCGACCTATGCTACAGCGGCACCCGCCTCACGGGCAAGCGCCGCAACGACGGGCGAGTCGACTTCGTCGCCAACGCTGGGCACGCACAACGCGAGCCCAAGAGCTACCGCCGCGACGGAGGGCAACGACGCGACGGCGGGAACTACAAGTACAAGCCACGGTTCGATCCCGCGCCCCTCCTCAACCAACCATGTGCGTTTCACAGCAGGGAAGGAAAGCCTGCCACGCACACCACCGCCGACTGCCACACCCTCAGGGAAATCGAGAAGGCACGACACGCGCGGGAGGACACCGACAACAACCCGCCAAATGGCGATAAATTCGGCAAAGTAGCCGGCTCGCTCCACACCTTCACCGGCTTCAACACGAAGCGCGAGAAGAAGGTCATCGCCCGCGCCGTCGCCGTCAACGCGGTGGCCCAAACAGATGTCCCCCAGTTCCTGAACTGGTCGGAACAGCCCATCACCTGGAGCCGGCAAGACCACTCGCCACGCATCGAGTACCCAGGACGAGTCGCCCTGGTGGTCAAGCCCAAGGTCGGCGACTACTGGCTCCCCAAGACTCTGATGGACGGCGGCAGCTCCATCAACATCCTCTACCTCGACACCTTCAGGCGGCTGCGGCTCCCGCAGTCGATGATCGAGACAACCCACACCACGTTCCACGGCATCGTCCCCGGTCGGAAGGCGTATCCGATCGGCAAAGTCACGCTACCCGTTACCTTCGGTACTCCGGCAAACTTCCGCACCGAGCGGATCGTCTTCGAGCTGGTACCATTCGACAGCCCCTACCACTGCGTCCTGGGGCGCCAGGCGTTCGCCAAATTCATGGCGGCGCCCCACTACGCGTACAACGCGATGAAGCTCCCCGGGCCGTGCGGCGTCATCACCATCAACGGCGACCCCGACATGGCCGCCGAATGCGAGGCCAAAGGAGCCGAACTCGCCGACGCAGTCATCGCAGCGGAAGCTAATCACGCCGACGAGCTCGCCAAATACGCGAGCGGGGTCAACAATGACGACCCCACAATACTCAAGAAGCCCAACTCCGAGGGCACGAACACCTCAACCTTTGAGGCCACGACGCACACTCGCACCGTCGAGCTGGTCCCAGGCGACCCCAGCCAGACGGTGACGATCGGGACAGGCTTGAGCCCAGCATAGGAAGGCGCGCTCATCGAGTTCCTTCGTGAGAATAGGGACGTCTTCGCATGGAAACCCTCCGACATGCCTGGTGTCCCTAGGGAGCTCGCTGAGCACAAACTAAACGCCGACCCCAAAGTGCGACCAGTCAAGCAGTCGCTACGGCCCTTCAATGAAGAGCGCCGTCGAGCAATCGCCGAGGAAGTGCAGCGCCTGCTCGCTGCCGGCTTCATCCGGCCAATCAAGTACTCCAAGTGGCTGGCAAACCCAGTCCTGGTCGAGAAGAAAAACGGGACCTGGAGAATGTGTATCGACTACACAAACCTGAACAGCGCCTGCCCAAAGGAGCAGTTCGTCCTCCCGCGGATCGATCAGATAATCGATTCAACCGCGGGCTCGGAGTCGCTGTGTTTCCTTGACGCCTACTCCGGGTACAACCAGATCAAAATGGTTGTCGAGGATGAGGAGAAGACGGCGTTCATCACGCCATTCGGAGCATTCTGCTACACCGCCATGACCTTCGGCCTCAAGAACGCCGGGGCGACCTACCAGCGGTGCATGCAAGAATGCCTCGCGAGCCAAATTGGCCGCAACATCCACGTTTACATCGACGACGTGGTCGTGAAATCCGCTCGCCAAGGAGACCTCCTCGCCGACCTAGCGGAGACCTTCGCCAACCTGCGGAGATACAAGATAAAGCTCAACCCGGGCAAGTGCACCTTCGGTGTACCCGCCGGGCAATTACTAGGGTACGTCGTCTCCAAACGAGGGATCGAGGCAAACCCAACGAAGATCGACACGATCGCCCGGCTCGGCAAACCCGAGTGCCTGCGCGACGTCCAGAGGCTGGCCGGGCGTGTAGCGGCCCTCAGTCGCTTCATCCCCCGCCTGGGCGAAAAGGCGATGCCCTATACCGCCTGATGCGCAAGAATCCCACCTTCCAGTGGGACAAGGAGGCGGACGACGCACTCCGCGACCTCAAAAATGTGCTACTCGCCGCACCACTACTCGCCGCACCCGCTGACAAAGAGCCCATGCTGGTTTACGTCGCGGCGTCCGAGCGCGTCGTCAGCGCCGTAATGGTCGTCGAACGACCAGAGGAAGGAAAGGAGCGCCCGGTACAGCGGCCGGTGTACTACATCAGCGAGGTCCTTACCGAGTCGCGCCAGCGATACCCGCAGTACCAGAAGCTAGTGTACGCGGTCTTCAGGGCTCAGCGGCGCCTGCCGCATTACTTTCAGGAGCATCCGATCACGGTCGTCTCCTCAGCGCCACTACAAGACATCATCCGCAATCGCGAGGCGACCGGGCGGGTCGCCAAGTGGGCCGTCGAGATCGGCGTCCACAACATTAAATACGAGCCACGGAGGGCGATCAAGTCCCAGGCACTGGCAGACTTCATCACCGACTGGGAGGAGGCCCAGCAGCCTGAGAAGCCGCCGTACCTACACTACTGGAACCTGCACTTCGACGGGTCCAAGAACGCGGACGGCGCAGGCGCGGGGATAGTGCTGACTTCGCCAAAGGGCGACAAGCTCCGCTACATCCTCCGCCTCGAATTCACGCCCTGCACCAACAACATGGCTGAATACGAGGCCGCATGCGAGCCGCAAAGGAGATGAGCGTCAATCGCCTTCGATGCTACGGAGACTCCGACCTCGTTGCGGGACAGGTCGCCGGCACCTGCGACGCCGTCTCCCCTACCATGGCGGCTTATCGCCAAGAGGTGGACAAGTTGGGCGGCCACTTCACCGGCTACTCTGTCGAGTGGATCGACAGGCGGAAAAACGAAGAGGCCGACGCCCTCTCTCGCATCGGGTCGGCTCGACTCGCACCACCCGCCGGCGTGTTCCTCGACACAATCTCCAAACCATCAGTCTCTCCCCCGAGGGAGATCGACATCGGAGTACCCCTCCAACCAGAGGCAGCCTTGGTCGCACTCATCACCGAGCCAGACGACTGGACCAAGCCCTACATCGCTTACCTGGAAGCCGGCACCCTACCCGCAGACGAGACAAGCGCTCGAATGATTGCCCGCCGATGCAAGTCCTACACCATCATCGACGGCGAGCTGCACAAGCGCAGCGTCACCGGCGTGTTCCAGCGTTGCGTCCAACCGGCTGAAGGACGCAAAATCCTACACGACATCCACTCAGGCGACTGCGGCCACCACGCCGCCGCGCGCTCCCTGGTCGCCAAGGCTATGCGACACGGCTTCTACTGGCCTACCGCAAACGCCGACGCTGTCGATATCGTCCAGCGATGCGCTGGGTGCCAGAAATACGCCAACCAGACGCACGTACCAAGTTCGGCGCTCAAGACAATCCCCATCACCTGGCCATTCGCTGTGTGGGGCATGGACATGGTAGGCCCCTTCAAGAAGGCCCCCTCCGGTTACACCCACCTGCTGGTCGCCGTCGACAAATTCACGAAGTGGGTCGAGGCCAAGCCAGTCCGGAAATGTGACGGGAAGACTGCCACTAAGTTCCTACGCGAGCTCATATATCGCTACGGATTCCCCAACAGCATCATCACGGACAATGGCACAAACTTCGCCAAGGGAGCAATGGCCGAATTCTGCGAAGAGCACCACATCCGGCTCGACCTCGCGTCAGTCGCACATCCGGAATCCAACGGTCAGGCGGAACGAGCCAACCAAAGCATCCTCCACAGTCTGAAGCCGCGACTCCAGGTACCACTTGAGCGTACCGCCGGATGCTGGGTTGAAGAGCTACCCTCCGTCATCTGGGGAATCCGCACCTCGGTAAACAGGTCGACCGGATTCACCCCATTCTTTATGGTCTACGGCGCCGAAGCCGTTATGCCCACCGACCTAGAACACGACTCGCCTCGGGTCGTCCACTATACGGAGGCCGCAAACGAGCTGGCCCGCCAAGATGGGCTCGACCAACTCGACGAAGCACGCGACCTCGCCCGATCACGCACTGCCATTTATCAGCAAGGGCTCCGCCGCTACCACAGCCGACGGGTGAAAACCCGCACCTTCCAGGAAGGCGACTTGGTGTTACGCCTCATCCAGGACAAGAAGGGCATGCACAAGCTCTCCCCTCCCTGGGAAGGTCCGTTCGTTATCGGGCGCGTACTCGGCAACGACGCCTACTACCTCATCGACGTCCGCGGAGACGGCGAACTCGATGTCCAGAGGCCATGGAATGTAAATCTCCTCCGGAAGTTCTACTCCTAGAACCCCGCATATGTACTCTCCAGACACTATGAAATAAAAGAAACGGTTACCGCAAATTGCGTCTACTCTCCATACCTTGTGCCACTCGCACTCGTAATAACAGCATCATGCTAACATGCAGAAGTCAACCTTTGGTACAGCGACCGGCACGGCCAAGTAGTGCGATATAGGAGCACTGAGTCACCTCAGGTCCTGTGTCGTCCACGAAAAACGCCAATCCGAAGCCCCATTGGAGTCGCCTAGCTCGACTGGTTTTGCAAACCAAGACAACTGCCCTCGCTTCTCACAGCGGCCTCGGTCCTCCGCATCCTCGGCGTAGCGACTCGAACGACTAAGTACCACGCTCGGGGACTGAATACCAGTTCGTCGCGATCGGTCAGGGAAAACGTCAAGTAAGAGAGCACGCCCTGGACTCGCCATGCGACTGACCCCCCGGGCCAGGCAGGAGTGACGCGCCCATACCAACGCGCTCAGTCCTCAACCACCCTCGAGTCGCGCCTCGAAATACCAAGTACCACGCTCGGGGACTCGGCCACCCGACCCCGTTCGCGTCCGGGAAAACGGTAAAGTACAGAGCGCTCAACGGAGTCGCCTTGCGACTGGCTCTTCGAGCTCGGGCGAGTCGACTAAATTAACAAAACACACGATAACAACAAACATCATACACAAGGTGAACCCCACAAAAAGGGCGGACGCGCTCGGGGACTCATCCAAAATCAATCCAAAACACGACAATTATTAGCAAAATGGACACAACATCCAATTCAATCGCACATTGCATTGTCTTACATTACAAACTATGCCTTTTCGGCAGAACTGCTACTAACTTATCTAGGCATACTACCCTATTCCGCAGGCTTCGACGGTGATGCACCAGAGTCCCGGCGCTTCCGGATGAACGCGGTGTACGGGTTCGACGGATACGTCGTCATCTCACCCGCCATCGCCGCACGGAAAGGTTGTTCAACCTTGAAGTCTCGATGCGGCGGCTCGGGGTCGTTTGGCGCGACGACCGTTTCCTGTTAGGGAAGGAGGTCGCCCATCGCCCAGACACGCTCCGAGTACGCGGCGGCACGCTCCTGCAGCTTAAGAACCTCGGACAGATCCACCGAGCCAGTCGACGAGGGATACCCACTCGTCACATCGTCGAGGTCGAAGTCCTCGGGGAAGTGAGCGAGTCCCAGGCTCAGAGCGGTCGACGCCCCGCGTCGAAACGCCGACCGCGTCATGAACTCTACGACCGCGGGCGCCTTCTCCAAGTACTCCCACACCTCAACGAGGTCACTGGGAATAACCTCCGTGGGAGACATCTCTTGAAGATAGGCGCGGATGCACGTCGCCGACAGCGTCGCCGAGTCGACGAGCATGCTCACGCACTGCTTCGCGTCAAGAGAGCTCGCTTCTTCGTGGCTACCAATCACACGGCCTGCTAGACGGAAACAGTCGTGAGTACCAGGGAAACCACAAACAATACAACTACAAGACTGGGAAGATGCACTCACCAAGCAGCGGGCGGGCGAGTCCCGTGATGAAACTCTGAAGCGCCGTATGGTCGTCTTGAAGCCCAACAATGAGGGCTTCCGACACCTTCCGGTCTTCCTCCGCAGCCGCAACGGCGGCTTTAGCTCGCCCGTTAGCCTCACTCGCCTCTTCCTTCGCCTCCCGCAGTTCGCGTTCGAGGTCGGCGATCCTTTGCTCAGCGGTGCCTAACGCAGATTTCGCCGCCGCCAGTTCGCCAGCAGGGACAAGTTTTTGGCGAGCCACCTCCGCCTGCGCAGCGACAGCCTGAAGGTCGTTGTTTACTTCTTGGAGAGTGGCCAACTCCTTCTCAGCACGCTGCTTCGCAGCCAATCGCTCTGCCGACTCCAGTTGCAGACCCTGCACTCCCTCAAAGTCAGTACCAACTAAAAATTACTCAGTGCCCACCCGCTAAAATTTAGCGGGTGCGCACTCGGGGACTGGTGACCACTAAAAATTACTCAGTGCCCACCCGCTAAAATTTAGCGGGTGCGCACTCGGGGACTGGTGACCACTAAAAATTACTCAGTGCCCACCCGCTAAAATTTAGCGGGTGCGCACTCGGGGACTGGTGACCACGAAAAATTACTCAGTGCCCACCCGCTAAAATTTAGCGGGTGCGCACTCGGGGGCTGGAATCGGACGTACAAAACAAGTAACTATAAGAATCAAGCCGCTGCTAAGCACCGACTTGATCCTCGGGGACTGGAGGTACCTGGATGGCCGCGCCAAGCATGTCGTGAAGTTGCACCGCGTCCACAGATGCGAGCAGCGCCGGTGTGTGCCCGCGACGTTGGTCAATCTCAGCGTCGACGGTCCCTGGAGCGAGAATTGGAGCCGCAGCCTCACTCGCTGTGGCCACCTTGGTCATGAAGCGGGGGAAGGTAGCGATTGACGCACCTGCCCCAAAGGAGCTTGCTTCCTCCGGTCTAGGCAACGAAATGCCCCCCTTCGTGGACGCGGTCGCTTCCACTGCGGGCCCAGCTGGCGCGGCTGCCGTGTCATCAGAGACAGCGACGATGTCGTCGCCCTTGGCTTTCTTGCTACCTTCCGTGGAGGCGGCAACCTCGTCCACCTTCCTTTTACGGGAAGGATCCTCCTCGCTAGCGGCGGAGGGCACCTTGGCCACCGTCGGGTGGCCCATCTTCTTCACTCCGGTCCTACACGTCAAGACAAAGCAATAAGAAACAGTCGAAGTACTAAAAGAGAAAGGTGAAGGCCGAATGCACTCACTTGGCGACTGGAATGAAACGCAGCCCTGTACGAAGGCCGGCCGGTTTCTCCAGCTCAGGACCTAGTCGACGACTAAGCCCCAGTTCCAGGACGTCAGGGGCCCAGGATACGGATGGCTTCTTTGACGTTGAAGTAGCGGTTGGCACTTCCGGGACGCCTTCGGCGGAGGCCTCTTCGCGAAGTGGAGCTACCGCGACCGGAGCCTCCTTGCGAGGCGAGACCACCACGCTCGGGACCTCCTTGCGAGGTGAAGTCGCCACAGCCGGAGCCTTCCCCAGCCCGGAGACCGGAGCGAAGGGCGGAGGCATTGAGGCCAGCGGTGCTTCCATGGATGGCGCATCTAGCGCGGTTGTCGTCAGGACTGCGCCGTCACCGGCCGAGCTGTGAGCATCAGAGCTGCTCGCTGAGTGCGGCGGTGAGGCCATCTTCGGCGGCTTCGTCTTCCTCCTCAGGGGGGCCCTCGCCTCTTTCCCTTTCTTCTTCTTCGCGGGAGTGGCCTGACGGAGCGAGGTGGTCTCCGGGAGCTCCTCGTCATCGTCATGACGCTCGAGGCTCCTGCTCGCCTCGAGTTCGCGCTGACGTTGCCCGCGGGTCTTTCGGACCAGTGGGGCAATCTCCTCTTCGGACTCGTCCTCGTCGTCCTCGGTACCCTTGGCGGGTGGCGACTCGCTTGTGTCCTGGGCGGATGGCCCGGAGCTCTCGTCATCGGCGGGTGGCAGCCACCCTTCCACCACTTGGAATAGCTGCGTTAAACACGGAACAAAGTTAGAATTACCGCGACTGCACATGCTGCGACTGCGAACAAGATAAAAGGATTACCGTTGGAGCCGGACGCTTTGCGGTGTAAGGAGGGACCCCGGCCTGCGCATCCGTGTATGCCGCCTGGGTGATCCTCTTCAGCGCCAGGAGGTAGTCCTCCAGATTCCACTCGGCGAGGCAGGCCTTCGTCGAGTCTCCTCGGCCTGTGTACTGATACATATAATGCTCGCGTTGGGCGAGCGGAACGAGCCGCCGCCCAAGCCAACAGTTGTACAAGTTCACCGTCTGGAGCCCCTTCTTCTTCAGACCGCGAATGGTCTGGAGCATTTCGTCGACGACCATCCGCTGGTCATCGGGGAGCTTGCCGACCTGGAGATGGCGCGGCTCGGAACGGTTGGCCGAGTACCGCGGGATCGCTGCTTCGTCCTCCGGAGTCGCCTCGGTCACATAGAACCACGACTTTTTCCAGTCGCTCGTTGCTTTGGCCGGCAGCATCAGGTCGAAGAAGGAGGCTTTAGATTTGAGTTGAAAGGTTAAGCCGCCCGCGGCTAGCATTGGGCCGCCTGCCTCCTCGCGGCTGATCCGTCCGTGGAACAGATCTTGCCACAGGGGAAAATAGGGCCGGCAGCCCAAGTAGCACTCGCAGAACGCCACGAAGATGGCGAGCTGCTCGATACTATGGGGACCCAGATCTGAGGGCTGGATCCCGTAGTAGGCGCAGAAGCGCCGGAAGAATAAGGAGGTGGGAAACCCTAACCCCCGCTCGAGGTGACTAGTGAAGCAGATAAACTCTCTCTCTCGCGGGTTCGGGGTCGTTTCTCCGGCTGCGGGGATACGCCAGCAGCCGGCCCGCAGGATTCCGGCCTCCTCGAAGGAGGCCAGCTGCGCCCTGGTGCACTTGGATCTACCCCAAGATTCAGTGGAGAGGGCCATGGCTGAGGATTTACTTGGAGGTCGGAGGGTTGCGGGTCGATTAGATCGCGGAATCGACGGACGGAAGTTGTGCGTACTCGGAAGAAATGGTGGGCGGTTGGCTTTCCGATAGCCTACCATTCCTCTTATATAGCGGAGGTTGCCCGCCAAATTAGGGGGCCGTTACAACGCGATGATTACGCCAAAAGTTACCGTTGAGTTACCTTAACGGCTAGTTTGACCACGCCCGACGGTCTGCCTCCTGTCACTCGGCTCGCTAAAGTCACTCGCTGAGACCGTGTCCCGTTGGCTCGACTCGCCCAAGACGCGACTCGGTTCGCCGGATTTATTCTTTCATGCAGGAGCCCGCCGACGATTCGACTGGATGCCAACTTGAAGCCATATACTCCGACTACCAGCAGCCACCCATGCCTAATCAACGATGGCCTCGGGGACTACTGATGGGGATACGCCTACTGGGGTATACTCAGCGGGACGTTTCCGACTGGCCCGAAGGCTGGCGAGTGGGCCTGCAGAACGGCGAGTGGATCAAAGCCCAGCAAGATACCAGGCGACTGGACGTTGAAGGCCCAGGCGAGTGGATAGGCCCAGTCGGTCTAGGTTTAAACGATTGCCAAAGTTGTAACCAAATCGGTTGAGATATGTAAACCCTAGGGGAGGTAAGCCTATATAAACCTCCCTAAGGGGTGAGTAGAGACACGTTCCTTCATACACCCAAGCTACTCGCCGCCTAGTCGCCGAGTACGCCCATTGTAAACACCTCCATAATACAATCTAGCAGGAGTAGGTCTTTACCCTCCGGGGGGCCGAACCTGGGTAAATCCCTGTGTCTTTGCCCTCATCTCGCACCGCAGATGGCTGGCCGCCCTTGCCCTTCGTTCTACTACTCGCTGCCTATTGCAGCATCTGCCGTGGTCATTCCCACGACAATGACAACAATTAAAATAATTACTATTTAATAAATGTTTTATAAGAAATAAAACTTAGATAATTCATATTTTAATATTGGTAAATATTAAAAATATAAATAAAATACCAAAAATCTTAGGAAAATAAAAACAATACTTCAAAACTATAATCATACATTATTATTTCACTTAAATAAGAATTTATTATTTATTAAGTATTTAGAAAGTGATAAACCTTATACAAATCATATCCTATTATTTATAAATCACAAAAAATAAATGTAATATACCAAAATGATCACAAAAATAATACCTACATGTTAAAAATATGATATTCCACTTTTGAGGTAAATAAAAATGTAAACACTTTAAAAACTTAAATGTAAACCTATTTCCCTAATTAATAATTAATATATGGGTAAATAAAAATTTCTAATACTTCTAAAAATTAGCCAATTGAGTCAAAAAATAGTATTAGTCTTGAATATTGATAATATGAAGTAAAAATGATTTAACACATTTTAAAAACAATTTTATTGAATTATGCTTCAACCATAAGTGTAGATTATTTTATAAAAGGATCCTTATCCAATATGAAATCTCCAAGAATAATTTGTAATGAGATAAAACCTATTCCTTTACTTTAACCACAAGTTTATAAACAAATCAAAACCCTATAGTGAACCATAAGTAGTTAAGTAATGATATTTTCCTGATTACCAATTATAACCATTCATTCACAAGAAGATAAATGATTCTATTCCATTATAAAATCGAGAAACCACTACACCAAATAAAAGTATAACCATTCTTAAGTGACTTTAAGGAAACATTATAAAGTACACAAGGTACAAATAACATAAGCAATATATTCTAAGTCCATCTATGTCTTTAAAGTTAACTTTAGTCTATAATACTTTAAATACTATGCCAAAGACTTTGTTTTGTGTTTTATAGTTAACTTTGGTCTGTTATAATTAAGTTATAAAGCATCTTAATACCAAACTAACCAAGTTAAAAACCAAGATAGATAAGTCTCACATACTACTAATATCATTATTCAAATAAAGTAATTTTTTCTTACTTAAAGACTATAACTAGAAAGAACAACTAATAAGGTTAACTTAAAATTTAAATACTTCTCCTTAACTAAGTAAGATTTTCTTCAAAAGTTATTCTTATAAGGTACATTATAAAGCAAGACATAAGCATTTTTATGAAAGCTCTAAATGATGAACAAACCTTATATACATAGTCTACAGATACATTTCCCACTTGAGTATTCCATTATTGTGTGTGCTTTATTATACTGACATGTTATTTCACACACACTCACAAGCCTTAATAAGAAGCACAAGTATGAAACTTATCTAAAAGGACAACACATTCTAAAGTAACCATTTCTAGTATCCAAACCCTAGATCAACGTTATTCCTAGGATTCGAGTTTACGAAATTGCATGACATTACTTATGCATAATAGCATCTTGCTTCTTTAAACATTAGTCCTTACCGGACCAATGATGTTGATTTCATATATTGGATCTTATATTGTCTCGAAGACCGTGAGTGCATAATCTTGCAATCACAAAAGGCAAGTTCACGCTTTCTCATGTCCTTTGATTATTTTCTATAAAGTATTTTGCAAATCCGGTGTTGTCATCACCTGCATTTGAAAAAGGTCAGAAAACACTATTTTCATAATAATATGATTATAGGTTATTTACCATGAGGTAATAACCTACTATGAAAGTTCCGGTGGTAAAGGAACATATTATCTAGGACCTAACAACCAGTGTCACCGGTGATTCTTGCACAGTATATTACGCGTTAATCATGAGATTTGGAATGGGACGGAGAAGTCAGCTGTATCCTTTTCCTCTCGTATGGAGGCAAGACAACCTTCACGTGACGTTGTGATTCCTTGTACGGATCCAACATATGGGTGGGCACCCTTACGCCCACACTTTTGGTGTCTAGATTATCTATGAATGGTGTTTAGGGGTATAGTCCATTTAATATGGTACTTGTCCGGGCATCACCAGGTCATAGAGTCTTCGGGAACTCATCAGGGTTTTAGCCTACCCGAAAGGGGGCTTAACGGAGGTGAGCCGGCCCCGAAGGATCATGCAAACATATGAGGTCGCGGAGGGGGAAGTGATTGGCTTGGATCATCTACTAGGCCCCACACCATAGGAAGTGTGGACGGGAAAGATCGCCCGGTTGTGCAACAAGGATTTGATCTCTCATGGGTAAAGTAACGCACCTCCGCAGAGTGTAAGAACTTTAACTTGTTACTCCCTGTTCCGGGAAGGAGCTGCGAACGGGGCAGGAAAGGAACTCCATGAAAGTTCTGGTAAACCCGTGAAGGCTGACAAACATAGATTTTCAGAATAAAAGCAACCTTTGAAGAAATATTTACAAAAACTTGCATTGCCTACGACCTATGGTCTATGGCTATAGATATAGTGCATCAAACACTCCTTTTCTAGTGAACTTGCTGAGTACGCTCGTACTCAACGTATCTTCTTCGCCCTTGCTAGATTATGAAGCCATTCAGGCGATGTCTACATCAACTTATACTCCAGGAATCATCATCAAAAGCTAAAGCTCTTCAATGAAGTCAAGAGAGTCAATATATACGTCAAATCAAGTGAAGACGAATTTACTGATTATATAGGAATATAATCTCTAGCCATAGAACCTATTTCTGTAGCATATTGCAATAACATCAATGTCAGACCATTAGTTAAAATACTAGTCTTAATAGTTTTTGAGTTGTTTATTTCTGATTCTTATTTGTAAGAAGTTTCTTTCTCTCTCTTTAACCTAGAGTGTTCTCTGGATCTTGTGTAAAGAGTTGAGTTGTAACTTATAATCATGTCTTGGACCTGTTGTGTTTCTGTTGTACCACTCTGAGGGATGTAATACTAGTGAACGGTGTTTCATTGGTGTTATATCAATGACTATAGTGTACTACATCATGCAGTGGTATGCTGGGTCACCGCAGTTGGTATCAGAGCATATGCTTTGACCTTAGGATTAAAACCCTTTTAGGAAGATCTATAGGTTGGATAGTGACTATAGGAGCCATCTTATCTAAACGAAATATTCTTATGACTTGTGATGAGTATCCACTTGAGGATAACTTTGTCACATCTAAGTAAGATGCTTAAGTCATTCTTTCTTAGGAGTAATCATTTTATCTTTTATCAGTATAGTACTAGTTAGTTGTAGGGGTTCGTAGCATGGAAAAACAAAAAAATTATACCGCATGCACACAAACAAGACAAGATCTATCTATTAGATTGTAGCAATGAGTCGATAGAAGCACTCACCCTCGAAGATTCCAAAGCGGTTAACGAGAGCAGATTCTCGTAGGTGATGTAGTCGTACACTTGTCGATCTCAAGATCGTGTAGACGATCCTTCCGGCGCTGTGTTCCGGTAGCGCTCCCGCAGTCGGTCACACGTTCGGTACTCGATGAAGACCTTCCTCTCCCTTGTTCCAGCAAGCAGCGGAGGTTGTAGTTCTCCCCTCACGATTCCGGTAACACGGCGGCGTGGTGTCGGAAGTAGAGGGAAGATCCTACAGGGCTTCGCCTAAGCCGGTGCGAGTTATGGTGGATTTAGGGTTTCCCGGTGATCTAGGGTTTAGAAGACCGGGAGGAGGAGGAGGTGTCGGTGGCGGCTAGGGTGGCGACGACAAGGCGGTGGCGGCTTGGCGGCTCTAGGCGGCGGCGGCTTGGCAGCGTGGCACGAGGTGGAGGTCTGGCTCTTGTGTTGTTTGGGGCAGCCCTCCCCCTCTATTTATGAGAGGGGGGCAGCCTTGGGAGGGGAGGGTTTGAATCCAAACCCAAACCCAAGTTGGATTGAAGGAAGGACTCTTTCCTTCTTCCACTAGGAAACCATTGTTCCAGTTTGACTTTTCAAACCTCCTATTTGACTTTCAATTTAGAGCTTTAATTCTCTCTTGCAAATGCCCAAACCAAGTGACCTAGGATATGATCCAATCATTCCTCTTACCCATGACACATTCATGGTCCATTCCCCTTCTGGTCCGGTGAACCTTCTAGAACCTTCTAGAATCTCTCGGATGAAAACATTGGAATCTTTCCCGAACTCCGGAATCGGACTTTCCATATATGAATCTTATTCTCCGGACCATTCCGGATATCCTCGTGATATCCCGAATCCCATCCGAGACTCCTAACAACATTCGGTATCCCTACTTATATTCCATATCTACTAAACAACATCGAATCCTTAAGTGTGTCTCCCTACGGTTCGTGAATTATGCGGACATGACCGATACACTTCTCTGATCAATAACCAATAGAGGAATATGGAAATTCATATGGCTCCCACATATTTCTACGATTACTTTGCGATCGAATGAACCACTTACATACGATACCAATTTCCCTTTGTCTCATGATAGTTTACTTATCCGAAGGTTTGATCGTCGGTATCTCTGCATACCTAGTTCAACCTCGTTACCGATAAGTACTCTTTTCTCGTTCCCGTGATATGTGATACCTTGTGAGCCAGTCACATGCTTGCAAGCCAATTGGATGACATTCCACCGAGAGAGCCCAAAGTATATCTATATGTCATATGGATGGACAAATCCCACTCTTGATCCATGTGCCTCAACACATACTTTCCGAACACTTAACGCCACCTTTATAGCCACCCGGTTATGATGTGGTGTTTGATGACATCAAAGCATCCTTCCGGTGATGGTGATTAGCATGATCTCATGGTCAAAGGAATTAGGTTACTACGTATCAGAATGCTTATAGCAAACGAACTATTGAAATGGCTTGATCTTTATGCTACGCTTATTATAGGAGTATGTCCATCATACCATTCTCCTAATGATATGATCTTGTTGTTAACAACATCTCAATGTTCATGATCGAGAAACCACGATCATCTATTAACCAACAATCTAGTATTATAAAGAGGCTTTACCAGTGACTCTAATTTAGTTTACAAATCACACAAGTATTAATGTTTCCGGTTAATACTATTATAGCATGAATGTAAACATTTATCATAAACACAAAGATATAATAATAAACACTTTTATTATTGCCTCTAGGGCATATCTTCAACAGTCTCCCATGCACTAGAGTCAACTAATCTAGATTACATGGTAATATACCGATCACCCATGGCAGTTTGGTGTTGGTCATGTTTTGCCCTCGGGAGAGGTTTAGTTAACGGATCCGCCACATTCAGATATGTGTGTACTTTGCAAATCTTTATGTCACCATCTTGGACATGCTCTTGAATAGCGTGAAAACGTAGCTTGATGTGCTTCAGCTTCTTGTGTGACCTTGGTTCTTGCGCATTGGCTATGGCACCCATGTTATCACAGTAGATAGACATTGGGTCCAGCGCACTTGGAACCACACTGAGCTCTGTAATGAACTCCTTCATCCATATAGCCTCTTGTGAAGCCTCCGAAGCAGCTATGTATTCCGATTCAGTTGAAGATCTCGCCACAACACTTTGCTTTGTACTCCTCCAGCTTACTGCTGCACCATTCAAAGTAAATACGTATCCAGATTGAGATTTAGAATCATCCGGATCGGTGTTCCAACTAGCATTGGTGTAAACATTAACAACGAGCTGTTCATCACCTCCATAAGAAAGAACCATATCCTTAGTTCTTCTCAAGTACTTAAGGATGTTTTTGACCGTTGTCCAATGATCCACTCCTGGATCACTTTGATTTCTGCTAGTCAAACTAACAACATATGCAATGTCGGGTATAGTACATAGCATGGAATACATAATAGATCCTATGGCTGAGGCATAGGGAGTCTTACTCATCCTTTCTCTATCTTCTGCCGTTGCAGGACTTTGAGTTTTACTCAAGGTCGTATTGGGCAACATGGGCAAGAACCCTTTCTTGCTATCTTCCATTTCAAACTTCTTTAGAACTTTGTCCAAATATGTACTCTTTCACAATGATATTAGGCGTCTCGATCTATCTCTATAAATCTTTATGCCTAATATGTAAGCTGCTTCGCCAAGATCTTTCATTAAAAAACTATTATTCAAAAAATTCTTGACACTATTAAGAAGGTCTACAGCATTCCCAATCAACAATATGTCATCCACATATAGTATCAAGAATGCTATAGAGCTCCCATATTGTAAATACAAGCTTCTCCATAAGTTTGTATAAAACCAAAGCTTTTGATTACCTTATCAAAATGTTGATTCCAACTTCGGGATGCTTGCTTTAATCCATAAATGGACCGTTGAAGTTTGCATACCTTGTTAGCATCTTTAAGATCGACAAAACCTTTGGGTTGTACCATATACAACTCTTCATCAATGTCTCCATTGAGGAACGCCGTTTTGACATCCATATGCCATATCTCATAATCATAATATGCAGCGATTGCTAATAAAATCCTCATAGACTTTAGCTTCGCTGCCGGTGAGAAAGTCTCATCGTAGTCAACTCCTTGAATTTGTCGAAACCCTTTTGCGACAAGTCGAGCTTTATAGACAGTAACATTACCACCAGCATCTGTTTTCTTCTTGAAAATCCATTTGTTCTCGATAGCCTTCCTGCCATCCGGTAAGTCCACCAAAGTCCATACTTTGTTTTCGTACATGGATCCAATCTCAGATTTCATGGCTTCTTGCCATTTATTGGAATCTGGGCTCATCATCGCTTCCTCATATGTCGCAGGGTCATCGGTGTTGTCCACCAACATGACACTCATAACAGGATCATACCAATAAGGAGTGGTACGAGTTCTCGTTGACCTGCGAGGTTTCGTAGTAACTTCAACTGAAGTTTCATGATCAGCATCATTAGCTTCCTCTCTTATTGGTGTAGGCGTCACAGGAACCACTTCCGGTGCTGTGCTACTCGCAAGTTCGAGAGAAGGTTCAACAACCTCGTCGAGTTCTACCTTCCTTCCAGTCACTTCTTTCGAGAGAAACTCCTTCTCTAGAAAGGATCCATTCTTGGCAACGAAGATTTTGCCCTCGGGTCTATGATAGAAGGTATACCCAATAGTTTCCTTCGAGTATCCTATGAAGACGCATTTTTCCTCTTTGGGTTCAAGTTTGTCAGGCTGTAACTTCTTTACATAAGCTTCGCAACCCCAAACTTTAAGGAACGACAATTTAGGTTTCTTCCCAAACCACAATTCATACGGTGTCGTTTCAACGGATTTAGATGGTGCCCTATTTAAAGTGAATGCGGCTGTTTCTAATGCATAACCCCAAAACGATAGCGGTAAATCTGTAAGTGACATCATAGAACGAACCATATCTAAGAGAGTTCGATTACGACGATCGGACACACCATTACGCTGTGGTGTTCCCGACGGTGTCAATTGTGAAAGTATTCCACATTTCTTTAAATGCTCGCCAAATTCATAACTTAGATATTCACCTCTACGATCAGATCGTAGAAATTTAATCTTCTTGTTATGTTGATTCTCTACCTCCTTTTAAATTCCTTAAACTTCTCGAAAGTTTCGGACTTATGTTTCATGAAATAGATATACCCATATCTACTCAAGTCATCCGTGAAGGTAAGAACATAACGATAACCACCGCGCGATGCTACACTCATTGGTCCACACACATCGGTATGTATGATTTTCAATAAGTCCGTAGCTCGCTCCATCATACCAGAAAATAGAGTCTTAGTCATTTTACCCATCAGACATGCTTCGCATCTTTCAAGTGATTCAAAATCAAGTGATTCAAGAAGTCCATCGGAATGGAGTTTCTTCATACGCTTCACTCCAATATGACCAAGATGACAGTGCCACATATAGGTCGAGTTATCGCTCAATTTCAAACGTTTAGCTTCAATGTTATTAATGTGTGTATTTCCACAATCAACATTCAATAAGAATAGACCATCTATTAAAGATGCATGTGTATAAAACATATTACTCATATAAATCGAACAACCATTATTCTCGGACTTAAACAAGTAACGGTCTCGCAATAAACATGATCCTGATATAATGTTCATGCTCAACGCAGGCACCAAATAACAATTATTTAAGTATAAAACTAATCCCGATGAGAGATGAAGAGGTAGCGTGCCGACCGCGATCACATCAACCTTTGATCCATTTCCAACGCGCATCGTCCCCTTGTTCTTCGCTAGTTTCCGTCTATTCTGCAGCACCTGTTTCGAGTTACAAATATGAGTAATTGAACTAGTATCAAATACCCAAGCACTACTATGAGTACTAGTGAGAACCCAAGCACTACTATGAGTACTAGTGAGATACACATCAGTAATATGTATATCAGATATAACTTTCTTCTTGATGTTGTCGTTCTTCAAATCCTCCAAGTACTTAGGGCAATTCCGCTTCCAGTGACCTTCTCCCTTGCAGTAAAATCACTCAGTATCAGGCTTAGGCCCAGCCTTGGTATTCTTTGCCAGCGCGGTAACTTTCTTACCACCCTTCTTGAAGTTTCCATTTTTCTTAGACTTGCCTTGCTTCTTGAATTTGGTGGTCTTATTGACCAACAACACTTGATGCTCTTTCTTGATCTCCACTTCTGCAGACTTTAACATGGAGAAGAGTTTTGGCAACGACTTGTCCATGTTTTGCATATTGTAGTTCATCACAAAGTTCTTGTAACTTGGTGGTAGTGATTGGAGGACACGGTGAATCCCCGAAGCATTAGGAATCACTATACCCAAGCTTTGAAGTTTGCTTGTGTGCCCAGACATCTTAAGCACGTGCTCACTGACGGAGCTACCCTCTTCCATCTTGCAGTTAAAGAACTTTTCAGAAGCCTCATAACTCTCAACTGCCGCGTGAGCCTCAAATATCATTTTGAGTTCACGGACAATATCATGTGGTTCATGGTTCTCAAACCTTTTCTGAAGCTCCGATTCCAAACCATACAAGATAGAACACTGAATTGTGGAGTACTGATTCTTCTGAGCGAGGAAAACATTCTTTACCTCATCGGTAGCATCAGCTGCATGTGCGTCACCCAGTGGTGCATACATCACATAGGTCAAATTACCAGCATTGAGGACAATCCTCAAATTGCGGAACCAACCCGCGAAGTTGCTTCCATTGTTTTCAACTTTTCTTTCTCTAGGAACGCATTAAAATTGATGGTAGGGCCGCCATTGATCTACAACATATTTGCAATAATTTAGACTAAGTTTATGACAAATTGAGTTCTAATTAATAGTTCAATTAATCTAGGTGAACTGCCACTCAAAACAATATCCCTCACATTGTTTTAGTGATCACACGAACCAGATCCACCACATCAAAACCGATCATCACGAGAGTTGATGTAGCTTCAATGGCGAACAATCAACATGTTCATCATATCTACTATATGACTCATGCTTTACCTTTCGGTGATCCGTGTTATGAAACCATGTCTGTACATGCTAGGCTCGTCAAGATCAAACCTTAGCTTCTGCATGAGCAAATATGGCTTGCTCATGTTGTATACACTCGCAGAATCTAACACACCCGATCATCACGTGGTGCTTCGAAACAACGAGCTTTAGCAACGGTGCTTATTAAGGATGAACACTTCAAAACTTGAATTTTTTTGCTTGAGGGATCATATTATAATGCTACCGTCGCGAACTAAGCAATACAAGATGCATAAAAGGATTAACATCACATGCAATTCATAATATGTGATATGATATGGCCTTTCTTCTTATGCTTCCGATCTCCATCTTCAAGCACGAACATGATCTCCATCATCAACGGTATGGCGTCAAGGTCAATGGCGCCGCTTCATGGTTGTCGTCCACCAACATCAACTATTACAACTACTTTGAATAGACACGCTGGTCTTAACGGAATTAAAAGACAACCATATGGCTCCTGTCGGTTGTCGACTTACAATAAGGAACATTGCATACATCATATATAATCACAAACATGGCCATATCACATCACAGCACACCCCTGCAAAATAATGTTAGACTCCTCTAATTTTCTTTGCATGTTTTACGTGGTTTGGGGCTTTCAATAAGTGTCGTTCTAACTTACGAACAAGAACCACAACGTTGATACTAGTATTGTCAATCACCCGTTGTAAATTGGATCTTAACTATGTTGGGAGAAACAGACACCCGCAAAGCCACTTATGCAATACAAGTTGCATGTCAAGCGTGGAGCAAGTCCCATGAACGATGTCATGTAAGGTTAGCCCGGGCCGCTTCATCCCACCATCCCGCAAGATGCAAAGTACACAAGAAGCAATCGACAACAAAAGCATCAACACCCACAATGACCATTGTGTTCTACTCGTGCAACAGATCTACATATAGACATGGCTCTGATACCACTGTTGGGGTTTGTAGCATGGAAAAACAAAAAAATTCTACCGCATGCACACAAACAAGCCAAGATCTATCTACTAGATTGTAGCAATGAGTCGATAGAAGCACTCACCCTCGAAGATTCCAAAGCGGTTAACGAGAGCAGATTCTCGTGGGTGATGTAGTCATACACTTTCCGATCTCAAGATCGCGTAGACGATCCTTCCGGCACTGCGTTCCGGCAGCACTTCCGCGGTCGGTCACACGTTCGGTACTCGATGAAGACCTTCTTCTCCCTTATTCCAGCAGGCAACGGAGTTTGTAGTTCTCCCCTCGCGATTTCGGTAGCACGACGGCGTGGTGTCAGAAGTAGAGGGAAGATCCCGCAGGGCTTCGCCTAAGCAGGTGCGAGTTATGGTGAATTTAGGGTTTCCCGGTGATCTAGGGTTTAGAAGACCGGGAGGAGGAGGAGGTGTCGGCGGCGGCTAGGGTGGCGACGGCGCGACACGGGGTGGATGGATGGCTCTTGTGTTGTTTGGGGCAGCCCTCCCCCTCTATTTATTAGAGGGGGCAGCCTTGGGAGGGGAGGGTTTGACTCCAAACCCAAACCCAAGTTGGATTGAAGGAAGGACTTTTTCCTTCTTCCACTAGGAAACCATTGTTCCAGTTTGACTTTTCAAACCTCCTATTTGACTTTCAATTTAGAGCTTTAATTCTCTCTTGCAAATGCCCAAACCAAGTGACCTAGGATATGATCCAATCATTCCTCTTACCCATGACACATTCATGGTCCATTCCCCTTCCGGTCCGGTGAACCTTCTAGAATCTCTCCAATGAAAACATTGGAATCTTTCCCGAACTCCGGAATCGGACTTTCCATATATGTATCTTATTCTCCGGACCATTCCGGATATCCTCGTGATATCCCGGATCCCATCTGAGACTCCTAACAACATTCGGTATTCCTACTTAAATTCCATATCTACTAAACAACATCGAATCCTTAAGTGTGTCTCCCTATGGTTCGTGAATTATGCGAACATGACCGAGACACTTCTCCGATCAATAAATAATAGAGGAATCTGGAAATTCATATGGCTCCCACATATTTCTACGATTACTTTGCGATCGAATGAACCACTTACATACGATACCAATTTCCCTTTGTCTCATGATAGTTTACTTATCCGAAGTTTTGATCATCGGTATCTCTGCATACCTAGTTCAACCTCGTTACCCATAAGTACTCTTTTCTCGTTCCCATGATATGTGAACCCTTGTGAGCCAGTCACATGCTTGCAAGCCAACTGTATGACATTCCACCGAGAGAGCCCAGAGTATATCTATCTGTCATATGGATGGACAAATCCCACACTTGATCCATGTGCCTCAACACATACTTCCTGAGCAATCAATGCCACCTTTATAGCCACCCAGTTATGGTGTGGTGTTTGATAACATCAAAGCATCCTTCCGGTGATGTTGATTAGCATGATCTCATGGTCGAAGGAATTAGGTTACTATGTATCAGAAAGCTTATAGCAAACAAACTATTGAAATGACTTGATCTTTATGCTACGCTTATCTATAGGAGTATGTCCATCATACCATTCTCCTAATGATATGATCTTGTTGTTAATAACATATCAATGTTCATGATCGAGAAACCACGATCGTCTATTAACCAACAAGCTAGTATTATAAAGATGCTTTACCAGGGACTCTAATTTAGTTTACAAATCACACAAGTATTAATGTTTCTGGTTAATACTATTATAGCATGAATGTAAACATTTATCATAAACACAAAGATATAATAATAACCACTTTTATTATTGCCTCTAGGGCATATCTCCAACACTAGTGTCTTCCGAAGGGACATAAATCACCAAGATACTGTAGGAAAGTAGAAGACATCATATGGAAGTAGTCTTAATGATGTAGCCTAACTCTAGAATTCAAGTAGCATAGTGGAATTTTATTGTTACTTGATAACTAAAGACAAAATGATGAGTATCATCAGGATAAATGTCGATATAATGAGTAGTAATCATGTGGTATTCATTTGAGAATTCTATGTGATGAAATGAAATTATGTTATGATTTAATAATAGTGTAGTGAGAAGTAAAGTTATCATGGTTAGATTAGCTCCTGAATACGGATAAATAGGTAAAAAATAACAAGATCATGGTGAGATTAGCTATGAAACCATGATATAGGTATAAATATGACCAATAATTAGTAAATCATTCTAAAGTAGCAGTAATAAAATAGCATGGTAGAACTATGATAGAAGTCATAGGTGTCATAATTCCTGATAAAATTTAGTTTTGGGTGTTCAATGGAAACTTATTAGTCATTTGGAGAGATCATGTGAGGTTAGTTTACTAATAAGGAAAGGTTGGTTATAGTTAATCCTTCTAAAAGTGAGACCAAAGGTTAGTCGAAACCAAATTGAGACTCCTTTGCTTAAGATTATCCTATTGCAATTGAGCAATTTGGGTAAATGTTGAAACAAAATATAGTTCGACCCTAAGTGCTAAGTATCACAACGTAAACCTATATGAGGAGGTGTCATATACTACACAACTAAGCCTGAATTCTAGAGATAATATACTCAGCTATTATATTTTGGGCTTAGAATATTGTGTGTTATATGTACCACATTTGGATTTATTAGTTTTTCTTGGATCTTCTTGATTGACTAGATCTGTACATGAAGTTTGACTTGGTGTGAAAATGCATGTTGCAACATCCAGTTACTACTTGATGTTATAGATCTAGATAGAGTAAGGGAATTCGTGTAAGGGAGTGACGAAATACAAGGATCAGGATGAAGACCTACATGAACTATATGGAACAACAAGGAGTAATGAACTTAAGTTCACCCAAAATAAGTGATGTTGCTAAGAAGTTAATGGAGTAGCAGTACCAAGTTCATGGAAGTATCATAAATAAGTACAAAGAAGAAGCTTTGGAACAAAATGGTATTCAAGCTCTGACAGTTCAGAGAGAATGCCATAAGGATGTTGGAAGCCATAGGGTAATACCTACAACCTAGGATGATCCGCAGCTAGTATTTGATCCATAGTAAGTATTCTGATCCACAGTTGTTATCTTGTCCGCAACAGGTGTTGGTTGGCATAGTTAACCATATCATCTTAATGGTTGCATAAAGAGCATAAAACTTGGCCTAAGTTAATTAAGACATAAATGAGTATAAAATTTAAGCGATCGTCTTTCGAGGCACTTCGCGAAGTTAGACCTATCAAAGCAAAAATGTCCAAATAGTAAGTAAGACAATTAATGCTAAAAGATTCACTTCGGAGATCCACAATTGTGTGGATACACCGTACAATCTTTCATAAGACCCTAACTAGGTAGAGTATAAGCTGGATAGAGACCAATATTCTAATTATAAAGCCAATAAATACTATATAGATAGTTTCAAGACTATTAGTAAACCCTAAGGGGGAGAGTAAACAATAAATGGAAGTACTGTTATCCGAATTCCATGTAAAGGTTGGAGAAGAAGTACTAACCTATAACAACATTAAGCCTTATTTTCATAAGGTTAAAAGAAAGTCATCATTATAAAGGTACTTTTGGAAATATGCCTAGATGAAAGATCGAAGTTTACTTCAGGGTAGTAGTAGTACTCAAACCTTAAGGCAATTATTAAATGGAAGTTGAAAAGGTACTTAAGGTAATAACCAAAGATTATCAAAATCTTGATAAGGTGAAAGCTTAAAGATGATAAAATAGAATAGACCTAACAGACTAATTCTAAAAGAAACGACTCGTAAGTGATCCTTAAGAGAGAATATAGCACAACCAATTAGATATGTGTAGAGAAACAAGAAACTCCAATGGGTATGTACTAAATGTGTTCAACACCAATCTTCAGAAGGACTACCAGTATAAACCATACCATCACAAATCTAAAGTTAGTCTTTTGATCATAGTTATTGTTTAATAGAGCTAAAACCCTATTTTAGTGAGACTTCCTAGACCTTATATAGTATAGCAAGGAATTTTTATGCTCAAGTAAAGGAATTGGATTAGGATATCTAATCAGAATAAGAAACTAAAGAAGAGACCCCAAATTAAGGATTTTGTAATAAGGATATATCCCTAAGGGACTAAAGTAAAAAGAACTTTGGAGTATTGGAGACACCAAGTTAAAGATTGTTGAGTATGATGAGGATTCAAGGAAAAGATTTGGATATGGGATATTACAATTATTCCCATTAAGGGTACCATGGAGCCGAGAAATTCCGTAAACAACACAAGTCAATTCCTCATTCCCAAACCTGAGAGTTTACGAACTTCGAGGACGAAGTTTATTTTAAGGGGGAGAGTTTGTAACATCCCATCATTAGAGCTTAGAAATAAGCTGAAACCAGGTGTGTGCATTGCATTCATGCATAGAAAATCCGAATAATTTTCGCGCTTTTGAACAAAACTTGTCAAAGTGATTGAAGCTTCTCTCAACTTGATGGAATTAAAGTAGATCATCAAGTTGACTGCGATAAGTTTCAATATGACCTTTGCTAAAACCTTATTTTGGGTAAGCATGATTTGATCCAAGGGTAGATCAAATGTAATAAAATTAAACCCTAATACATTACTTAAATGATTTATATTTGATCCTTAGGTGATCATATCATAGTATTCATTACAACAACTCATGAATACCAAGTTATAAAAATAGCTTAAGTAATAGGAATGTAACAACTAAATCTTAATCTCATCTACTTATACCATGAACATCATGGTAATACAATCTTAACTCTTTAGTGGAGTTAGAGTAGTAAAGGAATCAATTCAAGATCATTCACCATATATCTTTCTTTCCATGTCAATCCTTATGGAATCCTATCTCAATATTTGTTGTTCATCAATGTTGAGAAATCAAATATTGATTCACCAATTCTTAATCTATCAATTCTTGATCTATCAACTCTTGACCATATCATAGCATTCACTTAAGGCCTATAAAGAAATAAGTAAGAAGGGGTAAATAGTAATGCTAGATTTGAATATCATCTATAGGATGGGAGAGTTGGAAGAGAATAAGATCAATGTGATAATTGATGGCGTTAACTCACTCCTGTAATGATAGAAGAGTTATTTGGAATATATAATCATTTGGTGATAAAGAAGATTACAAGGATGAATCCTGAAGATAGTTACCAGGGGTAATCCTATTGGATCAAGTAGGTATAGTCAATGAATAATATCTCTTAGTCAAATAGAGTTAAACATAAGATAATTATACAACTGTAATGTTGTATGAATGAAAGCCTTGGTTAGCCAACTGGATACCTATGCCATAAGTAATCAAAGGATTATAATGATCATGCTTTAGTCATCAAGATTGAATGCTTATATCATGTATAAGTTACATTGGTGGATAGAACATGATTGAACCCTAGTATAGATATATCATTCTAGGTTAGCCATGACAAGACACATTAATATAATGTGAGGTTGGAGTATTAGATACTGGAGTTAAGTAGAGACAAGATAGTATGTTTAAGATGATGTTAGAGAAACATTGGATTAAAGAAGTAGTATTTTCCTCTTTGGAAATACTAAGCACTTGAGGTGAAGTAGGATTTGATGTATATATATATTGAAGTAATATTAGTGAAGGGTGATTAAGGAAGAGTATGAAAGTAGTTAGAAGTAACCACTTGTTGGATTGGTGGTTATCAATAGTAGAGTGGCTGATATAACCAAGTATGGATATGAGAAGATCATGAAAGCTTCAGTGTCAAGCTCATTGGATTTACAAGTGGATTTAGAAGAATAAAAGGTGGATAAGAATATTCTTGTGAAGTAAAGCTCATCATGTTAACACATGGTGATGGATAAGAAGAAGTAGTATATCTAGGAAAGGAATTCCTTAATTATAAGTCCAGGATTGTGAATTATGGAAGATAGGAATTCTTGGTAAACACTAAAACCTAAATCTTTAACCAAACATAGTATCCATTTCGTCTGACTGATCTATCATCTTATTTACACAAAGCTTTATAGGAATATTTTCCTATAGCAAATCACTCAAGCATATCTTTGACACTTTCAAACCTCTAAATCATGTGTATCACATAAATGGAAATTACTATAAACCATTATGCCCAATATTATATCCATATATCAATCACACTTAAGCAAGTAAGTGAATAACTAGTTCCAGAAAAGAACTATGCATATTCTAAATAAGAAGGGTGGTTAGGATTCACCTGTTATTAGATTTTTAATAATAGAATTCACTATTCTAAGAACCTTAATAACTAACTCCTCTTATATAATGATTTTTATATAACAATAAAGATGGATTCATGCTTTGCATATCTTTAGCTATCTTAAACCATTCTAATTACATTCATTATGAGGAAATAAAAATCATTCTATAAGGGTATAATATGATTAACAAATCCCTAAAACCCTAACTCCTATATTAGTTATAATAAAATATATATACCTTGTTATTCCCTAGATTCATGGGAGTAATATTAACCATATTAATTCCTTTGTATATCATACATCAAATAATGATATATGATCATTATATAAAAATTTCCCTCCAAACTATAAGTTAACTAGAATTAAGTTTTATAAAAAAAATATCCTAATATAAATCCATGGTTTATTATGGAGAGAAAATTCATCACAAATCTTATTACAGAATATTAAAAGGATCTATATAAAGAAAATAAAGAAATATAACACTATATAGTAAAATCTCCCAAAATGAATTAAACACCATCCATTATTGCTGCAACTATTTAACAAATAAATTCTATAAATGAAATTTGAAACAAATGTGTAATACACAAATCTGAAAACAAAACAGAAAGGAGAAAAGAAAAACAGTAAGAAAAAAACTGCAACCAGGCCGCAGCCCATTTCCCTCTCTACCTATCCACCGCTCAGCAGCAGCACCCTTCCTCTTCTGCTCCCTTGGCTGCAGCCCACTTTGGCCCAATACCGGCCCTCATACCTTTTCGTTTGTTTTCTTTCTTCTTTCTCTCGCCAGAAGGCAACACCGGCGAAGCAGCTTCCGGGCGCTCCGACCGCCGTCGATTCCCACCGCGCCGTGATGCCCGCCGTCACCATGAGCAAGGATAAGACCCGCTGAGCACGTCTCTCTCGTCCTTATCTCTTCATTCCCTCTCACTCGTGCCAGAAAACTCTATTTCCCCATTTCTTCCTATGCCTGAGAACCTAGCTCGCAGGAGTTGTTTGCCGCCGCCATTAACGACCACCCCACGACTATCCGAGCATACCACAAGCTTCTTAAGGTGTGTAGCATCTCCACCAAGAAGGAATCGAGCAGACGAGCTCTTAATCGGTCGCATCGACCTTACCCCGACAACCACCGCCGCCGGTCATCGTCAATAATCGTCGATTACGACCACCTCCGGCTTTGCCAAGCCTTTCCTCGCCCTCCTGGTGAGCTCCTCATGCGAATTCCCTTCGTAGATTTTTTCCTTGCATGTTGAATCGCGATCCCCGCGACCACTTGCCACCGCCGCCGCTGGCCGTCGTCGTGCTGCCGTCTCTGGCGACTGTTTTTGGGCGGCGCAGCCACTAGTTGACTCCGCATGGTGAATTGAATCGAACGACACCACTCTCGTACGCGTGCGTGCTCTCGATCAACATATCGACCCTCGATCTGTAAGATCATCCGTGGATGATGTCAGCATGACAACATGCTGATGTCACCACAGCCCAGTCAACGAATTTGACTTGGTCTGTGCCCATGTGGCAGGTGATGTGTACTCGACCCCACTCGACAGAGACTATAGGTAGATCTAGTCTGGATGTGAAAAGAATTTTCTTATTTAGAAGATAATTTAGAAACTTATTAAATCTTAAAAATTCAATAACTTTTGTTTTAGAGTTCAGAAAATATGTATAATATATGAAAAATTTCAAAAAAATAAAATCTATAACATTAAACTATTATCAAACATTATTATGACAAAAATTGAAATAATTATTATTTAATAAAGGTTTTATAAGTAATAAAACTTAGATAATTCATATTTTAATATTGGTAAATATTAAAAATATAAATAAAATACCAAAAATCTTAGAAAAATAAAGACAATACTTTAAAACTATAATCATACATTATTATTTCACTTAAATAAGAATTTATTATTTATTAAGTATTTAAAAAGTGATAAACCTTATACAAATCATATCCTATTATTTATAAATCACAAAAAATAAATGTAATACACCAAAATGATCAGAAAAATAATACCTACATGTTAAAATTATGATATTCCATTTTTGAGGTAAATAAAAATTTAAACACTTTAACAACTTAAATTTATACCTATTTCCCTAATTAATAATTAAGATATGGGTAAATAAAAATTGCTAATACTTCTAAAAAATAGCAAATTGAGTCAAATAAATAGTATTAGTCTTGAATATTGATAATATGAAGTCAAAATGATTTAACACATTTTAAAAATAATTTTATTGAATTATCCTTCAACCATAAGTGTAGAGTATTTTATAAAAGGATCCTTACCCAATATAAAATCTCGAAGAATAATTTGTAATGAGATAAAACCTATTCCTTTACTTTAACCACAAGTTTATAAACAAATCAAAACCCTATAGTGAACCATAAGTAGTTAAGTAATGATATTTCCCTGATTACCAATTATAACCATTCATTCACAAAAAGATAAATGATTCTATTCCATTATAAAATCGAGAAACCACTACACCAAATAAAAGTATAACCATTCTTAAGTGACTTTAAGGAAACATTATAAAGTACACAAGGTACAAATAACATAAGCAATATACTCTAAGTCCATCTATGTCTTTAAAGTTAACTTTAGTCTATAATACTTTAAATACTATGCTAAAGACTTTGTTATGTATTTTATAGTTAACTTTGGTCTGTTATAATTAAGTTATAAAGCATCTTAATACCAAACTAACCAAGTTAAAAACCAAGATAGATAAGTCTCACATACTACTAATATCATTATTGAAATAAAGTAATTATTTCTTACTTAAAGACTATAACTAGAAAGAACAACTAATAAGGTTAACTTAAAATTTAAATACTTCTCCTTAACTAAGTAAGATTTTCTTCAAAAGTTATTCTTATGCATAATAGCATCTTGCTTCTTTAAACATTAGTCCTTACCGGACCAATGATGCTGATTTCATATATTGGATCTTATATTGTCTCGAAGACCGTGAGTGCATAATCTTGCAATCACAAAAGGCAAGTTCACACTTGCTCATGTCCTTTGATTATTTTCTGTAAAATATTTTGCAAATCCAGTGTTGTCATCTCCTGCATTTGAAAAAGGTCAGAAAACACTATTTTCATAATAATATGATTATAGGTTATTTACCATGAGGTAATAACCTACTATGAAAGTTCCGGTGGTAAAGGAACATATTATCTAGGACCTAACAACCAATGTCACCAATGATTCTTGCGCCGTATACTACGCATTAACCATGAGATTTGGAATGGGACGAATAATTCAGCCGTATCCTTTTCCTCTCGTAAGGAGGCAAGACGACCTTAACGTGACGTTGTGATTCCTTGTGCGGATCCAACATATGGGTGGGCACCCTTACGCCCCACACTTTTGGTGTCTAGATTATCTATGAATGGTGTTTAGGGGTACAGTCCATTTAATATGGTACTTGTCCGGGCATCACCAGGTCATAGAGTCTTCGGGAACTCATCGGGGTTTTAGCCTGCCCGAAAGGGGGCTTAACGGAGGTGAGCCGGCCCCGAAGGATCGTGCAGACATATGAGGTCGCGGAGAGGGCAGTGATTTGCTTGGATCATCTACTGGGCCCCACACCATAGGAAGTGTGGACGGGAAAGATCGCCCAGTTGTGCAACAAGGATTTGATCTCTCATGGGTAAACTAACGCACCTCCGCAGAGTGTAAGAACTGTAACTTGTTACTCCCTGTTCCGGGAAGGAGCTGCGAACACGGCGGGAAAGGAACTCCATGAAAGTTCTGGTAAACCCGTGAAGGCTGGCAGCCATAGCTTTTCAGAATAAAAGCAACCTTTGAAGAAATGTTTACGAAAACTTGCATTGTCTACGACCTATGGTCTGTGGCTGTAGATATAGTGCATCAAACACTCCTTTTCTAGTGAACTTGCCGAGTACGCTCGTACTCATCGTATCTTCTTAACCCTTCCTAGATTTTGAAGCCATTCAGACGACGTCTATATCAACTTATACTCCAGGAATCATCATCAAAAGCTAAAGCTCTTCAATGAAGTCAAGAAAGTTAATATATACATCAACTCAAGTGAAGACGAAGTTATTGATTAGATAGGAATATAATCTCTAGCCATAGAACCTATTTATGTAGCGTATTGCAATAGCAGCAATGTCAGACCATTAGTTAAAATACTAGTCTTAATAGTATGATAGTTTTTGAGTTGTTTATTTCTGATTTTTCTTTGTAAGAAGTTTCTTTCTCTCTCTTTAACCTAGAGTGTTCTCGGGATCTTTTGTAAAGAGTTGAGTTGTAACCTATAGTCATGTATTGGACCTCCTGTGTTTCTGTTGTACCACTCTTAGGAATGTAATACTAGTGAATGGTGTTTCATTGGTGTTATGTCAACGACTATAGTGTACTACATTATGTAGTGGTATGCTGGGTCACCGCAGTTGGTATTAGAGTATATGCTTTGACCTTAGGATTAAACCCCTTTTAGGAAGATCTGTAGGTTGGATAGTGACTGTAGGAGCCATCTTATCTCAACCAAATATTCTTCTGACTTGTGATGAATATCCACTTGAGGATAAATTTGTCACATCTAAGTAAGATGCTTAAGTCATTCTGTCTTAGGAGTAATCATTTTATCTTTTCTCAGTATAGTACTATTTAGTGTCTTTCGAAGGGACATAAATCACCAAGATACTGTAGGAAAGTAGAAGACATCATATGGAAGTAGTATTAATGATGTAGCCTAACTCTAGAATTCAAGTAGCACAGTGGAATTTTATTGTTAGTTGATAACTAAAGACAACATGATGAGTATCATTAGGATAAATGTTGATGTAATGAGTAGTAATCATGTGGTATTCATTTGAGAATTCTACGTGATGAAATGAAATTATGTTATGACTTAATAATAGTGTAGTGAGAAGTAAAGTTATCATGGTTAGATTAGCTCCTGAATCATGATAAATAGGTAAAACATAACAAGATCATGGTGAGATTAGCTCCGAAACCATGATATAGGTATAAATATGACCAGTAATTAGTAAATCATTCTAAAGTACCAGTAATAAAATAGCATGGTAGAACTATGATAGAAGTCATAGGTGTCATAATTCCTGATAAAATTTAGTTTTGGGTGTTCAATGGAAACTTATTAGTCATTTGGAGAGATCATGTGAGGTTAGTTTACTAATAATGAAAGGTTGGTTATAGTTAATCCTTCTAAAAGTGATACCAAAGGTTAGTCAAAACCAAATTGAGACCACTTTGCTTAAGATTATCCTATTGCAATTGAGCAATTTGGGTAAATGTTGAGACAAAATATAGTTCGACCCTAAGTGCTAAGTATCACAACGTAAACCTATATGAGGAGGTGTTATATACTACACAACTAAGCCTGAATTCTAGAGATAATATACTCAACTATTATATTTTGGGCTTAGAATATTGTGTGTTATATGTACCACATTTGGATTTATTGGTTTTTCTTGGATCTTCTTGATTGACTAGATCTGCATATGAAGTTTGACTTGGTGTGCAAATTATATGTACTACTTGATATTATAGATCTAAATAGAATAAGGGAATTCGTGTAAGGGAGTGACGAAATCCAAGTATCAGGATGAAGACCTACATGAAGTATATGGAACAACAAGGAGTAATGAACTTAAGTTCACCCAACATAAGTGATGTTGCTAAGAAGTTAATGGAGTAGTAGTACCAAGTTCATGGAAGTATCATGAATAAGTACAAAGAAGAAGCTTTGGAACCAAAATGGTATTCAAGCTCTGACAGTTCAGAGAGAATGCCATAAGGATGTTGGAAGCCGTAGGGTAATACCTACAACCTAGGATGATCCGCAGCTAGTATTTGATCCATAGTCGGTATTCTGATCCATAGTTGGTATCTTGTCTGCAGCCGGTGTTGGTTGACATAGTTAACCAGATCATCTTAATGGTTGCATAAAGAGCATAAAACTTGGCCTAAGTTAATCAAGACATAAATGAGTATAAAATTTAAGCGATCGTCTTTCGAGGCGCTTCGCGAAGTCAGACCTATCAAAGCGAAAATGTCCAAATAGTAAATAAGACAATTAATGTTGAAAGATTCACTTCGGAGATCCACAATTGTGTGGATACACCGTATAATCTTTCATAAGACCCTAACTAGGTAGAGTATAAGCTGGATAGAGGCCAACATTCTAATTATAAAGCCAATAAATACTATATAGACAGTTTGAAGACTATTAGTAAACCCTAAGGGGGAGAGTAAACAGTAAACGGAAGTACTGTTATTCGAATTCGAAGTAAAGGTTGGATAAGAAGTACTAACCTATAACAACATTAAGCCTTATTTTCATAAGGTTAAAAGAAAGTCATCATTATAAAGGTACTTTTGGAAATATGCCTAGATGAAAGATCGAAGTTTACTTCAGGGTAGTAGTACTCAAACCTTAAGGCAATTATTAAATGGAAGTTGAAAAGGTACTTAAGGTAATAACCAAAGATTATCAAAAGCGTGATAAGGTGAAAGCTTAAAGATGATAAAATAGAATAGACCTAACAGACTAATTCTAAAAGAAACGACTCGTAAGTGATCCTTAAGAGAGAATATAACACAACTAATTAGATATGTGTAGAGAAACAAGAAACTCCAATGGATATGTACTAAATGTGTTCAACACGAATTTTCAGAAGGACTACCCGTATAAACCATACCATCACAAATCTAAAGTTAGTCTTTTGATCATAGTTATTGTTTAATAGAGCTAAAACCCTATTTTAGTGAGACTTCCTAGACCTTATATAGTATATCAAGGAAGTTTTATGCTCAAGTAAAGGAATTGGATTAGGATATCTAATCAGAATAAGAAACTAAAGAAAAGACCCCAAATTAAGGATTTTGTAATAAGGATATATCCCTAAGGGACTAAAGTAAAAAGAACTTTGGAGTATTGGAGACACCAAGTTAAAGATTGTTGAGTATGATGAGGATTTAAGGAAAAGATTTGGATATGGGATACTTACCCGTGCAAATTTTTAAGAAAGAATACGATCGAACCTGACCAACAAAAAAAATGAGAAACTGAGGCAACAGATTTTTCTAAAACCGAAGCATATCAATATCATAATATTTTAGTGCCTAGCAAATTAATACTTTAGTATTTCTCTTTTCTCAGTTTTAGGAAAAAGCGGGTCTAACCTTTTTCTCAAATACTTAAAAAAAGTGTTGTTTTAGAGAATACCTCACTTTTAAACCATATTATCTGAAACTACTTAAATATTTAATACTTCAGTTTTTTAAAAAACTAAAGTATTTCCTCAATACTTATAAATTCTTTGATGCCAAACGGGGTCTAAAACCTTTTTCTTACGAATTAAAATGTTAATTTTTTATACTGTGATGAATAAGTATAATCCAATATTTATATGGTGAATAGTACAATTTATCATTTTTATTTATGCCACGTACATTAATATTTTAGATTGAGACTTGACATACAGATACATTCACATGAATTATGTTGTATAGTTAATTTTTTAGTACTTTCTTCATCCCAAAAAAGATATCACAAATTTATCTAAAGTTAGATAAATCTATATACTAAATAGTGTATAGATATATTCGAATATAGACAAACTTGCGGTATATTTTTTTAGGACAGAGGAAGTACTATTTTCGATTGAATCAGTAAAAAACGCAAAAAATCAGACTCTACATATATGAGAGTGTCACGGGCTTATCCAGGACGTCCAATCCAGGTTTGAGATTCGTGCAAATAGTTAGCCATATTGCAATAACGACCCTACTTTACCTCTATTTTTAGTCGGCCGTTCCTTTCAGCAGAACAACGCCTCTATGGTACGACAGGCATGAAATGAACTAATAGAAAATTGTTGTGAGTGACTTCAATCCATGTCATTACCAAGGATGAACCAACAAAAATTTAGGATCAAAATTTCTTTAGATACAAAAATCCAAGTATCCAACGGAAGTGAACAAACTTCCTCAGATCCAATTTGCATGTACATGATTTTTATCAAGAACACAAAACAAAAAAGGAAACTCCATAAAGAAATAAGAGTCTTATTCCAAGAAAAAGGGGAACCACCGCATCTAGGGGTGGCCATGGATCTATGCCCTACAATCCTAGATCCCTGCCCTCCAAGCCCAGATCAGAGGAGGGAAAGGATCCTCGGAGTGGTCATCGTAGCCTGAAGAGAAAGCCTCCACTCCGGCCATCCCTTGCAGATTCATGGCACCGCCAGTCGCATCGCCGAGCAGGGGAGGCCACGAGCCACATCGACGGGCGGAGAAGGTCATCGGCCCATCTCCGGGAAGGGGAGGTGATCCTGGCCGCCAAGCCTCGACCGGTATTCAGTAGCAGGCCTCGACGGAGTGGGGTGTGGTGGGTGCGGGATCCGGGAGGTGGAGGAAGAGGGAGACAAGACGGAGAGGGTGGAGCGGTGGTGGGTGCGGGACAGAAACGTGGTATACATGTCCACTTTCGGCGAAATACTGCTGGCCGTTGGATAAGCCCAGGACACCCACGACAAGATAGAATCGCTGCGTCCTAAAAAAGGGAAAATGATAAGACTCCCCTGGGGATCGATCCCCCGGGTCCTAGTTTCCAATGCGTTCGCACTAACGTACGCTGCAGTCCTTTCTACGTGTCTGTACCGGCCCCAACAAGCAGCTTTGTCACGTACGCTGCAGCCCGTTGCTCGCACGCGCCTGCGAATCGCATATCCGTGCCGTGCGCCGGTCCGCCTCTTGGTCGCGTCGCCTCGTCTGCTGGCCGAGCCGCCCCGCCTGTAGGTCGCGCAACCACGTGCCCCTAGCCGCTGCAGCCCGTGCCGCGCGCCGCCTCAGCTCTCGCCGCCACGTCCCCCAGCGGCTCCAAGAAGATGGAGCCACCCGCCATGGCTGCCGTCCTAGGAAGCCTCGCTGCTGCGCCTCCTTGAAAATCTCGCCTCGCCCCGCGTTGCTACGTACGGCGTCAAGACTTGCTACATATGGTCGAGAGTGGTGCTCCAAGCGGCATGGATGTTTGGTACCAGACGGCAATAAAAGGTCGTGATGCGATGTGTCTTTGAGATTTTGTTATAGGGCGATGCTATAATAGTAGCAAATTTTTGCTATTTCTGTTCTATGTTTTTGCTATAATAGCACAAAATATTTGCTACAATATTTTCGACGAAAGTGCTAGCAAAATCGGTTTTGCTACATCAGCCACCGGCGATATCTCCGGCGATATTTTTTTATGCTACATTAGCATATTTTTTTTGCTACCACAGTGCGGTTTTGCTACAATAACATAAAGTTTTTGCTACACGGTCTCCAGCGAGATCTACCGACGAATACCTTCGACGAGTCTCCGGTAAGGTCAGATATGCTACATTAGCATAATTTTTTTGCTACACGGTCGCCGGCGAAATCTCCGGCGAAATCTTCGGCGAGATCCAGTCTGTTTTTCTATTTTTCTAGACCAAACCGTTTTTTGCTACAAACGGAACTATTTATAATAAAACGGGTATATTTATAAAAAAAATGGGATTGAGGGCTTTTTAAAGAACACGAGTTGACAGGAGGACCCGATGGATTTTAAAGAATTATCTCTAGGTACGCTTAGTACGACCTAAAAAAAAAGCACCGGACCACCTAGGAACCAAGTTTAAAAAAAAAAATCCACGTTCACATGCCCCACGGAAGCATGTGCATTTGATTCTATCTGGTAACTTTTTCCCACTAGTTATCCTCTAGAAAACAATATTTTCCCAGTGGTCCTGCCCATTTCATTTCTCCAATACGGCGGGCCAAATCCCTAAAATCCACGCCATTACAGCCGTGAAGTTCGTGGATGGCGTCGTCGCCGGGGCCTGCGCGGCCACTCTTTCTCAGGCTTCGGCAGCAACTCGAACATCGGTTGGAGGTGAAGGGCGTGCACAACTCCTCGGCGCAGCAGGTCAGCAACGGCGGGCGCATGCCGCCGGTGTCATTGGCGGTGGGATCCGCGGTACCTACATTTGTACCTCCGTCAGGTTAGCTGCGACTCCGTCTTAAGCGAGCAAGCAAAAAAAAAAAAAAACTAGGTCGAATAGATGTTTAAAATGGTATATAAAATTCCCGTTAAAATTGAAGAAAATAATTTATTTTTATAATCAAAGTAGATTCATATCCTCTGAAGTTCCTATGCTTATTCTTACTTTCCAAACTGCTCAAAGGGGTTGCATTCCACAGGAAACTCGATTCCCTTTTAGATTCTATTTCTACAAATATCATCTCGAGTCCCACGAGGGCTGCTAGGTGTATATATTAGTAAGATATAAGAGCAGGTTGCCTGTTGCCATCCATCCATAAAATAGTAGTAGGTGCCTGTTGCCATCGGTCCATAACTTTTATCTTGAAAAGTAGGCCAGTCCATTGCTTTGGAGTTTTCCATGGAAGTGGAGATTCCAGATCTGTAGCATTGGTAGGTAAGCTCAGCAATTGGCGAGTAATAATCGACACTCCGAAGGGGAGGAAGGAAGGAGAGGACTGAGCGGCTCAATTGTTGACTTTGATGGATGAATGGACACCTAGGTAGTTCTGTCGAGAGGAACTTGACAGGCACAGGTACAATGATAATACTCTTCCTCGATCCCCTAGGCAGCCTTCATAATTCGTTTATTAATCCATGATATTTCTTGGCTTGGGTTTTAAAGGGATTGACCTATATATGGAGGAGGCTCCGATCTGCGCTTTAGTGGACGCCATGTTTAGACTCCCTGCAAAGCTCGACAGGTTAATGGCTAGGCACGGCCACATGCTGCCCCGGGGTGCGGAGGATGAGATACCTCTCATCAAGCAAGATCTCGAGAGGATGATATCCATTCTTGAGGAGCACGTCGACTTGGGAGCAGAGGACCGTGCCATGATGGTCAACTGCATGACCAAGGAGGTGCGCGAGCTGTCGTACGACATGGAGGACAGCGTCGACCAGTACGAGCACGCTGCCAACACCAGCAGATGGATATTATCTCCCCGCCGTAAGAAGTACAAGATCACTCGCCGTAGGGGCAAGACCGCCTGGGCCTGGCGGCTCCCAGAGAAGCTCAAGTGGCGCCTATGGATGGCCAACAAGATCAGGGAGTTCAGCGTGCGCTCGCAGGAGGCGCTTCAGCGGTACAGCTTGCTTAACCACCCTGGTGGCAATGGCATCAGCAGCATAGCTGCTTCTACTTCTACCAGATGTGATCCGTCTTTTAGCTCTTGGCATCCTACACCTTATGGGGAGCCTGTTGGTATCGATGCTTCCCTGAAGAAGATTGAAGCGTGGCTAGATAAGGATGGAGAACAGAAGCTCAAGGTGGTTTCTGTTGTTGGAACTGGAGGGGTTGGTAAGACCACTCTTGCCAATGAGCTATATCGTAGAATTGGAGGGCAATTCGAGTGCCGAGCATTTGTGCGAACGTCCCGAAAGCCTGATGTCAGAAGGCTTCTCATCAGCATGCTCTCACAAGTTCGGCCACACCAGACTCCTCACACTTGGAAGGTGCATAGCCTAATTTCTGATATCAGGACACATCTCCAAGATAAGAGGTATGCATTTTTATCTCTTGATTCATAAGAATTACAATTTCTGTTGAGACATGAGTTAAATCTTGTGAGTAGGTCCTTAGTGTTTTTTTTTTCATTATACAAACATATTGCCGTGCCCTCCTTAGTGCACGAAACGATCTGTTGTTGATGTCTATATTGGTTGCATGCATTTCAGGGTTAGCGAGGAGTTTAAGCAGTTAGTCTTTTAACGTGAGAAGTTACTGATATAATTTCCGGATCTTTTATATCTTGTAGGAAGAACACTATTTATGTATGCAGTTATGCTGAGCCACTTTTCTTCTTTCTTCTATTCCATTGAGGATTGAATGAAATTTTCTGATTTGGTATTTTCTTTTAGGCTGACATCTGTGCTAAAACATATCTCAGGTACTTGATCGTAATTGATGATATATGGGATGTGCAAACATGGGATATCATCAATCGTGCTTTGCCGGATGGTAATCTTTGCAGTGGTATACTAATAACAACAGAAGTCGAGGATGTAGCTCTGAAATGTTGTGGTTATGACTCTAAGTATATTTTTGCAATGAAACCACTTGGTCACGACGATTCAAGCAAATTATTTTTCAACACAGCTTTTGGTCCAAATTATGAATGTGCACCAGAACTCAGTGAAGTTGCAAATAACATTATAAGAAAATGTGGTGGCTTGCCACTAGCAACGGTTATTGTTGCCAGTCTTTTAGTAAGATTGATGGGCAACACAGAGCAATGGGATTATGTAACTAAATCCTTAGGTTATGGTTTGAGAACTAATCCTACTGTAGATGGGATGAAACAAGTACTCAACCTTAGATACGACAATCTTCCACACCATTTGAAGGCATGTTTGATGTATCTCAGTATATATAAAGAGGACTACATAATTCAGAAGGATGATTTGGTAAAACAATGGATATCTGAAGGTTTAATCCGTGCAACAGATGACAAAGACAATGAGGAAATATCAAGGAGCTATTTTGATGGGCTTATCAGTAGCCGAATGATCCAACCTGTACATATAAATGACAATGATGATATTTTGTCTTGTGCAGTGCATTACATGGTACTTGATTTAGTTAGAGAAAAGTCCATAGAAGAGAATTTTGTCACCACAATAGATTATTGTCAGACAACCGCAAGAGTTGCTGACAAGGTTCGTCGACTGTCTCTTCACTTTGGTAATGCAGAAGCAACGCTACCAACTAATATGAGATTATCACAAGCTCGAACTCTTGCGTTCTTTGGAGTCTTGAAGTGTTTGCCTTCAGTTGTGGAGTTTGGGATTCTTCAAGTTCTGATTCTACATCTTTGGGGTGATGATGATGATGATTGTATCAGCTTTGATCTCACTAGAATATCTGAGCTTTTTCGGCTGAGATATTTGCATGTAAAATGTAATGTTGCCTTAAAAGTACAGAAAATCCAGATGCAAGCTCTACAATGTTTGGAGACACTGAAAATAGATGCAAGAGTAAGTGCAGTTCCATCGGACATCGCTCACTTGTCAGGATTGTTGCACCTTAGTCTTCCCATCGAAACAAAATTTCCCAATGGTATCGGCAACATGACATCGCTTTGCACACTTGGATATTTTGATCTAACTGTTAACTCAAGAGAGAATGTGCAGAGCCTCGGTGAGCTGGTCAATCTCCGGGATCTTCGGCTCACCTGTTCTGCAATGTCTTCCTGTCATCTAGAGAGCAAAATGGAAAGTATGGGCTCCATTCTCACAAGACTAAGCAACCTCAGATCTTTGACTCTGGAGCCTTCAAGTATTCCTGATGTTGGTTCTTCAAGCATGAGTATTTCATGTGATGGGTTGAGCATTATATCCTCTGCGCCGGAGTTTCTTCGGAGATTTGAGTGGTTGCCGCACATTTGCACCTTCTCCAGCCTACCTCAGTGGATTAGACATCTCGACAAGCTATGCATTCTGAAGATTGGGGTTACAGAACTTGTGAGGAATGATGTTGATGTTCTCAGAGGATTGTCTGCACTCACTGTTCTGTCGTTGTATGTCCGAACAAATCCTGTAGAAAAAATTGTATTTGATAAGACAGGATTCATGGTTCTCAAGTATTTCAACTTCAGGTGCAGTATACCTTGGCTCGAATTTCAGGTAGATGCGATGCCTAACCTCCGGAACCTCAAGCTAGGTTTCGATGCCCATGAAGCTAATCAACCTGGAACCATACCTATTGGCATCGAGCACTTGTCAGGCCTTAAGGAAATCTCTGCAAGAATTGGGGGTTCTGGTGCCGATGACTCTGATAGAATGGCTGTAGAATCGGCATTGAGTGACGCCTTTAAATTTCATCCTGCACGTCCCACCTTCAACATACAATGTGTTGATCGGATGTTTACTGGTAAGGATGATAATATTGGCGGGGTTCAAGAGAAAGAACACTTGACTCTGCAAAAACAATGTGCGATCATGGAGGAAGACTCAATTGAACAGCATGAAGTACTTCAAAAGGCCTCCAGGAAAGAAGCTCACAACCGGTATGGACAATACTTCTCTCTTTCATGCGCTTTGCTCATTGAGTTTTGGTGGAGGCTAAACGCTGGCTGTCATCAGGTTTTCTGCATTATCGGAATCGAACGCTGGTGCAGACAAGCAAACTGACCACAGGTTTTTTGCATTCTCAAAATGGAGAAATTGTGCGGACAAGCATGCTGACAGTAGGTATATGGATTTGTCATTCGTAATTAATTAACTACAATACCAACTCTTCTTAATCTTGCTTCATTCAAAGTATGCTAAAGGTACTCATGGTTAAGGATGCCAATTCTCCGACTTATTTTACAACTAATATTTCTTCGTATGGGCAGCACACGCCCTCAGTGTCGGATTGATGACATGGATGAACTGTCATCGTCAAGGAGGTGGTCGACTTTGTTGAAGAAATATGCACCGAAGGAAGAAGACAGGAAGCTGCAAACACAATATGGTATCATGGAGGAAGACTCCAACGAAGAACATGAAGTTCTTAAAAAGGACTTCGTGGAAGATGCAGAAAAAAATGTTCATAGCGGGTATTGGTTTTGTTTAATTGAAATTGTTAGTGAATATGAAGTAAAATAATACAAACATGCTAACATAGCCAAATAGAAATTTTACGACGTGTATTTGCACTTTTTGGGAGGGTCATTAATTTGCACTTCACATACTAACATACCCAAATAGATTTTTACTAATTAGCTGTTCTTCATAGATTAGCTGTACTTTTTTACTTCTAGCATGTTTTTACCTCTGTGACCTCTAGCAGTCGAATATGTATGTAAAAGATTCCAAACATCTAATATAGTATTGTATAATTATTTTTCTTGAAACGTGTAATGCCACAACAAGTTTCACCTAAATATACCAAAAAATATTTTTACTAATTAGTTTTGAATATATAAGATAGTTTGACAAGTTTCACCTAAACGCTGGCTGTCATCAGGTTTTCTGCATTATCGGAATCGAACGCTGGTGCAGACAAGCAAACTGACCACAGGTTTTTTGCATTCTCAAAATGGAGAAATTGTGCGGACAAGCATGCTGACAGTAGGTATATGGATTTGTCATTCGTAATTAATTAACTACAATACCAACTCTTCTTAATCTTGCTTCATTCAAAGTATGCTAAAGGTACTCATGGTTAAGGATGCCAATTCTCCGACTTATTTTACAACTAATATTTCTTCGTATGGGCAGCACACGCCCTCAGTGTCGGATTGATGACATGGATGAACTGTCATCGTCAAGGAGGTGGTCGACTTTGTTGAAGAAATATGCATCGAAGGAAGAAGACAGGAAGCTGCAAACACAATATGGTATCATGGAGGAAGACTCCAACGGAGAACATGGAGTTCTTAAAAAGGACTTCGTGGAAGATGCAGAAAAAAATGTTCATAGCGGGTATTGGTTTTGTTTAATTGAAATTGTTAGTGAATATGAAGTAAAATAATACAAACATGCTAACATAGCCAAATAGAAATTTTACGACGTGTATTTGCACTTTTTGGGAGGGTCATTAATTTGCACTTCACATACTAACATACCCAAATAGAGTTTTACTAATTAGCTGTTCTTCATAGATTAGCTGTACTTTTTTTACTTCTAGCATGTTTTTACCTCTGTGACCTCTAGCAGTCGAATATGTATGTAAAAGATTCCAAACATCTAATATAGTATTGTATAATTATTTTTCTTGAAACGTGTAATGCCACAACAAGTTTCACCTAAATACCAAAAAAGATTTTTACTAATTAGTTTTGAATATATAAGATAGTTTGACAAGTTTCACCTAAACGCTGGCTGTCATCAGGTTTTCTGCATTATCGGAATCGAACGCTGGTGCAGACAAGCAAACTGACCACAGGTTTTCTGCATTCTCAAAATGGAGAAATTGTGCGGACAAGCATGCTGACAGTAGGTATATGGATTTGTCATTCGTAATTAATTAACTACAATACCAACTCTTCTTAATCTTGCTTCATTCAAAGTATGCTAAAGGTACTCATGGTTAAGGATGCCAATTCTCCGACTTATTTTACAACTAATATTTCTTCGTATGGGCAGCACACGCCCTCAGTGTCGGATTGATGACATGGATGAACTGTCATCGTCAAGGAGGTGGTCGACTTTGTTGAAGAAATATGCATCGAAGGAAGAAGACAGGAAGCTGCAAACACAATATGGTATCATGGAGGAAGACTCCAACGAAGAACATGGAGTTCTTAAAAAGGACTTCGTGGAAGATGCAGAAAAAAATGTTCATAGCGGGTATTGGTTTTGTTTAATTGAAATTGTTAGTGAATATGAAGTAAAATAATACAAACATGCTAACATAGCCAAATAGAAATTTTACGATGTGTATTTGCACTTTTTGGGAGGGTCATTAATTTGCACTTCACATACTAACATACCCAAATAGAGTTTTACTAATTAGTTGTTCTTCATAGATTAGCTGTACTTTTTTACTTCTAGCATGTTTTTACCTCTGTGACCTCTAGCAGTCGAATATGTATGTAAAAGATTCCAAACATCTAATATAGTATTGTATGATTATTTTTCTTGAAACGTGTAATGCCACAACAAGTTTCACCTAAATATACCAAAAAAGATTTTTACTAATTAGTTTTGAATATATAAGATAGTTTGACATGTTTCTGTTTCCTAAGGTGTCTTCATATTTCGAAGAGTACTGAAAGATTTCCAGATTATTTTTTGGGGAACATACATGGCATATACAACTGAAATTTTCTTATGTTTGAATTGATTTTCACCAACATTAGATTCCGGATAGTACTGAAAGATTTCCAGATTTTATTTTTGGGAACATACATGGCATATACAACTGAAAATTTCTTATGTTCGAATTGATTTTCACCAACATTAGATTCCCATAGTATGGACTTTATTTATAAGGACAGACACAATGCTAGAAGCCCCCATACCAGGTGGGGTTCTGGGGAAGGATTATATGAGGCAAGCATTACCCCTGCACAGTGCAATGTAGAGAGGCTGCGCCGAACCCAAGACCTCTTGGCATGAGTGGGGAGTACTTTACCACTGCGCCAAGCCTGTCCTTCTATGGACTTATTTATGAGAATCTAAAAAATAAATGTGAAGTTTGAGATTATAGACTGAAAATTAAGTAATTTTTAGGTTATTGTGCAGTAGCAGTTCTTTTTATATTTATATCTCCTCATGAACCCAACCATAACCAATGTAGGAAGATGCTGCCCAAGTGGAGCACGCAGGTGAGGCTGAGCTCCTTGCATGATATCAAGGAACTTGATGATGGCTTCAGCTGGATGAAGTATGGTCAGAAGGATATCCTTGGCTCCAGGTTCCCAAGGTCAGCAATACTTATATCGAACTCACCCCCCAAGCTCTTTCCTTTTGTGTTATATATACTGATGTGCATGATGGGAGGCTGACCCGAGCTCTTGCAGAGATTACTACCGTTGCAAGCACCGACTTACGCAGGGCTGCCAAGCAGTGAAACAGCTGCAGCGCACAAATGGTGACCCGTTGCTGTTTGACGCAACGTATTTTGGTAACCATATATGCACTCAGGTCGCCAACAGCTTGCAGAGCTCCTCCGTGTCCGGGGAGGTGAAGGCTGAGAGGAGTGCCCAGGGGACTGAGCACACACCGAAGAGGTAATAAGTTTGAATGTTGAATAAATTCTCTTATTAATTTCCTCAAAACTAGAATTTTTTCATAAGATTCTAATTTTCTTGCCCACTTTTAATTTATTTAATAGTCACTTGTAAAATGTTGAAGCCCATTTCTTTTGGAAAACTCCTGCATATTCTAGTGACTGCAAACCTTGAAATAATCAATTATGGTTTGTAATGAATGTAGGACGAGGCTCAAGTTGAGCACGCAGATAAGCAGGAGGTTGCAGGTGAGGGTGAAATCTGTGGATGACGCCCTCGACGATGGCTTTAGCTGGAGGAAGTACGGCCAGAAGACGGCCGTCGACTCCAAGTACCCAAGGTCATAATTAAGAAACCCTCACCGGCCTTAAGCGCACTACATCTTTAATTTATTTTTGTGTCGATCGGGCACAGACTGACTCGAGCTAGTGGTTTGCTGAAATGGCATCGCAGAGCTTACTACAGGTGTACGCACAAGAACTTCAAGGGCTGCCCAGCGACCAGGCAGGTGCAGCGCAGTAGCATTGACCCACTGCTCTTTGACGTCGTGTACAACGGGGAGCACACGTGCACTTATAATGCGCTTCATCTTGTGGACTCCATCTCCGCCGGGTCCAAGGAGCCCCCAGCGACATCTGAGAGCCAGATAACCTACGGGGAGAAGAGCGGGAGTAGAGCCGGAGTTCAATTCATGCCCCTGGCAATGTCCAGTAGCCAGGTTACCACCGAGGCGGCAAGCGGAAGTGGAAGTACAGCCGGAGTTCGGTTAATGTCCCCAAGGACGTCCAATAGCCAGATTACCACCGAGGCGGCAAGCGGAAGCGGAAGCACGACTCAGTTTTGGAGTGGTGCGCTTGATGACGATGACATGCCTGACCCGGACGACGATGAGTTCATCTTTGACACCATCGCACCTTTCTTGGCGTGGGAAGAGATTTGATGATCTCCTTCGAAGTTGGCCGCCGGCTTCTGCATATACTGCACTGCAGTGAAGGCCACAATCAGCCAAGAGTCGGAAGATGTATTAAAGGAAAGAAAATATACTTATAACTACTGGTGCGTGATGCATAATGTAGATCACATACTAGTCTATTACTTATAACTTGCCAGCCAAAGTGCGGCTGCTTGGTCGTACTTTTCCAGTAAACATAACAGTTGGATCTTCCTTTCCTTGTCCACTAAACCATTTGCAACTGTCGATATTCAAAAAACCAAACCATTTGCAAATGCATATTTACATCATGGCTCCACGCCAGATTGTTTCTTTTAATGCCAAGTCCTATTCGCAAAACGAAAATTGCTATCGAGGGAGTACTTTAAACAATAATAAGGATTGTATCGCGTTATTACTGTTCATATTTGGATTTGTCAAAAAAAAAAAAATATTGTGTCGAATATTTGTGTGAAGTTTTGTTGTCATGCCATGACATGACTGGGTTCAATTTTGATTAAGACTAAAACAAGACACACATGTTCAGGTCAAGTCCTTCATTTGGACCTTATGTTTGAGTTTGCATTAAGTGTGTTTGTTAAAATACTACTTATTTTAGTTAATATGATGTCCTAAATCCTAATATTGTTGAAACAATATTTAATATGGTCACTAGGCGAGAAATCACATAAGACAATAGTTACGAGCACTGGCCGGTGGACCGAAATATGGCTCTGTTAACTTGGATCATTCATCGTCCAAGTCTTTCTACATATTGCAAGGGGAGCATCCAGCCTAGGTACATCCGTTCTCCACCTGCCACCACTTGTGGAGCAGCAGCTCCATAGTGTCCCTAAAAAAAAGCAGCTCCGTAGTGTCCTACAAAAATTAGCAGCTACGCAGTGGTCTTTGTCAAAGTAGCAAGCACCAGCAATCTCGACCGTTTCTCAAGGCAGCCGTAACATACTTTGTTATCCTTTAGTAAATTTATTCTTTCCTACTATTTCCCAGCTCATCCTACTGCAGCACTACTACTTCGTTAGTTTGATTGTTGCATCTTAGTTGGGGTAAATTATATTGGATCTTAGGTTTCCAAAAAAAAAACAGCAGAAACTAGGCATAAGCGTAACCTTTTATTTCAAAAAAAAGTTAAAAACATATTTCCAAGGCTCCAAAAAATCTGAAAAAAAAGTGAAAACATGTTACGTTTAAAAGCCACCGTAGAAATTTCAGAGAAAATACGCTGTAATAAACATAAAAAGACAAATCTCTGACAAAAATGCGCGCTTTTTACTCATATATACAGCCCGAAATTTGTCCATGGAGATAACTGTGAAGGTAATTAACAGCTTACTGGCTTTTTTTTTTGCGGGTATTAGTGGCTATTTTTTGTTCAAACACGATTGAAAAACAATTCCATGGATCTTTGATGAAGTTCAGTCTAACCTTGTCTAAATGCCATAAACTCTAATTTTTCACTTCTATATGATTCGGCACTGCTCCTAAAAAATGGCCAGATCCCCGAAGAGGGTTTCTGGGTTAAATTTGAGAGATCTAATAGAGATGCTTTTAGCTTGGTCTTCCCCGTATCATAATATTTATCTGTTTTAAATTAATTGACTCAGTTTTGCCTGAATATGAATGTATCTAGCCGAGTTTAAGTGTCTTGATATTTCTGTACATAGACGACGTTGAGTCAATTAATTCGGGATATATAGATCCTATCTTGACAAAGTCAAGTCAATTAATTTGGGATATATACATCCTATCTAGACAAAATCGAGTCAAATAAATTTGTGATGGAGTGAGTGCTTTAAACAAAAAGGATAGACTTAGAACATCTCCACTCGTCCGCCAATATGGTGTCCAGCGCGACCTAATTTTGGACCGTATGGGGGGAGTGCCAGATAAGTTCACGAGTTGTATCTCGCTCGCTATGTCTCGGCCTCCTCCTTTGCTCGGTCACGGTCGGCACGCAAGTCAGCGTCATCGGGGTATCTGCGCGACGCATAGAGGAAACAACTGTGAACATCGTCGAGTTGTTGCAGCCGGAGGTGCTCCGGCAGGAAAACTTAGCGGAAGATGTCCCACCCGTAAGGCTCGCCGGTGGTCCGGTAAGCCGGCCCGTGGGGTATTGGTGGCCGCAAAAGCGCTCGTCGGTGCTCACGTCGAATACGGTGGTTGATCACCCGTTGTTTGAGTGGCTCCTCGGACTCAGCGTTGGAACTTGCCCAGCCCAGCTCCTCGGTGTTGGATACGTCGGAGTCGTCAGAGTCGATCCACTCCATGTCGGAGCACTCCGAGTCGGTGTGGTTGGGTCCGAGGAGAGGCGGAAACGGGTGTCATGGCTCTCCTGCGGCGGTGGGCGAGGCGGGGAACCATAATTTCTGATGGTTGGTTTCTATTTTTCAAAAAAAATGATGGTCCATAATTTCTGCTGGTTATTTTTTTTATATAAATATTAAGATAACCTACAACATGTGCCATATGATTACGGACCTACATATGTTTGTCATTTTTGTGAATTTGTGTACAACCCACAAGAGATACAACACTGCAAATTCTGATTGTTCAGTCAAAAAGCATCTTCTATCGGCTTACGAGCTTAGTCTCTCGTCTAGCAGTAAAAGTGGTGCACTTTAAAATATCTCTAATAGATAATGTATAATAAGACACTCAAAACAGGTGCCCTAAAAATTATATATCACCAAGAAGTTGTTTTTACATCATCTTTATAGTTTTTAGTTTACTTCCTTGAAACAGTCATACACTCCACTATATTAATATAGCAATACACCGATACACCAGAAATACCACAACGGAGGCTGACAACACAAATACAACTCAAAAGAAATAGCAAAGAAAATAAAGAAAAAAACAACACCGACATCGGTGGTTCCCCGGAACGAGTCCCATGATACGATACAAGGTGCAGAGCCGCTCGGGCTTCGCCGACGAGATTCATAAGCTCAAGGCCCGCCTCAAGCAGGCGCATGAGCGGGTTGTCGTTAGAGCATCTCCACTCGGCTACCCAAGACGTCGATCCGGACGCCAAAACTCGGCCTAGTCGCGTTCCCAGGAACCTCTTTTCGTCTGGATTTGGGCCAACTTTGGTCCGGACTTTCCAGGCCATTCCCAGGATCCCAGGAACGCCGAATGAAGCGAATTCGCCGAGTGGACCAGCCTGTCAGCGATAGAAGCTGAGTCATCGTCATCTTTCCCGCCGTCTCCCCTTTTTCCGCCCTCGCCGCCGACCTCGGCCTATAAAAGGCGTACATCTCGCCCGACAGGCGCCTCCAGGATCTCGCCCGACATGAGGGACCGCCGGGCTCACCGACGACGCGTCACAATGCGGCGTTTCGCCGCCTCTGGTGGAGCGTTTCAGGGAGAACTCTCGCCGCCGTGATGGAGCATATCTAGGCTGGCAACCGCCCCTACCTCGACCTGTAAAAGCGGCGTCTGGCGTCGACCACGACGGCAGCCTTTTACTAGTTAAATTTGATGTAATACGTGCGTCCTCGCCCAACCGGTGGGGATGCTCTTATCCCCATCGCCACCACCTGCCAGGAACGGGTCGGTGGTTCCCCGGAACCGTCTGCCACGAATCCGCCGTGGCGGCTCCCTGCTCCACGCCTTTTAGGGTGTCGCGCAATCCGGTGGGCATCGGGAAGCCCGTGGAGGAGCTCCTCTCGCTGCTGGACGAGTTGGAGGGCGAGCCAGGGCAGCTGAGGGTGATCTCCGTGGTAGGGTTCGGCGGATTGGGGAAGACCACACTAGCGAGGGCGGTCTACGACACCCCTCAGGCCGTGGAAAAATTCCACTGCCGTGCCTGGGTCTCCGCCGGTCGGTGGTCGCCGGAAGTCACCGGCAATGGGGGCAGTGAGATCATGCGCGATGTACTCCGGCAAATTCGTCCCAAAGACGCCATGGATGTTGCTGTTGATGGCCAAGGCCTTGAAGCCTTGCTCACTGAATACCTCAAGGATACCAGGTGTGCATCTTCCATACTCTTTACCTGGAATGGATCCCAAATGATTTAGATCGTTTCTAGTAACAATCAGAATTTGGGATCCCTGAATTCAGTTGCTCTGTTAGTATTGAAGTTGCAAATTTATTCTAAATTGTAACGAAATGTTTTCTGAACTTCATTTAGTGGAATGCCATCTTCTAATCTTTGCTTTTTCATCAACCATTTGATTCCTAGGTACTTAATTTTCATAGATGACATCACGATGGAGCTAATATGTGCACCACTTTGGAGACGATAGCAAAAGCAGCAGAATCCTACTGACCACAACTATTCAGTCAATAGCTAATATGTGCAGCCATGGCAACGGTTACGTGTACCAACTGAACACACTTGGTGAAGTGGACTCCATGGAGATAGCTCTTCAGGGTCTGGTAAGATCGCCTGAGCTGGAGCAGGGTTCGACGATGCTGCTGCAGAAATGTGGTGGCCTTCCACTTGCTCTTGTCAGTGTCTCTGATTCCCTGAAAAGTTCAGTTGATCCTACCGGGGAACGATGTGCAGAGCTATGCCGCAGCCTGTGTTATCATCTGAGAGAGAAGCATGGCCATGACAACTTCACAGAACTAAGAAAGGTGTTGATGCATAACTATGACAGTTTGTCTATGTATGAGATGACCTGCTTGCTATATCTAGGCATGTTCCCAAACAATCGACCCCTCAAGAGGAAAGTTGTAATCAGGCGCTGGTTAGCTGAAGGATATGCACAGAGCGATTCTCTTCGCAGCGAAGAGGACATCGCGGATGAGACTTTCAGTGCGCTTATCGACCGGAATATCATCCAGCCTATTGATACAAGAAAAGATGCAGAAGTGAAGACCTGCAAGACTCATGGCATCATGCACGAGTTTGTGCTGCACAAGTCTGTGTCACAGGGCTTTGTCGCTACATCATCTCATGATCATCCAAGACCCTGTTCATATGTTAATACTGCTCGCCACCTTTCTATCCATGGTGGCAGTGTGACAGATAGTGAGGCATCTGATGAGGATTTATCTCGTGTTCGGTCTCTGACAGTCTCTGGGAAAGCAGGCGATGCCATTTCTTATGTTCGTAAGTGCAAACTGCTACGAGTCCTGGATCTGGAGCAATGTAGTGATCTGGAAGACAGCCATCTCAAAAACATAGGCAAGCTATGGCATCTGAAATATCTAAGTGTTGGGGGCACTATCGGGAAACTTCCGAGCAGCATTGAAGGACTGCATTGCTTAGAGACCCTGGATTTAAGGAGAACCAAGATAAAGACATTGCCCATTGAGGCCATTATGCTCTACCACTTAGCCAATCTATTCGGGAAGTTTACTGTTGATAAAGATGATCTGAGGAATGCAAACAAGATGAGCAAAGTAATGAAGTTCTTGTCTGGAAATAAGAGTAACCTGAAGACCTTAGCTAGATTTGTCACCAGCGAGAGGCAAGGGTTTCTGCAACTTATGGGTCATATGAAAAATCTGAGAAAGGTCAAGATATGGTGTGAGCCAGTTGCAAATGGTAGTAACTATGCCACTGATCTTTCTGAGGCCATTCAGAAATTCTCCAAGGTTCCCATGTACAGTGGGGACAGTGTAGGTGCTCGTTCTCTATCACTTGATTCAGAAGAATGTTCCCAAGACTTGCTGAGTTCGATTGATTTTGAGCAATGCCCTGAAGGTTCCAAATATGATATAAGGTCACTGAAGCTACATGGCAAGCTACTCCAGTTACCTCCATTTGTTACCTTGCTGACAGATCTCACTGAACTGTCTATTTCATCAGCTACCATTACGCGGGATCTTCTATCTTCTCTGATCAATTTGCGCAACTTGCTTTACCTCAAGCTGATTGCATGTCAGCTTGAGAATTTTGAAATGAAAAAAGGGGCATTCCCAAGCCTGCGGAGTCTGTGCTTCGTAGTGCAAAGTCTTACTTCACCTCTACCAGTAATCGAACAAGGAGCTCTGCCAACCCTCGTCTCACTCCAACTGATCTGGCCGGGTCTAGTTGGTCTTTCAGGCATCCAAATTAGACACCTCAAACATCTGAAGGAGGTAACGGTTGACCGTGGTGTGACCGACCAAACAAGACAAGACTGGGAACAAGCAACCAAGAACCACCCGAATAGGCCAAGACTCTTGTTCAAAAGTGGTGGTCCAGTGGAAAGCGAGGGACCAGGGCATGAAGAAGGTTCTGCCATGAGGGAGAAGCGGAAGCTATGTGTGGTTCAATCAAGTCTGGATGATGGACTGGGCTCTAGTCTCAAGAAGATGAGACTTTCATCAGAGTCTTCTTCGCAGCTTCAAGTGGTTGTCCATTCGACTTCCGCATCTGGTTGCTGAGGCAGATGACCTTTTCCACAAACTAGTGTACCTTTGATAAGTTTACATCGAACATGATTGCAGCTGCAGGCTGGGCTGACAGTGCTACTTCAGTGAAGCAAACTGATGATTCAGCTTGTACACCCAAAACAGAGACCTAAGAAATGACGAGCTGCCATTGTATTGTATGGTCCCTAGTTCAGAGATTGACCTATATGCCCGAGGTTTTCTATTGTTACAAAGTTCACCATGTTGCAGATTGCAACAGAATCTTTGTTTACACGTCCAGTCTACCACTTCCAACTGTATATTCACATCATGCAACAAGCAAAACAGGGCTAAAGCTAGCACTACAACTGCCATTCTTCAGAAGCTAACAGACAGCTGCTTGCTGGTTATGCTCTACGTATGACGCCACCACACAACCATCAAAGCTGCACGGCCTTGCAACGGAGCTCATGAATGCCTTCACCACCTCTGCGGAGGCATCTCTCTGGAGCAAGCACATGCCATATTCCATGACCGCGGCATCACAGGGTAGCGTGATCCTCCCATCGTGGACACCAGCAAATCCGAACTCCTCCTGAGACATCCTTAGGAGCTCGCTGAAGACCACCGTAGCAAGGTATGGCAGCGGCACCTCGAACCGTACCTTATCAGCGGTGTACACCACGAAGTGGCCCTTCGGCGCCACCGACAATGTCGTGCAGCACTCATCATAGGCCGCTCCTTTCGGCGCTGTCGTGGTCCAGGTGAGCCTCTTCCTCCCGATGGCCGCCATCCTCTGCCACTTCTTCGCCATCTGAGCAAGTCTCTTGGCACTAACCATGTTCTTTTCTCTGATCCTCCTGGTTTCTTGGCTAGGTGTAGAGGTGCTGCTTTAGCTTGTGCTTTGTGGATGAACTGATGAGGTGATGGTGGTGCCAAGCTCATGGATTTATAGGCGAGGGAGGAAGAGATGAGAACATTGCAGTTTAGGGGCAGCTATCATGACAAGTTGGCAAGAGACATGGCCATGAGCTCAGAACATGCAATGCTGCGAGAGTGCAGCGGCAAGCAATGTGATCTTTATTTGATTTTCTCTGGGGCCACCATTCTGCCACTTGTTAGACAATACCAGCACAGCAGTGTCCACCATTTCTGGGGACATCACAAAGTGCGGCCACACTCAGTTGTTTTACTCAAAGATAAGAGGCATATGGCTGATGAGGACCATATGCCTCATCAGTTGTTAGACAATACCAGCACAGCAGGGTCCATTTCTGGTTGTGATGGTGCGACGAGATCGGGATATTTTGGATGCTTGGTTAATCATCCCTTTTTTTTTGAAAGGGGTTAATGACATCCTGATGAACTGAAATATGTAGAGTGGCCCCTGGGATGGAGATATCTAGTCTGAGAGTTGTTTATGCCCATCTCATATTGTTGCTGAACAACTGGAGCAAATCAGTTCAGTGGCCCAAACACCGAGCTACAAGATTACAAGTAGCTCATGATTCTTATTATGTGAGCAGCTCTGTTGGCCCACATCTCTGAACTGAAACTTGAGATGATATCTGTTCTTCTTTTTAGGAGCATAGTGGTTTTTGCGTGAACTTTTCTTGCAGGATTTATTTTATGAGAAGGGGCATATTGCTGCAAACAAAAAATTGACATTCCGGAACAAGATTGGTGATCCGTGAGACGGCGAGAGACTGGAATTATTTTGGCAAACTTTAACTTTACTCGGAATTTGCTGTGAATAGCATTCGACATGCTTGGCTAGCTATTCCCAAAGCAATGATATCTGAAGTGGTTTGCTTAAATTCAGTTACACTTTACTACTCTAAAGAGTCCATCTACGGGAAAAAAAAAAGGGTGAAAACTGCTCTGGGAAGTGGGAACTAAGAGCATGTGTTAACTTGCAATAAGCTACTTTCAGTTACATCGTCCTAAACAAGGCGTGGAAAGACTAAAAATATCACTTTCCGGAGCTTCAGTAACTAGAAACATCCAACTTGCTGGCCAAGACCCTTGAACGTCTCCAGGCCAGTACCGTAGTGGCAAGTCCTGACTATAGAACTCAGGAAAGCCCTCTCCACCTCTTCCGACGCGTTCCTTCCGAGCAAGCACAGGACGTACTCCATGACCGCCGCATCGCACGGAAGCCTGATCCTTCCGTCGCTGGAGAACCCGAACTCCTCATGAGACATCCTGAGGAGCTCGCCGACGATTGTCGTGCCGAGGTAGGGCAGGGGCACCTCGAACCGCGCCCCGTCGATGGTGTACACCACGCAGTGTCCCTTCACCGCCACCGAAGACGACGTTGTGCAGGGCTCGTCAGCGGTTCGTTTTGCCGTCGACGTAGTAGTCCGGGTGAGCCTCTTCCTCCCCATGGCCGCCATCCTCTGCCACTTCCTGGCCATCTGAGCGAGCCTCTTTGCGCTCAACATGGCGTTCAGAAAGTTCAGAGAGCCTTGTGTGGTTGTGTGTCAGGTATTCAGATAGATAGGTAGATGTGGTGCCTTGGTTGTGGATGAAGGCTGTGGTTCTGAGCCGATGGACTGATATATAGGTGATGGGGAAGAAAGTAGGGCAATGCATGCAGTCTAGGTGCGGCGATGCTATCATGGATGTCAAGTTGGCAAGGGACAGGACCATGAGCTCTGAAAGCGGGACCCAGTCCATCTCGTCATTTTGGCTCTGCCAAGTGGGCCCTCCTGGTCATAATCGCTGTCAATTTGTTGTCAATTTCATTTTAGTGTACATTGCAAAAAATCAGCAGTAAGGTGGTGGTTTTTTGTGATTCAAACGTAAACTAGTGGTTTTTCGAAATTTTTGCACAAATATGGTGGTTTTATGCTATAAACTCCTCATTGTCCTGTACTCTACCCTATAAGAAATGAAATGGAAGAATGGGCAGTCACCATGTGAGATGCCGGAAATCAAACAGATCATGTGCTAGATCGACACGGGGTTGTGACTGAATCTTCACAAAGAACAGACTGATATGGCGCATGAACAATGCACATCACAATGTCAGGTATCCGTGAGGAGAAGCACATATACATAGCATGTGAGATGCTGGAAATCAAACAGATCATGTGCTAGATCGACACGGGGCTGTGACTGAATCTTCACAAAGAACAGACTGATATGGCGCATGAACAATGCACATCACAATGTCAGGTATCCGTGAGGAGAAGCACATATACATAGCATGTGAGATGCTGGAAATCAAACAGATCATGTGCTAGATCGACACGGGGCTGTGACTGAATCTTCACAAAGAACAGACTGATATGGCGCATTAACAATGCACATCACAATGTCAGGTATCCATCAGGAGAAGCACATATACATAGCATGATCGGCCAGTGCTCACCGAAATTGTTCAATCCCTGAATCTGGAACCCATCGCTATACCCTCCTCGCACATTGCCAGTAGCCATGTTCCCTAGGCGGCTCGGTTATGGCAGCCACAATGATAAGGCAAACCAAATGGCTACAGGGTGCAGCTATAGCCGTCCTCCGGCATACACCACACGTTTGGTCCCATCACAATCTGATCCAAACTGACCTTATTGCAACATCGCATGCACTGATCCCATGCCCATGTCCCTTGCCAACTCTTCTGAATGACAACTACACTTCGCCGTCATAATATCCTTCTCTTTGCGACTTTGTCTATAAATTCAGCAAGCGCCTAGTTCAACACCATCGGCTCATCCACCAACTGAGCATTTCGATAACCGTATCCCACTCCTTCAAATTCCAGCACAAGCCACAAAGACCGAGCAGCAAACCATGGCTGCCACCAAGAGACTTGCTCAACTGGCTAAGAAGTGGCAGAGGATGGAAGCTCTTGGGAGGAAGAGGCTCATAGTGACAACCAATGAAGATGAAGGTTGCTGCACCTCAACAGTACCAGCCAAGGGCCAGTGCGTCGTATACACGGCTGATGGGAGGCGTTTCGAGGTCCCGCTGGTGTATCTCAGCACGGCGGTTTTCGGAGAGCTTCTGAGGATGTCTCAGGAGGAGTTCGGATTTGCAAGCGATGGCAAGATCACACTGCCCTGTGATGCCGCAGTCCTGGAGTATGTCATGAGCTTGCTAAGGAGAAATGCCTCAGCTGAGGTCGAGAACGCGTTGTTGAGCTCTATGCTGCAGCCTTGCCACTACGTTGATTGTGCAATGACTAATGTCGGAGCCAGCCAACAAATTTGCTGTTTGTAGCTTCTGAAGGACTGCATACAGGAACCCTGATGCTGTCTTTTCTTTTGTGTAATTTGCCTGGGTAGTGTAAGATAATTAGAGCACAGACAATAGGGGAAGGAAATTGTATATAAAGAATATCTATCATCAAAGAAAGAAATCAGGAATGTGGCCAACCAGCAGTTGCAGCCATTCTTCTCTTACGTTTTAGTTGCATACAACTATAAAAGGAACCAGCAATGGTTACAGAATCTATTTTAGATGTCAATAGTTTCAGCACAGAGAATACATGTGGCATCCCGCAAAACCACTACTAGAAAATCGCGTTGAATTTGTGCATTGCATCGTCATCATCATGTGTTGTTTGTCTAAAACTATTTTCGCAAAGCCCGATTTGTTTGCCAAACGCCCCATCTTAATTCAAACGCAAAGCCCGGTTCTCCGGATTAATTATTTTGGTCGCTATCGGTTTGCAAACGGCCCGTTTAAAACAAATAAAAAGTTTAATTGTTTTAGCGGGGGCAGTCGAACGAGCCGAATCGACCCGAACGACCACCCCCATTTTCTAATCGGTCCACCCAAACCGGCCCCTCTAAATCCTAAACTCACCCAACCTACCTACCCCCACACCCAGCCTCCACCTCACCCTGGCCAATCACCATGTGCCACCTCGCCCTCTCCCTATCCCCCAACCAACCAGGTGTTGCCACCTCACCCCATCTCTCTCTCCCTCTCTCCCCAACCACACCCCCACACAACACACACCACACAACACGCAGACAACCCACGCACGCACACCCACGCACCGACAGCCCCCCTGGACCCGGCCCCACGCGCCCCTCTCTCCCCTGGCGCGTCCCCGCTCCCCACCTCCTCGCTCCCGACGCCACCGTCGCTCCCTCCCCACCGCTCCGTCTCCGGCGCCGCCCAGTGCTCCCGAGCCCGCGCCCTCCCCGAGCCGCGTCAACCGCCTCCAGGCCCGAGCCCCTCCGCGTCCGGACCGCCCCTCCGCCGCAAGCCGAGCCCGCCGCTGTTCCCCCCACTCGCCGCCGGACCCGCTCCGCCCCGCCTCCACCTGCGCCGTCGCTCACCGGCCTCACCCTCCCTCCGTCGCCCCCCAGCGACCGCGCCGCAGCCCCCCTCCGGCCTCGGGTCCTCCCCCGGCTCTTCCTCCCTCCTAGCCTCCTCCGAAGCCGCCGGCCGCCGCCAAGCACCACCCGTTGCGGCCGCCGCCAGCTTCCCCCACCTCTCCGGCCCCGAGCGCGCTCCGCCCTCCCCCACCTCTCCGGCCCTCACCGCCGGCCACCGCCCGTCTGCGCCGGCTCGCCCGCCTCCGCGCGTCCTGCTCGCGTCCGCCTCTCGCCGCCCCTCCGCTCGACGCGGCCTCCGCCTCCGCAGCGCGAGCTGCCGCCGTCAGGCGCTCTCCCCGCCCTCCGCCTGAGCGCGCCGGAGCGACCCCGCCTCTCCGTCCGTCAGCCCGCGTCCGTCGCGCCGCCCGCAGCGCCCCCTCGAGCTTCTCCGCCCCAGGCCACCGGTCCGCCGCCGCCAGTCGCCTCCCTCGCTGCGTCCTCCTGCGCCGCCTCGCGGCCGCCGGGGCCCGAGTCGGCCCCGCGCCTCCACCCCATCCCTTGCGCCGCGAGGTCGTCGTCCGAGCTCGCCCCGAGCCCCTGTGCTGCCCGCCTCCTCCCGGCAGCGCCCGCTGTCGTCGACGCCTCGCTGTCCGGTGCGCGAGCCTGTCGACGCCAAGACCCGTTCCGCGTATGCGTGCTCGCTGATGCTCTATCGGAAGCCAAGACCAACTCGAAACCCCGAGGGGCCGTGTTGCAACCGTTGTTGTCCTTTCAAGTTCGCCATCCGATGGACAAGATCGACATGTGTTGACAAGCGAAGGCTATCGGTGACCGATTCCATTCAAGGACGCCATCGACATCGAAACCGCGATACCCCCAAGATCTACCACAGGGACGCCCCCGGCGAGTTGCACAAGAACCTTGAACTCGACACCCTCGACACGCCAAGATCTACCCTCGGATGCCAAGACCCGAACCGGGAGGACGCAAAGATCGCCACGAGAACGACAAGCACTTCACCCCGAAGCCAAGACCGACCCGACTTGGGGACCCGACAAGACCTTCGCGATGACAAGAACGACAGCGACCAGGAGAATCCGATGCGCCCCTGACGCCGGACCAAGCCCTGCTTCCCGGATGCAACAAGAACTACCCCGATATCCGAGAACGATCCCGGAGTCCGAGAACGTTTCCGTCGAACCCCGAACCCCAGATCCGGACCCTGAGACTGACCCCGAACCCTGGAACCCCAAGTTCGTCGAGACCCCCCCTCTAATGTGTGACCCCTTTTCTCGAGCCTTATTTTATAAATGAAATAAAACCTGTTGCATATTAACTTGTCGTTCTTGCATGCATGCTTGTCATGTGGTTTGGGGGCCTTATGCCGATTCACCTTATAATTAAATATGGGGCCCATATGCGGGCAAATCTAGTCTCATATCGGCCTCATTTAAACTTGTGTAGTGAACCGGTAACTATCTTGCCATGTTAATACAACATTAAATTGTGGGGTAGCTAAACAACTTGAACCACTTGAATAATTGTCGGGACCCCGGATCCGCTTAATATGACCTAATTGCATCGCACCTTGCCATGCCATGCATCATACAAGCATCATGCCGATCTTCTGCCGTTGTATTAAATATTGCATCCGGTGTTTCTTCTAGTGTTTTGCTTCTTCGCGAATAAGACCGTTGAGTTGATGTGAGCTTCGCCCCGATCTTCGGTTGAACCTTCGACAATGTTTTCAGGCGAGCACCTCCCCCTTTCTACCTATCTTACTTTTATAGTATTTACTTCCCTCCTGTTGATCTATTGCTATCTGTGTTGCGATGCTCTAGTTTTCGTACCCGTGATATCCCTTGCAGCCCTATATTGCCTTGGACACATCCTATTACCTGTTGTTTGGTAGATAGTTGGACTTGCGCGTCGCAGTCGCTTGCTCAAGTGCTGTTGCGTGTTGTCAAGTGCCACAGTTGTTGATGAATTGCCGCATGTTGATGTTGGAGATGATCCTAGTTTTACTTATCGTTCACTTTAATTCCTGTTTAACAACTAAAATTGAAATAAGCAGAGGCATCGGTGGGTGATAGATAACATTTGGTTTCCGAACGCCCACTTGTGTCCCGTAGGACCCCGAGTACTTGATACCTGTTCCTTGATTTATCGCGCTATCCACATCCGGGAGGTATATGGGACCCCCCTGAGCCAGAGCTTGATTCAGTCTTATTTCTTGGGGCCACAAACTAGTTTGAGGTTTTATTTACGATCCTGTACTTATGCCATGCTACTTATGTATTTACGATTGTGCGAGGAGCACACTGTACTGTTTAGGATCGGGACACGATTCCGCGGTGTCGACAAGCCCAGTTTTGGGTTCCCAGTCGTTCACAGCCGTATACCCAAACCTTGAGTCCGTCTCGGAGCTTGCTTACTTCGTTGCGGGAAGACTCCAAGGGGTGGCCCCCTGAAATATTTCTGAATCCTGTGATTGTTCAGTCGTGAAAGCCTCGTTGGGTTTTGATTTGGTTTTTCCGAGGTTGATCGAGCGTGTGTTGCTATTGGTGCACCCCGGCCGGGTAAAACTTTCTGAAAGCCGTGTCCGCGGTTATGGACGACTTGGAGCACAGTATCTCGACCATAGACAAGCATAACTAAAGTTTATTGCTATAAATTTGACTTTATAATGACTAGTAATCAGCTTCACTATAACGGAATGCCTAAATAATACTGCCCACAATTGCTTGTTTGGATTGTCGCTTGCGACCATTGTACCTGACTAGTAAGTATTGCAACTACAACGGAATGGCTGAATAAAAGTACCAACAACTGCTGGGTTTAAGGGATATCTCATGCTATTCATATCTGATTAGTAAGTGTTACAACTATAACGGAATGGTTAAATAAAAGTGCCCACTGCTTATTCTATCAGGATGTTTATCTATACTTGACTAGTAATTGCTGCAACGATAACCGAATGAGTAAAACTGCCAACTGTGTGAGTTCCTCGGCTGACTTCCTCGTTTGGTCTCGAGGGGGAAACGCCAGGATGGGTTTGTTTGATGATAGTATCAGGTTGGTTCCGAATAGGTCATTCTTACCCCCCTCTGATAACCGCCAGTTGTATCGAGTCTCTATAGGTTGTTCAGTGCTTGCTGCCGCTGCCGCTTCAGTCCACCATACCTTTGTAGGCGAGGACCGCCAAATTCTAGCCTCGCCGTGTACTGGCCTCAGTACTGACGCTCCTCTTTTTCCTTTGCCCTTTGTCGGCACCCCTTTTGTTTAAGCAGGTTTTGAGATCGACGTCGTTAGCAGGGTTACCCTTCTGGCTTGGCCTGCGCAGGGTTATGGACGCCATTGGTTATTCTTCAGGGCTCTTAGCCCCATTTGCATCTTGTCCGTAGCCGGACGCTCTATCGTTTTAAGGTGATTTGGATCTTTGTATATTATATTTGTATTCTTGACTCATGGAGTCGCCGTTATATATATATATATATATATATATATATATATATATATATATATATATATATATATATATATATATATATATCTGTTCTGTGGGTCCCATCGAGGACTGTTGTGTAATGTTATTACTTCGTTTTCCACCCGCACGAAAGTGCCTGGTGGGCACCTTTGAATCGCTTCTATGCGGGTTTGGCGAATTTTGCTCAAACTTGCATAGGTCCGATTCTGAGGGTGTTACAATACACACCAAGATTCTTTACAATCTGTTATCTAAGGAAAAATTGGTGAATTGGTGAAATAAGCAGGTGGTACAGTAGCCATCATGTTTACATGTTAAGCCGTCAAGAAAATAATTAGAAGGCCATCGCTACAAGTAACAAAGTAGGAAAAAAGACCCAAAATGGAACAGAAAGCAGGGTTTACTCCACAACTATTTAGGGGTATAAAGAAGATTTACTTCTGGGTAAAAACAAGCGATATTGTTAGTTAAAAGTTGAATGTCCTACCCACAAAACTTTATATGTACAAGATTAACTAGATCCCTGTTATTCACTTCAGACATGCAGCTGGTTGAGGGCCCAAAGGAAAGTGCAGAGAAGGAGCTAAGGAATGGCTTGCACATGCAATGCTACAACTCAGTAGGCCATCAACAGGATTGGGTTATGATACTGTTCAGCAAGTGGCATTTGTTGCATCAATTAACACCGTCCCTTTCACACCAAATCAAAAAAAATCTCTGAGATACCTAATAAAAATGCTAACATCAGGCATTAGATCCAACTAAGTCAGTTTATCATCTGCCAAAGAAAAACTATTGATAACTGAACATGCTGTTGGCAAGAATTCCCAAAACATGTCAGTGGCGGTGCATAGTGATGTACCCATTTTGCCACTTGTTAGACAATACTAGAAGTGTCCACCATTTCTGGGGGCATCACAATGTGCGGCCACACTCAGTTGTTTTACTCAAAGATACGAGGCATATGACCGATGAGGACCATGTGTAGATTGGGTCCATTTCTGGTTGTGATGGCGCAGCAAGATACGAATTGTTTAGGGTGCATAATTAATCACATCCTGGTGAAATGAAACATATAGAGTGGCCCTTGGGATGGAGATATTTAGTAGTTTGAGACTTGTTTATGCCCATCGCATATTGTCGCTGAACAACCAGAGCAAATCAGTTCAGTCGCCACCTAGCTACAAGATTACAAGTAGCTCATGATTCTTATTATGTGAGCAGCTCTGTTGGCCCATGTCTCTCAATTGAAACTTGAGATGATATATGTTCTTTTTACGAACATACTAGTGGTTTTGCGTGAACTTTTGTTGCGGGATTTATTCTATGAAAAGGAACATAGTGTTGGATGATGAATAAGTCTCTGTACTGTTGGTCTTTGTGGGGTTGTAACACACATGGTCCTTATAGCAAGGACGGGCAGTTAGGAGCAGTAAGGACCAAGCATCCTTGACTGCTTTAGCAGCATCACTTAGGAGCAGCAAAGGACCAAGCATCCTTGACTGCTTTTAGGAAGCATCTTAGACTAGCATCTTGGACTAGCATTTAGCATATTCTTGGCTGGCTAGCAGCCTATAAATATGTATCCCCAACCCCTGTGGTTGGCATGCCATTTGTGTGTGAGTTTGTGCGAGAAATAAAACTAGAAAATTGCCCCAACTCCTAGTGTCATCCCCTCTCTTCAATGAGAGTAAATTTAGAGATCCTATCAAGTGGTATCAGAGCGAGGTTGTCTTGTAGGCTGAGTGTTTCCTGCTCATCCCCTTCACCGGGTGTGCAGCAGCCCCAGCGGGCAAGTGCAGCAGCTCAAGCTGTCCCCGGTGGCCTCTCCCCTTCCGTGCAGTCGAGCAGCAGCTCGTTAGCAGCAGCTCTCCCTCCACGCAACAGCCCCCCAGCGGCCAGCCATGTCCCAAGGTCGCTCTCAGCACTCGGCTACCTCGAGCGTGCGGCGTCGGCAGGAGGCCGAGCTCGCCGCGGCAGAGGAGCGTGAGCGGGTGGCAGCAGCAACCGTTGTGGCGACAGCCAGGGCTTCAAGGCTGGCAGCGGCGGAACTGGCAGCAGCCAGAGCGGAGGCAGAAGCATCAGCAGCGGTGGAGGCATCACGTACAGCAGCGGCAGAGGCCCAGGCTCTGCGCGGCAGCATCAGCGGCTCCATTTCAGGCGGAAGCAGCGTCGACACAGCCCACGAGCGGACGGCACGGTGGACAGCCGAGCAAGCCCAAGCACACGGCGGTGTCGCTCCCGGCGGAGGTGAGCACTGCGGTGACGCTCCCGGAGGAGGCGCGCACGGCGGTGGCGCTCCAGAAGGAGGTGAGCACTGCGGTGGCGCTCCCGGAGGAGGCGCGCACGGCGGCGGCCGAAACGACCAAGACCGTGGCCTCTATGAGGTCCGGGCTGTGGTCAGGGACGTTGGTCCCGGTGCTAGGTGGCCTACCCTCACCAAAACCAACTACGTCGAGTGGGCCGCGGTCATGAAGGTGCGGCACATGTGGGAGGCAGTCCAGGATGCCAACGTCGACCACCATGACGATCGATGGGCGCTGGACGCCCTCCTTGCCGCAGTCCCGCCCGAGATGCAGTTCTCGCTTTCCAACAAGCGGACTGCCAAGGAGGCCTGGGAGGCCATCGCTGCGTCGCGCATCGGCAGCGACCGTGCTCGCAAGGCCGCTCTGCAGGCACTCCGCAAGGAGTGGGATGACCTGGCCTTCAAGCCAGGTGAGGACGTCGATGACTTTGCTCTCCGTCTCAACACTTTGCTGCAGAAGATGGAGCGGTTCGACGACGCCATCTACAACGAGTAAAGAGCTGTCGAGAAGCTCTTTCGCTGCGTCCCCACGAAGTACAGGCAGATAGCTCGCTCGATCGAATCCCTGCTGGACCTCAGCACGATGTCGATCGAGGAGGCAATCGGTCGCCTCAAGGTCGTCGACTTCGACGAGCCACAACTTCCCTCAGGGTCCATCACCACTGCTGGGAAGCTGCTCCTCACTCGGGAGCGGTGGGACGCCGGCCACAGTGACAGGAAGAAGGGGGAGTCCTCTTCCGCATCAGGTGGCCGCAGGCGCGGCAAACCGCGCAAGGGGCGCAAAGACGGCCAGGTCAGGGTGCAAGGTGGCGCCCGTGGAGGCGCCGCCGGCAAGCCCAAGTTGGCCCAAGATGACGCCTGCTACAACTGTGGCCGGCTTGGCCATTGGGCCAAGGAGTGTCGACAGCCACGACGCGGCCAGGACCACGTCGCACAGGCAGGGGAGGAGGAGCCGGCTTTGTTCATGGCTCATGCGAGCATCGAGCTACACCCTGCGGCACCGGCTGCAGCGGCTCCCCTCCACCTCGACGAGCCAAAGGCACACACCCTTCTCGGCGACGGCACCGGCACCGACAAGACTGGCGGGTGGTGCCTTGACACCGGCGCCACCCACCACATGACTGGTCGACGGGAGTTCTTCGCCGAGCTCGACTCCGACGTGCGAGGCTCCGTCAAGTTTGGAGGTGCCTCCGCCGTGGAGATTCAGGGTGTCGGCTCCGTCATCTTCGCCGCCAAGACCGGAGAGCACCGGATGCTCACCGGTGTCTACTACATCCCTGCGCTGAGGAACTCCATCATCAGCTTGGAATAGCTGGATGAGAGCGGCTCGCGCGTGCTGATCGAGCACGGGATCCTGCGCATCTGGGATCGCCATCGTCGCCTTCTTGCCAAGGTAACTAGAGGCGCAAATCGGCTCTATGTCCTTGATGTGCAGGTGGCACAGCCCCTCTGCCTCGCCGCTCGTCGGGACGACGAGGCATGGCAGTGGCACGAGCGCTTCGGGCACCTTCACTTCGAGGCTCTGAAGCGGCTCAGCATCAAGGAGATGGTGCGAGGCCTGTCGTGCCTCGAACACGTGGAACAGTTCTGCGATGTCTGCGTGGTGACGAAGCAGAGGCGACTCCCCTTCCCCCAGCAGGCGAGCTTCAGAGCTAAGGAGAAGCTCGAGCTCGTGCACGGGGACTTGTGTGGACCGGTGACTCCGGACACACCAGGAGGACGACGCTACTTCCTGCTGCTCATCGATGACTTCTCCCGCTACATGCGGGTGGTGCTTCTCAGCAGCAAGGGAGAAGCAGCGGACGCCATCAGGCGAATGCAGGTTGCTGCAGAGGCGGAGTGCGGCTGCAAGCTGCGCGTGCTGCGCACCAACAACGGCGGCGAATTCACATCAACTGAATTCGCGTCATACTGCGCTGATGAGGGCATTCAGCGCCACTACTCCGCCCCTTACAGCCCGCAGCAGAACGGCGTCGTCGAGCGGCGCAACCAGACAGTTGTGGGGATGGCCCGGGCCCTCCTCAAGCAGAGAGGGATGCCGGCTGTCTTCTGGGGGGAAGCGGTGCTGACAGCCGTCTACATCCTCAACCGCTCACCTACGAAGGCACTTGACGGCAAGACGCCGTACGAGGCTTGGCATGGGCGCAAGCCAGCGGTCTCCCACTTACGGGTCTTCGGCTGCCTCGCGTTCGCCAAGGAGCTCGGCCACATCGGCAAGCTCGACGACAGGAGCACTCCGGGAGTGTTCATCGGCTACACGGAGGGCTCGAAGGCCTACCGCATCCTCGACCCGAAGACACAGCGTGTGCGCACGGCGTGAGATGTTGTGTTCAACGAAGGGCGAGGGTGGGCGTGGGACAAGGCGGTGGACGACGACTCGACTCCGACGTATGACGACTTCATTGTCGAGTACGTCCACTTCGAGGGAGCCGGGGGAGCACGCAACTCCTCCTCGCCGAGCGCGTCTACCTCAGTTCCCAAGTCTCCATCTGTCCCGGTGGCTGTCACACCGACGGCACCACAGCTGCCGACGCCACCGACGCCACGTGCTCCAGCACCAGCAGTCACACCTCCGGGCACGTCTACTCCGGCACCAGCAGTCACACCTCCGGGCACGTCCACTCCGGCACCAGCAGTCACACCTCTCGGCACGTCTACACCAGCACCAGCTCGCGTCGAGCGCAGCCCGATGGAGTTCGCTTCCCCGCTCGCTCACGACGAGGAGCGCATCGACGCGTATTACGACGGCGAGCCGTTGCGGTACCGTACGATGGAGGGTCTTCTCGGTGACCAGCCGGTGCCGACCGGTGCCACGCAACCTGGAGGCGCAACTGCAACTTGCATGTGACGACGGTGAGCCTCGGTCTTTTGCAGAAGCGGAGCAAGACGCGGCATGGCGAGCCGCGATGCAGTTGGAGATGGATGCGGTCGAGAAGAACCGCACCTGGGAGCTCGCTGACCTCCCTCGAGGTCACCGGGCGATCACCCTTAAGTGGGTGTTCAAGCTGAAGAGGGATGAAGCCGGCGCCATCGTCAAGCACAAGGCTCGCTTGGTGGCCCGGGGTTTCTTGCAGCAGGAGGGGGTCGACTTCGACGACGCCTTCGCTCCTGTGGCACGGATGGAGTCCGTGCGACTCCTCCTTGCGCTAGCCGCTCAGGAGGGCTGGCGCTTCCATCACATGGATGTCAAGTCTGCCTTCCTCAACGGCGACTTGAAGGAGGAGGTCTACATGCAACAGCCGCCGGGATTTGCGATTCCCGGCCAGGAGGGCAAGGTACTTCGTCTACGCAAGGCTCTCTATGGTTTGCGGCGGGCACCAAGGGCATGGAACGCCAAGCTGGACTCCACGCTCAAGACGATGGGCTTCGGGCAAAGCCCGCACGAGGCGGCCGTCTACCGACGGGGCAATGGAGGAAATGCCATGTTGGTAGGTGTCTACGTCGACGACTTGGTCATCACCGGCACCAAGGATGCAGAGGTGGCGGCGTTCAAGGAAGAAATGAAGGCCGCCTTCCAGATGAGTGATCTGGGGCTCCTCTCCTTCTACCTGGGGATCGAGGTGCACCAGGACCACTCCGGGATCACGCTTTGATAGACCGCCTACGCCAAGCGCGTCGTTGAGCTAGCCGGGCTCACCGATTGCAACCCAGCTCTCACTCCGATGGAGGAGAGGCTGAAGCTGAGCTGCGACAGCATGGCGGAGGAGGTGGACACTACACTGTACCGGCGTCTTGTGGGGAGCCTTCGCTACCTCGCCCACACACGGCCGGACTTGGCATTCTCCGTCGGCTACGTTAGTTGGTTCATGCAGCGACCGACGACGGAACACCAGCAGGCTGTGAAGAGGATCGTCCGCTACGTTGCGGGGACTCTCGACCATGGCCTCTACTACCCTAGGTGCCCTGGGGTGGCACACTTCGTCGGGTACAACGACAGCGACCACGCCGGCGACATCGATACCAGCAAGAGCACAAGCGGGATCCTCTTCTTCCTCGGCAAGTGCCTCGTGAGCTGGCAGTCAGTCAAGCAGCAGGTGGTGGCCATGTCCAGCTACGAGGCCGAGTACATAGCGGCCTCCACTGCCTGCACTCAGGCCCTCTGGCTTGCTCGACTGCTTGGTGATCTCCTCGGTCGAGACACCAGCGCAGTGCAGCTCATGGTGGACAGCAAGTCCGCTCTGGCCCTGGCGAAGAACCGCGTATTCCACGAACGGAGCAAGCACATCCGAGTGAGGTACCATTTCATCCGACGCTGTTTGGATGAAGGGAGCATCACGGCGAGCTACATCAACACCAAGGATCAGCTCGCAGACCTGCTCACCAAGCCTCTTGGGCGGATCACGTTCCTTGGTCTCTGCTCCAGGATTGGGATGGTCCAGCCTTTCCACAAGACAACGCACAAGACTTAGGGGGAGAATGATGAATAAGTCTCTGTACTGTTGGTCTTTGTGGGGCTGTAACACACATGGTCCTTGTAACAAGGACGGGCAGTTAGGAGCAGCAAGGACCAAGCATCCTTGACTGCTTTAGCAGCATCAGTTAGGAGCAGCAAATGACCAAGCATCCATGACTTCTTTTAGGCAGCATCTTAGACTAGCATCTTGGACTAGCATTTAGCATATTTTTGGCTGGCTAGCAGCCTATAAATATGTATCCCCAACTCCTGTGGTTGGCATGGCATTTGTGTGTGAGTTTATGCGAGAAATAAAACCAGAAAATTGCCCCAACTCCTAGTGTCATCCCCTCTCTTCAATGAGAGTAAATCTAGAGATCCTATCACTGGAAAAAGAGTTTTGACCATACAGAAGAAGATTGATGATCAGTGAGACAGCGAGAGACCAAAATCATTTTGGGGAAAGTTAACTTTACTCGAAATTTTCTAAGAACAACACTTGACATGCTTGGCTAGCCATTCAGAAAGCGATATATGAAGTGGTTTGCTTAAATTCAGTTACACTTAATACTCTAAAGAGTCAATGTGCGGGAAAAAAAGAGATGAAAACTGTTCTAGGAACTAAGAATATGTGTTAACTTGCAATAAGATCCTTTCAGTTCATTATCTCCAGTATATTTACATCGTTCTGAACAAGGCCTAAAAAAGACTATAAGTATCACTCAGTGGAGCTTCAGAAACTAGAAACAAGAAAGCCAAATCCCATGGACGGCTCCAAGGTATTTCCATACTGGCAAGGCCTGACCATTGAGCTCAGAAGAGCCCTCTCCATCTCTTCCGACGCGTTCCTTCCGAGCAAGCGTATGACGTATTCCATAACCACAGCATCGCATAGCAGCGTGATCCTTCCGTCGCTCGCGAACCCAAACTCCTCATGAGACATCCTGAGGAGCTCGCCGACGATCGTCGTGCCGAGGTAGGGCAGGGGCACCTCGAATCGCGCCCCATCGATGGTGTACACCACACAGTGGCCCTCCACCGCCACCGACGACGATGTCGTGCAGGGCTCGTCAGAGGCTCTTTTTGCTGTCGATGTAGTTGTCCGGGTGAGCCTCTTCCTCCCCATGGCCGCCATCCTCTGCCACTTCCTGGCCATCTGAGCGAGCCTCTTTGCGCTCACCATGGCGTTCAGAGAGTCGTGTGGTTGTGTGTCAGGTATTCAGCTAGCTAGGCAGATGTGTTGCCCTGGTTGTGGATGGAGGCTGTGGCTCTGAGCCGATGGACTGATATATAGGTGAGGGGAAGAAAGATGGACAATGCATGATGCAGTCTAGGTGCGGCGATCCTATCGTGAGGGATGTCAAGCTGACAAGGGACAGGGCCATCAGCTCTGAACGACTGAACATGCCGTGCTAACTGGAGGTGTAAGGCCAATATATGGCAATGGTGATCTTGATTTGATCTCTCTGGGGCCAACCTATTTGGATCCTATCGGGGACACGCCAATAACAGCATTGTTGTGATGACTGGACATATCAAATCAGAGTGTGTTGTTGACATACTTTCCAGCCTGCTTAATAGCTGATGATTAGGACGCATTCTTCATGCGAACTACACATGCACTGTTGGTACCCGTAGATCAGAACACGCAGACCCTCTGCATCCATTCATTGGGATTGTGTAGCAGCATTGCACGCTACGTGCTCCCTGACTTGTACATTCCCAGCTTGCCACAGCCCACACCGACTGGCAGGTGCATGAATGCACTTTCTATTTAACAGAGAATGCAGTTTTTTTAACAGAGAATTTGTGTTTCCATCGCCTGCAAATTCAGGCACTGAAACAGATAAATTGCACCATCTCTGATCATCAGTTTCAGTGGCAAATCTGTTTTTAAGCCAAGAATATAGCCAGGTGCAAACTAAAATGCTCAACATATCTGGGAGGAATCAATACATATGCATGTGTGCCGTGAGACAGAGATTACCTTTCTCTGAAATATTCTTATGTTGGAGTAGATACACACGTCTCATTAAGAAAGCTCAACTATAACTGGAATCTTCACATTGAAAATACTGTACAGCACATGAATTTGAAACGAACTGTCAACACATCACACATCAGACGTCACCTTCGGCTTGGAAATGTACCCTTGTACTCTACCATAGAAGAAATGAACTCCTGTACTCTACAATAGATTTAATCTTTGTCGTGTACTCCTGTACTTACCATAGAAGAAATGAAATGCATGACCAAGCAGTCACCATGTGAGATGCCACAAATCCAACCGATCATGTGCCGGACCAACACACGCTTTTGACTGAATCTTCAGGGAACAGACTGATACGGGGCATGAACAATGCATGCACATCACTATGTCAGGTATCCTTCCGGAGAAGCCTGTAGATAGCATAATCGATCAGTGCTCACGAAAATCGGTCAATCCATGAATCTGGAACCAGCCACAATGATAAGCCGTCAAGAAAATAATTAGAAGGCCATCAGCACAAGTAACAAAGTAGCAAAAAAGACCCAAAATGGAAGAGAAAGCAGGGTTTACTCCACAACTATTTAGGGGTATAAAGAAGATTTACTTCTGGGTAAAAACAAGCGATATTGTTAGTTAAAAGTTGAATGTCCTACCCACAAAACTTTATATGTGCAAGATTTACTAGATCCCTGTTATTCACTTCAGACATGCAGCTGGTTGAGGGCCCAAAGGAAAGTGCAGAGAAGGAGCTAAGGAATGGCTTCCACATGCAATGCTACAAGTCAGTAGACCATCAATAGGATTGGGATATGACACTGTTCAGCAAGTGGCATTTGTTGCATCAATTAACACCCTCCCTTTCACACCAAATCAAAATGTTTCTTTGAGATACCTAATAAAAATGCTAACATCAGGCATTAGATCCAACTAAGTCAGTTTATCATCTGCCAAAAGAAAACTGTTGAACACTGAACATGCTGGCAAGATTTCCCAAATCATGTCAGTGGCGGAGCATAGTGATGTGCCCAGCAAAGCTTTTTTTCTAGTTTCCTCAGCACTATGTATCAACTATGTTAGAGGATGTGTCAAACAATTGATATTTCACAGAAAAATTGTTTCTTTGGTATCATGTCCTGTGATAACCGAATCTTACATCAGACTCTACAGAGTTCCTCTTGGTCCTAACCAAATTCAATTTCTAAGCTAGTAGCTAAGTACAAAGAGCAAAATGGCTGCGTTCCATTGATGGCGCCATGCAACTAGCATTGTAGCCGTGGCAGTGCCCTACAATGGAGCTCAAGAACGCTCTCTCGACCTCCTCAGAGGCCTCTCTGCTGACCAGGCACAAGACGTAGTCCATCACAACAGCATCGCAGGGCAGCGTGATCCTGCCTCCGTCGGCGCCGCTCGCGAAGCCAAACTCTTCCTCAGACATTCTCAGGAGCTCAGCGAAGACCGTCGTTCCGAGGTACACCAGCGGGACTTCGAACCGTGCTCCGTCAGCAGTGTACACCACGCAGTGGCCCTCATCGGCAACCACAGATGACGCTGTGCTGCAGCATTCGTCGTCGTCCATGTCCGACGAGGCCTGCCGTTGGCGGGCACCGGCTCCGGCCACCAACATCCGCTGGCACTTTTTGGCCAGCTGAGCAAGCTTCTTCGGATGGATCATGGTTGAGTCTGATGTGCTCCTGGCTGGCAAAATGTCGCGTTGGCTCTAAAAGTCTGAGGATGTGTTGTATGTTGTGATGTTTTCTTGCAGATGAGATGAAGAGGTTTGTATTGAGCAGGCCATGGATTTATAGTAGAAGAGAGGGCTCAGGGCTGTGCATATGTGTGTAGGTTGTGTGTAGCTATCAGCAAGAGCGGTGGGCAGGAGACAAGGCCATGAGAGCTCTTCATGCAATGTTGTTGCAACTATCTGCAACTTGTATGAAATATGCATGTAGCTAGAGACCCCCATGGGGTCCTTGTGCCATTTCCACAATGAACCGATCACCGCGGCCCAAGCTCCTGCAAGTGCCGAACACTTGGCCCCAGCAGAACCTGATCCATATCACACAGTGGCACCTCCAAAACCGCAACACCGCATGTACCATGCCCATGGCACTGTCTCCTGCCCAACCATCATACTCCACCATGTAAGCACCCGCTTCACCCTTGAGCTATAAATCCATGGCTAAGTGCCCTCCAAGCATTCCATCCTCCAACTCGTGGAAGAATTTCGCCCATTTCCAGGAACACAAGCCAGCATGATGAGTGCCAAGACACACCCTCAGCTCGCCAAGAAGTGGCAGAGGGTGGCAGCCCTCAGGAGGAAGAGACTCACCTGGTTGTCATTGGCGTCTGGGGGACGAAGAAACCGAAGGGTCATGCAGCACACCATGCTCGTCAGTGGCTAGCAAGGGCTACTATGTTGTGTACACTACTGATAGCACGCGGTTCGAGGTGCCACTGGCATTCCTTTGCACGATGCTCTTCAGCGAGCTCTTGCGGATATCCCAAGAGGAGTTCAGTTCCACTGGCGCTGACGTTGGCAGAATCACGCTGTGCTGCGATGCCTCACTAATGGAGTATGCCATGTCTACGGAGAAGCGCCTCCACAGAGATGGAGGTCACATTCCTCGGCTCCTTAGCGATGCCATGCCACTATCATGTGGAGCCTTGTCTGGAAGTTCACCAGCATTTTGGTGTCTGCAGCTCCTAATTACAAATCAACTGCGTAGATATAGGGAAACAGAAAAAAAAGGAAATTGTTTATGTGAAGTATTTTGATCTTGCAGGGCAAAGAAGCAATCAAAGAAGATAGACAGTAGGCCTTGTTTTTTTAATGTATATATGTATAATACTTTCTTACAAAGTTAAATAACAGATCACAAAATTTTAGGACCTAAGCAGTAAGTGTCGATAAATTTTCCCTCTTCAGTTATATGACCCCAGTCAAACACAACTGTTAGAAACAAACATTAGGGTGGGCAAGCAGATCTTCACATATGGAGAAGGGACCTGACCTTTTAGATAAAGCTACTGCATTTTCTTCAGCTATAGATAAAACCATTGAATTATACCCGAGTCGAGGCTTGCAAGCCTGCAAATGTTCAGGGATCAGGTATATCAGTGATACCTCTAGTTATGTTTGTGCCATGAATGTCCAAGCAAAATCATCAGGTAAGGCTAGGTTTCCACTGCCATAAACTATCCCTTGTGTTGGAAATCACATCACAGCACTTCCCCAAAATAAATACCAGTATGAAACTAATAAGTCAATGGATAGATTTAAGACTAGCCTGGAAACCCTCAACTGCCCAGCAAAATGCAAGATACCAGAAAATGGCTGCACATGCAATGCTGGAAACATGCAGGCCATGGGTGGACAATAGATATGGAACTGCCCAGCAACTTGCCAGATTTGGAGCAATCAAAGCACTGTTGAACCAACAAGCACCTAACATGCAGCAGCTATAAGTGCAAAGTACATGCCCAAAAGCAGTAAGTGTACTCTGCATCTACAAAGTGAAGTGACCTCTGCATATACTCACACCCAAAGCACCCAGTGAAGCCGACCCATGCCACCGCCAGCTGATGAATAGGGCACAAGCAGATGAGGTGTGTTAGGCTCCAGCTCATGTCAGCTAACTTCTCATCATTAGGATATAATCAAGCACCCAAAACAAACAAATTGTTATGTAGTAGTGCGATCACAAAAGAAATAAACCTAGTTTCAGGTGGCCCTCAGTCATATGTCTCTTGAATATATCTTGGCACTACTTGAAACAGGGTCAGTATGGAAGCGAATTGTAATGTCCAAGCACACAGTCTCCAACAAATGGTGAACTGATGGCCCTAGAGAAATCAAATCAAGACCACGTTGCTTGCCCCTGCACAGTTGCAACATTACATGTTCTGAGTTCATGGCTCTGTCCCTTGCCAACTTGTCACGATAGATTGATAAGCTGCACCTACAGCATATGATGTTTGTCTCTCCTCTCTCGTTTCACCCATAAATCTATCATCTTAGCACCACCGCCTCTTCATAAGATCGTCCCCAAGCCGAGAACTACAACACCTAGCTGAGTACTAGCACCTGAGACAGAAGTTGCCCTGAACTTTGAGCCAACAAAGAAAGAGAAGCAACCATGGTCAGTGCCAAGAGGCTTGCTCATCTGGTAAAGAAGTGGCAGAGGATGGCGGCCATGGGGAGGAAGAGGATCACACATACTACAACGGCAAAAAGAGCTGCCGAGGAGTGCTGCAAGACCACCTCAGTAGCCGTGAAGGGACACTGCATGGTCTACACCTCTGAAGGGGTCCGGTTCGAGGTACCACTGGCATACCTCAGCACCACGGTCTTCGGTGAGCTCCTGAGGATATCTCAGGAGGAGTTTGGGTTCGCAGGCAGCGATGATGGCCGTATCACACTGCCCTGTGATGCCATGGTCATGGAATACGCCATGTTCTTGCTCAGGAGAGATGCTTCCGCTGAGGTTGTTAGGGCGTTCCTGAGCTCCATTGCGAGGTTGTGCCGCTTTGATGGTGGTGTGGTAGCGTCATGTGTAGGGCTTAGCCAGCATGTAGCTGTCTGTTAGCTTTCGAAGAATGGCAGCTAGCTAGGATCCTTGTTCTAGGCAATGTTTTGTTGGATGCAAGATGTAAATATGAAGTTAGAAGATCAGAAATAGAACAAGATTTTTGGATGAAATTTGCAATCTTTCTGGTCAGGAAAACATGCAGACTTTAACTTGTAGTGACAAACCTTCAGTGATGCGGCTATGTTTGTATGTTACCAAATTGAGCCACGGTACACTCTGAAACTAAAAAGTAATATGTGCTGCTATTTTAGAAACTAAAAAACTAATGAGTCCACATGTTTTTCTCCAAGAACGAGATAGGAGCTTTGCCCATCATTGAAGAGAAAGTCAAAGAATGTACATTCAAGTATGTATGCCACATGAGGTTAACACATGTTAGCAGCTTGGAATTGGATAAAAAGAAACCTTCCATTAAACAGCAAACTCAGATAAATAACTAATGGGCACCTCAATATTTAGCAATTGTATGAGAACTAGTTACCAAACACTTGAATATCCTACATAAAAATCTCAATGTTGTGAGGAACTAAGTTATAGAATATACCTTTCAAAATAAACTGTGTACTTCGTTCACAAACTTAAAAGTCAATGGGGGAAATAAGAGCGAAATAGAGACCACATGACATGTTGGACAAGCTATATGCCACAAAAATTATACCACTGGATTCATATTTGAAAGATATTTTCAATGATAACTTTTTTTGTGACAAACAAATAATATTTTAACAGTCAAATTTATGGTCAAAGTTAGGGTAAAATTCAAGAGATCTTACATATACGGAAGGAGAGAGTACTAATTTGGTAAAATGATCGTCAAAAGGTTCAAGCCAGTCACATTATCTACAAAATTTAAACTGTACAGCAGTTCATAACAAAAAATGATGTGTGCATATAATTAGCAGATGTTTCCAGCTTATATTCCTAAAAACTAGTTTTGATCTTGCAAGCAACCAAGCAGGGACATGGCCAATCAGCACTAGCAATCATTGTTTTAATTACTCCCTCTAGCATCTAAGTCGATCCTTTAAGAAAAAAACATCATACAGACTCTGACAAAGTGAAATGATCATGTGGTACAAGGTATACCCAGTTGATAAATGCTCAGGATATAACTTGACAAGGTCCTTAGAATAAGAAATAATGAAGTACTTAATAAAGGAAATGGAAGAGAAAGTATGTTTTATTTAGCAGTATGAAGCGGGTTTCTTTAGTAGAAAACAAGCAAGTAATGCTTACTATTAGAATTTGAATGCACTTAAACCGATAAAATATTGGTAATGGCAGTGAGCCAGAAAATGCTCAATGAAATAGTCAGTACTGCATTTATACATGTTTCACTCATAGCTTCAGCTAAACTCGCTCATAGCTGGAAGGTTCACAGAAGGTGCTAAGAAATGGATGCCGGATGCAGTGTCCAAAGTTAGGTCATGAACAGAACTAAGATACGACACTGTTCATCAAGTTGCATGTGCATCAATTAAGTCAGTCCTTTTCAAACTTAATAATAAAACAATTAAGAACAGACATAAAAGTATAATCACAAATCCAATCAAGTCGGCCTCACATCTGCTATACTAAGTCTGAACCATTCTGGCAATCTGGCTAGTTTTCCTCATGGGGATCAAAAGGTGTCTCACAATAGCAACAGAACTGATCCTTGCACGTTCAACCCAGTATGCATGGGGTCCTCGTGCAACTTACCACTAACATGACAGTATGGCAGTCCTATGCACCCGGCATCCACCAAGCAGTCGGTGCCATATCAATATCTAATCCCAATCACCTTGCCTTGATCTGCTTGTAACATTGCACGTTCCATCCTCATGGTCTTGTTCCCTTGCCCAATCATGGATGGCACTTGCCAGGGCTCCCTCCCTTCAGCTATAAATTCTTGGTTCAGTGGACTCTAAACATCATCTCTTCATCCACCAATAAATCATTGCAACTCAAGTAGAGTTTCCACGTACCAACGGAACAGAACCGGCCATGATCAATACCAAGAGCATTGCTCAGTTAGAGAAGTTGCAGACGATAACGGTCCTTGGGAGGAAGCGGCTCCTGACAGTGACAGAAGATGCCGAAGAGTGCTCGAGAAGGTTCGAGGTACCATTGGCATACCTTGGCACAACGATCTTAGAGGAGCTCCTGGAGATGTCTCCAGAAGAGTTTGGATTCATAAGAGGCAGTGGCAGGATCACATTACAATGTCATATCGTGGGGATGGAATACGTGATGTTCTTGCTTTGAAGAAATGCTTCAGCAGGATCACATTCTTGAGCTCCATAGTGATGCAGTGCCACTATACAAGCTGTGTGGTATCACTGCTTGGAGTTAACCAACAAGTGCTTGTTTTGAAGCTCCTAATATTTATAGGTTTGGTATAAAGTAATTTGACATAGATAGAAGGAAAATGGAAATTGTACATTCTCTGAATGTTAATGAAATGGTCAACATTCTTCCTGCCGTAACTTTGAGAAAAAATCTACTTAAACTTGTATACAAGAGTAATAAAAGCTTTCAGATGAACAGGTGAACTGGCACCTTACAGGCATTGCTGGATTACCTTTCCAACCCTCAGTATATTTCAGAAAGGTTGCATTTTCATGTAAAAAAATTCCAGTGCAGCAAGGTGATGTCTACAAACAGAAGATCAAAATCAAGTATCAGAAAGATGTACCATATCCTAATTTCTTCAGAAATTTGGAACTTTATGCCCATATTGAACTCATGTACTAGTCTACAAAAGGGAATATTTTTCTCTACTTGAACCATAATAAGCAGAACATCTTGGTGATCCTTCCTGTTACTGAAGACTACGAACTTGCAATTCTACATCTAGTATCATTGCTTACATGGATGTGAGTACTTCGGCACATGAAGAACTAAAGTAACTCGTGAAAATCCACAAGATTTGCTACCTAATGCTACCAATTCCAGGGCTTATTTGGACTGGAAAAAACTCACCAGGGTGCGGAGGTGCTCCAGCTGACGTATTGCTTCTTCAGAGATGCATTAGAAAAGAAGCCGACAAGAAGCGGCAAATAGCAGGTTCCCAGAATATGTGGGACCAAGGGGGCTGGTCCAAGAGGAACGGACACCCGAAGACAGAAGCGGACACCTCTGGCACTGCACGGCGGCAGTGGCGACCATCTCCCAGGCAGGGCTAATGGGTTAGTACAGGCCATTCCCCAAAAAACAAAACTATAGACCACTTAATCCACCTAAATCTGGACCTGCAATATTAATCCAACGACTCGCAAAGGCAGATTTCACAAAGAGAAAAAAGATGTATTTTGTATAGGTTACCAAATATATATGGTTGCATTTGCCTGACCAAAAGAAACAAGGAAGCTTTAAAATTCTGTGTGTTGCAGCGGCGGTGCTACCTTGGAAGCTTTACGCATAGTAATTATTGAAGCTTAAGTAACATCGATATAGCAGCTACAAAAGACAGAAGTTTCTATCACTGAACTTGCAGAATTCTCTGACCTTTGGACAAGACATCAGGGTTCGGCAAAAGAGACATCGTCTTACATGATTTAGCACAAGAATGACAGTACAATTTCTCAAAAGTATATTAGCACACAGTGGCTAACTGCTATGTCGTGAACATAAGTATCAAAATTTCTATCTATGAACTTGCAGAATTCAATTTGTCTAGTATAGTAATTCAGGCTGATCACCTTCAGACAGGGCATGTATATCTGATATAGTACTGTGGGTCAAGAATTAAAGATTTCATCATAAAAGCTCTTTCTAAAATAAACTATATTCTCACAAATTATGGAATTACAACGTTTAGAACAGTAGGTGGTTCAGAAGTGAAGTAAGCTGACATGGCAAAGGGTAAACTGGAAACTCTTGACATGATGAGCTACTGTGGGGCACGGCGTGGCTACGGAGGGCCTCCGGTGACGACAGCAAGACCCTTGAGCCCCTCCGGTGACAACAAGTTTGGGTGGGACAACAAGTAATCCGGTCTCAATGTGCTTGTATATCCAAGGTTCTGCAAATGCCTCCATCAGACTTATACCGTTTCTGAACACACAGTCTGCAGCTAAATTAACAGAACCTGGGTGACTACTTTGCAGGAGTTCATAGAAGGCAAGGCGTTGTCCATGCAGTCGTACAATTTCCCACTACGAACTCTTTATGAAATGAAAATCAAATGCTGCCAGGTAATTTCCCAATCCAACAGGGTGTATATGGAAAAGACTGTTCTACAAACATATACATGGCAGAGTAATCTTTTGGGTAGATGTTGCCCAAGTCTTCAATCTTCGAACTATTGAGATGATAGGCCAATCCTCTAGTGAGTGATTTATTCAGAAAAATAACTTCTTTGTAAGGATGAAATCCAAGGATTGTAATATCTCCGGTGTAGCACTTTCCAACTTGAAGTGTCATGTCAAGAGTATTCTCATTGTCTGAGTTCCATTCAAATTTATCTTCTTCTGCTGCTTCTTGCATATTGACTTCAGAAGTAGAATGATCGGAATTGTAGTTGATATCTTCTATTCTCCAGGGTCCTTGAACTTGTGGATCATACATTCCACGTGACAACATATGATCAAGGTTGTTATCATGCTTCAGCACCCACTCAATTTCTCCGTGCAATTCAACAAGGATCCAGACTCGAAGCCGACGATGCCAATTGATTGCTGCAAGATAAACCCCATTCTCTGACCTCCCAAGAGAATACTTTTCATTGCTGGTACTAACATCTACAGGTAGTTCAATTGCTTGGTATGTGCAGTTTGATAAGGTTATTCTGGTGAAAATAGAATCATAGACAATAAAACCATATCAATAAACCACAGAACTGGCTGGGTTAAGCAGAAAATGTATAATCATAATAAAAAATGGTATTAGTTCATCCATACCTCATAACAAATTGGTTGAGCACATAAAGTTGTCCACGCCAGTAGGCAGAGTAGTCTTGCGTAATGGACCACCTCTGTCGCTGCTGCAGATGGGCGACAGTCCCTATGGCATCCCCTCGCCGAGCAAATGACCGCTCCTCCCAAATCCCTGTTGTTGAAGAGAAGACATGCATAATAAACGGCGATGGAGGCCATTGATGTTGCGGTTCAACCCCAGCGGTGCACCATGGATGCTTGGGGATCTTCAGCACCTCGTAGTGTGGTGAAACAACGGGGTCAAACACTATGTGGCGAGAATCAAGCCCTGGCGGCCATTGCGGCAAGGGTGCCCAGCGTCGTGTGGCAGGGTTGGCCACGTGGGCCCAGAGCAGAAGGAGGCCGTTGCAGTGATCCAAGATGGCGGCATCACTGTCCTCCGCGGGCACATAGTCGAGCCTGCCGCTGACTGCGGTGTCTGTGTCTCTCGGGGGCCGGAAGAAGAACTCGGAGATGTCGAGGTCGAAGAAGTTGAGGAACAAGCCGGCCAGCGAGGGCGGGAAGAGGTCCAGCAGACGGCGAGCGTCGATGATGGCATGCCAGGACTTGCAGACGCAGCGAGCCGCCGCGAGGCCATGTGGCGGAAGGCGGCGGAGGAGGGCCACCAGCACGTCCTCGGGTAGCCGCTGCGTCGGATCCGTCGACTCCATGCCTCCCCCCTGGCCTGCCCCGCCCTACTGCGCTTGCTTGGTTGCCGCCTTGGCGGATCTGCTCGAGGAATTTATTGAGGACAAAATCTCAGTCGATTAGGGACCAACGCGGCCGAAATTGGAGTCGGAATCGGACTGGGAAGCGGAGTCGAACTAACGCAGTCGAATCTGCTAGATTTTCTACCTACCCCTACCAATTCCAGGGCATATTTGGTGTGTAGAAATCTCACCGGACTGCGGAGGAATAGCCGACGAGTCGCCGCCCGGCCCACGCCTGCAGACGCGCGCTAGCGGCGCATACGAAGCCGCCGACGAAGCGCCGAACGGCGGGTTCCCAGAATGTTTGCGACTGCTCAGAGTCGCTGGACCATGAGGAACGGAGACCCGGTGTCGGTACCGGATTGGGAGGTGGTGGACGACGGCGGGCAGGCTTCCGTGAACTGCTAGATGTTCTCGACAACTTTATGTGCCTCGTTTTTTTTGAACAATATAAATAAATACTCACTCCGTCCATAAAAGGATGTCGTGATGCTATTTTTGCAAAAAAGCCCTCCACTTTTCTCCGACCAAAACCGCGGCCCTGCCTTCCGTCGCCCCTATCCGCTCCGTTCCCCTCGACCCCAGTCTCCCCCACCACCTCCGTCGACGGCAGTTCCACCTCCCATCAGCTCCCGGCCAACTCCAGCCAGTCATGTGTCGGTATCCACTCCTCCCCCTACATCGATTCTACATCATAGAATCGTCGATTGGCCGCCCCACCACAAACCCTAACCCAGGCAAGGTTCGATTTTTGGATCCATGGAAGCGTTGTCGTCCTCGGGCCCTGAAGCTTGGGTCCTAGGGCATCCATAGCGGAGGTCGCGTCCTCGATCTCCATCAAGATTCGTTCTTTTCCATCCATGGTTGCCCTAGGGCCCTCCCCGACGCTGGCGCCTTCGGGATCTGGAGCTCGTCACCGTCGTCAGCCTCCTGCGCCCCACTCACCTCCCAACTTCCATTACTCTATGGTGGGCAGCGTGAAGCCTCCGAGAGGATGGTCAAGGTTACGACGCCAGGGACGCCACTTCTCCCCTTACACATACACCATCGGGTACTTGGGTTCTTCTCCCCTTGTTCACTGCCTACATGCTCCATTCTTTTATTATTAGCTCCAGCACTCCAGGGACAATCATAGCTAGAACATCATTTTCACCTTGTGAAATTGATCATTCTTTTCAGATAACTGTTTAGAATTCTGCTAGAGAACTACTATGTGCATTTTCTGCTTTAAAGTTCAACACTGCTAAGAGCATGTCCCGATTTATACCAGTATGTTTAGAAGTACAAAACTTGGAGTATAAATAAGTTTCTGCAGTGTATACTTGTATTTCGAGCACGGCAAAAAAGATGAGGTCTTATTCAGTATTGTAAATAAACCACAATACAACTTCACAAGTAGCATCTACTTGACATTTTTTTGAACTACATTATCCACAAATTCAGATATGCCGGTTTAATTTATATTTAACTAGATTTGGATTCCTGAGTTAATATACTCATTACACAGGCCATGGGAAGAAAAGGCTATTTTACGTCATCCTACACTTACAATGGGGCACACAGTCCATTGTAGCGTATAAGCAACACCAACTCCTTGGAGGGATGGGGTAGGTCTGCTCTTCTTTTATGTCTTTTTATTCCATCTATTTTGAAGTTAACAACAGCTATAGAGTTTTTATATTTATAAAATGGTTTCATATTGTTGTAAACTAGAGATATGCAGGTAAACAGGCTTCTGAAATTTCTGTTGGACTAATTAGTTGCTTTTGCTGTCATACTATTCTGGCCATGGAAACTTGTGTAGGACGATTTTTTTGCTTGTGTAGCCTGATTTGCTAGAACATCTGCTTCTAATTATTCTAGCCGCCATTATTAGTTGGATGGATGGCGACGACATCTGATTTGTTCTGCAGTTGCGTGAATCATCGTCATCCATCATCACTTCACAGATCTATCATGTAATCCATCATCACTCCACAGATCTATCCTGTACTTTTATTGGCATCTGATGGTAAAATGAATTCAAGATTCACTGTCAAAAGAAGCTGTTTGTCCCCTTGAAATGTTTGTTGTGGATTTCTTTTCAGGAACGTCTGTTGTAGGTTTTCTTTCTTTAAGTAATTATCTAGTTATCTTAGCTAGAAATGTCTGCCAAGTTAAATCTGAACAATCTAATTATTTCCCCTGATCTTAGCTAGAATTGTTTCAGATGTACTTTGAGGAACAAAACCTCCTCCTCTAGCTTGTTGTCCGCCCATGCCGTGGTGGCGTATTTCTCCTTGTACGCCACCGTGGCATTGGCGAACAACAAGCTGGAGGAGGAGGTTTTGTTCCTCAAAGTACACCTGAATTTGGAGCAAACTAACCTAGCTTCTGTTCTCATTCTACATTACCAGGTAGCTTCATTTCATGATGAGTCATTCTGAATTTGCTTTGCAGGAGACATTGGAGGACCCGATGGATGCCCTATCCACTTCTTTCATGTCTCTCAAGGTACACTTAATTGCCAGTCACTACCGTTCATCATCGACTGCAGCAATTGGATGATGTATTGATTGATTGATGAAAGCATCCTATCTTACTTTTACAGGGATAACATCAAGCTATAGGCACAAGAACATGTGCTCGGGGATGTGCGCCTGCTCACCCTGGGCTTGAAGGAGAGATTGCAACATGATCTAGAGGGCATCAGGTTCGTCACCCTGGGCCTCGTGGAGGCAGCGCGGCCGTACGAGGGACCTCGGCACAAGGCGGCGGAGCAGGGACGAGCGCCCGACGAGGAAGCCGTGAGCTGGAGCTCATGGTGGTGGTGCGGCCATAGGAGGGAGCTAGGCATGGCGCCAGAGCAGCTGGCCGGCCACACGATGCCGGAGCTTGTCCGCGGCGGTAGCAGCGCATAGCCGGCCGGACGGTGCCGAAGCTTGTCCGCGGCGGCAGCGCGGCACAGTTGGCGACTCCACGAGCTGGTCGTGAGCTGGCTGACCTGAGGATGAGCTCCCTGCGTTCCATGAGCTGGCTAGAGGAACTGGACGCATGGAGCAAGTGTGCCTCCCGTGGCGCGTTGTGGGTGCGATTGAGCTAGCTAGGGACGGCGCAGAGGCGTTGCTAGCATCGATCGTGATTAAGCCAGCTGGGAGGAGCGGACTACAGGGGAGCGGCGGACTGCGGAGGAGCAGCGGGCGGCGGGGGACAACAGAGACAAGATTTGAGTTTGGAATTCAAGTTTGAAGGACAAATTCAAAACGATTTCAGTGTATTAGGGATGTTTTTGCAAAATTAAATTTGAACTAGTTGGAGATGAAGCTGCGACATCCTTTATTGGACGGAGGGAGTACTTAAACTTGCCACCCATTTTCGATACGGTAACGGTAGAAATACAGGACTTATGGTATTTATATACGTCGCATGTCACGTTGTGGTCAGTACGGCGTGTAGACGCTGACGTACAATGTAACGTGACCCATATGTCAGTGCGATAGAGCGCGCAGTTTTGCGAAATTCACCTCAGACAGGCCTATCTTAGTGAAGGGGTAAATTCCAAATCGCAAATTCTTTTTCTTTTTCCCTCTGGACGTTTTTCACATCTCCTCTCCTGAAACCTAGCACGCGCCGCCACCGGAGCAGATTGTTGCGTCATGTCGTGGTCTTCCGGTTCCTTCTCCGCACCTGAATTCCGAGGAGCTTTTGGAAGAACCGCTAGGACGGATGTTCGGTGACCCAGTATACCACTGCATGATGTAGTATACTATAGTCGTTGACATAACACCAATGAAACACCGTTCACTAGTATTAAATCCCTCAGAATGGCACAACAGAAACACAACGGGTCCAATACATGGTTAAAGGTTACAACTCACTCTTTACACAAGATCCAGAGAACATTCTAGGTTAAAGAGAGAGAAAGAACTTCTTACAAAGAAGAATCAAAGATAAATAATGCAAGGACTATCATACTATTAAGACTAGTATTTTAACTAAGGGGTTGGTATTGCTGCTATTGCAATACACTACATAATTAGGTTCTTTGGCTAGAGATTATATTCCTATCTATTCAGTAACTTCGTCTTCGCTTGAGTTGATGTATACATTGACTTCCTTTGACTTCATTAAAGAGCTTTGGCTTTGGATGACGAGTCCTGGAGCATAACTTGATGTAGATGTTGTCTACACCGGCTTCAGAGTCTAGCAAGGGTTAAGAAGATACGTTGAGTACGAGCGTACTCAGCAAATTCACTAGAAAAGGAGTGTTTGATGCACTATAACTACAGCCACAGACCGTAGGTCGTAGGCAATGCAAGTTTTCATAAAATATTTCTTCAAAGGTTGCTTTTATTCTGAAAAGCTATGTCCGTCAGCCTTCACGGGTTTACCAGAACTTTCATGGAGTTCCTTTCCCGCAGAGTTCGCAACTCCTTCCCGGAACAGGGAGTAACAAGTTATACTTCTTACACTCTGCAGAGGTGCATTACTTTTCCCATGAGATCAACTCCTTGTTGCACAACCTGGCAGCTTACCCGTCCATAATTCCATGTTGTGGGGCCCAGTAGTTGGTCCAAGCCAATCACTGCCCTCTCCGCGACCTCATATGTCTGCACGATCCTTCTGGCTATCTCACCTTCGTTAAGCCCCCTTTCGGGCAGGCTAAAACCCTGATGAGTTTCCGAAGACTCTATGACCTGGTGTTGCCCTGGCAAGTGCCATATTAAATGGTCCATCCACTAAACACCATCCATAGATAATTTAGACACCAAAAGTGTGGGCCGTAAGGTTGCTCACTCATATGTTGGATCCACACAAGTAATCACAACGTCACGTTAAGGTCGTCTTGCCTCCATACAAGAGGAAAGGATACATCTGACTTCTCCGTCCCATTCCAAATCTCATGGTTAACGCGTAATATATGGCGCTAGAATCACTGGCGACATTGGTTGTTAGTTACTAGATAATATGTTCCTTTACCATCGAAACTTTCATAGTAGGTTATTACCTCATGGTAAATAACCTATAATCATTTATTATGAAAATAGTGTTTTCTGACCTTTTTCAAATACAGGTGATGACAATACTGGATTTGCAAAATACTTTACAGAAAATAACCAAAGGACATGAGCAAGTGTGAACTTGACTTTTGTGATTGCAAGATTATGCACTCACGGTCTTCAAGGTAATATAAGATCCAAAATCTGAAATTAGCATCATTGGTCCGGTAAGGACTAATGTTTAAAGAAGCAATATGTTCTTATGCATAAGTAAGGTGATGCACTTTATAAACGCGAATCCCGGGGATAATGTTGTTCTAGGTTTGGATACTATAGATGATGTCTTTGAAATGTGTTGTACTTTTAGATGAGTTGTACACTTGTGCTTCTTATTAAGGCTTGTGAGTGTGTTTGAAACAATCATATAATTATAATATCATAAAACAGTAGGATACACACAAATGTGAGATACTACTCAAGATGGCTTATATAAGAGTTCTTGTTTGAAGTGGCAAAAGGAATAACATTTGAAGAAAAGATTTCTTTTCTAAGGTCTAAACAACCTTTGTGGTTAGTTGAGTCTGGTTGATGTTAGTTGTACTTGCTTGAATAGTTTGGCTTGAGATGCTTTAGAACTTAACTAGTTCAGACCAAAGTTAGCTATAAAACATATAACAATGTTTATAGTGTTATAATTAGATTCTTGTAGACTAATGTTAACTTTAAAACAAAAATAGTTTGAAAGTATAATGTTTATAACCTTTGTACTTGGTGCACTTGGTAATGTTGCTTTAAGGTTGCTTTAAGAATGGTTATTCTTCTATTTATATAGTGATCTTTTAATTTTGTAGCGGAACAAGATTTCTTGTTCCCTTATGAAGGTATAATTATGGTTTATGGATAAATAAATAGTACTAGTGACTACTCATGAATTATTCTTAGATTTAGTTCATTATAAAGTTGTACTTGGTTGATATACCATTCTTGAAGGTTCTATAATTATTAGAGATCTTTTTAGAATATAATTTATTCATATAGTAGAAGGATACTTCGATATAATAGTATTTCTAATGTTTTGAATCATAATGATTTATTAGTAATATTCAAGACATTTATTTATTTATTAGACTTGATTAACTAATTTTAGAAATATTAATAAATTTTTATTTATCCTTATAGGAATTATCAATTTTGTAAATAAGTTTAAATTTGAGTTATTAAAGTATTAGAATTTTTATTTAACTCCAAAGTGAAATATTAGATTTTTAACATGTAGATATTATTTTTGTGATCATTTTGGTATATTACATTTATTTTTGTGATTTATAAATAACGACGCGGATTTGCTACACACGGACATAGCTGCGCATAGGCTTAGAACCGTTGGATAAAGAGATCACATACACTACTAGTTTAGATGATAATGGCTGGCTCTTGAAAGTAGTACGGTCCCTAACGACGTTTGCAGCACCGCGTGCGTGTACATGCATGCAATGCCTAGGGGCTCGTGAAAATCCTAAAAATTTTAGCTCGCTGTTTGGCAAAGAAACTTTTAGATCTAAAATGTAAAGATAAGTCAACAAGGCTTAAAATGAGTTCTACATAGTATGCAAACCCTAGTGAAGGTTTGTGGTACTATGCAAACCCTAAATTTTTATCTAAGTGGTTAGTGTCTTGTTTTTTTGGCGGGAGAGAGTTACTTGTCGCGCGCATCCCTCCACATTTTTTTTAAAACAATAAAAGGTCCATAATAACGATGTAAAACAATACCTTGTAATTAGAGAAAGCAATGGTACGTACCAAACAAAAGTGCACGAGGAGGGATGAGGTAGAGGGAAGAAAGCAATAACCGGTTCCACCTAGTTTTTCAAATGAGCAAGGAAAGTTGAAGAGAGACTAAATAAGTTAGGATTGACTAAATAAGTTAGGGTTTCTCAGCATGTTGTTCGTTAGGGTTTGCCTCGCCTAAACGAAATTAGATAAGATTTATTTTGCATGTTGCTCCTTAGGGTTTGCCTCATGCAAACGAAATTAGACAAGCTTTGTTTTGCATGTTGCTCGTTAGGGTTTGCCTCATGTAAATGAAATTAGACAAGCTTTGTTTTGCATGTTGCTCGTTAGGGTTTGCCTCATGCAAACGAAATTAGACAAGCTTTGTTTTGCATGTTGCTCGTTAGGATTTGCCTCATGCAAACGAAATTAGACAAGCTTTGTTTTGCTAGGGCTTCATGCATGCATGCCAAAGGAACACTAACGGTGTTAGTTCTTAGACAAATCCTGGGTCTGGATACATGTGCTCCCTATATCAAAAGAGGATAGAATCAACGGTGGATAGGCTATGCGCAGCTATGACCGTGTTTAGCAGGCTATTTCCCTTATAAATAATAAGATATGATTTTTATAAGATTTATTACTTTATAAATACATAATACTAACAAATACTTAATTAAGTTGAATTATAATGTATGATTATAATTTTAAATTATAATTCTTATTTTTCTAAGATTTTTGGTATTCTATTTATATTTTTTTAACATTTACCATTATTAAAATTTGAATTATCAAATTTTTATTACTATTAAAACCTTTATTAAATAATATTTATTTAAATAATCATCATAATAATATTGGATAATAAGTTTAAGTTGTATATTATATTTTTCTACAAATTTTCATATATTATACACATTTTTCTGAATTATAAATCAAAAGTTATTAATTAAACAAGATTTAATCGTTTATTTGATTTATGAAATATTAATAATTGAGTTTATAACATTTTATTTATTTCTTAAACATGAAATAACTTTTTACACTGTAACCACAGCTAGCCTAAGTCACTGACCAGTGGTCCAGTGGCCATCTCAGCGCACAGGTTAAAGAAAATACATTTGTTACCGACTGATTGGCTACTCCTAGTCAATGAAATATGGGCCCTAGGCCATGTCACATGCCACGTGAGACAAAGACTGGTCAAACTTGCTAACGTGGTTCGAACCTGACGCAGGCATGATGTCACTCGAGTTGATCCTCACTTGTTGAGGATCGATCGATCTGGTGCGCGTGGGGGTCTGTGGCCAGGTGTGTTGGATAGAGGAGATCAAGGCGAATCTATTGGTGGTGGCGCCGCTACCTAATGGTCACCGGAAATACACCGGCGACGAGCTTCTGCGGCGGCCAGTGGCGGTGCTCAACGAAATGGGGTCTACGGTGCGAATCAACAAGCGAAATTAGGGTCCAGAGATGCGTAATCTTACCCTGATGACGATAGAGTGGTCGAGGAGGCTTGGGGAGGCGTGACGATAGCGAATTGATGATAATGGCCATGGCAGCCGAGGAAAATGAATGCTCGATTTCACATGATTCCTGGCGAGCGAACTTCCGTGCTTGGTCCTAGGTGAGTCAGTCCACGACAGCGCTTCCAATGGTGGCTACCACGCGGCGAGGGGTGGTCAGATTTGGCCGGAACGTCGAACTCCGATGAACTAGGTTTCAAATGAGGAAGGAAAGTGAGTCTGGAGAGCGAGATTGAGGATGAGATGGGTATGAGAAGATAGAGGAGGACGCGGCGATCTTATCTACTCCTCTCAGGGATGGCGGCACACATCGTAGCGCGGCGATCGATCAACGACGGAGCTTCAGCCAACGAGCTTCTTCCAATAGGCAAGGTAGACGACGAAGTCGTTTTTGCAGAAAACCTCCTGGCTCTTCTTTCCTCTCAACCCGCAGTCCTTCCCTGGCCCCACTCGTCAGTCACGGGAGAGAATGAGTTGGGCTGGTTACTGGGCCTTTGTGGACTGCACCTGGGCGACATGTAAGCAGGTAGGAGTTGGGCCACGGCCAGGTCTTGTTTTTTATTTGTTTTATATTTTTCCATTTTCTGTTTTCCTTTTTAGATTTGTATATAATATTTAATTTGAACTTTTCTTTGTAGAATTTATTTGCTGAATAATTGTAGCAATACTAAAATATATTTAGTATCATTTGTGAACTTTTATTATATAATCTTTTTATATTTATTTTATTTTCTCAATATGAACTGCTTTTAATATTTTGTAGAAGCTTTTCTTATTATTATTTTTTCTTTTAACCATGTATTTATTGAACGATGTATTTTATTTGGTTATAAAACTTAACTTTAGTTGGCTCATAGAAATTTTTATATGTATAATGATCCTATATCATTATTTGATGCATGAAATACAAAAGAAATTTGTATGGTTGTTAATACTCCCATTGATTTGGAAAATGACTATGTATATATTCCATTATGATAATCAAAGAAGTTTAGGGTGCTTGACTTACTTATATTTCTTTGTTGATGTTAGAAAAGATTTAATAACTAAGCATATTGTCTTCCGTTTGTGATATTTGATGATATAGCCTTTAGTACTAGAAAGTTTATATTTAGAATGTTTTATAGAAAGTAATTGATAAAGATACTCCTGAGCACATATAATTATGATGGTTGGAATTGGCAGAGAGGTGCTTATGTGATTTGTTATAGGAAAATATTCCTATAAAGTGATCTTAACATAAGATGATGAATCAATTCCCTGAATGGACATTATACTTGGTTTAAGATTTAGAGTTGGTTATTTAACAAGAATGTCCGTCTTTCCATTCTTCACCATTCTTGACCTTTAATTAAAGAATTCCTTTCCTAGATATAATACTTCTTCCTATCTATCTTCATTGTTAACATGATGAGCTTTACTTCACAAAAATATTCTTATTCCATATTCTTCTTCTAAATTCATTGATAAATCTAATGAGCTTGGCATTGAAGCTTTTATAGTTTCCTTATATTCATTTTGAATTATATCCACTACTCTGCTATTAATACCCTTCCATCCAACAAGTAGTTCCTTCAAACTCCACTCATAATCTTTCTTAGTCATCCATCACTAATATTCCTCCATCAGATGTATGTATCCAACTACCTTTCTCTAAGGCTTATTCTCCTTCAAAATAAATAACACTACTTCCATAACTCCATGCTATACTGGCTTTACTTGAATCATATTGTCTTATATTTACTCTAGTAACTCATACTCTAATCTTACATTATATTATTGCTTCTTGTAATGGTTAACCTAGGATAATATATCTAGACTAGGTTTTTAATCATGTTCTATCCATCAATATCACTTATACTAAATATAAGGATTCAATATTGGTGGCTAAAGCCTCACCATTATAATCCTTTAATCATTGATGGCTTAGGTTTCTTAGTTGGCTAAGCAAGGCTTTATCAATACTACTTTTCAATTGTATTGAAATTATCTTCTTAGTATTTCATGTTGGATTAAGATTATTCATGGATTATGCCCTCTTGGTCTAATGGAATTACTACTTGTAACTATCTTCAGGGTTTACCCTTGTAATCTTCTTAACTACCATATGATTGGGTAATAACAATAATTCTTCTATTTATCTAGGAGGGATTTAACTCCATCAATTATCCTATTGATTGGATTCTTTTCAATCATTCCTATCCAATATATGACATCTGAAACTAGCATCACTATTTACCTCTTCTTACTTCCTTCTTTACAAACCTTAAGTGAATGTTGTAATAAGAACAAGAATTGATAGGTCAAGAACTGATAGGTTAAGAATTGGTGAATCAATAGATGATTACATAATATTGATGAACAACAATTATAGGGATAAGATTCAATAGAGATGATAAGGATTGATATGGAAAGAAAAATATATGGTGAATGTGTTGGAGATATGCCCTAGAGGCAATAATAAATGTAGTTATTATTATATCTTTGTGTTTATGATAAATGTTTACATTCATGCTATAATAGTATTAACAAGGAAACATTAATACTTGTGTGATTTGTAAACTTAATTTTAAGTCCCTAGTATAGCCTCTATACTTCACTAGCTTGTTGGTTGATTAATGATTGTGGTTTCCCTATCATGAACATTGAGATGTTATCAACAACAAGATCATATCGTTAGGAGAATGATATGGTGGACATACTCCTATAGATAAGCGTAGCATAAAGATCAAGTCATTTCAATAGTTCAATTGCTATATGCTTTCTGATACATAGTAACCTAATTCCTTCGACCATAAGATCATACATATCACCTTTACCGGATGGATGCTTTGATGACATCAAACACCACACCGTAACTGGGTGGCTATAAAAGTGGCATTGAGTGTTCGGAAAGTATTGGTTGAAACACATGGATCAAGAGTGGGATTTGTCCATCCATATGACGGATAGATATACTCTGGGCCCTCTCGGTGGAATGTCATCCAATTAGCTTGCAAGCATGTGACTGGCTCACAAGGGATCACATATCACGGGAACGAGAAAAGAGTACTTATCGGTAACGAGGTTGAACTAGGTATGTAGAGATACCGACGATCATAACCTCGGATAAGTAAACTATCGTGAGACAAAGGGAAATTGGTATCGTATGTAAGTGGTTCATTCGATCGCAAAGTAATCGTAGAAATATGTGGGAGCCATATGAATTTCCAGATTCCTCTATTGGTTATTGTTCGGAGAAGTGTCTCGATCATGTCCGCATAATTCACGAACCGTAGGGAGACACACTTAAGGATTCGACGTTGTTTGAGTAGTTATGGTATTGTGAGAAAGAGACCGAATGTTGTTCGGAGTCTCGGATGGGATCCGAGATATCACGAGGTGATCCGGAATGGTCCGGAGAATAAGATTCATATAAGGAAAGTCCCGTTTCGGAGTTCGGGAATGATTCCGGTGTTTTCATCGGGAATGTTCTAGAAGGTTCCGGAATGTCCGACACTCCGGGGGGAAGGGGTACATGAATGTGTCATTACATAATGGAATGATTGCATCATGTACTAAGTGTTCTCGCTGTTCCAAATAAAGGATTAAATTGAATCCTAAAACTGAAAAGTCAAATGGTCAGTTTGAAAGTCAAACGGCTAAAACAGGAAACTGTGGGAAACAAGCAAGAGGAGGCAAAACCGACTTGGGGGAGGAGTCCCTCCTCTCCAAGCCGGCGCGCCACCCAAGGCCGACTTGGGGAGGGACTCCCTCCCCTTGGCCGCCCCTCCCACCTATAAAAGGAGGGGCAGGGCCTCCTCCTCTAGACACACAAGTTCCTATCCTCTAATCTAAATCCTAGCCCTAGACTCCGGTTTAGAGCCGCTTTGGTTTAGAGCTTCTAATTGCACTAGCCTTCGGATTAGAGCCTTCTAATTGGTGTGTCTAAACCCTAGACCACTAATAGGTCTCTCTCATACTCCACCATACTCGCTCCGGCTTAAGGCGAAGCCCTGCGGGATCTCCCCTCTACTTCCGGTACCACGTCGTTGTGCTGCCGGAATCGCGAGGAGAGTGCTACAACCTCCGCTGCCTGCTGGAACAAGGGAGAGGAAGGTCTTCGTCGAGTACCGAACGTGTGACCGACTGCGGAAGCGCTGCCGGAACGTAGCGCCGGAAGGATCGTCTACACGATCTTGAGATCGGGAAGAGTACGGCTACATCACCCACGAGAATCCGCTCTCGTTAAACACTTTGGAATCTTCGAGGGTAAGTTATTCCATCGACTCGTTGCTACAATCTAGTAGATAGATCTTGGCTTGTTTGTTTGTATGCGATAGAAATTTTTTGTTTTCCATGCTACGAAACCCTATAGTGGTATCAGAGCCGTGTCTATATGTAGATCTGTTGCACGAGTAGAACACAATGGTCATTGTGGGCGTTGATGCTTTTATTATCGATTGCTTCTTGTGTACTTTGCATCTTGCGGTATGTTGGGATGAAGCGGCCCGGGCTAACCTTACATGACATCGTTCATGAGACTTGCTCCATGCTTGACATGCAACTTGTATTGCATAAGTGGCTTTGCGGGTGCATGTTTCTCCTAGCATAGTTAAGATCCAATTTACAACGGGTGATCAACAATGCTAGTATCAATGTTGTGGTTCTTGTTCGTAAGTTAGAACGACACTTATTGAAAGCCCCAAACCACGTAAAATATGCAAAGAAAGTAGAGGCGTCTAACTTTGTTTTGCAGGGGTGTGCAGTGATGTGATATGGCCATGATTGTGATTATATTTGATGTATGCAATGTTCCTTATTGTAAGTTGGCAATCGGCAGGAGCCATATGGTTGTCTTTAATTTATGTTAAGACCCGCGTGTCTATTCAAAGTAGTTGTAATAGTTGAAGCCGGTGGACGACAACCATGGAGAAGCGTCATTGACCTTGATGCAATGCCGGTAATGATGGAGATCATGTTCGTGCTTGAAGATGGAGATCGGAAGCACAAAGAAGAAATGCCATATCATATCACATATTATTGAATTGCATGTGATGTTAATCCTTTATGCGTCTTGTATTGCTTAGTAGACGACGGTAGCATTATAAGATGATCCCTCATACACATGAATTTCAAATCATAAAGTGTTCACCCTTAGTTAGCACCGTTGCTAAAGCTTGTTGTTTCGAAGCACCACGTGATGATCGGGTGTGTTAGATTCTGCAAGTGTATACAACGTGAGCAAGCCAGATTTGCTCATGCGGAAACTAAGGTTTGATCTTGACGATCCTATCATGTACAAACATGGTCTCGGAACACGGATCACCGAAAGGTAAAGCATGAATCATATAGTAGATATGATGAACATGACGATTGTTCGCCATTGAAACTATATCAACTCTCGTGATGATCGGTGTTGATGTAGTGGATTTGGTTCGTGTGATCACTAAAACAATGTGAGGGATGTTGTTTTGAGTGGGAGTTCACCTAGTTTAATTTCATTAATTAATTTGAACTCAATTTGTCATAAACTTAGTCTAAACTATTGCAAATATGTTGTAGATCAATGGCAGCCCCTACCATCAATTTTAATGCGTTCCTAGAGAAAGAAAGGTTGAAAAACAATGGAAGCAACTTCGCGGATTGGTTCCGCAATTTGAGGATTGTCCTCACAGCTGGTAATTTGACCTATGTGCTGGATGCACCGCTGGGTGACCCACCTGCAGCTGATGCTCCCGATGAAGTAAAGAATGCTTACCTCGCTCGGAAGAATCAGTACTCCATAGTTCAGTGTGTTATCTTGTATGGTTTAGAATCGGAGCTTCAGAAAAGGTTTGAGAATTCAGACCCATATGATATTGTCGAGGATCTCAAATTGATTTTTGAGACTCATGCGGTAATTGAAAGCTATGAGGCTTCTGAAAAGTTCTTTAACTGCAAGATGGAAGAGGGCAGCTCCGTCAGTGAGCATGTGCTTAAGATGTCTGGGCACGCAAACAAACTTCAAAGCTTGGGTATAGTGATTCCTAATGCTTTGGGGATTTACCGTGTCCTCCAATCACTACCACCAAGTTACAAGAACTTTGTGATGAACTACAACATGCAGAACATGAACAAAGAGTTGCCAGAACTGTTTGCTATGTTAAAGTCTGCAGAAGTGGAGATCAAGAAAGAGCACCAAGTGTTGTTGGTCAATAAGACCACCAAATTCAAGAAAGGCAAGTCTAAGCAGAAGGGACACTTCAAGAAGGGTGGTAAGAAAGTTGCCACGCCGGCGAAGAAGACCAAGGCTGGACCCAATCCTGATACTGAGTGCTTTTACTGCAAGGGAGAAGGTCACTGGAAGCGGAATTGCCCAAAGTACTTGGCGGATCTGAAGAACGGCAACATCAAGAAGAAAGGTATATCTGATATACATGTTATTGATGTGTATCTCACTAGTACTCGTAGTAGTGCCTGGGTATTTGATACTGGTTCGGTTGCTCATATTTGTAACTCGAAACAGGTGCTGCAGAATAAACGGAAGCTAGCGAAGAACGAGGTGACGATGCGCGTGGGAAACGGATCAAAGGTTGATGTGATCGCGGTCGGCACGCTACCCCTTCATCTACCATCGGGATTAGTTTTATACTTAAATAATTGTTATTTAGTGCCTGCGTTGAGCATGAACATTATATCGGGATCTTGTTTATTGCGAGACGGTTACTTGTTTAAGTCAGAGAATAATGGTTGTTCGATTTATATGAGTAATATGTTTTATGCACATGCACCTTTGATAGATGGTCTATTCTTATTGAATCTCGATAGTGGAAATACACATATTAACAACATTGAGGCTAAACGTTTGAAATCAAGCGATAATTCGACCTATATGTGGCACTGTGGTCTTGGTCACATTGGAGTGAAGCGTATGAAGAAACTCCATTCCGATGGACTTCTTGAATCACTTGATTTTGAATCACTTGAAAGATGCGAAGCATGTCTGATGGGAAAAATGACTTAAGACTCCATTTTATGGTATGATGGAGCGAGCTACGGACTTATTGGAAATCATACATACCGATGTGTGTGGTCCAATGAGTGTAGCATCGCGCGGTGGTTATCGTTATGTTCTTACCTTCACGAATGACTTGAGTAGATATGGGTATATCTATTTCATGAAACATAAATCCGAAACTTTCGAGAAGTTTAAGGAGTTTCAAAGTGAGGTAGAGAATCAACGTAACAAGAAGATTAAATTTCTACGTTCTGATCGTGGAGGTGAATATCTAAGTTACGAGTTTGGCGAGCATTTGAAGAAATGCGGAATACTTTCACAATTGACACCGCCGGGAACACCACAGCGTAATGGTGTGTCCGAACGTCGTAATCGAGCTCTCTTAGATATGGTTCATTCTATGATGTCACTTACAGATTTACCGCTATCATTTTGGGGTTATGCATTAGAAACAGCCGCATTCACTTTAAATAGGGCACCGTCTAAATCCGTTGAAACGACACCGTATGAATTATGGTTTGGGAAGAAACCTAGGTTGTCGTTCCTTAAAGTTTGGGGATGCGAAGCCTATGTAAAGAAGTTACAGCCGGACAAGCTTGAACCCAAAGCGGAAAAATGCGTCTTCATAGGATACCCGAAGGAAACTATTAGGTATACCTTCTATCATAGATCCGAAGGCAAAATCTTCGTTGCCAAGAATGGATCCTTTCTAGAGAAGGAATTTCTCTCGAAAGAAGTGACTGGAAGGAAAGTAGAACTCGACGAGGTTGTCGAACCTTCTCTCGAAATTGCGAGTAGCGCAGCACCGGAAGAAGTTCCTGTGGTGCCTGCACCAATAAGAGAGGAAGCTAATGATGGTGATCATGAAACTTCGGTTGAAGTTACTACAGAGCCTCGGAGGTCAACGAGAACTCGTACCACTCTAGATTGGTATGATCCCGTTATGAGTGTCATGTTGGTAGACAACACCGATGACCCCGAGACATATGAGGAAGCGATGATGAGCCCAGATTCCAATAAATGGCAAGAAGCCATGAAATCCGTGATTGGATCCATGTACGAAAACCAAGTATGGACTTTGGTGGACTTACCGGATGGCCGGAAGGCTGTCGAGAACAAATGGATTTTCAAGAAGAAAACAGATGTTGATGGTAATGTTACTGTCTATAAAGCTCGACTTGTCGCAAAAGGGTTTCGACAAATTCAACGAGTTGACTACGATGAGACTTTCTCACCAGTAGCGAAGCTAAAGTCTGTGAGGATTATGTTAGCAATCGCTGCATATTATGATTATGAGATATGGCAGATGGATGTCAAAACAGCATTCCTCAATGGAGATATTGATGAAGAGTTGTATATGATGCAACCCAAAGGTTTTGTCGATCCTAAAGATGCTAACAAGGTATGCAAACTTCAACGGTCCATCTATGGATTGAAGCAAGCATCTCGAAGTTGGAATCAACGTTTTGATAAGGTAATCAAAAGTTTTGGTTTTATACAAACTTATGGAGAAGCTTGTATTTACAAGAAAGTGAGTGGGAGCTCTGTAGCATTCTTAATACTATATGTGGATGACATATTGTTGATTGGGAATGATGTAGACCTTCTTAATAGTGTCAAGGAATATTTGAATAATAGTTTTTCAATGAAGGATCTTGGCGAAGCAGCTTACATATTAGGCATAAAGATTTATAGAGATAGATCGAAACGCCAAATATCATTGTCACAGAGTACATATTTGGACAAAGTTCTAAAGAGGTTTGGAATGGAAGAAAGCAAGAAAGGGTTCTTGCCCATGTTGCCCAATACGACCTTGAGTAAAACTCAAAGTCCGACATCGGCAGAAGATAGAGAAAGGATGAGTAAGACTCCCTATGCCTCAGCCATAGGATCTCTAATGTATGCCATGCTATGTACTAGACCCGACATTGCATATGCTGTTAGTTTAACTAGCAGATATCAAAGTGATCCAGGAGTGGATCATTGGACAGCAGTCAAAACCATCCTTAAGTACTTGAGAAGAACTAAGGATATGGTTCTTTCTTATGGAGGTGATGAACAGCTCGTTGTTAATGGTTACACCGATGCTAGTTGGAACACCGATCCGGATGATTCTAAATCACAATCTAGATACGTATTTATTTTGAATGGTGCAGCAGTTAGCTGGAGGAGTGCAAAGCAAAGCGTTGTGGCGAGATCTTCAACTGAATCGGAATACATGGCTGCTTCGGAGGCTTCACAAGAAGCGATATGGATGAAAGAGTTCATTACAGAGCTGGGTGTGGTTCCTAGTGCGCTGGACCCATTGTCTATCTACCGTGATAACATGGGCGCCATAGCCAATGCGCAAGAACCAAGGTCACACAAGAAGCTGAAGCATATCAAGCTGCGTTTTCACGCTATTCGAGAACATATCCAGGATGGGGATATAAAGATTTGCAAAGTACACACAGATCTGAATGTGGCGGATCCATTGACTAAACCTCTCCCGAGGGCAAAACATGACCAACACCAAACTGCCATGGGTGTTCGGTATATTACCATGTAATCTAGATTAGATGACTCTAGTGCAAGTGGGAGACTGTTGGAGATATGCCCTAGAGGCAATAATAAATGTAGTTATTATTATATCTTTGTGTTTATGATAAATGTTTACATTCATGCTATAATAGTATTAACAAGGAAACATTAATACTTGTGTGATTTGTAAACTTAATTTGAAGTCCCTAGTATAGCCTCTATACTTCACTAGCTTGTTGGTTGATTAATGATTGTGGTTTCCCTATCATGAACATTGAGATGTTATCAACAACAAGATCATATCGTTAGGAGAATGATATGGTGGACATACTCCTATAGATAAGCGTAGCATAAAGATCAAGTCATTTCAATAGTTCAATTGCTATATGCTTTCTGATACATAGTAACCTAATTCCTTCGACCATGAGATCATGCATATCACCTTTACCGGATGGATGCTTTGATGACATCAAACACCACACCGTAACTAGGTGGCTATAAAAGTGGCATTGAGTGTTCGGAAAGTATTGGTTGAAACACATGGATCAAGAGTGGGATTTGTCCATCCATATGACGGATAGATATACTCTGGGCCCTCTCGGTGGAATGTCATCCAATTAGCTTGCAAGCATGTGACTGGCTCACAAGGGATCACATATCACGGGAACGAGAAAAGAGTACTTATCGGTAACGAGGTTGAACTAGGTATGTAGAGATACCGACGATCATAACCTCGGATAAGTAAACTATCGTGAGACAAAGGGAAATTGGTATCGTATGTAAGTGGTTCATTCGATCGCAAAGTAATCGTAGAAATATGTGGGAGCCATATGAATTTCCAGATTCCTCTATTGGTTATTGTTCGGAGAAGTGTCTCGATCATGTCCGCATAATTCACGAACCGTAGGGAGACACACTTAAGGATTCGACGTTGTTTGAGTAGTTATGGTATTGTGAGAAAGAGACCGAATGTTGTTCGGAGTCTCGGATGGGATCCGGGATATCACGAGGTGATCCGGAATGGTCTGGAGAATAAGATTCATATAAGGAAAGTCCCATTTCGGAGTTCGGGAATGATTCCGGTGTTTTCATCGGGAATGTTCTAGAAGGTTCCGGAATGTCCGGCACTCCGGGGGGAAGGGGTACATGAATGTGTCATTACATATTGGAATGATTGCATCATGTACTAAGTGTTCTCGCTGTTCCAAATAAAGGATTAAATTGAATCCTAAAACTGAAAAGTCAAATGGCCAGTTTGAAAGTCAAACGGCTAAAACAGGAAACTGTGGGAAACAAGCAAGAGGAGGCAAAACCGACTTGGGGGAGGAGTCCCTCCTCTCCAATCCGGCGCGCCACCCAAGGCCGACTTGGGGAGGGACTCCCTCCCCTTGGCCGCCCCTCCCACCTATAAAAGGAGGGGCAGGGCCTCCTCCTCTAGACACACAAGTTCCTATCCTCTAATCTAAATCCTAGCCCTAGACTCCGGTTTAGAGCCGCTTTGGTTTAGAGCTTCTAATTGCACTAGCCTTCGGATTAGAGCCTTCTAATTGGTGTGTCTAAACCCTAGACCACTAATAGGTCTCTCTCATACTCCACCATAATCGCTCCGGCTTAAGGCGAAGCCCTGCGGGATCTCCCCTCTACTTCCGGTACCACGCCGTTATGCCGCCGGAATCGCGAGGAGAGTGCTACAACCTCCGCTGCCTGCTGGAACAAGGGAGAGGAAGGTCTTCGTCGAGTACCGAACGTGTGACCGACTGCGGAAGCGCTGCCGGAACGTAGCGCCGGAAGGATCGTCTACACGATCTTGAGATCGGGAAGAGTACGACTACATCACTCACGAGAATCCGCTCTCGTTAAACACTTTGGAATCTTCGAGGGTAAGTTATTCCATCGACTCGTTGCTACAATCTAGTAGATAGATCTTGGCTTGTTTGTTTGTATGCGATAGAAATTTTTTGTTTTCCATGCTACGAAACCCTACAGAATGATCTTGAATTAGTCTCTTTCCAACTCAATCTCATTAAAGAGTTGAAGTTAAGTATTACTATGGTACTCATAGTAAGAATAGATAAGAATAAGATAGGTCCGGATTAGTCATTACATTTTTATTACTTTAGTTTGTAATCTTAACTTAGCACTTATGAATTATTATGCTGAATATTATGATAGAATCCCTTAAGGATTAGATATCGATTATTTAAACAATGTATTATGGGTAGCATTTTATTATATTTGATCTACCCTTAGATCAAATCATGTTTACCCAAATAGAGTTTTAGCAAAGGTCATAATAAAACTCATCACAGTCAACTTGATGATCTACTTTAATTCCATCAAGTTGAGAGAGGCTTCAATCACTTTGACAAGTTTTATTTAATAGAGCGAAAATTATTTGGATTTTCTATGCATGAATGCAATGCACACATCTGGGTTCAGCTTATTTCTAAGCTCTAATGCTGGGATGTTACAGGATGCCAGGTCACCGGTGCCGTATCGAGAGAATCCCATGGCGTATGAGCCGTATGTGCCATGCCATTGCAATCCGAGGAAGAAGGCGCCTAGGTGGATCTCTTGGAGTGCACAAAACCCAGGCTGTAGGTACGCATGTGTCGATGCCATGGTGAGTAACCCGAGTCGCCCCTTTCTGATTCTGCTATTCTCTCACTCTTTTATTGATCCCCCTTTCTGATTCATTAAAATTTGCGCAGAATGGTCGTGGTGGTTTTGTTGATTGGCATGATAAACCACTGCCTGAGTTCTTGAGCGACTTGATTGGAGATTTGCGAGATGCTGTCTGGAGGTTGCGCGACGAACAAGGATGTGGTCGGCCTGGAGAAGATGCAGGTACTGAAGGAAGGATTCAGGCTCTAGAAGATGAGTTGAAGGAGAAGAAATCAGAGATAGTGAAGCTAAAGGGGAAATATGAGACTTTATTTTTGGTATTTGTTGTCTTTGTGGTTGGCTTAGTTGCAGGGAAGTTTTGCGTCCAGTAGTGTGTTAGATGGCAGTAATGTTGCAATCTACTGTGAATGTGGTGTTTATGTACAATGAAGCTATGCAATGTAATGTGAATGTGTGAATCAAAGCTATCAAGTTTGTGTTGCTTCAATGAAATTCTGTCTAATTCACTTGAATTTGTGTTGTTCTAATGACAGAATTTGACAATAGTGTCCATAGAATGAATGTACATCAACCAATGGTCAAAATGACAGAACATCGACAGAATGAATGTACATCAAAATTGGTGTCCATTCATCACTGTCCACATGATCATATTAGACAGAGGCACCACCAACATAGCTCCTATTGTTGACTTGACCAAGAAAATAACCTCTATGGTGGATTTCGACTGAGAAATAGCCGCTACCATGAGTTGCAAGAATAAAACACGAAAACAACCCATCGAAATCTCCTCTTTTATTCAAGACGATCTCAGGAAATTTCGCAACAATAAACCTTCCCAAACCCCAAGATTTTCGAGAAAATTTAGGAACCAATTTGGGGTACTTACGGTAGTTTGGTGGAGGTGCACCTTCTGGCCGCTGCTGCGGAGCAATCGCCGGTGAAGCGCCACCGGCTTCTTCAACGGTGCCGTCCTCAAACCCTCCGCCTCGGTGCCGCCTCGGAATGATCGGGAAAGACAGCGACAGTTGCCTTTTACCTGGACGCTTCGGTTCCAGGGCTTAGACAATATTTTTCGGGCCTATCTAAGGGGGATTTCACAAAACTGAAGCGCTCTATCACACTGACATGTGGGCCAAGTTACATTGTATGCCAGGGTCTACACACCGTACTGACCACAACGTGACATGTGATGTATATAGGTCCGTAAGTCATGTATTTCTAACGCCTATTGAAAATGGGTGGCAAGTTTAAGTATTACGGATAATTTTTTACTCAAAATAAAATCTGTGTTTCCGGGTCTCCAAAATCTGAAAATCATGAAATAAAAGTATACAAATAAATATACACATCTATCTCTTTGTTCCAAATTATAATACTTTCTCCGTCCCAAAATAGATGTTTCAAATTTGTCAAAATTTAGATGAATCTAAACACTATTTAGTATATAGATTCATCCAAAATTTAAAAAACCTAAGACATCTATTTTGGGATGGAGGGAGTATCTTTTAGCCCTTTGCTAAACATATGTATATAGGCGACTTTTATTATGTATAGAGTAAAATGCGTGAATCTACGCAATAAAAGAAATCTAGATACATAGTTTTTAGAAAATAAAAATAATTTTATTTTTTATATTGAAGGATAGCTATGGTAAGAAGTTTCGCTAAAAAATATGTTACTCCCTTCTCTATCTCTATATATACTATCTAACTAAAAAATACATTGGTGTTTCGTTTTCTGTCGGCTCCGTACTACGTCGTTTCCTTCGTCACGCTTCTCCCCGCTGGCGGCGCACGCGATGGGCCAAAGTCCAATAAATCCCATACGCACTTCTCGTCGAAACCCTTGCGCGATTACCGCTCCTCCCCTCACGTCGTGCATCGGCGCCACTCCACCCACCGCCTGGAGACCCCGTCCACTCCCCCGCCGCCATCCTCTCCCTTCCCCGCGTCGTCTCTCACTACCGATTCCGTACGCCACCCTTGCCACCAGTGCACCTCCGTCATCCCGCCCGGAAACTCATTGACCTCGGTGATGTCGACATCTGCGAGCACCCAATCACCATCCCGTCCTCCCCTCTGCCAGGCCCCTCCCGAGACTTTGTGCAGTTGAGTGGGATCGCATGCCATGGCGGTAGAAGAAGAGGTCGTGCGGCTCGAAGGGTGGAGTTGGATATGGAGCAGCGGCCGGTGGCGGCAACATGAATACAGCGGTCGGCCGGTGGTGGCAGCATGAATACAGCGGCCGGCCAAGGTAAGGATACCCATGACCTTTTGTCTACCTCATGATTCCTGTTGCTCCCATTGAACCGTGTTTGTAGTTGTTCATTTGTTTTAAATCATCTTGGGAATTTTGGTGTGTCTATATGGGGAATGGTCACCTCAACTAGAACAAGAAATCGTGGGTGGCTCTATCTAATCTTACTATTCCACCCGTTCTAATTATGTGTTCTAACTTCTAGATTCAGTATGGTGTCTATTTCACAACAGATCTATGTATTCTATTTTGGCTTTCACTACTATCAGTATACCTGCTGATATACTTTATGTGAGCTTGGTAAGAATTTTAATAGCTAGGTGAGATATTAGTGTGACATCAGTGCAATCTTTGATAAACACTAGGTTTTCTGGCAGGTAAATATATATCCTTAGTTGAAGCAGGTGATTTAGAGCAGCAGGGTGATTAGCCTGCGATAGCACCCACAGTAGAAAACCATCAATGCCTTCATGGTTACTTAAGGCCGTGGTTCGACCCTTCCAAGTATATCTCGTGGATTGATGATGGACCCATTACATGTGAGTTCTACGTTTTTGGATTTTTTTTAGAGACAACTCATTACCCTCTTCATTCTCTCTACAAGCATGAACTTGTCACCCTGATTCAGTATATTGTGGACACTGGAAATAACTGGAAATTTTCTTGGTCAATTGCTCTCTTATATACTATCTCATGAGACGGATATTCATTTTATAGCCGTGTTATCCCGCAGTTTTTCTTGAAGACAAAGGTTGCAAAGGATCCTTTTCCGGAATAGCTGGAGAAAATCACGGTTGAAAGTCGTAAGACATAGGTCCTGTTGATGCATGATGTGGTTAAATTGGAATTGAAGAAGCTCCTATTTATGCCATGCAAGTGTGTGTATTTTATGGTCATCCCCTATCTTTGGATCCTCTTCCCTACGTATTGGAAAAATCTGCATAACATCATATGGCCATTACATACTCAAAACATATAAAATAGTATGCAAAGTGTGTTCCGTAAACTGTGTGGTAGATGCAGAAATATATAGATGATTTACACTGACCTGAGTTTTTTCTTTTGCTTTCCAAATGATGGACTAGCCTCCATGCACATTTACATTATTGTCATTGTCATAATGCTACATCTTACTGACTTTGTGGAGTGTATGCCTATTAACTTGCAATCATAGTCATCTAATTGTGATACGCAGAGTTCCGTGATGTGTAGCCGAAGTTGGGCGCCGACAATTTGTACCCGGTGGCCAGGGCGGTGGCAGTCAGCGGCGACCTCACTACGGCACACAGGCTCTTTGCCGTGTGGGAAAAAGACACGGCAAAGGCCCCCCGGAACTCGGCAAACGCCACACGGCAACGACAGCCACGACAAAGGCTCTTTGCCGTGTGTCTTTGCGCCCGGAACACGGCAAAGCCAAAGTAAAGTACTTGACGGTTCCATCCGTCTAACGGAGCCGACACATCTTTGCCGTGTTCATCCTTTGCCGTGTGTAATGAATCTTTACCGTGTATTCTTTCTTTGCCGTGTGCCTTCTCTTTGCCGTGTGCCCTTTCTTTGCCGTGTGCCTTGTGTTTGCCGTGTTCTCTCTCTTTGCCATGTGCCCGTCGGGGGGGGGGGGGGGGGGACACATGGCAACGTTCACTCCTTTGCCGTGTGCCCGTGGGGGGGACACACGGCAACGTTCACTCCTTTGCCGTGTGTCTACTGCGCACTACACACGGCAAAGGCCCTGTGACATTGCCCAGGGGCGCACAGGTGGCTCACACGTGGCTTCTTTGCCGTGTGTATGCACACGGCAAAGGAGCTGTCATTTTTCAATTTTTTTCCTGTTTCCAGTCATTTCCTGCAATTCAAAACATAATATATATATATATATATGATCTACAGATCATCAACAACAATAATATACTCATCAACAACAATAATATACTCATCAACAACAACAATATAATCATCACCAACACCAAAATGCATCACCAACACTAGCAAACATCATCACCACGAAAGCAAGAGATTTCACAAATATTACAATTGTCAAATGCTAGTGTTTATTCTTGCCACAAGGTCATGCCACAAGTGTCAAATACTACCAAGTGCATAACCAACAAGTTATAAGACCTATAGACAAATATTACAAGATCATCAACTCCGAGTGCTCCACAAGCTCATGCTCCATCGTGAGATCCTACAAGTTCAAGACAAGCACATAAATATGACAAGTAAAATCATCAATATGTACAAGTTTCTAGGCAAGTTGATGGAAATGGCAATAACATGGGATTTTGACGAGTCTCATGGCAAATTACATCAATATGACAAGTAAAATCACGAATATCTACAAGTCCCATGGCAAGTCTAGAATTTCTATAAGTGTCATGGCAAGGCTAAAATTTCTACAAGTGTCATAGCATGGCTAAAATTTTGACAATGGCATAGAATTATCTACAAGTGTCATGGAATTGCTAAATTTGCTATAAGTATCATGGCAAGGCTAAATTTCCTACAAGTGTCATGGAATTGCTAAATTTTCTATAAGTATCATGCCAAGGCTAAAATTTCTACAAGTGTCATATCATGGCTAAAATTTCTACAAATGCGATGGCATGGATAAATTTGACAAGTATAAGAAAACAAACCTGGAGCACTCTGATTCAGCCTCCGGACGACCGACGGATTGTTGACGGTGAAAGACGGCGGCGCCTGGTTGTTCGATCCACCCGCGAACCCACCTGGCGGCGGCATCGCATCGTCCATCTGCAGCATTGGAAATTGTGAGCATTAGAAAATAAGGCAAGATTGAAAATTGCGAGCATTGGACAATAAGACACTTGATCACTTACCCACGAGAAGGAAAAAGGAGGAGTGGGAAGAGTCCCTGGTTGAGAATTGATGAGCATTTGCTGTGTCATCCACCGCATCATCTGCCCCTGTTGCTCCAGCAACCCCTGCTGATGGGCCATCTGCTGCCGCTGCTCGGCCGCTTTTCTGCGTGCCCTATCAGCGGCCATCTCCTCCTATGTCGTGTCGCCACGATTAGATGAACATTGCAACACAAAACATGTAGTAAAACATAGATGACCGAGGAAGAACATACCCGTAACTGCTCGAGAGCTACAACCGAAGGCCGTGGGCGGGTCTCTATAGCAGGCTGGTCGCTCGTCCTACCACGCCGGACCTGGCGCATAGATGGGATGGTCTTAGGGTCGACGGACCCGTGACCGATCCATAGGCGACCATTCTTCTGGCCTTCTCCCGCCAGCACGGCGACCTCGGGGTCGAAGGGGGCGGTCTCAGGGTTAGAATCTTCTCCATGCACCTCCTTGTACTTCTCAGGGTACTTCTCACCCCGGAGCCTGGCTCCCTCGTTCATCCATAGGCTCCCGTTCCTAGGCTCGTCCAACGTGCGTGTCTTCTTCCAAACGGCAAACACGGACGGCTCTTGACCTGTCTTTATTTTTTGCACAAAAGAGCACGAAGTTAAGTGAAGGGGTACTCCAAGGGGCGAAGTAAAGAATAAAATTACAAGCAAGAACAAATAAAGCATTTTCTCACCTCTTTTTGCCTAAGAAGGGCGAGGGGGATGCTGCCTTGGCGGTGTGATCCACCCCCATCTCCTCTCGCCGCTTCTTTGCATCGGCGTGTTTCTAGAGGTAATTGGGGTGTGTCCACCACGCTACCATTGCCGTGAAGCACCGCTCGTCATTACCCACAAACTGAGGAGGGTTGTACATCCACAAGACACACGTATTAGTACAATAGAAAATAGAATAAGGTCAAGAAATCAATAAAACAAAAATGCAACTACCTGCAGGTACTGCCACGGCTCGAAGAGCATGTCCCGGGCTTGGCTCTTGTTCATCCAAATCTTGCGATCGCCGAACCAGTTGCAAACGCAGTTCACGCGTGCCTCGTAGTGCATGTCTTGCACCTTCCTCTTGGCAAGCTCGTGAACAATCATCAAACACTCCCTTTTGCGCGTCCTGTCCATGTCGAAGAACTTATACAAGTATGCACATAGGGAAAAGGGGGGTCAAAGGCGATTGAATTATGACAAGCCACGAGTTCAAGTATATTTCATCCTCAAGGTGATTGAATTATGACAAGAAAAACAAACTTACCAAGAACAAAACCTGAACCTTCTCCGCGATGGTGGTGTACTTTTTTTCGGGATCTTCGGCATAGTGGTAATGCTTCCAAGTCCAAGCCACATCCTTTGAACCATTTGGGAGAGTGACAATCCCAGGAAAATACTTTCTAACCAAGGCTCCAAGGATGCTTGACTAGCCACGATATGGCTTGATCCCATCCTCATATAGAAAGGCACTGCAAAATGAAAAGGACAAGGTCAGTATGTGATAAAAATTACAATGTATGGTTTAGGGTCAAATCATGTACCTCGACCCAGTGGACACGAGTACCTTGTCCGCATAGGGATAAGGTAGGTCGGGGAGTCTCGAAACCCCACGCCGATATGGAGCCTTCTCCCGCGGCACCAGGCTCGGGTCCATGGCCGCGTACTCCTCAAGGTACTCCGTCTCATCCTCCGGAGGCGCCCACCTCAAGGATGTGTCAAGCTCGTAGGGTAAAGACCCCAACCCCTCATCCTCATCCTCCTGCTGCTGCTCCTGCTCCTCCTCGTCATAATCTGAGTGCGTCCCCTCATCCTCCTGACGCCGAACTGGCTCCTCCTCCTCCTCGTCCTCGTCCTCCCCCTCCTTCTCCTTCTCCTGCTCCTGCTCCTGCTCCTGCTCGTCCTCCTCGAAGACCGGAGGGGGACTAGGAGTCCTCGCACGCCTCCCACGCCCTCGCCGCTGTGAAGTGCGCGGTGGAGCACTAGCAGTAGCACTAGTAGGCTGCTTCCCCCTGACATCTTTTGAACCACCAGTCACAAGTTTTGCCAAGCTTTTCAGCTTTCTTGTAACTCCCTTCCCCCCCGGCATATTTCAATCACCTGCAAAATAGAGTGAAAAGAGTAGTTTATTAGTACACATCAGTGACACAAGATTCATAACAGTACAATAATACTCAAGTTTTAAACACACACTATATTCGTATCGGCAAAGACGAAAGAAGAGAAATACTTCCATGATCCATATAGCATGGGTATGAGATGCGGCAAGCCAAGGAAAGGATTCGGTCTCCATGGCAATGACTCCTCGAAAGGAATCGTTGTCGTGGATCGAGAATCCTTTCCTGGGCTTGCCACCGTCACATCCCCATGCTATATGAATCTCGAAAATACCTGTCCTCTCTCGACTTTGGGGATACGAGACGAAGCCTTCCTTGTGTTTCTCCAAAGACGAAAGGAAAGAAACCATTTCACGATTCATATAACAATGTCGTCCATGCTATACGAATAGTGAAGTAATGTCTTTCCTTTCGACTTTAGGGCTATCTAATCTATTCCATTTAAGTCACGCTAGCTAATCTATATTCGTATCGGCAAAGACAAAAGAAGAGAAATACTTCCATGATCCATATAGCATGGGTATGAGACGCGGCAAGCGAAGGAAAGGATTCGGTCTCCACGGCAACGACTCCTCGAAAGGAATCGTTGTCGTGGATCGACAATCCTTTCCTGGGCTTGCCACCGTCACATCCCCATGCTATATGAATCTCGAAAATACCTGTCCTCTCTCGACTTTGGGGATACGAGATGAAGCCTTCCTTGTGTTTCTACAAAGACGAAAGGAAAGAAACCATTTCACGATTCATATAACAATGTCGCCCATGCTATACGAATAGTGAAGTAATGTCTTTCCTTTCGACTTTAGGGCTATCTAATCTATTCCATTTAAGTCACGCTAGCTAATCTATATTCATATCAGCAAAGACGAAAGAAGAGAAATACTTCCATGATCCATATAGCATGGGTATGATATGCGGCAAGCCAAGGAAAGGATTCGGTCTCCACGGCAACGACTCCTCGAAAGGAATCGTTGTCGTGGATCGAGAATCCTTTCCTGGGCTTGCCACCGTCACATCCCCATGCTATATGAATCTCGAAAATACTTGTCCTCTCTCGACTTTGGGGATACGAGTTCTTACAAACACAAAGACAAAAGGAAAGAAATTTTATTACATAGAATAGAGTTCTTACAAATACAAAGACAAAATGAAAGAAATTTTATTACATAGCCCAGCGGGATTACATAGCAAACACTACTACAAAGATTATTACTACTACATGCATGGATCAGAAGCCTGAGTCGGGATTATGAATTGGACGAGAGGTTTCTTCATCGCTATCATTTTCCGGCCACCAATAATCATCCACGAAACCTGGAGGTGGTCCCTGTGGATCGTTCACGTCAAGGCCTGCATGGAACGCCTCGAGCAAACTCACATCTTGTTGGTTGTGAACCTCCTCAGCTTCATCTTGCGCAGTGTCTTCCTCCTCAGTTTCTTCTTGCTCATCGTCTACGACCATGTCACCATCGGCGGACAAGTCGATAGTGAATTGCCCGGGGAGCCCTTCTTCTTGATAAAACTCGCCATCATTTGTTGAGGGGTCTAGGTGGCGGTAATCATCCTTGTTTGGCAAGGGCGGCCTATTGCGTGTCGGTACCGTCATCACAACATCCCAGTCCTGTAGACGTTTTGTCGGGTTTTGGCATGGGTACGGAAGATAGAATACTTGGAAGGCCTGAGTAGCCAAAATTTAAACATCATCTCCCACATAAACGGAGTTTCTCTTAACTTCGACCAGTCCAATTTCAGGATCCCGTTTCACCTTATGTGGGCCAAACCAATGACATTTGAATACAACGGGATTTAGCCCTTTGCCAAAACCGTAATTCAGCTCATATATACCCTCGACTCTTCCATAGTACTGGAGGCCATCTGAGCCTTCACAAAAGACCCCGCTATTTGTTGTCTTCCGGTTGGGCCGGCTAGTTGTGTATTCATGGGTATGGAAGCGATACCCATTCACGTCATAAGCATTGGACATGTCGACTGAATGGTTAAAGCCCCTGGCAATATTTCTTAGCTCGGGTTGCATCTCTTTGTCAGTTCTTGCCTACAAGTTAGAACGAGAAGTTTAGCATAATAAGTTTATCACAAGAAGTGTAGCACAACAAGTTGGCTCGAATAGTACCAAACCACAGAACCAGCTGACGAAACCGAAACCACCACCCTTATCGAAAAGATCCTGCTCCTCTTGAGGGTTAGGCTCCCTATTTGGATTCTTCCAATGTGCACTCTTGAATCGTCTATAACAATTTAAAGGAGAGTTAGGCACGGACATAGCAGTGAATGTTTGCGGAAAACTAAATGGTGATCACTTACTCGATGTACGGCTTCACTTCTTCCATGGTGTTCAAGACATACGAGTGGATCAACTCCCGCTCAAGTTTTTTCATTGCGAACCTCTTTGTGCCACTTGATTTTCCACCTAGCCCAACGAAGATGCTAAGATTGGGTACATCTTCAGGGTTGGCGGCATTGTAACAAAACACTGGGTTGTGCTTTGTGGGAATGTTGGCATCATAGTGCTTTGTGGTGAAGTTTGCAACCTCCTCGTTAAGGACTGCCTCGGCTATGGATGCCTCGATCTTGCATTTATTTCCTGTTTTCTTATGAAGCTTCTTTGTTTCTCTCTCGGGCGGAAACTGCCAACGGGCCCACACAGGTTCCCCCTTTAAAGCCTCGTCCGCAAGATGCAAGATCATATGTTGCATCGGATTGAAGAACCCTGGCGAAAGGAGCATCTCTAGATCGCAAAGCAACTCGGGTGCCTGTTCATGTAGCTTCTCAAGCACTTTACGGTCTAACTCCCTAGCACAAATATGGCGGAAGAAAAAGCTCAACCTCGACAGCACTCGCCAAGTATCCTCATCGACATAGCCTCGAATCATCACCGGCATTATCCGCTCAAGCCATACGTGGTAGTCATGACTCTTGAGCCCTTGTACTCGCAACGTTTCCATGTTCGCACCCCTCATCCAGTTGGCCGCATAACCATCAGGGAAAAACAAACTTTGCACGATCCACTGGAAGATCTCCCTTCTTTAGGGCTTTGTTGGGCAGAAAGGAGCCTTTGGCTTAGACCACCTTTTTCTGCCTTTGGCTCCGGGTGGCTGCATGTTCAACTTTGTCCTATCGCACAATGCTTCTTGATCAATTCGAGCCTTGATGTTATCTTTCGTCTTCTCGGTTTGCATTATGGTGCTCCAAAGGGCCTCACCGATATTCTTTTCGGTGTGCATTACATCAATGTTATGCGCGAGCTCAAGATCCTCAAAATAAGGGAGCTTCCATAAGCACGGAATGTGGGTCCACTGGTGCGTATCCCCGTATCCCACGAAACCATTCCCATCGGAGTTTTGCTGGAGAGCTTCTAACTCAGCCTTGATTTCCTTTCTGGTCTTTAGACGTGGCTTTGGATCATGGACAACACGACCTTTCTTGAACCTCTTTTTGTAACTCCTATATGGATGATTCGGCTCAAGACACTGTCGATGTTCATCAAAGCAGGAATACTTGCCTCCCTTCGACAGCTAGAAGAAAGTCAGAGATTGCATGCACACTGGGCAAGGCCACTTCCCATGTGTACACCAGCCGCAGAACAACACATGTGCTGGTAGGTCATGCAGAGAGGTATGGTACCAGACATACATATCGAAGTGCTTGTTGTTTGAAGCGTCAAATGTTCGGATCCCCCGACCTTCCCAGCCACGAAGCAAGTCATCCACCAGCGGTTCTAGATACACATTCATGTTCTTACCCGGGTATTTCGGCCCTGGGATTATCATCGAGACAAACATGTTCTCTGATATCATGCAGACGCCAGGGGGGAGGTTCAGGGGAATAACAAACACTGGCAAACAACTATATACTGAAGCCGACATGCCATATGGATTGAACCCATCGGTTGATATGGCAACTGCTACGCTCCTCTTGTCACCGGCTTTATCAGGATATTTCTTGACAAAGTTCTTCCATGCACTACCATCCGACGGATGTATCATCTTGTCGAGGTATCTGTTCCCTTCTACTGCCCACTGCATCTGCTGGGCAGTATCCTCGGTCATGAAGAGTCGCTGGAGCCTCGGTATGATTGGAAGATACCGAAGAATGTTTTGGGCAACCCCGGTCTGCCTCTTCTGACCATCACCATTGGGATCAACCTCAAAGTACCTAGAGGATTTGCAGCGGATACAATAATTTGTCTTAGCATGCTCCTTTGTGAATAGCATGCATCCCTTCGGACAAGCGTGTATCGGCTCATATGACATCTTAAGGTCACGGAGGAGTTTGGTCAAATAGTAGAAGTTCTCCGGCAAGAGGTGCCCTTTTGGCAGAATGCTGCCAACGACGGCAAGCATATCATCAAATTCCTCTCTAGTCAAGTTCTTGTGGCTCTTGAAGGCCAAAAGGCGAGCTATGGCATCCAGTTGGGTAACATCTGTATGTGCATGAAGGGGTCTCTGTGAGGCAAACAAAGTCTCGTAGTACTTTGTCGTGTTTTCCTCCGGCTCCTCACTTGTCTCCGCCTCCTGAGGTGTCTCCGCCTCTACATGAGGGCTTTTAGGCGCATTAGCATTCACAAAGTTTTCTATGCACCTATCAAAACCAGCATCAAATTCTCCCCTTGGCTGACTCTGTTGCTGACCCTGCCGTGACTCCCTCCTAGCACGTTTTGCTAACTTTTCACCATGGAATGTCCAAGTCTTGTAGGATGGTGTGAACCCGTAATTGAGCAGGTGAGTACTCACATCATCCTTCGAATGTGTATTCAGGTTCTTGCATCTTGCATAGGGGCAGAAAATTCTTCTGGGTCTTCCGGGGACGACAAATGCCCGGTTTCACAAAGTCCTCGGCCTTTTCTTGCCATTCTGAGGTAAAGTCCCACTTACTGACATAGCCATCATACATCCAGTCACGATTCTCCATCCTCTAATCAGTACCAAAAACGACATATATAATGCTTTCAATTAATCATGCCATATAAATAAATCCGGTATTAGTTCGGTTAATTTTAGAAAACATATATTTCACGCCATAAATATATCCACCTATCTCTCTAATAGGTAAAGAGGGTCCTATCAACCGCCGGATCCATAGATTGAGTATGTTCTCCCTGCTCTACCCCGATCCGACACATAATTTCGGCAGCACCTCCCCGCTGCTCTCCCGATACACGTCTCGGCAAAAAGCCAAGAGGGATGTGCATCCGGAGAACAACAGGGAGGCGCAGCCGAAATCCCATCTCAGACTGGAGTAGAACAAGGAAAACATACTCAACTACGCATCCGCCGGCTGTCCCGATAAATGCCGTAAGAGTTACGCTTCATAATATGCGAGACCACTAATGCATATTTATCCACGTAACCCTTACGGCCGGGAAGAGACGCCTAGGTAACGCGACAGACTTGGTGATCTACACACGAAAATAACCCTAGGTATTTGCAAGATAGGAGAATAGATTTTTACCCTTGAAGCGTGATCGAGAGGTGAAGAAGATGCTCGGCCCTCCCGCAAAATGACCTACGCCGTCGACAACCCCACCCTCAGACTCTACACATATCCCCTACATGAAGAAAAATTACTAAATTACTACTATAGACATGCCAAAAAATTACACATAATTCCTAAATTACTACTATACACATGCATATATGAAACAACATATATACATACTACTATACATATATGTAACAAATACATGGGACAAATACATCTAACAATATATATACTACAAATATATATTACACATACATACTAGCTACACATACATATATATACTAGTGTAGGGGTTCGTAGCATGGAAAACAAAAATTTTCTATCGCATACAAACAAACAAGCCAAGATCTATCTACTAGATTGTAGCAACGAGTCGATGGAATAACTTACCCTTGAAGATTCCAAAGTGTTTAACGAGAGCGGATTCTCGTGGGTGATGTAGTCGTACTCTTTCCGATCTCAAGATCGTGTGGACGATCCTTCCGGCGCTGCGTTCCGGTAGCGCTTCCGCAGTCGGTCACACGTTCGGTACTCGACGAAGACCTTCCTCTCCCTTGTTCCAGCAGGCAGCGGAGGTTGTAGCACTCTCCTTGCGATTCCGGCAGCACAACGGCGTGGTACCGGAAGTAGAGGGGAAATCCCGCAGGGCTTCGCCTTAAGCCGGAGCGAGTATGGTGGATTATGAGAGAGGGATATTAGTGGTCTAGAGATTAGACACACCAATTAGAAGGCTCTAAACCGCAGGCTAAAGAATTAGAAGCTCTAAACCAAACGGCTCTAAACCTGAGATTAGAGGTAGAAACTTGTGTGTCTAGAGGAGGAGCCCTGCCCCTCCTTTTATAGGTGGAGGGGCTAGGCGCGCCAGGGAGGGAGGGAGTCCCTCCCCAACTCGGCCTAGGGCTGGGCGCCGGCTTGGAGGAGAGGAACTCCTCCTCCAAGTTGGTTTCAACCTCCTCTTGCTTGTTTCCCACAGTTTCCTGTTTCCCACAGTTTCCTGTTTTCCACAGTTTCCTGTTTTAGCCGTTTGACTTTCAAACTGGCAATTTGACTTTCATGTTTTTGGAACAGCAAGAACACTTAGTACATGATGCAATCATTCAATGACACATTCATGTACCCTCCCCCCCCCCGGAGTGCCGGACAATCTGGACCCTTCTAGAACATTCCCGATGAAAACACCGGAATCATTCCCGAACTCCGAAACGGGACTTTCCTTATATGAATCTTATTCTTCGGACCATTCCGGATCACCTCGTGATATCCCGGATCCCATCCGAGATTCGGAACAACATTCGGTCTCTTTCTCATAATACCATAACTACTCAAACAACGTCGAATCCTTAAGTGTGTCTCCCTACGGTTCGTGAATTATGCGGACATGATCAGACACTTCTCCGAACAATAACCAATAGAGGAATCTGGAAATTCATATGGCTCCCACATATTTCTAAGATTACTTTGCGATCGAATGAACCACTTACATACGATACCAATTTCCCTTTGTATCGCGATAGTTTACTTATCCGAGGTTATGATCGTCGGTATCTCTGCATACCTAGTTCAACCTCGTTACCGATAAGTACTCTTTTCTCGTTCCTGTGATATGTGGTCCCTTGTGACCCAGTCACATGCTTGTAAGCTAATTGGATGACATTCCACTGAGAGGGCCCAGAGTATATCTATCCGTCATATGGATGGACAAATCCCACTCTTAATCCATGTGTTTCAACCAATACTTTCCGAACACTCAATGCCACCTTTATAGCCACCCAGTTACGGTGTGGTGTTTGATGTCATCAAAGCATCCATCCGGTAAAGGTGATATGCATGATCTCATGGTCGAAGGAATTAGGTTACTATGTATCAGAAAGCATATAGCAATTGAACTATTGAAATGACTTGATCTTTATGCTACGCTTATCAATAGGAGTATGTCCACCATATCATTCTCCTAACGATATGATCTTGTTGTTGATAACATCTCAATGTTCATGATAGGGAAACCACAATCATTTAATCAACCAACAAGCTAGTGAACTATAGAGGCTATACTAGGGACTTTCAAATTAAGTTTACAAATCACACAAGTATCAATGTTTCCTTGTTAATACTATTATAGCATGAATGTAAACATTTATCATAAACACAAAGATATAATAATAACTACATTTATTATTGCCTCTAGGGCATATCTCCAACAGTCTCCCACTTGCACTAGAGTCATCTAATCTAGATTACATGGTAATATACCGAACACCCATGGCAGTTTGGTGTTGGTCATGTTTTGCCCTCGGGAGAGGTTTAGTCAACGGATCCGCCACATTCAGATCTGTGTGTACTTTGCAAATCTTTATATCCCCATCCTGGATATGTTCTCGAATAGCGTGAAAACGCAGCTTGATATGCTTCAGCTTCTTGTGTGACCTTGGTTCTTGCGCATTGGCTATGGCGCCCATGTTATCACAGTAGATAGACAATGGGTCCAGCGCACTAGGAACCACACCCAGCTCTGTAATGAACTCTTTCATCCATATCGCTTCTTGTGAAGCCTCCGAAGCAGCCATGTATTCCGATTCAGTTGAAGATCTCGCCACAACGCTTTGCTTTGCACTCCTCCAGCTAACTGTTGCACCATTCAAAATAAATACGTATCCAGATTGTGATTTAGAATCATCCGGATCGGTGTTCCAACTAGCATCGGTGTAACCATTAACAACGAGCTGTTCATCACCTCCATAAGAAAGAACCATATCCTTAGTTCTTCTCAAGTACTTAAGGATGTTTTTGACCGCTGTCCAATGATCCACTCCTGGATCACTTTGATATCTGCTAGTTAAACTAACAGCATATGCAATGTCGGGTCTAGTACATAGCATGGCATACATTAGAGATCCTATGGCTGAGGCATATGGAGTCTTACTCATCCTTTCTCTATCTTCTGCCGATGTCGGACTTTGAGTTTTACTCAAGGTCGTATTGGGCAACATGGGCAAGAACCCTTTCTTGCTTTCTTCCATTCCAAACCTCTTTAGAACTTTGTCCAAATATGTACTCTGTGATAATGATATTTGGCGTTTCGATCTATCTCTATAAATTTTATGCCTAATATGTAAGCTGCTTCGCCAAGATCCTTCATTGAAAAACTATTATTCAAATATTCCTTGACACTATTAAGAAGGTCTACATCATTCCCAATCAACAATATGTCATCCACATATAGTATTAAGAATGCTACAGAGCTCCCACTCACTTTCTTGTAAATACAAGCTTCTCCATAAGTTTGTATAAAACCAAAACTTTTGATTACCTTATCAAAACGTTGATTCCAACTTCGGGATGCTTGCTTCAATCCATAGGTGGACCGTTGAAGTTTGCATACCTTGTTAGCATCTTTAGGATCGACAAAACCTTTGGGTTGCATCATATACAACTCTTCATCAATATCTCCATTGAGGAATGCTGTTTTGACATCCATCTGCCATATCTCATAATCATAATATGTAGCGATTGCTAACATAATCCTCACAGACTTTAGCTTCGCTACTGGTGAGAAAGTCTCATCGTAGTCAACTCCTTGAATTTGTCGAAACCCTTTTGCGACAAGTCGAGCTTTATAGACAGTAACATTACCATCAGCATCTGTTTTCTTCTTGAAAATCCATTTGTTCTCGACAGCCTTCCGGCCATCCGGTAAGTCCACCAAAGTCCATACTTGGTTTTCGTACATGGATCCAATCTCGGATTTCATGGCTTCTTGCCATTTATTGGAATCTGGGCTCATCATCGCTTCCTCATATGTCTCGGGGTCATCGGTGTTGTCCACCAACATGACACTCATAACGGGATCATACCAATCTGGAGTGGTACGAGTTCTCGTTGACCTCCGAGGCTCTGCAGCAACTTCAACCGAAGTTTCATGATCATCATCATTAGCTTCCTCTCTAATTGGTGCAGGCACCACAGGAACTTCTTCCGGTGCTGCTCTACTCGTAATTTCGAGAGAAGGTTCGACAACCTCGTCGAGTTCTACTTTCCTTCCAGTCACTTCTTTCGAGAGAAATTCCTTCTCTAGAAAGGATCCATTCTTGGCAACGAAGATTTTGCCTTCGGATCTATGATAGAAGGTATACCCAATAGTTTCCTTCGGGTATCCTATGAAGACGCATTTTTCCGCTTTGGGTTCAAGCTTGTCCGGCTGTAACTTCTTTACATAGGCTTCGCATCCCCAAACTTTAAGGAACGACAATTTAGGTTTCTTCCCAAACCATAATTCATACGGTGTCGTTTCAACGGATTTAGACGGTGCCCTATTTAAAGTGAATGCGGCTGTTTCTAATGCATAACCCCAAAATGATAGCGGTAAATCTGTAAGTGACATCATAGAACGAACCATATCTAAGAGAGTTCGATTACGACGTTCGGACACACCATTACGCTGTGGTGTTCCCGGCGGTGTCAATTGTGAAAGTATTCCGCACTTCTTTAAATGCTCGCCAAACTCGTAACTTAGATATTCACCTCCACGATCAGAACGTAGAAATTTAATCTTCTTGTTACGTTGATTCTCTACCTCACTTTGAAACTCCTTAAACTTCTCGAAAGTTTCGGACTTATGTTTCATGAAATAGATATACCCATATCTACTCAAGGCATCTGTGAAGGTAAGAACATAACGATAACCACCGCGCGATGCTACACTCATTGGACCACACACATCGGTATGTATGATTTCCAATAAGTCCGTAGCTCGCTCCATCATACCAGAAAATGGAGTCTTAGTCATTTTTCCCATCAGACATGCTTCGCATCTTTCAAGTGATTCAAAATCAAGTGATTCAATAAGTCCATCGGAATGGAGTTTCTTCATACGCTTCACTCCAATGTGACCAAGACGACAGTGCCACATATAGGTCAAATTATCGCTTGATTTCAAACGTTTAGCCTCAATGTTGTTGATATGTGTATTTCCACTATCGAGATTCAATAAGAATAGACCATCTATCAAAGGTGCATGTGCATAAAACATATTACTCATATAAATCGAACAACCATTATTCTCTGACTTAAACAAGTAACCGTCTCGCAATAAACAAGATCCCGATATAATGTTCATGCTCAACGCAGGCACCAAATAACAATTATTTAAGTATAAAACTAATCCCGATGGTAGATGAAGGGGTAGCGTGCCGACCGCGATCACATCAACCTTTGATCCGTTTCCCACGCGCATCGTCACCTCGTTCTTCGCTAGCTTCCGTTTATTCTGCATCACCTGTTTCGAGTTACAAATATGAGCAACCGAACCAGTATCAAATACCCAGGCACTACTACGAGTACTAGTGAGATACACATCAATAACATGTATATCAGATATACCTTTCTTCTTGATGTTGCCGTTCTTCAGATCCGCCAAGTACTTTGGGCAATTCCGCTTCCAGTGACCTTCTCCCTTGCAGTAAAAGCACTCAGTTTCAGGCTTGGGTCCAGCCTTGGTCTTCTTCGCTGGAGTGGCAACTTTCTTACCACCCTTCTTGAAGTGTCCCTTTTGCTTAGACTTGCCTTTCTTGAGTTTGGTGGTCTTATTGACCAACAACACTTGGTGCTCTTTCTTGATCTCCACTTCTGCAGATTTTAACATAGCAAACAGTTCTGGCAACTCTTTGTTCATGTTCTGCATGTTGTAGTTCATCACAAAGTTCCTGTAACTTGGTGGCAGTGACTGGAGGACGCGGTAAATCCCCAAAGCATTAGGAATCACTATACCCAAGCTTTGAAGTTTGTTTGCGTGCCCAGACATCTTAAGCACATGCTCACTGACGGAGCTGCCCTCTTCCATCTTGCAGTTAAAGAACTTTTCAGAAGCCTCATAGCTTTCAATTGCCGCATGAGTCTCAAAAATCAATTTGAGATCCTCGACAATATCATATGGGTCTGACTCTTCAAACCTTTTCTGAAGCTCCGATTCTAAACCATACAAGATAGCACACTGAACTATGGAGTACTGATTCTTCCGAGCGAGGTAAACATTCTTTACTTCATCAGAAGCATCAGCTGCAGGTGGGTCACCCAGCGGTGCATCCAGCACATAGGTCAAATTCCAGCTGTGAGGACAATCCTCAAATTGCGGAACCAATCCGCGAAGTTGCTTCCATTGTTTTTCAACTTTTCTTTCTCTAGGAACGCATTAAAATTGATGGTAGGGGCTGCCATTGATCTACAACATATTTGCAATAGTTTAGACTAAGTTTATGACAAATTGAGTTCAAATTAATTAATGAAATTAAACTAGGTGAACTCCCACTCAAAACAACATCCCTCACATTGTTTTAGTGATCACACGAACCAAATCCACTACATCAACACTGATCATCACGAGAGTTGATATAGTTTCAATGGCGAACAATCGTCATGTTCATCATATCTACTATACGATTCATGCTTTACCTTTCGGTAATCCGTGTTCCGAGACCATGTCTGTACATGCTAGGCTCGTCAAGATCAAACCTTAGTTTCTGCATGAGCAAATCTGGCTTGCTCACGTTGTATACACTTGCAGAATCTAACACACCCGATCATCACGTGGTGCTTCGAAACAACAAGCTTTAGCAACGGTGCTAACTAAGGGTGAACACTTTATGATTTGAAATTCATGTGCATGAGGGATCATCTTATAATGCTACCGTCGTCTACTAAGCAATACAAGATGCATAAAGGATTAACATCACATGCAATTCATAATATGTGATATGATATGGCCTTTCTTCTTTGTGCTTCCGATCTCCATCTTCAAGCACGAACATGATCTCCATCATCACCGGCATTGCATCAAGGTCAATGACGCTTCACCATGGTTGTCGTCCACCGGCTTCAACTATTACAACTACTTTGAATAGACACGCGGAACATAAATTAAAGACAACCATATGGCTCCTGCCGGTTGCCAACTTACAATAAGGAACATTGCATACATCAAATATAATCACAATCATGGCCATATCACATCACTGCACACCCCTGCAAAACAAATTTAGACGCCTCTACTTTCTTTGCATATTTTACGTGGTTTGGGGCTTTCAATAAGTGTCGTTCTAACTTACGAACAAGAACCACAACATTGATACTAGCATTGTTGATTACCCGTTGTAAATTGGATCTTAACTATGCTAGGAGAAACAGGCACCCGCAAAGCCACTTATGCAATACAAGTTGCATGTTAAGCGTGGAGCAAGTCTCATGAACGATGTCATGTAAGGTTAGCCCGGGCCGCTTCATCCCAACATACCGCAAGATGCAAAGTACACAAAAAGCAATCGACAATAAAAGCATTAACGCCCACAATGACCATTGTGTTCTACTCGTGCAACAGATCTACATATAGACATGGCTCTGATACCACTGTAGGGGTTCGTAGCATGGAAAACAAAAAATTTCTATCGCATACAAACAAACAAGCCAAGATCTATCTACTAGATTGTAGCAACGAGTCGATGGAATAACTTACCCTTGAAGATTCCAAAGTGTTTAACGAGAGCGGATTCTCGTGGGTGATGTAGTCGTACTCTTTCCGATCTCAAGATCGTGTGGACGATCCTTCCGGCGCTGCGTTCCGGCAGCGCTTCCGCAATCGGTCACACGTTCGGTACTCGACAAAGACCTTCCTCTCGCTTGTTCCAGCATGCAGCGGAGGTTTTAGCACTCTCCTCGCGATTCCGGCAGCACAACGGCGTGGTACCGGAAGTAGAGGGGAAATCCCGCAGGGCTTCGCCTTAAGCCGGAGCGAGTATGGTGGATTATGAGAGAGGGCTATTAGTGGTCTAGAGATTAGACACACCAATTAGAAGGCTCTAAACCGCAGGCTAAAGCAATTAGAAGCTCTAAACCAAACGGCTCTAAACCTGAGATTAGAGGTAGAAACTTGTGTGTCTCAAGGAGGAGCCCTGCCCCTCCTTTTATAGGTGGAGGGGCTAGGCGCGCCAGGGAGGGAGTCCCTCCCCAACTTGGCCTAGGGCTGGGCGCCGGCTTGGAGGAGAGGAACTCCTCCTCCAAGTTGGTTTCAACCTCCTCTTGCTTGTTTCCCACAGTTTCCTGTTTTCCACAGTTTCCTGTTTTAGCCGTTTGACTTTCAAACTGGCAATTTGACTTTCATGTTTTTGGAACAGCAAGAACACTTAGTACATGATGCAATCATTCTATGACACATTCATGTACCCTCCCCCCCGGAGTGCCGGACAATCCGGACCCTTCTAGAGCATTCCCGATGAAAACACCGGAATCATTCCCGAACTCCGAAACGGGACTTTCCTTATATGAATATTATTCTCCGGACCATTCCGGATCACCTCGTGATATCCCGGATCCCATCCGAGATTCCGAACAACATTCGGTCTCTTTCTCATAATACCATAACTACTCAAACAACGTCGAATCCTTAAGTGTGTCTCCCTACGGTTCGTGAATTATGCGGACATGATCGAGACACTTCTCCGAACAATAACCAATAGAGGAATCTGGAAATTCATATGGCTCCCACATATTTCTACAATTACTTTGCGATCGAATGAACCACTTACATACGATACCAATTTCCCTTTGTCTCACGATAGTTTACTTATCCGAGGTTATGATCGTCGGTATCTCTGCATACCTAGTTCAACCTCGTTACCGATAAGTACTCTTTTCTCGTTCCTGTGATATGTGATCCCTTGTGACCCAGTCACATGCTTGCAAGCTAATTGGATGACATTCCACCGAGAGGGCCCAGAGTATATCTATCCGTCATATGGATGGACAAATCCCACTCTTGATCCATGTGTTTCAACCAATACTTTCCGAACACTCAATACCACCTTTATAGCCACCCAGTTACGGTGTGGTGTTTGATGTCATCAAAGCATCCATCCGGTAAAGGTGATATGCATGATCTCATGGTCGAAGGAATTAGGTTACTATGTATCAGAAAGCATATAGCAATTGAACTATTGAAATGACTTGATCTTTATGCTACGCTTATCTATAGGAGTATGTCCACCATATCATTCTCCTAACGATATGATCTTGTTGTTGATAACATCTCAATGTTCATGATAGGGAAACCACAATCATTTAATCAACCAACAAGCTAGTGAAGTATAGAGGCTATACTAGGGACTTTCAAATTAAGTTTACAAATCACACAAGTATCAATGTTTCCTTGTTAATACTATTATAGCATGAATGTAAACATTTATCATAAACACAAAGATATAATAATAACTACATTTATTATTGCCTCTAGGGCATATCTCCAACAACTAGCTACACATACACATACATACTAGCTACACATACATATATATACTAGCTACACATACATATATATACAACACATACATACTACCTACACATACACATACATACTAGCTACACATACATATACTACACATATATACTAGCTAGCTACACATACATATACTACACATACACATACATACTAGCTACACATACATACTACCTAGCTACACATACATGCATATACTACACATACCGATGGTGATGGGGCGGGCCGGCGGTGGGTGGAGGGGGGGTTGGACCTCGTGGAGGTGGAGCCGCCGGCAAGCTCCCAGGGCCGGGGGCGGTGGCTGGCGCGGAGGTGGAGGGGGCGGGCCGGCCGGGGCAGATGGGGCGCGGGGCTGACGGGCCGGGGCGGATGGGCGCGGAGGCGGGTGGGGGGATGGACCGGGTGGAGGAGGAGCCGGCAGCGGCGGCGCGGGGGCAGGTGGCGGCGGCGCGGAGGCGGTGGCGGCGGCGCTGGATCGAGGCGGCGGGGTCGGGTGTGGGGAGGCGCGGGTCGGGTGTGGGGAGAGGATAAGGCAGGAGGGGGCGGGCCCGAGCCCTTTGTCTACTCAGCTGCCTTTGCCGTGTGCCAACCAGCGCGGAACACGGCAAAGAGCTTTGCCGTGTACCCCCAGGAAAACACACGGCAAAGGACCTTTGCCGTGTACCCTAGACATACACACGACAAAGGACATCTTTGCCGTGTGTTTTCTCCTTTGCCGTGTGTCCTATGCTATTTTCTAATTTCTTATTGTTTTTTCTTTCATTTGTATTTATTTTATGTTTAAGTGAAATATTTCTTGGCTTTTTGTTAGTATTGAGACCATAGAAATACGAACTTTGCACTAGACCATAAACTTGCATGTGTCCCCTTATACGAACTTTCATGCATGCGCTCTAACCGAAAATGTCTAGGGGGGTAGACGGTCCGAGTCCCGCAGATCAGGGTTTCGCCGGTGGAAGTCCGCAAGAACGTCAGAATCATCTGAAAACTTGCATGTGTCCCTAGCATATGTGTGTGAGTGTGGTGCAAGGTTGGTATAGGTGATTGCATGTGTGCCCCTCGCATGCACTCTAACCTAGAAGCGAAAGCTTATGGACCTGTATAAGGCGGAATCTCCCGGTTGAGGTGAAATCGGGCCGTATAGTGCCCCAACTGGTGAACCAACATGGTTTCACATCATCCCATGACATAATCAAACACAAAACAAGAGAGAGCTATGCCGGGCTACCCCTGTCAGAAGAATGTCTAGGGGTAGACGATCCGAGGCCAGCATATCAGGGTTTCGCCGGAGGAAGTCCAAGAGAACGTCGGAATCATCTGAAAACTTGCATGTGTCCCTAGCATATGTGTGTGAGTGTGGTGCAAGGTTGGTATAGGTGATTGCATGTGTCCCCCTCGCATGCATGCGCTCTAACCTAGAAGCGAAAGGTTATGGACCTGTATAAGGGGGAATCTCCCCATTCAGGTGAAACCGGGTCGTATAGTGCCCCAACTTGTGAACCAACATGGTTTTACATCATCCTATGACCTAGTCAGACACAAAACAAGAGAGAGCTACGCTGGGCTACCCCTGTCAGAAGAATGTCTAGGGGGGTAGACGATCAGAGGCCCGCAGATCATCAGGGTTTCGCCGGAGGAAGTCCACGAGAACGTCGGAATCATCTGAAAATTTGCATGTGTCCCTAGCATATGTGTGTGAGTGTGGTGCAAGGTTGGTATAGGTGATTGCATGTGTCCCCCCTCACATGCATGCGCTCTAACCTAGAAGCGAAAGGTTATGGACCTGTATAAGGGGGAATCTCCCCGTTACGGTGAAACCGGGCCGTATAGTTCCCCAACTTGTGAACCAACATGGTTTCACATCATCCTATGACCTAGTCAGACACAAAACAAGAGAGAGCTACGCCGGGCTACCCCTGTCAGAAGAATGTCTAGGGGGGTAGACGATCCGAGGCCCGCAGATCATCAGGGTTTCGCCGGAGGAAGTCCACGAGAACGTCGGAATCAGGGGGGGTGCATGTATATAGTGATCAAGACCACAATAACCAATGATCATATGTGTGCTCTCATGATCCTATGAAATAATATCACCTAACATATATGTAATAAAAGCCTTGCTAAAGGTGAAAAAAAATTCTTTGCCGTGTGTCTGAGGGATAGAGACACACGGCAAAGGACCTTTGCCGTGTGTTTGACGGCGACAGGCACATGGCAAAGGACATCTTTGCCGTGTGTTTTGTCCTTTGCCATGTGCCTTTAGGTATTTTCTAATTTTCTTTTTATTTTTTCTTTCAAATGTATTTATTTAAAGTTTTTAGTTAACTTTTTGTTGCCTATTTGTTAGTATTCAGACATGGAAACACTAACTTTGCAATAGACCATAAGGTTCTAGAGGATGCTGAACTTCATTTCCAGTAGGTAGACGATCCGAGGCCCGCAGATCATCAGGGTTTCGCCGGAGTAAGTCCACGAGAACGTCGGAATCATCTGAAAACTTGCATGTGTCCCTAGCATATGTGTGTGAGTGTGGTGTCAGGTTGGTATAGGTGATTGCATGTGTCACACCTCACATGCATGCGCTCTAACCTAGAAGCGAAAGGTTATGGACCTGTATAAGGGGGAATCTCCCCGTTACGGTGAAACCGGGCCGTATAGTGCCCCAACTTGTGAACCAACATGGTTTTACATCATCCTATGACCTAGTCAGACACAAAACAAGAGAGAGCTACGCCGGGCTACCCTTGTCAGAAGAATGTCTAGGGGGTAGACGATCCGAGGCCCGCAGATCATCAGGCTTTCGCCGGAGGAAGTCCACGAGAACGTCGGAATCATCTGAAAACTTGCATGTGTCCCTAGCATATGTGTGTGAGTGTGGTGCAATGTTGGTATAGGTGATTGCATGTGTCCTCACATGCATGCGCTCTAACCTAGAAGCAAAGGTTATGGACCTGTATAAGGGGGAATCTCCCCGTTACGGTGAAACCGGGCCGTATAGTGCCCCAACTTGTGAACCAACATAGTTTTACATCATCCTATGACCTAGTCAGACACAAAACAAGAGAGAGCTACGCTGGGCTACCCCTGTCAGAAGAATGTCTAGGGGGGTAGACGATCCGAGGCCCGCAAATCATCAGAGTTTCGCTAGAGGAAGTCCACGAGAACGTCGGAATCGATGAAAACTTGCATGTGTCCCTAGCATATGTGTGTGAGTGTGGTGCCAGGTTGGTATAGGTGATTGCATGTGCCCCCCCCCCTCGCATGCATGCGCTCTAACCTAGAAGCGAAAGGTTATGGACCTGTATAAGGGGGAATCTCCCCGTTACGGTGAAACCGGGCCGTATAGTGCCCCAACTTGTGAACCAACATGGTTTCACATCATCCTATGACCTAGTCAGACACAAAACAAGAGAGAGCTACGCCGGGCTACCCCTGTCAGAAGAATGTCTAGGGGGGTAGACGATCCGAGGCCCGCAGATCATCAGGGTTTCACCGGAGGAAGCCCACGAGAACGTCGGAATCATCTGAAAACTTGCATGTGTCCCTAGCATATGTGTGTGAGTGTGGTGCAAGGTTGGTATAGGTGATTGCATGTGTCCCCCTCGCATGCATGCGCTCTAACCTAGAAGCGAAAGGTTATGGACCTGTATAAGGGGGAATCTCCCCGTTACGGTGAAACCGGGCCGTATAGTGCCCCAACTTGTGAACCAACATGGTTTCACATCATCCTATGACCTAGTCAGACACAAAACAAGAGAGAGCTACGCCGGGCTACCCTTGTCAGAAGAATGTCTAGGGGGGTAGACGATCCGAGGCCCGCAGATCATCAGGGTTTCGCCGGAGGAAGTCCACGAGAACGTCAGAATCATCTGAAAACTTGCATGTGTCCCTAGCATATGTGTGTGAGTGTGGTGCAAGGTTGGTATAGGTGATTGCATGTGCCCCCCTCTCATGCATGCGCTCTAACCTAGAAGCGAAAGGTTATGGACCTGTCTAAGAGGGAATCTCCCCGTTACGGTGAAACCGGGCCGTATAGTACCCCAACTTGTGAACCAACATGGTTTCACATCGTCCTATGACCTAGTCAGACACAAAACAAGAGAGAGCTACGCCGGGCTACCCCTGTCAGAAGAATGTCTAGGGGGGTAGATGATCTGAGGCCCACAGATCATCAGGGTTTCACCGGAGGAAGTCCACGAGAACGTCAGAATCGATGAAAACTTGCATGTGTCCCTTGCATATGTGTGTGAGTGTGGTGCCAGGTTGGTATAGGTGATTTTATGTGTCCCCCTCGCATGCATGCGCTCTAACCTAGAAGCGAAAGGTTATGGACCTGTATAAGGGGGAATCTCCCCATTACGGTGAAACCGGGCCGTATAGTGTCCCTGTAGGGTTCGCAGCATAAAAAACAAAAAATTTCCTACGATGGGAACAACTATGTACCAAGATCTATCTACTAGATACAAACAACGGGCGGATGTATATCCGTAGAGAACATACCCTTGAAGACCGACAAAGCTTAACGAGTCCAAACTCGTGGTTGATGTAGACGATCTCTTGCCGATCTCAAGATCGAGAGGAAGTCCTAGCGCCGCAAAACAGCAGCGCATCCGTGCTCGCACACACGTTTGAGGCACCGAGCAACCTCCGCCTCCTCGCTCCAGCGATGCAGCGGAAGCACAACTCTTTCTTGCCGAATAGCCACCGGGAACATGTATCTCGCTAGTCCGAGACCATGGGGAATAAATTCTAGAGGGGGAGAGAGATCCTTCACGAGGAGGTGTGATGTGAGAGGAGGAGAGGGGGGCCTTTTATAGGGGAGAGGGGGGGCACCCAAGGGGCATGGCGCCCAGCCATGGGGCTGCCCCCACCTCTTCCACATTCATGTGGGTGGAGCTCCCACTCAAAATGAAAAGCCTCCACTCCCATTAAAAAGCCTCCACTCAAAAATCCACTCACATGCATTAAATTTCCACCAAATTTAATGCAAGCTCTCATTTAAATAAAACTCTTTTATTTATTTATTCAGAATTTTGTTAATTACTTTAATTAACAAACATTCACATAAAACCCCTTGCTAGTATTCCATTTCACATGCAGAACCAGTTTCAGCAATTTCAACCGAAACAGTTTCGGTGTCTAGTGAAATAAATTCCTGCGCTTTCCTTTTCTTTTCGGCATGAAACTTTTGCTCCAATTGGATGTCGGTGTCTTTTAAGTGTGTCACCCTACGGTTCGCGAATAATGTGGACATGATCGAGACCCCTCTCAGATCAATAATCAGAAGCGGGATCTGGAGACCCATACTGACTCCCACACATTCAACGATGACTTTCTTGTGATCGTCGGAACCTTTTACGCTAGTATCTTAATCCTTTTGTTTCGCGATATATTACATGTCCGAGATTCGATCATCGGTATCTCCATACCTAGTTTGATCTCGTTACCGACATGCACTCTTTTCTCGTTCCCGTGATATAACATTCTAGTGATCAAATCACTTGCTTGCAAGCTAATCAATGTGATATCACCGAGAGGGCCCAGAGCATATCTATCCGTCATCGGGATGAACAAATTCCACTCTCGATCCATGGGACTCAACATAACACTTTATTAGTTCTGAATCCATCTTTATAATCACCCTGTTACGGTGTGACGTTTGATGTTATCAAGAAACTCTTCCGGTGTTAGTGATTGACATGATCTCATGGTCTAAGGATTAGGATCACTTCGTAAGTTGTTATAGCAATATAAACTCAATGACTTTGATCGTAATGCTATACTTCGGATGAATGTTCATCACACCATTACACTAATGTTGTGACCTCGTTATTAACAACATCCAATGTCCATGATCAGGAAACCTTGATCATCTTGTTAATCAACGAGCTAGTTTATAAGAGAGGCATAACTAGGAACTTTCTGTTTGTTTATTAAACACACATGTATTAACGTTTCCGTATTAATACAATTATAGCATGCAAAATAAACATTTATCATAAACAAGGAATACGATAATAACCACTTTATTATTGCCTCTCGGGCATATTCCCTTCAGTCCCAACTTGTGAACCAACATGGTTTCACATCATCCTATGACCTAGTCAGACACAAAACAAGAGAGAGTTACGCCGGGCTACCCATGTCAGAAGAATGTCTAGGGGGATAGACGATCCGAGGCCCGCAGATCATCAGGGTTTCGCCGGAGGAAGTCCAAGAGAAGGTCGGAATCATCTGAAAACTTGCATGTGTCCCTAGCATATGTGTGTGAGTGTGGTGCAAGGTTGGTATAGGTGATTGCATGTGTCCCCCTCGCATGCATGCGCTCTAACCTAGAAGCGAAAGGTTATGGACCTGTATAAGGGGGAATCTCCCCGTTACGTTGAAACTGGGCCGTATAGTGCCCCAACTTGTGAACCAATATGGTTTTACATCATCCTATGACCTAGTCAGACACAAAACAAGAGAGAGCTACGCCGAGCTACCCCTGTCAGAAGAATGTCTAGGGGGGTAGACGATCCGAGGCCCGAAGATCATCAAGGTTTCGCCGGAGGAAGTCCACGAGAACGTCGAAATCACGGGGGTGCATGTATATAGTGATCAAGACCACAATAACCTATCATCATATGTGTGCTCTCATGATCCTATGAAATAATATCACGTAACATATATGTAATAAAAGCCTTGCTAATTAAAGAAAAGAAAAAGGTGAAAAAAATTCTTTGCCGTGTGTAGAGAAGGAAACACACGACAAAGATTCTCTTTGCCGTGTACCTGATGGCGAGGGCACACGGCAAAGATTCTGCCGTCAGCCCCTGCCGGCGGGTGGCCCTGCGAGGCCACGGGGCCCACATCTTTGCCGTGAGGAAAACTTTGCCGTGTTTCTTTATTGACTTTGCCATGATTTTTTTCTTTGCCGTGTGTTCTAGTCGGTCCATTGCCGTGTTTCTTTCTTTGCCGTGTTCTGTTTCTGTTGTTTGCCGTGCACCTGTCCTTTGCCGTGTTCTTGTTGGTTTACACACGCAAAGATTCTCTTTGCCGTGTTTCGGGACTTTTGGCACACGGCAAAGGAGAGAGGCGACGGCAGCGACATTTTTTCCCGTAGTGTCTCCAGACATCATGCATGAGAACAAGATCGATGTCTAGGCCCCATACGTGAGTGAATCTCCTGTTATCTGGCTCATTTGTCTTCATATTAAGTGGGGGTTCTGAAGACAACGTAACGTCGCCTGCATCAACCTTTTAGAGAGAGAGTTGAAAAAGAGGCCAATATGTAATGTTGTCACTGCCTTAATATCCTACAACTTCATGTTTACTCTCTTATGAATTTCTTCATCTGTTTAATAAGGAGGCATCTTGGTATTATTTTGGGAAATCTGAATAGTTTATCCATCTGAATTATTAGTCTGTTGTTAAACCCGTAGCTATTACCTCCGTTCCGTCAAACAAGGGGTATTATTTTGTTCTAATCAAATGGTCTAGGTGCAGCAACAAAGTTTATTTGATCAGAGTGAAATGGTAGATGATCATTACCGCTACAAGTAAAAGACATTGCTTGTTAGCTCTGATGCCTTACTAAAGACCTTCGACACTTACGGATTCTTAGTCGCTAAACTATGATGTATGAACCTATACAATCTAAACCATTGTTGATAATTGAATATATGCTAAAGTACTGGTGATACAACTCGGAAATATTCTGGTGTCGGATAACTGGTGCTACAACTCTGAATAAAGGTCAATCCAATTAAGAATTTTGCATGGTTCTCAACTATGTTGGAAAATAGAATACATTTGCATACACGAGTTGCTTATCTGATTAATATAATGCGTAAAAATACAAGAGGAGTTCATGATGCTATTTTGGTGACAATAAAATTACTCTGTGTTGCTTCTGTTTCTAGAACACAGGAAATTTAGGTTTAATTTGGTAAAATAAAAAAGATTAACCAAGAGACTAGCCAATGAAATTTGTGTGATACACTTGATAAAAGCACCACCATCAATCTCCGTATAGGTGGAAGCCGTGATAAATTCACCAAGTTGTTTGCTTTTGAGTGCTGCATGTCCCCTGGATAATTAATTTATGTATTTGGATATAAGTTTTTTCCTTTTTGACCACTACAAGTTTGTTCCTGCGACATATATATACTGCAGAAATGGGCCATTTAGGTTCAAATTTACTGTCATTTCGGTTTGATTGAACATAGTGCTAACTTAAGATTTATGCTTCTTGCTTTATTTGTTCTAGGCTGCACGTCTGGAGTCACTTCTGCTTATGCTTCAAGGATAACAAACTGACAGATGATAGGGCAACATTGAGTGTACATGCTATAAAAATGGTGAAGAGGTTAGTGCACTTTCTTGCTCTGCAATTTGTAGTATGTGAATGTTAGTGCAGATTACTTTTGCTCCGCTTCATGCGATCGGTACTGATAGATGACATGAATAGATAGGCGAAATCCTGAAGACCAAACAGTTGCTCTTGTATCGAAAAGAGCCCTTGAGTTCTTGTGTTAGCTTCAAACAAAGATAGTTGCACAAATTATTATAGGCATAAGATGGACAAAAGAAAATGTGCTTTAAAACAGTAAACCCACCTCATCTTCTATCGCCCATGAAATTGACAAAGCGCCGGCACAACAGCAGGCTGAATGTAGCCACTTTCTCTTCCAGTTTACGGTTTTGAAAGTTTGGCTATAGTTATTGGATATGTAGGCTGGGCAGAAAAAACCGTCGGGGCGCTTGGTGTAGGGGTTCGTAGCATGGAAAACAAAAAATTTCTACTGCATGCACACAAACAAGCCAAGATCTATCTACTAGATTGTAGCAACGAGTCGATAGAAGCACTCACCCTCGAAGATTCCAAAGCGGTTAACAAGAGCAGATTCTCGTGGGTGATATAGTCGTACACTTGCCGATCTCAAGATCGCGTAGACGATCCTTCCGGCGCTGCGTTCCGGCAGCGCTTCCGCAGTCGGTCACACGTTCGGTACTCGATGAAGACCTTCCTCTCCCTTGTTCCAGCAGGCGGCGGAGGTTCTAGTTCTCCCTTCGTGATTCCGGCAGCACGACGACATGGTGTCGGAAGTAGAGGGAAGATCCCACAGGGCTTCTCCTAAACCGGATGCGAGTTATGGTGGATTAGGGTTTCCCGAAAATCTAGGGTTTAGAAATCCGAGAGGAGGAGGAGGTGTCGGCGGCGGCTACGGTGGCGGCGGCGCGGTGAGGCGGCGTGGCGGCGGCAGCGACGCGGCGGCCGGTCGGCGGCGACGGGCTCGGGTGGAGAGGGCTTGGAACTTGTGTGTTGTGTTGGGGCAGCCCTCCCCATCTATTTACGAGAGGGGGCAGCCTTGGGAGGGGTGGGTTTGAATCCAAACCCAAACCCAAGTTGGATTGAGAGAAGGACCATTCCCAATCTCCTCGTGATATCCCGGATCCCATCCGAGACTCCGAACAACATTCGGTATCCCTACTAACATTCCATATCTACTAAACAACATCGAATCCTTAAGTGTGTCTCCCTACGGTTCGTGAATTATGCGGACATGATCGAGACACTTCTCCGATCAATAACAAATAGAGGAATCTGGAAATTCATATGGCTCCCACATATTTCAACGATTACTTTGCGATCGAATGAACCACTTACATACGATACCAATTTCCCTTTGTCTCACGATAGTTTACTTATCCGAGGTTTTGATCGTCGGTATCTCTGCATACCTAGTTCAACCTCGTTACTGATAAGTACTCTTTTCTCGTTCCCGTGATATGTGATACCTTGTGAGCCAGTCACATGCTTGCAAGCCAATTGGATGACATTCCACCGAGAGGGCCTAGAGTATATCTATCCGTCATATGGATGGACAAATCCCACTCTTGATCCATGTGCCTCAACCCATACTTTCCGAACACTCAATGCCACCTTTATAGCCACCTAGTTACGGTGTGGTGTTTGATGTCATCAAAGCATCCTTCCGGTAATGGTGATTAGCATGATCTCATGGTCGAAGGAATTAGGTTACTATGTATCAGAAAGCTTATAGCAAACGAACTATTAAAATGACTTGATCTTTATGCTACGCTTATCTATAGGAGTATGTCCATCATACCATTATCCTAATGATATGATCTTGTTATTAACAACATCTCAATGTTCATGATCGAGAAACCACGATCATCTATTAATCAACAAGCTAGTATTATAAAGAGGCTTTACCAGGGACTCTAATTCAGTTTACAAATCACACAAGTATTAATGTTTCCTGTTAATACTATTATAGCATGAATGTAAACATTTATCATAAACACAAAGATATAATAATAACTTCTTTTATTATTGCCTCTAGGGCATATCTCCAACAGTCTCCCACTTGCACTAGAGTCAACTAATCTAGATTACATGGTAATATACCGAACGCCCATGGCGGTTTGGTGTTGGTCATGTTTTGCCCTCGGGAGAGGTTTAGTCAACGGATCCGCCACATTTAGATCTATGTGTACTTTGTAAATCTTTATGTCACCATCTTGGACATGTTCTCGAATAGCGTGAAAACGTAGCTTGATGTGCTTCAGCTTCTTGTGTGACCTTGGTTCTTGCTTATTGGCTATGGCGCCCATGTTATCACAGTAGATAGACATTGGGTCCAGCACACTTAGAACCACACCGAGCTCTGTAATGAACTCTTTCATCCATATCGCCTCTTGTGAAGCCTCCGAAGCAGCTATGTATTCCGATTCAGTTGAAGATCTCGCCACAACGCTTTGCTTTGCACTCCTCCAGCTAACTGTTGCACCATTCAAAGTAAATACGTATCCAGATTGAGATTTAGAATCATCCGGATCGGTGTTTCAACTAGCATCGATGTAACCATTAACAACGAGTTGTTCATCACCTCCATAAGAAAGAGCCATATCCTTAGTTCTTCTCAAGTACTTAAGGATGTTTTTGACCGTTGTCCAATGATCCACTCCTGGATCACTTTGATATCTGCTAGTCAAACTAACAACATATGCAATGTCGGGTCTACTATATAGCATGGCCTACATAAGAGATCCTATGGCTGAGGCATAGGGAGTCTTACTCATCTTTTCTCTATCTTCTGCCGTTGCAGGACTTTGAGTTTTACTCAAGGTCGTATTGGGCAACATGGGCAAGAACCCTTTCTTGCTATCTTCCATTCCAAACCTCTTTAGAACTTTGTCCAAATATGTACTTTGTGACAATGATATTAGGCATCTCGATCTATCTCTATAAATCTTTATGCCTAATATGTAAGCTGCTTCGCCAAGATCTTTCATTGAAAAACTATTATTCAAATAATCCTTGACACTATTAAGAAGGTCTACATCATTCCCAATCAACAATATGTCATCTACATATAGTATTAAGAATGCTACAGAGCTCCCACTCACTTTTTTGTAAATACAAACTTCTCCATAAGTTTGTATAAAACCAAGGCTTTTGATTACCTTATCAAAACGTTGATTCCTACTTCGGGATGCTTGCTTCAATCCATATATGGACCGTTGAATTTTGCATACCTTGTTAGCATATTTAGGATCGACAAAACTTTTGGGTTGCATCATATACGACTCTTCATCAATGTCTCCATTGAGGAACGCCGTTTTGACATCCATCTGCCATATCTCATAATCATAATATGCAGCGATTGCTAACATAATCCTTACAGACTTTAGCTTCGCTACTGGTGAGAAAGTCACATCGTATACAACTCCTTGAATTTGTCAAAACCCTTTTGCGACAAGTCGAGCTTTATAGACAGTAACATTACCATCAGCATCTTTTTTCTTCTTGAAAATCCATTTCTTCTCGACAGCCTTCCGGCCATCCGGTAAGTCCACCAAAGTCCATACTTGGTTTTCGTACATGGATCCAATCTCGGATTTCATGGCTTCTTGCCATTTATTGGAATCTGGGCTCGTCATTGCTTCCTCATATGTCGCAGGGTCATCAGTGTTATCCACCAACATGACACTCATAACGGGATCATACCAATCAGGAGTGGTACGAGTTTCCGTTGACCTGCGAGGTTTTGTAATAACTTCAATCGAAGTTTCATGATCAACATCATTAGCTTCCTCTCTTATTGGTGTAGGTGCCACAGGAACTACTTCCGGTGCTACGCTACTCGCAAGTTCGAGAGAAGGTTCAACAACCTCGTCGAGTTCTACTTTCCTTCCAGTCACTTCTTTCGAGAAAAATTCCTTCTCTAGAAAAGATCCATTCTTGGCAACGAAGATTTTGCCCTCGGATCTATGATAGAAGGTATACCCAATAGTTTCCTTCGGGTATCCTATGAAGACGCATTTTTCCGATCTGGGTTCAAGCTTGTCCGGCCGTAACTTCTTTACATAAGCTTCGCAACCCCAAACTTAAGGAACGACAATTTAGGTTTCTTTCCAAACCATAATTCATACGGTGTCGTTTCAACGGATTTAGATGGTGCCCTATTTAAAGTGAATGCGGCTGTTTCTAATGCATAACCCCAAAACGATAGCGGTAAATCTGTAAGTGACATCACATAACGAACCATATCTAAGAGAGTTCGATTACGACGTTCGGACACACCATTACGTTGTGGTGTTCCCGGCGGTGTCAATTGTGAAAGTATTCCAAATGCTCGCCAAACTCGTAACTTAGATATTCACCTCCACGATCAGATCGCAGAAATTTAATCTTCTTGTTACGTTGATTCTCTACCTCACTTTGAAATTCCTTAAACTTCTCGAAAGTTTCGGACTTATGTTTTATGAAATAGATATACCCATATCTACTCAAGTCATCCGTGAAGGTAAGAACATAACGATAACCACCGCGCGATGCTACACTCATTGGACCACACACATCGGTATGTATGATTTCCAATAAGTCCATAGCTCGCTCCATCATACCAGAAAATGGAGTCTTAGTCATTTTACCCATCAGACATGCTTCACATCTTTCAAGTGATTCGAAATCAAGTGATTCAAGAAGTCCATCGGAATGGAGTTTCTTCATACGCTTCACTCCAATATGACCAAGACGACAGTGCCACATATAGGTCGAGTTATCGCTCAATTTCAAACGTTTAGCTTCAATGTTATTAATGTGTGTATTTCCACAATCGAGATTCAATAAGAATAGACCATCTATCAAAGGTGCATGTGCATAAAACATATTATTCATATAAATCGAACAACCATTATTCTCGGAATTAAACAAATAACCGTCTCGCAATAAACATGATCCAGATATAATGTTCATGCTCAACGCATGCACCAAATAACAATTATTTAAGTATAAAACTAATCCCGATGGTAGATGAAGAGGTAGCGTGCCGACCGCGATCACATCAACCTTTGATCCATTTCCTATGCGCATCGTCACCTCGTTCTTCGCTAGTTTCCGTTTATTCTGTAGTACCTGTTTCGAGTTACAAATATGAGCAACCGAACCGGTATCAAATACCCAGGCACTACTACGAGTACTAGTAAGATACACATCAATAACATGTATATCGGATATACCTTTCTTCTTGATGTTGCCGTTCTTCAAATCCGCCAAGTACTTTGGGCAATTCCGCTTCGAGTAACCTTCTCCCTTGTAGTAAAAGCACTCAGTATCAAGCTTAGGCTCAGCCTTGGTCTTCTTCGCCGACACGGCAACTTTCTTACCGCCCTTCTTGAAGTTTCCCTTTTTCTTAGACTTGCCTTGCTTCTTGAATTTGGTGGTCTTATTGACCAACAACACTTGGTGCTCTTTCTTGATCTCCACTTCTGTAGATTTTAACATGGAGAAGAGTTCTGGCAACGTCTTGTCTATGTTTTGCATACTGTAGTTCATCACAAAGTTCTTGTAACTTGGTGGCAGTGATTGGAGGACACGGTGAATCCCCAAAGAATTAGGAATCACTATACCCAAAATTTGGAGTTTATTTGCGTGCCCAGACATCTTAAGCATGTGCTCACTGATGGAGATGCCCTCTTCCATCTTGCAGTTAAAGAACTTTTCAGAAGTCTCATAACTCTCAACTGCCGCATGAGCCTCAAATATCATTTTGAGTTCACGGACAATATCATGTGGGTCATGGTTCTCAAACCTTTTCTGAAGCTCCGATTCCAAACCATACAAGATAGCACACTGAACTTTGGAGTACTGATTCTTCCGAGTGAGGTAAACATTCTTTACTTCATCAGTAGCAGTAGCTGCAGGCGGGTCACCCAGTGGTGCATCCAGCACATAGGTCAAATTACCAACATTGAGGACAATCCTCAAATTGCGGAACCAATCCGCGAAGTTGCTTCCACTGTTTTTCAACTTTTCTTTCTCTAGGAACGCATTAAAATTGATGGTAGGGGACGCCATTGATCTACAACATATTTTCAATAGTTTAGACTAAGTTTATGACAAATTGAGTTCTAATTAATAGTTAAATTAATCTAGGTGAACTCCCACTCAAAACAATATCCCTCACATTGTTTTAGTGATCACACGATCAAATCCACCACATCAAAACCGATCATCACGAGAGATGATGTAGCTTCAATGGCGAACAATCAACATGTTCATCATATCTACTATATGACTCATGCTTTACCTTTCGGTGATCCGTGTTCCGAGACCATGTCTGTACATGCTAGGCTCGTCAAGATCAAACCGTAGCTTCCGCATGAGCAAATCTGGCTTGCTCACGTTGTATACACTTGCAGAATCTAACACACCTGATCATCACGTGGTGCTTCGAAACAACGAGCTTTAGCAACGGTGCTTACTAAGGATAAAAACTTTAAAACATGAAATTTTTGTGCTTGAGGGATCATCTTATAATGCTACCATCGCAAACTAAACAATACAAGATGCATAAAGGATTAACATCACATGCAATTCATAATATGTGATATGATATGGACTTTCTTCTTGTGCTTCCGATCTCCATCTTCAAGCACGAACATGATCTCCATCATCACCGGTATGGCGTCAAGGTCAATGGCGCCGTTTCATGATTGTCTTCCACCAGCTTCAACTATTACAACTACTTTGAATAGACACGCATGTCTTAACGGAATTTAAAGGACAACCATATGGCACCTGCCGGTTGTCAACTTACAATAAGAACATTGCATACATCATATATAATCACAATCATGGCCATATCACATCACAGCACACCCCTGCAAAACAAAGTTAGACGCCTCTAATTTTCTTTGCATATTTTATGTGGTTTGGGGCTTTCAATAAGTGTCGTTCTAACTTACGAACAAGAACCACAACGTTGATGCTTGAACTATCAAGTGTCCGTTGTAAATTGAATCTATACTATGATGGGAGAGACAGACACCCGCAAAGCCACTTATGCAATACAAGTTGCATGTTGAGCGTGGAGCAAGTCTTATGAACGATGTCATGTAAGGTTAGCCCGGGCCGCTTCATCCCATCATACCGCAAGATGCAAAGTACACAAAAAACAATTGATAATAAAAACACCACCGCCCACAATGACCATTGTGTTCTACTCATGCAACAGATCTACATATAGACACGGCTCTGATACCACTGTAGGGGTTCGTAGCATGGAAAACAAAAAATTTCTACCGCATGCACACAAACAAGCCAAGATCTATCTACTAGATCGTAGCAACGAGTCAATAGAAGCACTCACCCTCGAAGATTCCAAAGCGGTTAACGAGAGCAGATTCTCGTGGGTGATGTATTCGTACACTTGCCGATCTCAAGATCGCGTAGACGATCCTTCCGGCGCTGCGTTCCGGCAGCGCTTCCGCAGTCGGTCACACGTTCGGTACTCGATGAAGACCTTCCTTTCCCTTGTTCCAGTAGGCAGCAGAGGTTGTAGTTCTCCCTTCGTGATTCCGGCAGCACGACGACATGGTGTCGGAAGTAGAGGGAAGATCCCGCAGGGCTTCGCCTAAACCGGATGCGAGTTATGGTGGATTAGGGTTTCCCGGAAATCTAGAGTTATGGAGGAGGAGGTCGGCGGCGGCACGGTGAGGCGGCGTGGTGGCGGCAGCGCGCGGCAGCGACACGACGGCGGGTCGGCGGCGGCGGGTCGGCGGCGGCGGGCTCGGGTGGAGAGGGCTTGGAACTTGTGTGTTGTGTTGGGGCAGCCCTCCCCCTCTATTTATGAGAGGGGGGCATCCTTGGGAGGGGTGGGTTTGAATCCAAACCCAAACCCAAGTTGGATTGAGAGAAGGACTTGTTTCTTCTCCCACTAGGAAACCATTGTTCCAGTTTGACTTTTCATACTTCCGTTTGACTTTCAATTCAGAGCTTTATTTCTCTCTCGCATATGCCAACACCAAGTGACCTTGGATATGATCCAATCATTCTACATACCCATGACACATTCATGGACCATTCTCCTTCCGGACCGGTGAACTTTCTAGACCCTTCTAGAACCTCTCCGATGAAATCATCGGAAACTTTCCCGAACTCCGAAATAGGACTTTCTTTATATGAATCTTATTCCCTGGACCATTCCGGATCTCCTCGTGATATCCCGGATCCCATCCGAGACTCCGAACAACATTCGGTATCCCTACTAACATTCCATATCTACTAAACAACATCGAATCCTTAAGTGTGTCTCCCTACGGTTCGTGAATTATGCGGACATGATCGAGACACTTCTCCGATCAATAACAAATAGAGGAATCGGGAAATTCATATGGCTCCCACATATTTCAACGATTACTTTGCGATCGAATGAACCACTTACATACGATACCAATTTCCCTTTGTCTCACGCTAGTTTACTTATCCGAGGTTTTGATCGTCGGTATCTCTGCATACCTAGTTCAACCTCGTTACTGATAAGTACTCTTTTCTCGTTCCCGTGATATGTGATGCCTTGGGAGCCAGTCACATGCTTGCAAGCCAATTGGATGACATTCCACCGAGAGGGCCTAGAGTATATCTATCTGTCATATGGATGGACAAATCCCACTCTTGATCCATGTGCCTCAACCCATACTTTCCGAACACTCAATGCCACCTTTATAGCCACCCAGTTACGGTGTGGTGTTTGATGTCATCAAAGCATCCTTCCGGTGATGGTGATTAGCATGATCTCATGGTCGAAGGAATTAGGTTACTATGTATCAGAAAGCTTATAGCAAACGAACTATTAAAATGACTTGATCTTTATGCTACGCTTATCTATAGGAGTATGTCCATCATACCATTCTCCTAATGATATGATCTTGTTATTAACAACATTTCAATGTTCATGATCGAGAAACCACGATCATCTATTAATCAACAAGCTAGTATTATAAAGAGGCTTTACCAGGGACTCTAATTCAGTTTACAAATCACACAAGTATTAATGTTTCCTGTTAATACTATTATAGCATGAATGTAAACATTTATCATAAACATAAAGATATTATAATAACTGCTTTTATTATTGCCTCTAGGGCATATCTCCAACACTTGGGAGGTGTTGCTGGTCAGGGAAGAGGTGCGCCGAGGCTAGGAACTTTCAATTTCTCTAAAAATTGTAAGTACATATATTCTGGAGTGCATGTGTTCTACGGGTGAGCGTCCAACTAAGAAGGGCAAGGATACAACAGGTTATATCAATTCGTGTTTGCTTTGGCGGTTTCCTTGCTAGCGTAATGATTCCCAGTGTTTCCCATACCAAATAGGTCCGTGGAAGGGCTGGCCCTGAGTTGCGAGGGGCCCTGTGCAAGACCAAAAAATGCAAGACGAGGGAGATGACCTGGGCTCGGTCCTTGTTTTTTCTTTAGCTATGGCCGCATAAATTGCCTGACTAAGCTCTAGAGATTAGGGTCATTCACTTTACTAAGCTAATGGACATACATTTAGTTAACTGTTTGGGCCCCTTAGCAGACGGGGGGGGGGGGGGGGGGGGGGGTGGGGGGGGGGGGGGGGGGGGGGGGGGGGGGGGGGGGGGGGGGGGCGTGCGGCCGCACGCACTGGCTGCACGTGCTCAGGGCCAGCCCTGATTGCCACACTGAAAATATACATCATTGGAACTTGTGAATGCATTGCACTAAATTTCTGTGTGCAATTTACTGAACCTTTATGAGTACCAGTGTAGTATGGTTACAAGATAAGGAAGTTGGGCCTCAAGTTCAGAGGAGCAGAAGAGATGTTCAATGACTCGGAATCTCTCAAAGCGCATGGCTATTTGCTCGAGAGCGTGGCGTACATTTTTAATTCGGATGTAACTGAATCCTTATTATTGTCTAAAAAAATTCTCTATGAAAATAATGATGTTTCACTTCTAATTTATCTTTTTCTGGAATATATTTATTTTTATTGTGATAGCATGAATTTGATTGGTCGGTGTTTAAGACAAAAAATAAATACACGCCGAGGCCAAATAGTTCCAACCGCAAATGAATATCTATATTGTTTTCTAATAAAAAGATTCATACTTAGAAGATTGAGTTTTGTAAACGATGGCCTACATGGTCGTCCATGTAAGAAATCTAGGCCCCTGAGTTCTAATTTTGGATCTTTTAGAGAAATAATAGAAACTTTTCCTATAGTTTTCTCTTCCCTTCTTTTCATTGTCGTTGCATACTCAACAATGTTTCGTACAGGCAGGAGATGTTGCCATGTTGGCAGCAGGTCTAAACTCAGTCGAGTACTTCTAGAAGACGAATGCGGTAAACAGTTTGGACTGTCGAATATGATTGTTGTACTATGAGGATCAGGCAATACTGGACACTTAAACCCCAGAATGGGATATGATCTCCTAACCGTGTTGGCTTCCAGTGAAAGTGTAAGCGGCACAACTACTACAGCCTCACATTTACTGGTGAAAACAATTTCATCTACACACCAATGCATCTAAGTGAAACCAAAATTATGTTTAACAAATTATGTTGTTTTTTTGCCACACATGTAGCAGGAATTCCGAGTAATAAAGCTACATCAGAAATATTTTCAGATCAAATATTTCATCTTACCATGGCTATAGAATACACATGTTTTTTCCTCATAGATCTGCCAACACTCAGAACCAAAAGTTTCTGTAATAATCAGAGTTGCTTACCACCGACAGTTAAGTGACACCGGTTTGGGCAATCAAAATTGAGGTTTAGACTATATAATATATGCATACATGACAAGAATGGTTATCATATATTCTACTACTCGTTAAATCACCATTGAAGTAGCTCTCCCTGTGAGGTCTAACCTGATTATCTAATGAAGCATGTGAAGTCACTTTCAGTCGAATGTAATTCATTATATAGAATCTGTTAAAAAATATTGGTGATTTATAAATTGTAAGCATGCTATATCAATGTGATGTACTGGGCCACCCAATTTTATTTGTGCTATTTTTAGCTTGGTCAAGTTAACTAAAGGGCTGATCTTAGTATCCTTCAAATGTAACCCATCATGTACTCTACCATTCAAAACATGTAAAGAAACAATACATGAAGGGAGAAACAGTCAGGAATTTGTATGTTCACCTGCCACATTGCTTTTCTTTCTGTATTTTTATTTTTCAAGACATCCTATGGCAGGCATTCTTCAAAAATAAAGACTGAGGCAGGTATTAATGTGAAATATTAGTTGAAGTTTGCATACCAATTATATCATGTGCAACAAAAAGATCTTTTCTTGTTGTTGTTTCTACTTGGCAGGCAGTTTGTTGAATAGATGCTTGGGAGGAACGATGGTGAGACGAGCTTTGTGTATATAGGGGTACGAGAGGAATATGCGGGTAATGAAGGTTAGCTTGGACTAAAAATGGAGAAAGAAGGGTTGTTTTTCTTGTAGTACATTTGTCTGTGATGTTATCATGTAGTAATCCGAAATCTAAGCTACGGGAAACTGCGAAAACATGACATGCACAAATGGGTGACATACTGTTGGAGTGGGGTGGGGTGACTACGGTGTACAATGACGATGTTGTTGGAGTGGGTTGACTATAAAGTATGATAACGTGTACAAAAGAAAATTGACACATGGGAGAAATAAAATGAGGAATACTATAGTTTTCTTGAAAATTACTATATTTTATTCATCAGATTATCAATGTAGTTTTAAATACATTATACTACCTTTTTATTAAATATTGTTGTTGTATTTTCTCGCGGCTTTGCATTTAGTATCTTTGTTCAAAATTCTTGCAGTTTTTAGTATCAATTTAGATTTACTATTCAACAAAACCGTTTTATTACTGACATAACTACACAATGAAAGTGTTGGTTATTGTCTTCTCCAAAAATCCCTAAAATAATAGGAAGTCACTAGACCACATGCGGTAGAGAAGCACCCACTTATATAGTGAAAAGGGTAAAAATGGACATAAATAACACGTACTGCTCGTTGGGTCATAAAGGAGCAAAATGCCCGCGGTATTTGAAAAATCGTGCTCAACAAATTCAATCAACTTCCTTTGTCTTGTTTCCCGTAGCAAACGCACGGGCACTTAACTAGTCTTCCTAAAACAAGTGAGTGTAGTTTGACTAGTACGTGTATCTAATACTAAAACATGTTTAGATACATACGAAACTAGACAAATTAAAATCATTTATTTCAGGACAAAAAAGTTTTATTTTGGCTAAACGCAAAACAAATTTTGGTATAAATATATTCGTCTATATAGCCACAACCTTTTTTGCAGCCCAAAATAGGATGCCGATTTTATCAAAAATCCACAAAAATATATATGGTACGTGCACATATTCGCAAGAAAAAAGTTGAAATTTTATAAACTCAAAGGCACCATTCTCAAAAAATTCAAATCCCAAGCTCCATTGCCAGAAATCCATATCCTGAAATTTATTACTAATTTGTTTTATACTTTTATTTGTAGTGGCAAATGGGTAAATATCTCTTGTAAAGAGAATATATATTTTGTATAAATTCTCGTGACAATCAATTAATAGATATTTGAATCATACTGTACAAAATCATGATGAATCATGCCTCATAGCAACTAATAAGAAGAACATCTTCCCCAAATTTTGTTTACTTTCAATGTTTTGTACGTATTAAGGAAAAAAAATATACTTTGGAATAGAAAATGATTAAACTTCTATCTGAGCAAAAAGGATATATAATTGCATTATGCATACAACTCCTTACAAACCTAAACTAAATACTTTGCATTATGTATACAACTCCTTGCAAACCTAAACTAAATACTGCCAGGTAACTTTCTCCAACAAGGTGCGTATGGAAATCGATTGTGTTATGGACTTAAACATGGAAACATAATGTTTCGGGTAGATGTTGCCCAAGTCTTCAATCTTCGGATTACGGAGACTAGTTGAATGCCCGTGCGTTGCAACGGCTAAATCCAATGATAAACTAGCAGAGTGCCCGTGCGTTGCTACGGTCACCTAAGTTTCCTTTCTCAATTATAAAATTTATCAAAAGTTTCGGTGGTTTAGGCTAACGGTGAATCTGGCCTCCCAACGCTGTCCCTCGAAAACCTTATGCAAACCTTGAAAAAATCGGTTGACAGCCCTCACATGCCTAGACAATGCATAACAAGCTCCTCCGAACCCAGAGCGCCACACCCAGTGTCAGCATGATAGAGAGGGTCTGCAGAGGGGATAAGTATTTTGGTGGTCGACTTCTGTTGGGTCCTGTGAGGGGCTAAAATGTGAAGTGGGTGCTGGTTCATGCTTGATAGTAATCAATTTATAAAAATATGCATGTGCAAACATAAATTTCGGCGACTAACGTGGAAGAACAATTATCAGAGCAGTATATTTCCCAAGAGTAGCAAAGAAATATACTTTAGTTACATACTCCCTTGGCAGTGAATATAATCTAGTGGGTTTGTATTTCTAGCACATCCAACCAATGAACCAAACCATGATGCGCAACCCATGTTGTCTATTTTTCACCATCTAGTGGTCAGTATTTTCTATATAGCCAATAAATTTCCATGCATGGTCAATGTTCATTACACACTGTAAACCTAGCTAGTATTTCTAGCAAGCTTATGACCTGCTCATATCACTGTAAACCTAGCAAGTCTTTCTCTCAAGCTTGCAACCAATTTGACAATAGAGTAGAGAATTTCTGTCATTTCTAAAGGTTTAAATGTAGCTAAGGAAAGGTAAAATGGAAATAAATTCTCCAATCTCGAGGAATTATTTTCGCTGGAAGTCAGTCGTACAATTAAGCATTGTCTTACACAGTGCATACCAACATGATCATATAGTTATCTACATACATGGACACATGCACATGTTCAGTTTGTATACGCTAATATGAATTTGTTGCAGACTGTCTGAACAAACTGAAAATACCTATCTATTGATCCCACCTTAAGCAAATAATCCTTTCCATTGCAGCAGAATGAATTACAAAAAGTGCAGCATGTGCGCCTATTAATTCCAGATATTATTAAAACATCAGATATCTTGCATACCATCCGTGTTTCTGCAACTGCTCATTCCCGTTCAACAAAATCACCCTCTTGCAATATTAAGGAGGTTGAGGCAGAGCTTTCTATACTATAGAAATGCTAATCCATTTTAGTATGGACAACCTCAAATCTGAGGACAAGAAAACCACATGCACATTATTTCATTCATCAATATGAACATACAAACTGATATTTCATTTATTTACTTACATTTTTCAAAATCCTTGTGCTACATAAAGCTGTTGGTATAATGTTAGAAGAACTGAACACTCGAAATTCATTTGCTTACAAAATACTATTTTACAATTCTCGTACTATTTCATAACAGAGCTCCGCCACTGGTTTTCAGCACCGGATCAATTCAACATATTTATAAAGTGAAAAGTAGAAGCTTCTACTGTTTTGGAAAACAACAAAACATCACAAAACTAACATGGTAGTATTATGATAATTCATAGCTATATCCTTACCTAGATTTTCTGTTGATCAGATTGACGTCAATCATCCTGGTTTAATTTGTAGTAAGGAAGCATCTATCACAATAGACAGACAAGTCAAACGATCAAATAAACCTTAAATGGATTGTATCTAGCTAGTACTTGTCATATCAGACTTGGTGGAGGGAGGCAACAAACCTTAACTGCACGGATGGATCCAGTTAGAGGCAGGGAAGCTCATCCTATACCTGGAGCCAAACCTTCCATGTCCGTTGTCAAACACAGCGACGCTCGAGCTAAGCAATCCTGCGATGAGCATAGGAGGCCACAACCAAAAAAACGCCCGCGTCTCCCTTTGCATGCCACAACCAAATATTAACAGCCTCAAAAAGATAAGATTGTGAATAGTGGTGTCAATTTTTCCCTTTGTTCATCTATTCATTTTCTTCCTTGATATTTCAGTTTCATTTTTTCTCATGGTGCTTGCATAAATTAAGGAATTTCAGATGAATATAACTAATGGAATTTGTGCACCGTGAATCGACTACACCATACCCTTGATGAAACAACAGGAACCAAATTGGGGTGGATGCTTAACAATAGAGGAAGAAAAGTGTTCATCTATTCATTTTCTTCCTAGATAATTCTGTTTCATTTTTTCTCCTGGCGTTGTGCTTGCATAAACTAAGGAATTTTAGATGAATATAAATAATGGAATTTGTGCAGCGTAAATCCGACCACACCATACCCTTGATGAAACAACAGGAACTAAATTGGAGTGGATGCTCACAATAGAGGAAGAAAAGTGCCCGTGAGTCCTTGGCGGAGGTTGACTTGCGGCCAAACCTAGTGGCGTGCCCTTCATCTCAGTGCACCACATCGACGACCGTCGGCTAGCCTCGACGACGCCGACGATAGTGACAAGACCGGTAGCCGCGGTCTGTCCCGATCCCATGCCTCCATTCCCTCAACCCGCTAGCCTCCCATGGTTGATCCCACTGACTGACGGCCCCGCAGCCCCTGCATTCCGTGGATCCCAGCGGCAATCCCCCTCCCCTGCATCAGGTGGATCCAGCGGCATCCCACTGACCGTTCATCCTCCTTTGCGCCTCGAGGGACATGGCTTGGAACCCGCGCCGGTTGTGCCCACGGCCATGGTGTGGAGTGCCGGTTAGCGGAGATGCAGCGAGAGCCAGCACACCTCCGCCATCACCTCTGCCACCGACGTCATCCTCTCCGCAACCGACGCCATCCCCTCCGCCACTCCGGTCCGATCCGATCGGGGAAGGTGGGGGTCTGGGAGAATCGGACGCCATCCCCTCCGCCACCGACGCCATCTCCTCCACCACTCCAGTCCGATCTGCAACGGGGAAGGTGGGGGTCCAGGACCGCGAGCGTGTCGGGTCCGGGAGAGCGAGCGTGTCGTGTGCTGCGTGGATACTGGATAGTATGTATTGCGGGTTGATGCTCTAATTTTTGAGGGGCTAAACTGCAAAATGTCGGACGGACGAAAAAGAAAACCACCTCTAAACAAATTATATAGTAGAAGATAGATAATCATCTTGTAGACCTAGAAAATAATTTGCAAATATAATTTATACCACTCAAACATTGTAGTTTTATCCTGATGTTTGTACTCTCTCCAACCCATATTAGTTGACTTGGATTTGTCTAGATTTAGACTATTTAGTATGTAGGTTCATCCAAATTTTGATAAATTCAAGTCAACTAATATGGGTCGGAGGGAGTAGTAAATTAGGACAATCTATTTGTTTGCTAGAAATACGGAAGTAAAATTTGTTTGCCAGCTAAATTTGCTCAATCACCGAGTCATATCCATTTTATATAATACAATATAAGGAATCCTTATTGTATATCAGTATCCATAATTTGTTTGTTTTCTTTCAGTTGTTAGAAAATACGGTTAGAGAATTTTTATTGGATGAATGCGTTGCAACGGGAATAAAAACTAGGAGTCTGTTTCAGACATAGAGTCCGACTCAGACTTCTCATGCTACCATCGTCCATCAAGAATGACGGTACTTTCACGGCCGTTATCTTCCCACCCTCGAAAGCATACTATCTCGTTTCCTTCGCCATGTACCCGGTGTCGCGGAAGTACCGGGTATATAGCGTGTCTCTCCGGTGGTGCTCCCCAATGTCCTTTATCAAGTCGCCCTTGAGTTTGTAGAAGGGCGTATTCTTACTCTCTGTCAATGTGACGATCACGTTGTTGACCTTGTCCAGTTTGTCCATATCGCATCCGCCTCGACAAATGTCTTCAACATTGACTTGATGAAGTCGACCACTTCATCCAAGATAATCTCGTCGCTGATGTTGGCCCAGCCACCATCGTTAGATCAAATTAAATGATCTAACTTGCTTGGACCCTGTTTCATCCTGCATGCGTGAATAAAAATACAACATTTCAAGTGCCTGATTTGTTGCTCCATTATCCATTAGAGTATAGAAAAAAAATGCAACTCCATAGTAAATAAACATGTAAATATATCCGTGCATAATTTTATTGCATGTGCACATATTACAACATGCCATCGTATGCTTGTATTTTTTTTTTTGATAATTTACTAAATGCAGAAGTACACAAACAATAAACGGGTATCTTGTAATCCTAAGATGGCTGCGACATCTATGGCTCTCTGCTGGACTAAATCAAACTTGCCGGCATTTGAGATCCCCGCTGCTGCAACCCTAGCTCCTCGAGCAACCTCTTCTTTTGTCTACTCTTTCACATCCAAAAAATTGACCACCAGATCCACAAGAACTGCAACTTTGAAACTTATAGTGTCCCCTTTTCATATTCAGAAAAGAAGGGGAAAGCCACAGCGTGCTGAAATTTTTCTTTAGAAATAAAATGCTGCTAAGAAAACCAAATAGATATAAGACTGGCACTAAAATATTGATTCTAACCTATGTTAACACATGTCATCTTGATGTGTGCTACATGGAAAATCTGTCCGTATGTCGTAGTGACATAGCTTATGCTCTTTCCCCTTGGGCTCATTTTTTCAGATTACCAGTCGTAGTGACATAGCTTATGCTCTTCGTCCTTTATGTTGTTGCATGTGCACATCATGTCCAGGATTTCCTATACCATAGAAACATGAATTTGCATGTGAAACTGGAATGCAGCTTTCCAGCATCAACATGTCAATCGTCGGGTATTCCTTAGCGATAAAGTCTAAATAAATAAAACTTATACAGTGCAAATGACGCCTTTCAGAATGGGACTCGAGAGGTGGGATCACCACCAGGAGCGTAAGAAGAAAATGCCATCGAGCTTGAGGGCCAGGAGGCCCGTGAAGCAGAGCAGCAGCGCGTGCATCGACGCCTCCTGCGCCGCCCTCCGCACCAGCCTCCACGTCCCTAGCGAGCCCCTTGTCACCCATGGAGCGGCATCGACGGCCACCGCAGGGCTGGTTCCGTCGGCTTCCAATGTCACCTAACGCTGCTTCCCGTGCCATGATGTAGCGACAGTGGTTGGATTCCTGGGGAACAGAGGCGTAGGCGAACGCCCGATACGACGGAAGATCGGGAGGCCAGAGGATCTAGGCCGACACGTGGATCAGCGTGCTCAAGGTCTGCAAGAGACTCCTGCCCCGCCGACTGCTTCGACCCCCTGGGGCGTGCGGATCGGCCGAGATTGATGCGGGCGTGGTCAGAATCATTGGCACCGGAGAGCTTGGATCCATGGCTGGGGACTCGGCTTCGCTAGGATCGATCGACATCGGACGATGAACTGTTATAGCAGACCGTAACTCGGCGATGATGAACTATCGCTCGACATCAGATGAGATCCCCGTTAGGATCTTGATGAAGAAGGTCTCCATCTTGACAAATTGACCAAACGCTTTTGATGGTCATGGGTTAGGGCTTGCCTATATATATATATATATATATATATATAGAGTCGTGCTATTTGACACCCAGGGTGTAGAATAGTTATTCTACACCCACCCTCTATCTTTAAAACTGTATATTATTTTTACGTCGCGTAAATTTTGTCTTACCTCGAGAGTTGAGAAGAATGTAAGAAAATATAGACATGTCATAATTTTTTTATTTACATGCCGTATAAAAATACGACGTAAAATGCGTATTTTTAGTGTTTTTTACACTATAATTACTGATAAATTATTTTTTTATGTCATTTTTTTGTGTTGTGGATGAATATGAACATAATTATTTGTATACGAAACATAAATTTATAAATATTACAACATAAAATTATGTGGGGTGCAAAATAACTATTCTGCACCCTGGGTGCTGAATAGGGTTTCTATATATATATATATATATATATCTGTGTGTTAGAGTATACTATCTGTTAGGGATAGACTAGGTTACTTGTCTTATACTCCAAGTAGATTACTTGTCTTATACTCCAAGTTTGTCCCTGTACGTCTATATATACTCGCCCGAGAGGCTCAATAATACAACCATCATATTCCGCAATCTCTCTCTCCTTTTACCCTTTAACATGGTATCAGAGCGGCACGACCCTTGACCTAGCCGCCGCCTCCGCTTCCGCACCGCGCCGCCCCTGGGGAGGTCAATCTTCATGATCTCCGCCGGGGGCTGCGCAACCCGTACGCAGGGTTCGTTCGCCGATCCGTGATCGGCTGCCCTATAAGTCTTTTTTTTTCCGATCTCTTTATCGGTTTTCTTTTTTGGTTTACCGATCTTAGATCGGATTGAGTCGCCCATCGCCGTCGTCATCGTCGCGCATCTACTCCGACCATCGGCATCGACGATCTACACCGCGCCCGTGCGCCTGTCACCTGCGCCGCTGTGCCTTCCTCGGTAGGCCATCGCGGCCTCATGATAGGCTGCCGCGCACCGCGGCCGGCTGCTGCGGCTTCCTCGGGAGGCTGTCGCGCACCGCGGCCGGCTGCTGCGGCTTCCTCGGGAGGCTGTCGCGGCCGACCCCCCCTCGGATTGTCTTCGCCGCCATCGTCCGGGATTGCACCGACAACGACGCCGCCGATTCCGATCTGTCGTCGTCACGGACTTGGCGCGTACAGCGCCACCGTCGGTCTGATCAATCGATCTGGCGCTCGTCTCCGCCGAGTACGTCCCCGAGCACGCGCCTACCACCGATCGAGCATTGGGCTGCCGCTGCGTCGCCCCTTCGGGCCGTAGCGTCGCCGCCTTTGGTCCCCGCCGCCGGCTACCAACACGCATTCTCAGGCGTGTCCGTCGCTGGTGGTTCTCACGCCGCTGCACCGACTCGCGCCCTGCAACTACGCCTCCCCATCGGGCAGTAGCGTCGCTGCACGCGGTGATCGCCGTCATCCCGTAAGGACGTCACAGGCTTCCACCGCGCCACCTCCCTCGGCGCGGGTCGCCGCCGTCCGCGCATGGTCTTCGTCACGTCGTCGGGTTCTTCCTCGCCTACTGCGAGCACCGCCGCCGCATCTCCACAGGTAGCCTGCATGGCCACTCCTGGCTGTCGTAGGTCCCGTCGACTGCCCCTCCGTCTAGGCATCCAGTATGACCACTCTTGGTCGTCGCTGGTTTGCCGCATTCTACGTCTTCGTCTAGCACGACTTCGTCGCCATCGTCCTCGCCTCGTCCTCGACCACACCTACTTGTCTACTCCGACAACCGCGGCCTGCATCGGCACTTCGCCGATCTGCGCAATGCAACCGTCGTAGAGTCCTCCTCTGCTAGTCTCCTCTCCGACATGGCGTGAAGTTGTTTTTACTGGTCCCGTTCTTCGCATGCCTGGTATTGGAAACACCGGTGCGTGCCTTCGTCCTCGACGCGTTCCCGAGTCTGGCAAACTCGGCGCCAGCGCCTTGTCTTCATCGGCCTTGACAACGTCTTCTTCGGCATCGACTACCTTCTCTACGTCTGCCAAGACCGCGTCACCGATTTCGTCTACGTGTACTCGGTTCTGGCAAAACCGGAGTATGCCTTCGTCCCTGACGTGCGCCTGGTTCTGGCAAAGCCATGGCCGCACCTCGTCCTTGACGGTTCGGACTGCATCGGCTTCGGCATCGCTCTCTCAAACGACTGCCCTGACGCGTCTCCGTCCTTCTCCTGGCTGCACTATGCGCACGCGGCTTAATATGCGGCTACCTCGACACCGGCAACCCCGACCACGACATCGACCACGGCGACCCCTCGCGTGGCTACCTCGACCAAGGTTGCAGCACCCACCGCTCTCGGCTCACTCGACACCGGCACAAGGGCTACCACCTCGCATGAGCTCCTCACCAGCATCCTCTACGGTCCAAGCTTCTGCGACGTGACACCGTCCACGACGTTCCCGCTACCACTGCAGGGGGATGTTAGCACACTGGTCTACTTCGGCTCTCCAGTCTGACCGTTTGCGACGTTCCAGTTGTTCACGATGCTACCGCTACGACTGCAGGGGGATGTTAGAGTATACGTATCCGTTAGGGATAGACTAGGTTACTTGTCTTGTACTCCAAGTAGGTTACTTGTCTTGTACTCCAAGTTGGTCCCTGTACGTCTATATATACTTGCCCGAGAGGCTCAATAATACAACCATCATATTCCGCAATCTCTCTCTCCTTTTACCCTTTAACAATATGAAACACGGGTGGGTGTTTGAAACGCGCCCGCTAGGAACATGATGTTGTTTCCGGAATCCAACCTACCTACCACAGGATGGAAATACGCGAAGCTAGGTGGGTGCATAGGAAGGCGTCCAAGTAATCGGTACATTTTTTTTACGCGAAGCTAGGTAGGTGCATAGGAAGGTGCCCAAGTAATCGGTAGAATTTTTTTAATTTGACTTACGGGTGGCATACGTGGTTAATTTCTACATTGGTGAGAGGGTAAATTGGTGAGTGGGTTACGGGTTTTTGGTTTTCATTACAGAGAAACACATTAGCTTTATCTGAGTAGAAGGTTAACGAGATCTCTTCACCGACAGATTTCAGAATCGTGCCTCATAAATCTCAGCAGCAGCAAAAAAATATTTTTACAAGGTTATGTCCTATACAAGTTGGGAGATTGTGCAGAAAATGATGTATTACTAATCAAGTATCTTCCTGAATACAATTGCCACCAAGATTACCACAACGCACCCATGAAATTGTCATCAAACATGTCAGTTGGATCATGGATGAGCAGGTAATGGCGTTTAAGGAGTGGTACATAAATCCTGAAAGATTCCGTGTGAGGCAAATCTATCATGTAAAATGCTTGTGTTGTGTAGTTTGGGGTATCGAACCTGAAAGATGGGCCGGAATTTCTTTGCTGATGGAGCACTTCAGGCGGCAGGCCGAGCAACGCCAAGGACGACTGCGGTAGTGGAGGGTCTGTCAGGCGGCGCGAGGAATGACATGGTGGATGGTACCGGTGGTACGGGGCGGCGGCGCTGGGCGTGGGGATGTTCCATACGCGACGGGGCGACGACGTAATAGGTGTGGCGGCGGTTGCTGGAGGAAGAGCTTGGGATAGAGGCGGTCGTCCGGCGGGAGTAGGGGCTCGAGCTGAAGGAGAACTCGACTCTCCCGACCAGGATCCCCAGTCTCCAAGCTGGTGTTGCACAGATCTTGATTCACCCGTGTGTCCCAAACCCTGGTATCTAAGACTGAGACTTCAGGTGCCGTGGGTGCTTCAGGGAATCATCGTTGTCGCTTGCCATGAGGAGCCGCCGGCTGGGTGTATGATCGATCCCATCGGTTTGGAGCTGGACTTTGCTGCCGCGTTTAGAATTAGAGTTTGTTTTACTCACGCGAGCGTAGTTGTACGGGACGGACGACGGACCAAATCTGAGGGTGACGAAAACCACCTCAATAGTAGAGATGATAGGCCAATCCTCTGTGGACAAATTCACTCAGAAAGATAATTTCTTTATAAGGATGAAATCCAAGGATCGAAAATCCAATGTCCTTTCTAACTCTATGTCCGGTGTCAAGAGTATTCTCATTGTCCGAGTTCCATTCAGATGTATCTCCTTTTGCTTCTTTCATATCCATTGGAGAAGTAGAACTATATGAATTGTAGTTGATATCTTCCATCATCCAGGGTCCTTTGAGTTCTCGATAGTACATTCCAGGTGATAGCATATCCTCAAGGTTGTTATCATGCCTCAACGCCCACTCGATCTCGCCATGCGATTCGTTAAGTATCCAGACTCGAAGCCGATGCTGAGGATCCAATGATGCAAAGTAAACTCCATTCTATGATCTTCCAAGACAAATCTCGCTATAGCTCGTATCAACACGTATAGGCGGTTGAAATGCTTGGTACGTGCAGTTTGCTAAGGATATTCTGACGAAAACAGATCATGGACAATAAAAAGGCATCAATAAACCACAAGTTGGAACCACAACTGTGTTTAACAAAAAAAATACAATCATGATAAAAAAATGGTACTAGTTCATTCATACCTCATAACAAACTGGTCGAGCACATAAAGATGTCTACGCCAATAAGCAGAGTGTTCTCGCATCATGAACGGCTTCTCTAGCTCCTGCAGATGGCCGAGGGTCCCTATGGCATTCCCTTGCCGAGCAAACGACCTCTCCTCCCAATTCCCTGTTGCTGAAGAGAAGACACGTAGAGTATATGGCGATGGTGGCCATCCTAGTTGCAGTTCAAATCCAGTGCATGGAAGCCATGGGATTATCAACACCTCATAGTGTGGTGAGACGGAAGGGTCAAACGCATAGATAATCGACTAAGGCCTGTTTGTTTGGGCTGTGGCTGGCTGTGCAGCTGTGCAGGGAAAGCTGCTGTGCAGGAAAAACTACTTCTCTGAGTTTGACTGTTTGGCAACTTAACTGACTGTGTGCTAAGTAATTGTCTGTAATATGCCTAAAATTAATATAACACGTAAATTTCACTATTGAAGTGCATAAACGCATATGTTATTATTACATATCATATGTCATATATTGGTTTGTAGAAAATACATATCCAACCATTAAACAAATAAAGATAGTCGCATAATGAACATAGATACATCCACATCGATCATCTTCTTCTAGCATTGTATAATGCAGTAGCAATGTGATCACGCGTTGAGTTCATGTCTACTGTGTGTAGTCCACTAGTAGCAGTATCACCGACTGATGTTGCTGATTGCCTTTGGACCTTAGGAAGATAGTCCTCATCTGCATCACACCGATCAAACTGCTTGTCGCATAAGTTGGAGTCTCTAATGAAATTATGAAGCGTTACGCTAGCAAGAATAATTCTTTTCTGAGTAACCAGACCGTAAGAAGGAATATACTTCAATATGCGCCACTTGTTTTTCAATATACCGAAGACACGCTCGATAGCATTCCGGAGCGATGAGTGTAGATAGTTGAAAATCTCTTCCCTATTTGTTGGTCTCCCTTCTCGACGAAAATCTGGTATGTGGTATGTGTTCTCCTTGTAAGGAGCTAAGAACCCTTTTCTATTTGGATAACCAGAATCAACAAGGTAATATGTATCTGCATATGAACAAAAAAAATAAACAACTACGACAATGCATTTGTAACTATGTGTACCATATAGACAAAGATATAGAAAATTACCACCAGGAGGGGTCGGAAACTGTATTGGATACTTCTCAATGGCGCGTTGTAGAATGCGGGTATCATGTGCCGAACCAGGCCATCCAGCAACAACAAAGGTGAATCTTAAATCGAAGTCACATATGGCCAAAATATTCTGTGATGTGTAACCATGCCTTCCTGTATGGTTAACTGTCTCTTCTGCAGATACTTCAACTGGAATGTGTGACCCATCTATGGCGCCAATGGCATCTTTGAAATGAGGCCAAAAGCGTGCATCTTGAAGTCTTGGATGCACATCCTTGAAATTTTGATCTACTGGCTTTATGTTATCCTTACCCAACTTGTTCAAGCAATTCAAAACCATGTGAAACTTTCTATGAATTGTTTCGGTAGAACGAATAAAATGGTTCTCAACTTGGCTAAATGACTGTGGTCCTCCAACCATCCATAGAAACATAGCTAGGCATTCAACAGATGACATGTCTCTAGTTGACACCAATCCATATCTAGAAACTAGAAGGTTATGCAATTCATGAAACACATCTAGGTACATTCTAAACATTTTGTAGCATCTTTTCATATTTCCAAGTTGTTCATTCACCCATTCAAGTCCAGTTTGCTCCGGAATCCTCCTAGGTTCTTTATTCAAATACTTCTGGCTATAGAGATTACCATAGTACCCCAACACGGCAAGATCATGAGCCACTCCGAGCAACTGTCGTGTCCTTTCTAGTTCGTACTCACGATCATCGTCACCATCATCCATCTGCAAAGAGAAAATTATAACATGTCAAAATGCTTCACACATCAATTTACTAGACATGCATCAATCAACAAATGCTTCACACAACAACTTACTAGACACACATCAATCAACAAAAATTATCACCACAACAATTTACTAGACACACATCAATCAAGAAATATTATCACCAAATAATATCCATAGTGGTACAGGAATCGAATAATAAGTAGTAGTTTCACAATTATCACAAATAGTCCTGACCAAATAAAAAGGAAAGAAATAATTCATGGTACACACAAGTTCTGCAATGATAAAAAATAAATGGTGCACACACTACTTGTTCATCTCATCGTGTGTCCTCTGGAGCCAATCGAGCCTGCCCTCAATTGTTGCAAATGCTGCAAACACCTCTCTTTGATCCTTGTTCATAGCTAGCTTGCCTGCAGTGTACATGATATCAGTTCCTTCAAGCACTCCACAATCTCGAACCATCCCTAAAAATTCCTTCATAGTTGGGACCTCATCACCTTTGCTGCCAGAACTGCCCTCGGTGTGCCTTGAAACAATTGTGTTCAATGCATTGTTGTAAGCCGAGAAAAAATCCTTCTCTACATGCTTACGCTTCCCTGTTTTCTTTGAGCTAGCTTGCCCGCAGGTATCATCATCAAGCATTATTGGAGCTTCATTGCCAGTTTCTTCTTCCTCACCTGCAATGGCAGTCGATTCTCCAGTGACATGAGCTTTCCTAAACATAACATCCTGTTGTTCCAAGTTGGCAGGTGGACCATTCCTAAATTTTGCATGGTCAGGACGAATCTGAAAATAAAAACATTACGAAGATATCAATCAAATGATCATAATAACAATATAAAATAAAAGGCAAGTAAAGACATGATAACTTACAGCTAGGTGATTCTTCCACCAATCATCATCTGCATCCATAGTTTTTGCTATAGGATCCCAACCTAGCCCGGTCGCATTTTGCAATTCCATCCACCCCGTGTAATCCTTCTTCATAGCATCCCATTTATTCTTGAATTGCTTCTGCGTTCTTCTATCCCCTGTTTTCTCAGCAAATTTGTCCCCAAGATTCTTGTAACCCTTTCTACTCAAGCAACCCCCCTCTCTATTGTTTCTGTTCACTTCCTCCATACAAATGTCGCAGAAAACTCTAGTGTAGTATGGATTCCAAACTGCCTTCGACATTGCAAAGGAATCTCAAGCTATAACAGAAAAATTTACGAAAGATAGCTTTTTAATTCCACAAAACAACATAGCAATACAAGCAGTACCATAGAAAGCCACATAATTTCTAGCGGTATCATGTGAACCAATATTTCTAGCACATCAACACATCAATCCTGACCATAGCAGTATCATGTGAACATCAACACATCAAGCCTGAACCAAAATACAAGGAGTACCATAGCAAGCCTGACCATGGCTATATCATGTGAACATCAACACATCAAGCATGAACCAAAATACAAGCAATATCATAGCAGGCCTGAACCAAAATACAAGCAGTACCATAGCTGTCCTTAACCAAAATATAAACCGGGCATGTCTCGTCACATATAAAATTGTGGAACGTATCTCATCTAGGAGGTTCATGGTCTAATCATATATATTTTCTCTGATCAAAGCAAATAATAAAATTAATGAATGAACAGTGTATTGATAAGCTAGTATGTGACAGCCTTAACCAACGATTTTACTGAAGGGTTTCGCGGCATAGTAAATCAAAATTTTCTATGGAGCGAACAGAAGGAAAGCCAAGATCTAATCTAGGAGATGCAAACAACGAGAGAGATTGGATTAGATCTTCATACCCTTGAAGATTCGCACAGCGGAACGTTCGTCGGAACGTGGGTGATGTAGTCGTACTCGCTTCTCCTCCTCGCGATCCGATCCGATCTAGCACCACAAGTGGCGGTGCCTCCGTGAGATGCACACGTGCAGCACCTCGACGTCTCCTCCTTCCTCGGACCAGCGAGTATGGTGGAGAGATAGATTGGATCTACAGCACGACGGCGTGGTGTATATGGTGGAGAATTTCTGCTGCAGGGCTTCGCCTACAAACAGTCGGGAGGGAGAGAGGAAGGTAGCAAGGCTGCTAGGGCTTGGAGGAAGGTGTGTGTTGGGGAGGGGGCGCACCACCCCTCTATATATAGAGGGGGGGGGGCGGCCAGCCCTTGCCCCTCCTCCAAGCCTATCTCTAGTTTAAACAATTTAAACTCTCCCTTATCTAGAAATCCTATCTCTAGTTTAAACGATTTAAACTCTCCCTTATCTAGAAATTCTATCCCGAGATTTAAACGAGTCAAATCTCTCTAGAATCGGCTGGGCCCTATGGGGCCTTGTGCCCCTGGCCCAATGCGGCCAGGACACTCCCTCATAGGCCCATGCCCCCTCCCGGAATGTGGGGCCACGTTGGTCCCCTTCCGGAAGGTTCTAGAAGCTTCCGGTACAATACCGATTAACCCGGAACAATTCCGAACTCCAAAAACTGCACTGCCTTATATGAATCTTATTCTCCGGACCATTCCGGAACCTCTCGTGATATCCCGGATCCCATCCGAGACTCCGAACAAAAATTCATAAACCAATTATCCAATCTATCCTAGCGTCGAGATACGTTAAGTGTGTGACCCTGCGGGTTCGAGAATATGCAGACATGATCTTCTATCAATAATCAACAGCGGGGTCTGGGCACCCATATTGACTCCCACACATTCATCGATGATCATATCGGATGAACCACGATGCCAGGATTCAATCAATCCCATATATATTCCCTTCGTCTCGCGATATTTTACTTGCCCGAGATTCGATCGTCGGTACCGTCATACCTAGTTCAATCTCGTTCACATCAAGTACTTTACTCGTTCCGTAATCCGATATCACTTTGTGATTAACTCCTTAAACACATGCTTGCAAGCGGTGTTGATATCGATTACCGAGTGGGCCCGAAGTATATCTCTCCGACTTGGGAGGGACAAATTCCATCTCGATACATACAACCCAACAGATGCTTTCTGATCACCTGAGAGACACCTTTATGATCACCCTCTCATAGGATGACGTTTGATGACCTCAAAGCTTTCTTCCGATACCAGGGAGTTGCATTATCTCATGGTCTAAGGAATACAATATTTGACATAGGAAAAGCTTCACAAAGATGAACACGATGAAACGATCTAATTGCTTTGCTTAGTTTGGGTCTATCCACCATATCATTCTCCCAATGATATGATCTCATTATCAATTGACAACTCATGTCTATGGTTAGGAAACCTTAACCATCATTGATCAATGAGCTAGTCCATAGAGGCGTACTAGGGACACGGTGTTGTTCACAAACCACACAAGTATTAAAGTTTCCGCTTAATACAATTCTAGCATGGAACATAAACTTTATCATGAACAAGAATTATAATAATAACATCTTTATTATTGCCTCTAGGGCATAATTCCAACAGTCTCCCACTTGCACTAGAGTCAATAATCTAGTTTACATCTGGCAACAATCTCACACCCATGGCACTGAGGTGTTGATCATGTTTTACACGTGGAAGAGGTTTAGTCAATGGATCTGTGACATTCAGATCCGTATGTACTTTGCTAATCTTCAGATCTCCATCTGCTATATAATCTCGGATTATATGAAACTTGCGGTTGATATGCTTGGTCTTTGGATGATATCTTGGTTCCTTAGCGAGTGCTATGGCGCCAGTGTTGTCACACAATATCTCCAGTGGGTCCAATGCACTTGGAACCACGCCAAGCTCAGTGATGAAGTTTCTGATCCAAACTCCTTCACTTGACGCTTCTGCAGCAGCCATGTATTTCTCTTCTACTGTAGATCCCGTGATCACGCTTTGCTTGCAGCTTCTCCAGCTCATAGCTCCTCCATTCAAAATATAAACGTATCCTGTCTGAGATTTGGAATCATCCTTGTCGGTGTCAAAACTAGCGTCGACGTAACCTTTTACGACAAGCTGTTCATCACCCCCATAGACTAAGAACATTTCTTTAGTCCTATTTTGGTACTTTAGGATGTTTTTCACGGCTGTCCAGTGTTCCACTCCTGGATCACTTTGATATCTGCTCGTCAAACTAAGAGCATTGGACACATCCGGTCTAGTACACAGCATGGCATACATGATAGAACCTATGGCCGAGGCATAAGGCACTTTGCTCATAGCTTCCCTATCATTTACCGTAGCTGGACACTGAGCCTTGCTCAATATCTTACCTGACAACATAGGCACTGAACCTTTCTTTGCCTTATCCATTCTGAACCTTTTCAGAACTTTGTCTAGGTATGTACTCTGGCTTAAAGCTATCAGGCGTCTTTGTCTATCTCTATAGATCTTGATGCCCAATATATAAGCAGCTTCACCTAGGTCTTTCATTGAAAAACATTTGTTCAAATAACTCTTCACATCGTTAAGCATGTTGATGTCATTTCCGATAATCAATATGTCATCCACATATAGTACCAGAAACGTCACCGAGCTCCCACTCACTTTCTTGTAGATTCAAGCTTCGTAGCAATTTGGAACAAATCCAAAGCTCTTGATCACTTGATCAAAACGAAGGTTCCAACTCCGAGATGCTTGCTTCAGTCCATAAATGGAACGCTGAAGTTTGCATACTTTACTAGCATCCTTAGGATCGACAAAACCCTCGGGTTGCATCATATACAACTCTTCATCAATGTTGCCATTGAGGAAAGCAGTCTTGACATCCATCTGCCATATTTCATAATCATGAAACGCAGCAATTGCTAAGAAAATCCGAATGGACTTAAACATCGCTACGGGAGAGAAAGTCTCATCGTAGTCAACACCTTGAACTTGTCGAAAACCTTTTGCGACAAGCCGTGCTTTATAGACGGTAACATTACCATCCGCGTCCGTTTTCTTCTTGAATATCCATTTGCACTCAACGGCCTTTCGGTCGCTAGGAGGATCCACCAAAGTCCATACTTGGTTTTCGCTCATGGATCCCAATTCGGATTTCATGGCTTCCAGCCATTTCTCAGAGTCTGGGCTCATCATTGCTTCCTCATAGTTCGTAGGTTCATTGTCTTCTACCAACAAGACAGTCAAGACAGGGTTGCCGTACCACTCAGGAGGGGCACGCGACCTTGTCGACCTGCGACGTTCAGTAGCAGCATCGTCCGAAGCTTCATGATCCTTGTCATTAGCTTCCTCTATTGTTGGTGCAGGCGGCACTGGAACAATTTCAGGTGCTGCGCTACTCTCCAATTCAAGAGAAGGTTCAATAACCTCGTCTAGCTCTACTTTCCTCCCACTCACTTCTTTCGAGAGAAACTCCTTCTCAAGAAAGGAACCGTTCTTTGCGACAAACACTTTGCCTTCGGTTCTGTGATAGAAGGTATACCCAATAGTTTCCTTAGGGTATCCTATGAAGACGCATTTCTCCGCTTTGGGTTCGAGCTTGTCCGTCATCAACTTCTTGACGTAAGCTTCGCATCCCCAAACTTTAAGAAACGACAACTTAGGTTTAGCACCAAACCACAGTTCATACGGTGTCGTCTCAACGGATTTAGATGGAGCCCTATTTAAAGTGAATGCAGCGGTTTCTAATGCATAACCCCAAAATGATAACGGCAAATCAGTAAGAGACATCATCGATCGGACCATATCTAATAGGGTTCGATTCCGGCGTTCAGACACACCATTGCGCTGTGGTGTTCCGGGTGGCGTGAGTTGCGAAACAATTCCGCTTGCTTTAAGATGCGTGAGAAAATCATAACTCAAATATTCGCCCCCACGATCGGATCGTAGAAACTTAATCTTTCCGTTACGATGGTTCTCCACTTCATTCTGAAATTCTTTGAACTTTTCAAACGTTTCAGATTTATGTTTCATTAAATAGATATACCCATATCTACTTAAGTCATCGGTAAAAGTGAGGAAATAGCGATATCCACCGCGCGTCGAAACACTCATCGGTCCGCATACATCGGTATGTATGATTTCCAACAAGTCTGTTGCTCGCTCCATCATACCGGAGAACGGGGTTTTGATCATCTTGCCCATGAGGCATGGTTCGCATGTGTCAAATGATTCAAAATCAAGAGACTCCAAAAGTCCATCAGAATGGAGTTTCTTCATGCGCTTTACTCCAATATGACCTAGACGACAGTGCCACAAATAAGTAGTATTATCACTATCTACTTTGCATCTCTTAGCCTCAATGTTATGGATGTGTGTTTCATCCCTTTCGAGATTTAGAAGAAATAAACCATTCACAAGAGGTGCATGACCATAAAAGATGTTACTCATATAAATAGAACAACCATTATTCTCCGATTTAAATGAATAACCGTCTTGCAATAAACACGATCCGGAAATGATGTTCATGCTCAACGCAGGCACATAATAACATTTATTAAGGTTTAAAACTAATCCCGAAGGTAAAACTAAGGAGAGCGTGCCGACGGCCATCACATCAACTCTTGATCCGTTGCCAACGCGCATCGTCACCTCATCCCTCGCAAGCCGCCGTCTATTCCGTAGCTCCTGTTTCGAGTTACAAATATTAGCAACTGAACCGGTATCAAATACCCAGGCACTACAACGAGGGCTAGTAAGGAAAACATCAATAACATGTATATCAAATATACCTTTGATGGTGCCAGCCTTCTTGTCCGCTAAGTACTTCAGACAGTTGCGCTTCCAGTGACCCTTGTCCTTGCAATAGAAGCACTCAGTGTCCAGCTTGGGACCAGACCTGAGCTTCTTCTCAGCAGGGGCATTGCGCTTGCCGCCGCCCTTCTTTGCTTCCTTACCTTTCTTAAAGGAGGGCTTGTTGACCATCAACACATGATTATCCTTCTTGATGTCCACTTCCGCAGCCTTCAGCTTTGCGAAGAGCTCGGTGATCGTATCAGTGGAACCAATCTGATTATGAGTCACTACAAAACTTTTGTAGCTTGGAGGGAGTGATTGCAGAACCCTGTCAATCTTGAGCTCCTCTGGAATCGTGCATTCCAGTTGCTCAAGGCGTTGAGTGTAGCCCGACATCTTTATGGCGTGCTCACTAACGGAACTCCCTTCCTCCATCTTGCAGTTAAAGAACTTCTCAGAGATCTCATATCTCTCAGAACGGGCTTGAGTCTGAAACATGGTTTTCAGCTCCTCGAGAATCTCAAAGGTCCCGGGATAGGTTTCAAAACGATTTTGAAGCTCCGGTTCCATAGCAAACAACATGGTGCTCTTAATCACACCATAATCATCTTTGCGCGACTGATAGACAGCTTTCTCATCAGCCGGCGCAGTTGCAGCAGGGGGGTTACCTAACGCTTTCTCAAGGACATAGTCCTTTTGTCCGCCAGACAGAATGATTCTTAGATTGCGGAACCAGTTGGTGAAGTTAGACCCATTGTTTCTAAGCTTTTCTTTCTCAGCAAAAACGTTGAAGTTGAAGTTGGACTTGGCCATTGGATCTACAGTATTTGCAAGTACAATTTAGACTATGTTCATGATAAATAGTTCAACTTAATCAAATTACTAGATGAACTCCCACTAAATTCAACATCCCTCAAGTTGGTTAGTGAACACGATCCAAATTCACCACACCTAATCCGATCATCACGAGAAGAGATGTGGTTTCAATGGTGGACAACGAAGTGTCGATCATATCATTCATATGACTCATGCTTAACCTTTCGGTTCTTGTGTTCCGAGGCCATGTCTGTACATGCTAGGCTCGTCAAGTTAGACCCAAGTATTTCCGCGTGTGCAAAAACTGGCTTGCACCCGTTGTATGTGAGCGTAGAGTCTATAGCACCCGATCATCACGTGATGCTTGGACACGACGAACTTTCGCAACGGTGCATACTTTGGGAGAACACAGTTTTTATCTTGATCTTTAAGTGAGGAATCATCTTATAATGCTACCGTCGCGATCTAAGCATGATAAGATACATAAAAGGATAAACATCACATGCATATAACTTTATGTGACATGGTATAGCCAATCTTCGCGCAATGATCTCCATCTTGTGCGTTCCGGCATGATCTCCATCACTCCATCATGATTGCCTCCACCACGAATAGCAACTACAACTATTGCTAACTACTTAGCGATAAAGTAAAGCTATTACATGGCGTATAAGAAGTTGACTCGCAGGTCATACACAATTATAAAGACAACCATATGGCTCCTGCCGGTTGTGTACTCATCGACATGCAAGTCGTGAAACATTACAAAACATGATCATCGCATACAATATACACATCACATCTTGGGCCATACCATATCACAGAAAACACTCCCTGCAAAAACAAGTTAGACGCCTCTACTTTGTTGTTGCATGTTTTATGTGGCTTTATGGGAGTAGATGCTAAGAACGATTCTTACCTACGGAAAGCCACAACGGTGATATTATGGTTGCCAAAATCCGGTGTTAATCCCATGACAACTATAGTGAGAGAAACTGACATCCACCAGCCGCATGTGTGGAACAAGCCAGACGTCAAGTGCGGAGCCGGTCTCGCGAACGACGTCGCGTAAGGTTGGCCTGGACCGCTTCAATCTCACTATCCCGCGTCATAAGAAGAACACAAACAAGAGGCTTGCAACAGAAAACATCAACGCCCGCAACAACCATGTTGCGTTCTACTCGTGAAACACATCTACGCATAGATCTAGCTCTGATACCACTGAAGGGTTTCGCGGCATAGTAAATCAAAATTTTCTACGGAGCGAACAGAGGGAAAGCCAAGATCTAATCTAGGAGATTCAAACAACGAGAGAGATTGGATTAGATCTTCATACCCTTGAAGATTCGCACAGCGGAACGTTCTTCGGAACGTGGGTGATGTAGTCGTACTCGCTTCTCCTCCTCGCGATCCGATCCGATCTAGCACCACAAGTGGCGGTGCCTCCGTGAGATGCACACGTGCAGCACCTCGACGTCTCCTCCTTCCTCGGACCAGCGAGTATGGTGGAGAGATAGATTGGATCTACAGCACGACGGCGTGGTGTATATGGTGGAGAATTTCTGCTGCAGGGCTTCGCCTACAAACAGTCGGGAGGGAGAGAGAAAGGTAGCAAGGCTGCTAGGGCTTGGAGGAAGGTGTGTGTTGGGGAGGGGGCGCACCACCCCTCTATATATAGAGGGGGGGGGGCGGCCAGCCCTTGCCCCTCCTCCAAGCCTATCTCTAGTTTAAACAATTTAAACTCTCACTTATCTAGAAATCCTATCTCTAGTCTAAACGATTTAAACTCTCCCTTATCTAGAAATTCTATCCCGAGATTTAAACGAGTCAAATCTCTCTAGAATCGGCTGGGCCCTATGGGGCCTTGTGCCCCTGTACCAATGCGGCCAGGACACTCCCTCATAGGCCCATGCCCCCTCCCGGAAGGTGGGGCCACGTTGGTCCCCTTCCGGAAGGTTCTAGAAGCTTCCGGTACAATACCGATTAACCCGGAACAATTCCGAACTCCAAAAACTGCACTGCCTTATATGAATCTTATTCTCCGGACCATTCCGGAACCTCTCGTGATATCCCGGATCCCATCCGAGACTCCGAACAAAAATTCATAAACCAATTATCCAATTATCCTAGCGTCGAGATACGTTAAGTGTGTGACCCTGCGGGTTCGAGAATATGCAGACATGATCTTCTATCAATAATCAACAGCGGGGTCTGGGCACCCATATTGACTCCCACACATTCATCGATGATCATATCGGTTGAACCACGATGCCAGGATTCAATCAATCCCATATATATATTCCCTTCGTCTCGCGATATTTTACTTGCCCGAGATTCGATCGTCGGTACCGTCATACCTAGTTCAATCTCGTTCACATCAAGTACTTTACTCATTCCGTAATCCGATATCACTTTGTGATTAACTCCTTAACCACATGCTTGCAAGCGGTGTTGATATCGATTACCGAGTGGGCCCGAAGTATATCTCTCCGACTTGGGAGGGACAAATTCCATCTCGATACATACAACCCAACAGATGCTTTCCGATCACCTGAGAGACACCTTTATGATCACCCTCTCATAGGATGACGTTTGATGACCTCAAAGCTTTCTTCCGATACCAGGGAGTTGCATTATCTCATGGTCTAAGGAATACAATATTTGACAGAGGAAAAGCTTCGTAAAGATGAACACGATGATGAAACGATCTAATTGCTTTGCTTAGTTTGGGTCTATCCACCATATCATTCTTCCAATGATATGATCTCATTATCAATTGACAACTCATGTCTATGGTTAGGAAACCTTAACCATCATTGATCAATGAGCTAGTCCATAGAGGCGTACTAGGGACACGGTGTTGTTCACAAACCACACAAGTATTAAAGTTTCCGCTTAATACAATTCTAGCATGGAACATAAACTTTATCATGAATAAGAATTATAATAATAACATCTTTATTATTGCCTCTAGGACATAATTCCAACATTTACCTCTGTAATATCCTGCCTTAGTGAATTGCAGGGTGACAGGTTTCTGTAAGAATTGCAAAAAAATCTTGGGACTCTGTTGACATCCAAAATCGACCGCCAAAGTAGCCCCAGAATAATGATACAGCAGGTAACATTGAGTCTATATGATTTTATTTGAAACTCCACTGATATTACTTTAACATTGATTCGAAGAATCTATACAATTCATTACAGGCAGAGCTTAGCACGTAGGGGTGGGGCATGCCAAGTTGTACTTGCCCTACCTGTGCGCATGTGAATAACTTCCAAAACCACATGTTAGAAACAGATATATATGTGCATTCAGAGGAAACTGAAAATTTCATATGTTGGTCATCTACGCCTGATTTTAGCTCTAATTTTGTGAAACGTTTCTGCAGGCAGGTAGCCTGTTAGCTTTCTCCCCCCCCCCCCCCCCAAAAAATCAAAAACATGACATCGTGGCGGGTAGTCTGCAACACTCGAAGGCTTGTCCGCACTCACACAAGCACAATACCACGAGATACAGACACGAAAGCGGCAAGTCGAGGTTCGCCGGAGCCACCTCATGTGCCTTGGAATTTCTTCCATTGCTCTGCACATATATACATACCATGATACCGAAGCAACCTTCTATACTCGATTCTGGCATCCTAGCTCAACTAGGAAGTCCTCTAAAACACAATACAAGATTATGACCAGACTTGCACACACCTACTACAAGCAGTACAAGCAGTAGCGGAGGCACAATATACGAATTAGGTGTGGCAGGAGCCAGAGCTTGACAGATTTCTAGCTCTGCCACTGTGAACGAGTGGAGGAGGCCTCACCTATGCCTGTGATGAAGTTGGCCAGGGAGGAGGTCTGCCGCGAGATGAGCGGGGTGCTCCGGCGACCTTGTCCCTCTCCGGTAGATCTCGAACAGCAACCAACAGGAAGAAAGGAGCTCGGCAGCGGGGGGTATGGAGGCGGGAAGGAATAGGAGGAGCTCGGCGGCGGGGGGGCGGGGGGAGGGGAGGGGGGTAGGGCGGCGGAGGGAGGTTGGGCGGAGCGGGAGGAGCTCGGGTATAGGGACGGGTAGGGCAGCGGCGGGAGGATACCTGGCGGCGGCGGCTGGAATCGCCAGGTCCGGGTCGGGGTGGAAGAACGGGTCGCGTGGGGGTACGAGTTTGCCCTTTTTTTCAAGTTTGATCTCTCACGCTGGCCGGTGGCATTTGTCTAGTAATTTTGGCAAAACCGGTTCGTTGCCTCGCGGGAAGCCGTGGGAAGCACCTCGGGACGTGCTTCCCGGTATAGCCTATTCTCGCAACCACTTCAGCCGAAGCCTACCGCACAGCTACTCCGTTTGGTTGATTTTTTTGGCTTTTTCTAGTGGAAAGCAATCAAAAGCCCAAACAAACACCCCCTAAGTTAGGTGGCAGTGGTGGCAAGGGTGCCCATTGTCGTGTGGCCGGGTTAACCACATAGGACCAAAAGAGAAGGAGGCCATTGCAATGATCCTGGACGAGAGTATCGCCGTGTTCCGCAGGGGACACGTAATGGAGCTTGCCGCTGATCGCGGCGCTGTCCCTCCTCGGGGGGCGGAAGAAGAACTCGGAGATCTCAAGTTCGTGGTAGTTGACGAAGAAACCGGCCAGCGAGGGTGGGAAGAGATCCAACAGGCGGAGATCGTCGATGGCGGCGTGCCAGGCTTTGCAGACGCAGCGAGCCGCCGCAAGGCCGTGTGGTGGGAGGCGGCGGAGGACGGCCACGAGCACGTCCTCCGGTAGCCTCTGCGTCAGGTCTGTCGACTCGTCCATGATTAGTTTGTCACGCCTGACCTTGCTCTCTGCGTCCTTGGCTGATCCGCTTGATCTCTCCGTGGAAGAATTATTCATTGGGGAAAAAAAGATCTCAGGACTGACTCGGTTAAGGACAAACGCCATCGGAATCGGAAACTGTAGCAGGCTTGAACTTACCAGAATCGGAATCGCTATCGGAACCATTCCCATGCATGGCATGCCGCTGCCGGCCGGCTCGTAAATTGAACTCGATCTTGGCTCTGAAGTCGTAGTAGTGTAGGTTGTGAATATGTACATGTCATCTGGTTAATGCTAAAACTTTTGCGCAACGACTGACGGTGAGCAAGTGGATTTTTTGGGGCTTCGTAAAAATTGTGACCATGCCACTATGACTCTTGTTGTCTGTTAACGTTAGGTCATTCTGTTAGCTTCGTCACTGTCGTCTCGTTGCCGTCCATGTGAGTAGAATTTTGCCTAAAGTTTTAACGGGAGAAGTCAACTCATGGTCCACGGTTTCCGTCCCCAATCATCCATGCGCCCGACGTCTCTGGCGATGGCTCCGGCCGACGAGCGGGATGAAGGACAACATGGATGCTCCATTGCGAGCTTTTGAAGCGGACGACAATCGTCGACCAAAACGCGGACGGCGAGGCTCAAGGCATCCAAACACAGATGTTGGTGCTCGACGACGGCGGTTACAAAACACGACGGCTACAAAGCTGTCAAGGACTCGGCATGGACGGGGAAGGCGCCAGAGCATTGAATTTGACCAGGACGGAGCTCGGCGAGCCACGGGGAAGAAGGCCTTGATTGCGTCGATTCGTGGCCCAGCACACGATTCATTATGCGAGAAGTTAGAGGACGGCGAGGCAGAGCTTTTGGCAGCGACGGGCGCTGCAACGCGGCGTGGTCATGCTTCTCCGTCGTGACCACCGGCTCTCGTCTTGGGGGTGGTGGCTTCTCAAGAAGAAGGCCTCCACCTCACCTTTCTAGGTGTTGTCAGAGCCGCATCGTGCGTCCGAGCCGCCGCAGGCGGCGGGCGCCCCCCGCGAGTCTCCCTCCGCCGCCGCTGCCGCAGGTCCCTCACGCGGTGGCGGCGGGCGCCCTCGCCGCTGAAGGCTGGAGGGGGCGAGCTGCCGTGGAGGCGTTTTGGCGGGTCGGGGCGACGACGTGGCCTGCTCTAGAGGTCGCGGGCAGCGCATGGTGGCTCGGCGAAGGCGGTGTGGATGGCGTACGGAGGGGCCTCGCTGCGACGACGACCGTCTGCGGGTGCGCCGCGTGGGCTGGATCTGGAGCCATCTAGGCCAGGTCGGCCCTCGGCAGGGGCGCCGTGGTAGGCAGCGGTCAAGGCGTGGTGCTGGGATCTTGTCGGGCGGCGGCTCTGGCGCTGCTACGGTGGTTCCCGGTTTGGTTCTCTCCCTTTTTTCCTGCTTGATCCGTCCTCCGGGAATCGGCCGGCGGTGTGGGGATCGCTATGTCGGATCTAATAAAGGTGGTGGTCCTTTGATTTCTCTCGCACAAAGACAAAGATCTGCTTGATGTCTGCCCTCCTTGATCTGGTCTGGAGAGGCGGGTTTCGGAAGGCTCCACCGGCGAACTCCCATGGGCGTATCATGCCTGGAGATTGCTGGATCGAAAGGTATTCGGTCGCGCGCACCTTGTTTTTCTGGCCGTTTGGTTTCAGCGGGAGCGTTGCGAAGCTCTGTTTTTTTCCCACCAAGTGCCATGCTTTGAGCCATGGTGATGTCACATGCGGAGAATGTCAGGAAAGCGGAAATTTGAGGGTAGCGATGGTGATTTTTGTTCTTATGACGACGGAGATCTGGCTGCGTGATCTGGTACTCGTTGCAGCGATTGTTGGTGCGGGAAGACAACACGGGGGAGTTCCCAGTCTTATCTTGCAGGGTGAAAATCCAAGGTCTGGCCTTAGCTGGTTGTGTCTGACAATGACCTTGTTAAAGGCATTGTTTTGTGAGTAAGGATTTTCTTCAGGGTGAAAACCTATGACCTTTGGTCGGACAACGACGGCGCTTGGACACTATTTCCTTCTTAAAGGCGTTGTTATTGGAGTGGAGGACTACTGGTGTTGTTCTGATGGTGTCACTGTCGTTTCTTTGAGGATTAATTCTCTCTAGCGGGGCTTTTCTTTTTTGTAATTTCTCTTTTTTTTTGAGCTGTGTGCACTCGTAGAGCCGCTAGGGCACGCGTTTTTGCAGAGACGGGATGTAATTGGTGTCCTTGTGATATTAATATATATTTTTTTCCAAAAAAAATGCAAAAGTAAATTGGTCGTTAGTGGAAAGTTAATGATTTAATTAGTGTGCAAACCCGTTAAAACGGAAGAAAACGGAACAGAATTTCACGCCATCAACTTTCTTACCGCACCCTCCTCTAAAAAATACTTTCTTACCGCAGCAACTTTTCTTCATTCTCCATAGGCAGGAGCTTTAACATGTATCCTCTGTCTCATAACCGGTGAAAAGAAGGTTCCAGGCATGTCCCACAGGATAAATCTGCAGAACCCAATTATGCACATCCAAAACCTAAAATTGTGGTCATATCTATCATATACACATTATGAATTATAGGCCCATATTATTTATGATATATCTCTGCTCACTAGGGTTGAAATTTGAGTAACAATACAGTTAACATGAGGAGGAATTTTTCAGAATTCCAGTTACATGTCATTCGGCACTCCATTTCAGGACATATCGAACATGCAAAACCAAGGTAATTAACAACTGATACTTTTGAATAACTGCAGCGTTGCAGAATCGAGGTGATTAAATTATGCCTTATGTGCAGGCCCTAAAGAGCTTAAGAGGCAGAAGAATAGAGAGTACTTATGCAATGAACAATGATGAGAATCCAAAGCGCACACGCAAAGAATGAGAACTAGAAAAAGATTCAACGACCCTGTTAATGACAAAAACATGATATGTGTATTTGGGTTTAGCGCAGAAAACAATAAAAATTTCTACGCAGACAATCCTAATGCCAGGATATATCTATTAGTAATATCGTAACGAGAGGAGATACGGTATTTATATATTTCAAGACCGAACATGGTTAACGTTCCACTGAAAACGTGGGTGATGCAGTCCTACCGACATCGACCTTAAGGTTGTTCCAAAGTTCAACGGCTCCAGTGGCTCCGACAACTCCTAGTGCCACAAGTACATCACCGCACTATTAGGGAAAAAGGCTACAGGAGACATGCGCATCCCAAAAACATACACCTCGACTAAATATACAAGGCGCATGTCTAAACTATGCGCCTTCTATATATTAATACTAGAGGCGCATCCTTAAGGGATGTGTCTCCTATATGGCATATACGGACCAGATCTGGCTGCCCCCCTTACTCGAGGCGCACTCGTTACATATGCGTCATATGTAACGAGTGCGTCTCGAGTAAGGTGGTGGGCCCAGTGTTGGTAGGTGCCCCAATATAGGAGGTGTGCCAGCTGATATGTGTCTCGAGTATTTTGCAATATTGGAGGCGCATCTCAGTTACATGCGCCTTGAGTAAGTGAGGTGGGCCGGGGGTGGCATCACTACTAGGAAAAAGTTCATCAGTGGCGCACCATTTTTCAACTTCTGTGGCGCATATGGGATGCGCCACTAAAGTGTAGTTCTGTGGCGCATTTGAAATGCGCCACAGAAGTATCAAAAACTTCTGTGGCGCATATTGTCAATATGTGCCATAGAATTTTTTTTCAAGTTTTAAAAAAAATCCGGAGGTGGGGATCGCCAGAGGTGGGGGTCACCGAAAGAGGAAAAGGAGGCTGATTATGGTCGGAGGAGGAGGAGGAGGTCGCTGGTGAAGGAGAGGAGGAGGCCGCCGATGAAGGAGGGGCTCGCCGGAGGAGGAGGTGGAGGTCACCGGTGGATAAGAGGAGGAGACCGCCGGAGGAGGAGGTTCCATCAACCCCGACAACGAGGAGGAGGAGGAAACAACGACGGTGCCATCAACCACACCGACGACGAACTTGACATCAACGACGATGACGACATCATCATCAAGGAGGAGGTGGTGGATGCTGTCGCAGCCGCCCTCACACACCTGTCCCCGGAGTACCAGGAGCTCATGGCGTGGGACTACGACACGAACGCCTTCACCGAGCAGGCCATTGCGGCCAGCGCCCAGGACGAGGATGTCTTGTGGGGCGGCTTCCTAGAGGCCCTCCGGCTCACCATCCTGGTGGCGTAGACAAACGTGGAGCTCCACCGCCACTGCTGGGGTAGGCACCACCGATCGCGCTGGAGGAGGGGATAGAGCTGGCGCACCTCCACCTCCGCATGGCGCCGCCTACAGTGTGGCATGTGCAGGTGATCGACCCGCCCGTGCCTGCGCCTGCTCCGGTCCTGCCACCGGCCTACCTCTGGACACCGCCGGAGTATATCGACCTCAACCCATAGATGGAAACGACGGAACCGGTGGCGAAGATCAGTAGTTAGGGCTAGTTTAAATTTTTGTCTTTTACTATATTTTAAATGTAAATTACATATAAATATGTATACATTTTGTCAGTTTTAGTTGTCTCTATTTATAATTTTTTTAGAAAATCGTACATGTTAGTCAACCGCGGACGGATGAGTCGCGCGCTGACCCGATTGGCCGGCCAAGCCGCAACAGTACCAGAATCCTCGTGGTCCGAGACGTCGGGGTCAGTTCCACCTCGCGCGGAGCCACCTCCAAGCTGTACGCGATAACCGGCATCCGAGAAAGCTGAACTGATGACCGACCCGAAGAGGTTGTTGAAGCCGTCAGACTAGGGCAAAATCCCAAAAATTCCAAATTCCCCACATGCACACCTCGGCTACCGCCTCCGGCCGGCGTCCCAACATCTCCACGGGACGGGATGGCAGAGACGTCGTGGGAAGGGATTCTGGCGCCGCCAGTCACCCTCCCCGACGACCTTTTGCTGGAGATCTTGGCGCGGGTGCCCTACAGGTCCCTGTGCCGCTTCCGAGTAATGCTACGGCTACGGACGGTTTTGTACGGAATCAAAATTACGGACTGACGTGTAGATCAACCGAGGACTTCAGGTCCTAGAATCACGGGAGGTAGGATGATTTTCACCAACTGAATTCATCCAGGTTTTTATCCGTATGTCTAGCATTTTTGGCCGCTTCCGGTGCGTGTCGCCGTCGTGGCGCGCCCTCTGCTCCGAGCCGGGCATCCTCAGGCGCTCTCCGCAGGCCCTCTCTGGCTTCTTCTGCCACGCCCTCGACGACCTCTGCTACGTTCGCTTACTCAACTTCCCGGGCGGATCAGGCGGACGGCGGCCCCTCGTGGATCCGTCCCTACCTTTCCTGCGCGGCGCCGGCTATGCCCACGGCTTCGTACTCGTGGACTGCTGCGGCGGCCTTCTCCTCTGCGAGTTCTTCACGTCGCCTACTCCGTCGTCACAGCTGGACACCGATTACGTCGCGTGCAATCCGGCGACGGAGGACTGGACCGTCTTGCCTCACAACGAGGAGCTCCACCCGTGGAACATCATACGTCTCGGCTTTGACCGAGCCGCCCCCTCCCGGTTCGCGGTGTTTGTGTTGCTACGGGATCTTGATAATGACGGTGAGCTCACCGGAGTGGAGATCTACTCGTCGGAAACCGGACTGTGGACTTCGAGGCGGACTGAGTGGAGCCAAGGAACTGCTGTGGAATTTCACGAAGATTCGGCTTCTGTGTTTCTGGATGGCAGCATGCATTTGACGACCGTGGCAAGTCGTTGCGTGATTTCCAGAATCCAGAGGCCGTATTTCGGTCCTGGATACATCGTCGGGCAGTCTCAGGGACGCTTGCACGCCGTCGAAATTGTTCAACGTTACGATGATTGCTGCCTACTCATGGTATGGGTTCTCGAGGATCATGCTAGTGGAGACTGGACCATTAAGCATGCTGCAAACATCTTGGAACTGTTAGGAAGGCTTATCTGCAAAGAAGACGAATTCTACACATTGATCGCTATACATCCAGAGTGTAATTTGATCTTCTTCATAGATGGGGTGGAAGAGAGGCTTATGTCGTACGATATCGATAGCCAGAAAGTCCATGTTGTCTACAACAAAGGGGAATACTTGTTAGATAGATCTCAAACGTGACTGGGCCCAACGGCCCGTCACGCCCCTATCCGCGCCCTGATCGGGGGCGCCCAACCCTATCTGGTTGGTGGGCCCCTGTCGTCAGCGCTATATAAAGGAGGTGGGGGGCCGGCAGCACGCCTCACGAGGTTAGTCGTGTCCTAGCCGCCCCACCTACAAGCCCTACCCGATCTAGGCTAGCGTTGCGTCGACGAGAAGCTCCACCGCCGCCACGCTCACCTCTCGCTCGCCCATACCCTTTCCCCATGGCCACCGACACTGGAGCTAGCTCCGGTATCCCCTCCGGTTCGTGCTCGTCGAACACAGGCGCAGGTGGTTTTCTCCTCTCTCTCTTTCTCTCTCTCTCTCAGATGCAATAGCTCGTGCAATACAGTTACTACCGTGAGTGCCTAGACTAGCAGATCCAAAGCTAAAATTAACATTGGTATCAGAGCTGCCGTTCTAGCCTAGATCTAGTTTCCTTCGGTAGAAAAGCAAAAGAAGAACAGAGATCCTAGATCTAACAGTGCGCCTTGCCCTATGGCCGCGCCGTCCCCCTCGATCCCTATGCGCATCGGCAAGCCGAGGCATAGGGAAGAAGGACAACCCCTCTGGGGCAAAGATAAAGAAAAGAAACCCCAGATCCCGAACAAAGATGAATCCCTATCCCTAGATCCATCCCCAGATCCCACCCCGAATCAAAAACAGAGAGCAAAAACCCCAAAGAAAAACCCCAAATTACCACAGATCCCGCAGAAAAAACCCTAACCCTTGATGCAAAAGAGGCCACCGGCCACCGCCGGCAAGGTTTTCGCCCCACCTCGACCACTTGACGGCGGCGCACCCACCCTCGGGTGGATGCGCGCATCGGCAAGGAGTCAAAGGGGGCACCGCCGTCTTCCCTCTTCTCTCTGCTACTCGCGGGGTGGGGGAGGTGGACGGGAAGGAGAAGGCTAGCAGAGGGTAAGGGGGGAAGGGAGGCCCGTCGCCGGCCTCACGCTGGGGGCGGCGCCGCCGCTTGCAGAGCAAGGGTGCTCCAGCGCCTCTGCCAGCAAGCGACCGTGGACGAGGCAGTGAGCGGGGGGTGGGGGGCTCGTGGAGGCAGAAGGGGGGCGTGGGGAGGGAGGGGCTCACCGCCGGCAACGCTGCCGGACGGCGCAGCCACCTCTCCAACCTCCACGGCGCCGCCGCCAGAGAGGAGCCAGGGGGACGCGGGGTGGACGCGGGGTGGACGCGGGGGAAAGGGGGTTAGGGTTTCAGGGGGTGCGGCGCGGGCGTCCTTTATACCTCCGAGGGGCGCGCGCGGCCGTGCGATCTAGGGTAGAGGCAATCAACGGCCGAGATCGGCCGGCTGCGTGCGGTGGGGGCGGTAGCGGGCCAGGCAGGCCAAGCGGGCCAAGCGGGCCGCTGGCGAGCGAGCCCGCGAGGGCGTCTCTGCTGCGCGTGGGCGGCACCTAAGCTAGTGGTCGCGCGGGCAGGGGCAGAGCGCAGGCGGGCCCATCGGCGGGCTGCTGGCCGCTCTGGCGAGCGCCCTGTGCGGCAGATACCGCCAGGCCGCTAGGCCACGCTGGCCCAGTAGGGCTTTCAGAGTAGTTTTCTGCTTTTATTTTATTTTTACAGGGGCTATATTAGCTGTTTTAATTGTTTTTTTGCATAGTTTTTTAAGCAAATGTTGCAAAGTTTCTCTATTCATTTTATTTCTGTGAATATCTTGATTAGAGAACATGAAAGTGACAAAGTTTTTTCCATAAAGTTCAAAGTTTATGAATGTTGTGATAATGTTTCCGCTGCAAATAGTTGATTCAAATTGCATAAATATTTTATGAATGCAATAAAAGTGTGTTAATTTTTTGTTTTGAAAGATGTGACAAAGTAATTAAAGATGATTGTGTCCCATGTTGTTAATTGACCAACATTATTAATAAGCATGATCATGATATTTTTTCATTGAGTATTAAAGGTGCATTTAATTTTATTTTTACCCAACGGTGATGTAATTTTAAATGGCACAAACAATTGCATGCTTAATTTATACCAACGTTGGATTAATGTATACAGTTGTTTTTGGTTATCTCACATCTTTTGTGGTTTTCAGGAGGTCTCAACCTCATGAGCTGCTTGAAGGACATCCCACTGCTAAGGGGGGATAACTACTCCGAATGGAGGAAAAAGGTTGATCTGGCGTTTGTGTGCGCCGAGGTGGACTGGGTGGTTGACACCAAACAACCAGTCAAGCCTGCTGACCCTGTGAGGGGTGATGCTGACAAAAGTGCTGCATTTGAAAAGCGAAAGAGGGACCATGCTCCTTTGGAGCTGGCCTACTCTATAGACAATCAAAAGTGGGTGAACACCAATAAGAAATGTTTGGCTTTTGTAAAGAACACAATTGAGAACACTATAGTGGTCTCAATTGGAGAGTGTGCCTCTGTGGGCAAATACCTTGCAAAGATAAAGATCCAGTTTACTGGCTCTTCAAAGATGTATGCAACCCAGCTGCTAAAACAGCTGATGACAGAAAAGTACACGAGAGGGCCACATGGCATTAGAGAACACATCTTGAGGATGTCCAACATGGCGGCCAAGCTGAAGCCCATGGATGAGGACCTCGAGCTCAAGCCTGCACTTCTGGTGCACCTTGTCATGGCCTCTCTTCCCCAGCCATTCGAGAACTTCGTAATCAACTTTAACATGTCCCCTGAAAAGTGGGACATTGAAAATACCATAGGGATGTGTTCCCAAGAGGAAGAAAGACCGAAGTCTCTTCACGGTGGTTCCTTGAACTACGTGAAGGACAATAGGAAGAGGAACTTCACCAACATTAACCATGGTGGGTCACCTTCCAAGCCACATGGCAAGGGTCCACAACAGCACCAGCATCAGTACCAACAGTCCACCCCTGGGGAAAAAGACCAGTGCCACCATTGCAAAAAGGTTGGCCATTACAAGAAGGATTGTCAGTATGGCTGAAGTCCATAATGGCCAAAAACGGTAAAGATATAGTCTCTTTTGTTAATGAATCTCTGTATGAAAAGTTTTCTAGATCTACTTGGTGGATTGACTCTGGTGCAACTGTTCATGTTGCCAACTCTTTACAGGGGTTCCATTCGACAAGGATTTTGCCAAAAAGAGAAAGACTCATTGAAGTGTCGAATGAGATTGAAGCAGAAGTGAAGGCTGTTGGCGACATTCCTCTGGAGCTGGCTGATGGCTCTTCTCTTTTGCTTAAGGATGTTCTTTTTGTTCCTTCCATTCATAGAAATTTAATAAGTGTGTCGTGCTTGGACAAAGATTCGTATGAGTGCTATTTTGGACATGGCAAATGTGCCATTTGGTTAAAAGATACTTGTGTGGGTGTTGCTACCCTACATGACAAGCTATATTTATTATCTTTGCATGAGAAAGTATTTTCTGTGTGTGATGTGAATGAACAAGTTCCCTTGTCGAACAAAGATTAAAAGAAAAGAAAGCGAACTCTTGACTCATCGAAGTTATGGTACTGCAGATTAGGCCATATTTCGAGGGGAAGAATAGAAAGCCTCGTTAAAAATGACAGTCTTCCTCCGTTAGAGTTCTCAGACATAGAACAATGCATATATTGCATTAAAGGAAAGTATGTAAAACAAATTAAAAAGGGTGCAAACCGAAGTATAGCTACACTAGAAATAACCCACACGGATATTTGTGGACCGTTTCCGGTGAAAAGTGTGGATGGCTATGATTCATTCATAACATTCATGGATGATCACTCCCGATATGGTTATATTTATCCAATTAAAGAAAGATCTGAAGCATTGGATAAATTTAAAATTTTCAAAGCTGAAGTAGAAAATCAGCATGATAAAAGAATTAAGATAGTTCGGTCCGATCGTGGGGGGGGGGGAGTACTACGGTCGGCATACTCCATATGGTCAAGTACCAGGACCCTCTGCAAGGTTCCTGCAGGAAAATGGAATAGTCGCCCAGTATTCTATGCCGGGCGAACCTCAGCAAAACGGAGTAGCTGAAAGGCGTAACCGTACCCTTATGGATATGGTGTGCAGCATGATGAGCTATTCCACCCTTCCATTGGGATGGTGGATGGAGGCGCTTAAAACCGCCATTCACATTCTCAGCAGAGTACCAAGTAAGTCGGTGCCCAAAACACCGTATGAATTGTGGACAGGCAGAGTCCCCTCTCTACACCATTTGAGGGTCTGGGGGAGTCCAGCTGAGGCAAAAGTTTTCAATCCAAACATTGCAAAGTTAGACCAAAAAACAGTAGCTTGCCACTTCATTGGCTATCCAGATAAGTCAAAAGGCTATCGTTTATACTGTCCTGACAGATAGACAAAGTTTGTAGAAACGAGACATGCAGTCTTCTTGGAGGACGAATTGATGAGGGGGAACACGGTAGCTCGGGAAATTGATCTTGAGGAGAAGAGGGTGCATGCACTTAATCCGATGACTTAGGAGCCATTTTTCTCGCTACCTGTTGTGCCACCATCTACAACCCCTCAGGTTGTGGTGCCGACACCTGTTGTGACTCCACACGTGACAACAATGGGCGAAAGTTCGGAACCTGTCCATTAGGAGCCACCTGAACCCACTGTTGAGCACGAAAGGGAACCAGAACAACTTCATACTGTAAATGTGCCTGAACCCGAGGCAAGAAATGAGCAAGAGTCTGATGAACTCAGAAGGTCTAAACGAGAACGAAGACTAGCCATTTCCAATGAAATTTACAAAGTCTACAACGTAGTTCATATGGAGGGTGATCCTACCTCATATGAAGAAGCCATGAGTAGCCCTCACTCAGCCAAGTGGGTGGAGGCAATGGAAGATGAAATGAAATCAATGAGTTCCAACAATGTTTGGGACTTAGAGGAAATTCCTAAAGGAGCCAAAACAGTAGGATGCAAATGGGTCTACAAAACAAAGTATGACTCCAATGAAAATGTAGAAAAATACAAAGCTAGACTTGTGGCAAAAGGCTTTACGCAAAAAGAAGGCGTAGATTACAATGAGACTTTTTCTCCGGTCTCATGTAAGGACTCCTTCAGAATCATAATGGCACTAGTTGCACATTTTGATTTAGAGTTACATCAAATGGATGTTAAGACGGCATTTCTAAATGGAGATTTAGAAGAAAATGCTTACATGAAACAACCCAAGGGTTTTTTCATGGAGGGGAAGGAACATATGGGATGCCGTCTAAAAAAATCCATTTATGGGTTAAAGCAAGCCTCTAGGCAGTGGTATTTAAAGTTTATACAATTAAAAGTTTTGGATTCAAGGAAAATGTTGAGGACAACTGCATTTATGCAAAGTTCAAAAGTGGGAAATATATTTTCCTAATTCTGTATGTGGATGACATCCTGCTTGCCAGCAGTGATGTTAGTCTACTACTAGAGACAAAGAAGTTCTTGTCATCAAATTTTGACATGAAAGACCTTGGTGAAGCTTCTTATGTTTTGGGCATAGAAATTCACCGAGATAGAAAGAATGGAGTGTTAGGACTGTCGCAGAAAGCGTATTGTGAAAAGATTCTAAAGAAATATAATATGCATGCGAGTAATGCAACACCTGCTCCCATAGTCAAGGGCGACAGTTTTGAGAAATCCCAATGTCCAAAGAATCAATATGAGATCGTTCAAATGAAGTCAGTACCATATGCTTCGGCTGTTGGAAGCTTACAGTATGCACAAGTGTGCACTCGCCCTGACTTAGCTTTTATCACCGGGGTACTCGGTAGATATCAAGAGAATCCAGACATAGAGCACTGGAAGATGGTAAAGAAAGCTTTGCGTTATGTGCAAGGCACAAAAGGCCTCATGCTAACATATAAAAGATCTGATTCCCTAGAGATAAAAGGGTATTTAGGTGCGGATTTTGCGGAAGATAAAGACGACAGAAAGTCCACGACAGGGTATGTCTTTACTCTCGCAGGAGGTGCTATTTCGTGGAGAAGCGTCAAACAGTCGATAGTTGCATCATCTACGATGTATGTAGAATTTATAGTATGTTATGAGGCCATGGGACAGGTGTTATGGTTAAAGAAATTTTTACCCGACTTGAAAGTGGTTGACTGCATTAGCAGGCCACTAAAGATGTACTGTGACAACGAGCCCGCAGTATTCTATGCTCACAACAACAAGTCGAGTAATGCTACAAAGTCTATAGATATAAAGTATTATGTTGTGAAGGACAAAGTCCAGAATCAAACTATAAGACTCGAGCATATAAGGACAAAGAATATGCTTGCGGATCCGCTAACGAAAGGCTTACCACCCAATGTGTTCAAGGAACACATAGCCGGCATGGGTTTAATGGAAAGTTTCAAAACATGAAGGTATATAGTGGATGTCTGATTCTATCGGCAATTGAGCTGAGACGATGAAACATGCTCTATGTATCGTTCTGTGATGAAATAAGTAAAGTACAAAGTTAAAAGTAAAGTCGAGATCTAGGGGGAGAATGTTAGATAGATCTCAAACGTGACTGGGCCCAACGGCCCGTCACGCCCCTATCCGCGTCCTGATCGGGGGCGCCCAACCCTATCTGGTTGGTGGGCCCCTATCACCAGCGCTATATAAAGGAGGTTGGGGGGGCCGGCAGCACGCCTCACGAGGTTAGCCGTGCCCTAGCTGCCCCACCTACAAGCCCTATCCGATCTAGGCTAGCGCTGCGCCGACGGGAAGCTCCACCGCCGCCACGCTCACCTCTCGCTCGCCCCATACCCTTTCCCCATGGCCACCGACACTGGAGCTAGCTCCGGTATCCCCTCCGGTTCGTGCTCGTCGAACACAGGCGCAGGTGGTTTTCTCCTCTCTCTCTCTCTCTCTCTCTCTCTCTCTTTCTCTCAGATGCAATAGCTCGTGCAATACAGTTACTACCGTGAGTGCCTAGACTAGCAGATCCAAAGCTAAAATTAACAATATTATCTTCCGCCATATCATCCTTACACTCCCTGTTTTGCCGAATGGTTACATACCAGATAGTCATTGGGAGGCATGGGTGGGACCGGTGTGTTCATAGAAAGAGATGTTCAATATGGGCTAGATCTCTAGTTCTGGTGTAGTTGCTGGGAAATGTTCTGCACCTACTTTGATTTGTTATTCCTGCTTGTTGATGATCTGGTATATGCCCTGCTTGTGACTTTGAATAATGTACGGAGAATTCGAAGCCTTATGTTCTGCTATCAGTTATGTGAACGTATTAATATACTACTCGTATTTGCTTTCATGTATTGGGCTATGGTTACTGCTTGCTTCTTATGTGGAAGCACACTATCTATCCATTTCTGGCATCACAGGGCTCAAATAAATGACTCAAGTCCCTGAAGAACAGAAGAATTCTTTTATCTCTGCTCATAGTAACGGAGTTGCTGCACATGAAGATGTCTGCATTGTGTCAGGTTCAGCCTCCCTGCATATTATATCATATACTACAGAACCTGCTATTATGATATAACCTATAGCATGTGATATGATAATATGTGCAGATTACTTGTATTAAATCAGTAGTGTACTTTACATCATTAACTTAATAAAGCAAAGATGCACCACTGCCATAACAAGAAGCATTGTTAATGAAGTATTTGTTCCGGGCAAATTCAACCACCCTCATGCACATGGATTCCAAGCAAATTAACGGACATCACCCTGATTCTTTATAATTGGTCCATGATCTATCATCTATGCAGTTCTCTTATGCTGTAGACTGTGACAGTAGCTACTACAATGGATGAAGTGTTTTTGTTAAAAATATCATAGAACTGCTTATTAACCAAGCACTATATGCATGTTAATTGACTATTTCAAAGTGGATATTCCATCAACAATATGTCAGCAGTAACCACATCAATCTTGGATACACATAAACCCACGTGCTTTAGAAAATATACTAGGTGTCTGCTGGAGCCTGACCGTGTCTAGAAAACAATAATGTGTGCATAAGAAACCTCAAAGTGAACACGTCTGCATCTAGAATATCTGACGGATCACCAAACAATGGACTGAGCAGCAGATTCTGAAGTGGTTAATAACAAAGCAAGATAAATACATGACGAATCTATGGGACTGCAGAACATAGGGAATCTTGAAACCAAAGCGCTGGCCTCAAATGAGTATGATATTAAGGAATCTGGTCTGTGGACGAGGCCTCAGATATATTAGTTCACTAAGAAGTAAGAAGGTACGCAGTGGCGTTGGTTAAACAAGCCGTGTTTGTATTGTCTCATCTCGCTATCCTGTGTCTCTACATCAGCAAGTTGTCTTACCCTCCCCCCAAAAATAACAAGTTGACCAGGCCTACACAAAAAGTGAATAATGTGGTCACCATAACTTGTTCCATCAACGGAACCCGCTAGGAATGCAAAACCAAGCGGCTTGAGGCAGACTACCTTAATGGGAGAATGAGACTGACATAGACTGGACCTGCAAAAGGATAAATAGGGTGGACCTAAAGTGCAGGCTAGGATGCAAAGAGGGTATCAAACTCAATCATGCACAACAAGTAGCAACCTCTAAGAGGATAAAAGCCCAGGACTTTGTCTCTCGCATACTAGTCAGGCCGATGGTTACATCCATCAGAAAGACTTATGGCTGCAGTGTACGTTCTCTTTGTTTTTTCCCCTATAAGTACATGGGAATAGCACACAAGCGTCTTCACACTACCCACAAGACTGCAAAAAAGCTCACCAAATACACCATGATCTCTCCTAAGAGGTTAGTTCAGCAGGCCAAGAAGTGGCAGCAGCTGGCGGCACTCCGGAAGCGGTGGCTGACGACGACAACGGGGGCAACCAAAGAAGCAAACCCAGCCATCGCGGACAAGGGCCACTGCATCGTCTACACCGCTGGTGGAGAGCGGTTTGTGGTTCCGTTGGCGTACCTCGGCACGACGGTGTTCGGGGAGCTCCTGAGGATGTCGGAGGACGAGTTCGGGTTCGCGAGTGAAGAAGACCGGATCACCGTGCCTTGCGATGCAGCGGTGATGGTGTACGTCATGTGCTTGCTTAGGAGAAAGCCCTCGGAAGAGGTGGAGAGGGCGGTCCTTAGCTCTCTAGTAATTCCATGCAGCAACCAGAGTGGCATCGCCATGGTTTACAAGGGCCTTGGTCAGTCACTGGCTATATTTTAGCTAGTGAGAACTGAGAAGCGATGTCTCCTTGCTGTATGTTCACTCTCTTTTTGTTAGATCTCTTTATGTGGTGTAATTTGTAAATAGATGTATGTTCATACCTAGTAAACCGGTAAAGAAGAGCAATTTTGCGGTTGAATCTGTCAAGTTCATGCACTTATACCTGGATCTCAAACTCGGTGAAATGGGCTCAGCCCAAGTTTTGCCGGCTCGGGGCGAGCTGGGCTTGGCCCGCTGCTGTTGTTGGACCGAGCTGAGCTCACGGTGCTGGACCGCAGCCATGTCGGGCTGGCTCACGCTCGGCTGGACCGGCTCGTCAGCGCGCCAATTTTTTTTCCAGAATTAGTTAGAGAGCCAGCCTTACTAATCCGGCTACTTTGGAGATGCTTGTATGCCGTGACGTTGGCTTTAGCAGAAGATCTTAACCTTGCTAATATATATGTCACCTCCGAATTGTAAGCAGGTGGTTGGTGAAATAGCAGAAGGATCCTTGGGGAAGAACGGAGCGATACTACAGGAGATTAAATTCGGTTCAGCACATCTCAACAAATGTTCCTTCGTGTTTGAAGGTGGGGCTTCAAACTTTGAAACTCACAACTTGACCAAACATGTTTTATTTAGTTTAGCAGGTCAATATATCTGGCTTACTATTCCTTACGATGTAACAGTTTCTGTAAACATTATCAATGATCAATAAAGCATAGCAGCCCTTCTAAAAAAAGTTAGAGAGCCAAATTCAGACCAAGTTGGCTGGAAATTGAAGATGCACCACGTACTGGAGACGGCCCATTCAGCTGATTGAGAGCTTCTTCTTCAAAAACAGATAGAGCTCCGCCTGCACGACTGCCACTGCCTCCACCGCACCGTCGCGCACAACCGCCGATGCATCCGCCCCGCCAATTGGACACAGCGCTGCCCTGAACAGCCATCGCTGCCTCCGTCGCGCCGCCCGCACGGCCACCACTGCCTCCGACGCTCGTATTGCCACCGTCATCGCTGCCCCGTACTCCTGCTACCTTGCGACGCTGCCTAGGAAGATGGCCCACCAGACGGTGTCTATTGTCGCCAGGCTCGCGAGCCAAACCGAGCTGGACCGAATTTGGGGGTAAGCTTGGGCCGAGTTCCACTTGGAGGCTCACCGGCGGCTTCGAGCTGGCTTGGGCTCAGCCAGAAAACCTCAAGCTTTTCTCTGGCTTGGCCCGAGCCGGACCGAGTTAGCCCACGTCCAGGTATACATGCATTAACCAACTACTACAAAGGCGATCTGATGTAAAGTACTAGGCAGTCGTTCAATATTCACTATGAGGATCCGACTCGGTGACTAGGGATGTGGCACACTCCCACCGTGCGTACCCACTTAATACCCATCCACTTATATATTTTAACATCCTTTTTTTAAGTGTGACGAGGAAGGCAAGTAAACATGTGGAAACCAGAGATATTAAGCCAATACGTGAACAAAGGCCGGGTGTCCTTTTAAATAATAAAGCCACACTTTATATCGAATGAAAGCTAAAATATTCCCTACTTAAATATGGAGTTGCTAGATTGAAATCATGGATAGAAACAGGTGATATTTTAGTAGGCAAATAAGAAAACGAGGCAGCCTGCCTTGAACAACAGGCTTTCATATCTGCATACTAAGTGCAGTTCAGTGTATTGCTCATCTCACGTCCATACTTAAAGAATGTCGATACTTAAACAATGTCCCTTCAAAAAACAAAATACTTGAACAATGAAACAAGTAGTTCAAGGAAACAAAAGTGCACCCCCTATTTGCTGTAGGTAAACCAGGATGGATAGATAGCGCATCAGCAGATCCCATTGACAACCTTATGGCCGAAGCCGCTTCTGATCTCTTAGGCTACGGGTAGACGAAGCTTGCTCCCCTAGGCTTCTTTTCTGCAGTAAGACGTCATCAGGTTTCAGAAATATCATTATCAAAAAGACACAATCATCGCCTTGTACCAAAAGTAATGGAAGCCTGAAAGTTATGTGACTAAACACCTGCCTTTGAAGCGATCGTAGCCTCACTTGCAGCAGGGGTTGGTGTTGAAAGTGCTTGGTCCAGGCCTCCAAGCTGAACCAGAACGATTCAGAGATGTCATTCCATGCTATAGGTTTTAAGGCGAAACCAAAGTTGGCTAGCTAACATGAACAGAATCTAGTCCGTTTACCTTCTTCTCAAATTTAACCAATGTGCCAATAAGCAACTTCATCGCATCTTCTAAAGCATATTTCTCCGCACCTCCTTCAGCAGAAGATGCATTATCGCATATATTACCATTGGCCTTTTTCAGGTCCAGCATACGTGGCTTGCATAAAGAAATAGCCTTTGAACAGTATGGAATCGCATCGCCAGCCTTGAATGCCAGTTTAAAGATGGAACATATCCTGTAGTTTCTATGACTGAATCAAGGAAATTAACAAAAAAAATGCAAGATACCAACACACTATCTAACTGATTATTTCTATTATAACCAGAGTTCATCGGTCATCAGTCATCGCCATACCCACACTTAATATAGGTACATTTACATGAATGAAGGCATCGTTCCAAGATATATGAGTCAATTCAAATTAACTAAATCACACATTTAGACACCTAAAATTTGAGTTTAACTTGATACGTGGCAAGGAACTGACAATGTTATTACCTAAAATTTCTCTACTAAATTACTAATATGTGGTGGGCAACTGATACTGTTATTACCACAAGAAGGATACAATTTGATAATCTGGTGATGGTCTGGCTCAACCAAATTATCCAAGATGGCTAAAGCTTTGAAACAGTAATCGAGTGAGTCGTCCACGTCTTCTGCAATTCAGAAAAGTGGCCATGAGTCATTCACAATTTAAATGCAGGACAGTAACTAAGAGACTAAGATACTACCTCTTTCCATGGAGACTGCACTAAGAGCAGAAAAGATTTTAACCTTCTCCACGTTCTGGTCTGGGCTCTTCTCAACTATTACCCTTGCATTATCCAACATTTTCAAAGCTAGGTTCAAATCAGAATAAACATCCTTGAGAATGTTAGAACCCATCTCTTTCTGAGATTTGCTTAGCAAGGCAAGCCCATATTTGTAACACGTGTTAGCACACGCTGGAGAAAGTTCTCCATAGAATGCAGCCCTGGGTGCAAAATTGGTGTGAAATTGTCAGCTTAACAATTAATCTGACACAGAATAGCACAATCATCGAACCTAACTGCACAACTAGACCATCAACAGTGTGCTAAGTATATATATGTCCACTATTAATTTGGTTGCTTCTTGTAAACAAGTGCCTAGTAGTGCTTGTATAAGTTAGGAGGTACAAGTTTGAAATAGTAGCATCTAATTAAACAGAACTCCTGCTGGTGATGCATGGGTGGAAGAGAGAAGGCATATAGTATAACCTGATCTCATGGGCACGGCCAAGGCAGCGTACGGCGTCGACGAAGTTCTCTGCCGCCATGGCGTCAGAGCCCTTTTGGAAAAGCCCCTCGGCACGCTCTAGGCTAGTACGTGGAGTGTAGAAGCTCTTGTAGGGAAAGGCAATATCGTCGATGTTCATCCGGATGTAAACCAGTTTGCTGACGACATTATTGCCAGAGTTGTTGAGGTCGGCCATTATCCACCGACACTCGGTGTCCAGCAGAATAGCCCGGGCTGTTCCCTCCACGAAGCAGATCACGCGGTTTAGGAGGGCGGGACGTGGGACTAGGTCATGTAGCTCAATAACCCTGGGCCCAGCCCATGCCACGGCTCCACTACCGGCGGCATCATCGTCAGACGCCATTGTCCACAGATACATGCGGTGATCGCTAGAGAACTCGCGGACAAACTCCAGCTGGTCGCCGGCGGCGGTGGCGAGGAGGAAATAGTTCGTCTCGCCGTGGTATTTTTGGGGCGCGGCGAAACAGGATAGCTTCTGCTCGGCCAAGTTGTACTCCATGACTCCGGCACCCCTTTGGCAGGGGAAGTATAGCGTGTCCCTTCCCAGGAGGGCGCTGCAGTGTTGGATGTCCATGGCGTACGGGTGCTTCCCGCAGGCGAAGCGGCTCCAGGTGCCGGACTCAGACGCGTAGACGCAGGCGTACTTGAGATCGCTCCTGGCGCTGGTGCTGCCTACGAAGGCCACCAGGAAGGGGTTGCCGTGGCAGTCCAGGTGGTCGCAGCCGTCGGTGGCGCAGAGCACGGCGGCGTTCCAGCAGTGGAAGAGACTGTCGTCCGTGCCAGTGGCGCGAGGGAACGGGACTCTCCATCGGATGCCCGTGATGTGGTCCGAGACAACGAGGGACGTGTCCTTGACATTCCGGGGGAATTCGGAGAAGGCGGAGAGGACGAATCCATGGCGCGAATCCACCACGTAGCAGTCGTACTGCAGCGGGTTTCGAGGGGAGAAGGCGGTGGTGGCGGCTAATCTGGCGTCGTAGCCGGAGCCGGTGAAGTTGTTGTGGAGCACTCCCAGCATCGGCGGTCGTCTCCGATGGTGGAACTTGGCGTAGCGGCGGCGGAAGCCGGGGTCGTCGAAGACGCGGTGCCAGCCCTTGCACACCACGGAGGCACGGGCGAGGCAGTCCGGCTCGTCCGGCGGGGAGCGGATGACGATGTTTTCTATGATGAGCTCGACGAGGAGCGCGGGGTGGCAGTCCGGCTGAGTGGTCATGTTTGCGCTGCGCCGGCGCCCAATTGGTGGGGCTAACTAGGGTAGGGTTGCGGCGAGTCAGGAGAGATGATGATGCTCTGCCGGTGCCGGTGGTCAGAGGTAGCGAGCGGTGGGTGCTGGAGTATTTACAGGCACAGCAACCAGGATCACGGGGAGAGAATTAATCGCGCGCGTCCCTAAAATCACGGGGAAATTTCCATTTCATTCGGTAAAACTTGCCTGTATCAAATATTCAGCATTTTTTGGCATTATTAGGATTGATACGCACGACGTGGCAGGCCAACTAACGTAGAGAGAACTGTGACGCACAATGCGCGTGTACACGTACGCGTGCCGCGCCCTCCCAGAGCTTCATCGCCATCACGGGACGACGACGCATCCGGCACTATGCTGCTGCTCCGTGGACGCATCGAGCATTCCATCTGACTATGACTCATATTCTATCATTCGGTGTCCAAACTTGTCTGCAGGACAGGGGGTCGGCCCAGACAATCCATTCGACCATCACGGCGCGGACCGGTTCACGACGATCCATTTTCAGCCGTCGGCCTAGACAGCACGCTGGTCCTTGCGTATCGTCTCCTTGTCCTCCCCTAGCTCGCGAGTCGGTGTGTGAAAACCCCCATCCTCAAAATTGACTTCAACCCCTCCCACTTTCCATCAAAATCGGAAGTGGCACGCGACAAAGCCTCCTACCCTGCGATTGAGGATGCCCTTGCCGTCGCCATTGCCGACCCAGCCCAGTCGTAACCACCAAACGTCCGACCAAGGCGAAAAGGGTGCCCAAGCCCAAGGGTGCGCCGACTGTCAAGAAGGAACGGACAACCGAGGGGCGGACGGAGCAGAGTAGGAAGCGCGCCGCCCACCGTGCAACGGTGAGGGAAAGGAAGGAGGAAGTAGAACGTCGGTCCCACATATTTCAGGGGTTAGCGGTTCGATGGGCTCCGGATCGGACGCTCCACGGGGACGTGGTACTAGGAACTCAAAGCACCCACCTGAGAGGAATACACCGGATACATGTCCCGTACGGGGAGCCGGCGGCTACCCCGGACAAGAAAGAAGAGAAAGCTGGGCAATAATTCCTGACCCGTGGGACAGACCGTCCCTGGGCACGTTTCATCGCCCCCCTAGACGACGACATCACGAGCCTACCATGTCGCGCGCGCTGAAGGAAGCTTGGTGCCATGTTGCAGCCATGCAAGCCCAGCGGCTTTCGGGGTATTAGGCAGGATTCTCCCCGGGATCCCGGCTGAGGACCCGAAGACTGCGTGCCTAGAGAGCCAGCCTACGACAAGATCCATAATGATGGACAAACTCCAGTACCAGTCTCCTCAGTACAAGTCACACGTGGTCTGGCGAAAGGACCTCATTGCCACACGTGGTCGGCTTGCAGTGGCCGATCGTTGTGGTGTCCCCTTCCCCTTATAAAAGAAGGCACAGGTCGGTCGAGGAGGGGAGGAGAGTTGTAGGCTAGATCCTTTTTGGGGAAGGACCCCTTGTAATTGTGATCATCCTCTAGAATATAGTCGATAGTTGGAGGGCGTAGGGATCCGCACATCACGGACCTGAACCTAGGTAAAACTCTCTCTCTCTCTCTCTTGTGTATTGATGCACTCAGATCAATGTAGAGCTTCGTTGGGAGACCCCAAGAGGGAGGTATGATGAGCACAACAGCAAGTCTTTCCTCAGAAAGAAACTAAGGTTATCGAACCAGTAGGAGGAAGGAAATGGCCCAAAGGTGTTGCTAGAAACTTGGAAACCTGCACAACACAAACTCAAGACTTTGCCCCAACGAATAGTGAGGTTTTCAATTTCACCGGTTTGCTGAAAACAAAAGATTAACTGTATGGTATGGAAGGTAATGGTGGTTTCCATAAAATAAACAGTAACAGTGGAAGATATATCAATGGTAAAGATTGAACCTAGATCCATAGTTCACTAGAGATGTTCTCCTTAAGATAAACAAACATGGCATGCTGGGTAACAAATTATAGCGGGGCAATTGATAGAACAGAGCAAGGCATAACAATGCAATACTATACATTCATGATCCTATGAGATTTGATTGGGCAATACAACAACATACATATACCGCCATACAACTTCATCTACGACTAATAATCCACCTTCAGGTTATCATTTGAACCCCCTCCAGTATTAAGTTGCAAGCAACGGATAACTGCTTTAAGCAAAGTGTGTAAGCTAAACAATCCACTTGTTCTATGAACAAGAGACCGTTGTTTTCTCCCTAGTAGCAACAACACATCTACAACCTTAGAGATTTCTGTCACTTCCCCAGATTAAATAGAGGCATAAACCCACTATCGAGCATAAATAATCCCTCTTGGAGTCACTAGCATCTACTTGGCCAAGATAGCTACTAGAAAGGAAGAGCATGCAAGATCACAAACAACACAGACATGATAGAATCAATAAGATAGAACCATTAATCAATCTGACATAGTAATCTCAATATCCATTGGATCCCCGCAAACACAACATGCATGATTACAAATAGATGATCTTGATCATGAACGGAGCTCACAAGATCTAAACATGGTAGCAGAAAGGAGGAGATACAACCATCTAGCTACTACATGGACCCTTAGTGCAAGGTGGAACTACTCACGCTTTATACCGGAGACTGGCATGATGATGAAGAAGGCCTCCAGGATGATCTCCCCTCTGGCAGGGTGCCGGGAAGAGCTTCAGATCCCCTCGATCTAGGACGATGGTGGTAGCGGCTACGGACTGTTTCGTGGAAGATTGATCGGGTCCTTATGGTTTTGGTATCAGGGGCTTCGTATAGGCGAAGAGGCGAGGTAGGGGGCACCCAGGGTGGTCGCAACCCCACCTCCCAGGCGCGGGTCAGACCGCGCGGCCAGGGGGTGTGGCCCCCTGGTGGATCTTCTCCATCTCGTCTTCTGGCTCCGTGTTCCCCACGGTAAAATATTGACATTGGCTTTTGTCCCGTCCAATTCCGAAAATATTGATTTTCTGCCTTTTCTAAATCCAAAAACAGAAGAAAACAAGCAACTGGCACTGTGGCATGTTGTTAATAGGTTAGTCCTAGAAAACATATAAAAATACCTCAAAGTGAAGACAAGGCAAAGAAAAGTAGATACTAAACAAGCATGGAACATAAAAAAAATAGATACATTTCCGACGTATCAAGCATCCCCAAGCTTAACTCCTGCTCGTCCTCGAGTAGGTAAGTGATAAAAAGAATAAATTTTGAGGTGACATGCACCATCAAAATCAATATCAAACCGTTTGCAAGCATTGAAAGCTGAGATAAAAGAACTCTAAACATGAGCATGAAAGAAGAAGTTCTAACAATAAGACAAAGTAACTATGCATGCAACATGAAAGGTTACAAACAAAGATCATGAATAACAATGCATTGAAATATGTTTGTTTGTTTCACATACAGAAAACATAGCATAATGGCATTCAGCTTGTCCCTCATGGAGTAGCAATTAAATGCATAGGACACCTTCAAAGTTCATAAGAGTGACTAGATACAAAAAGTTCATGAGCAAGCAATATCAACAATATGCATCAATCAATAAGTTTTGGGACAGTGCACATAGAACTAAGAATGGCAACTATGCTCTCTTAATTGGTGCCTAAGGATAGAAGGTGGAGAGTCAATATAATAGTGGAAGAAAGGCCCTTCATAAAGGGAAGCAGGGATTTCAAGTCTCGTAAAGAGCTTCCAAAAATTATGGTACTTGTTAGGTTTCATCTCTCATTGCCCCTATCATAAGCATCTTGAAGTGATTAAGGTTAAAGTGAACAAACTATGGAGTATATGCTTGACAAAGTATAAGTTAGCAATCTCATCTCCTTTGAATACGAGGGCCACTCCTCATGCTACTCAACTTTAGTCACCGGTAAGTTCTTGTCATAGTAAGTACATGTGTATCATAGAGAACCACCAACGGGATACCCCTTGCACATGATACAGGAGCTATCCCATAATCAAAATGACAAGGCAAGCAGACAATGAACATCTCAGCAATCTTCTTATTTACCATAAAAGGGTGCTTTTTTATCTCTTTCCTCTTTTCAATATGTCTCCTTTTTTATAAGAAGAAAACTTCATAGATTGCTCACTATGGTGATGCTGCAAATTTCACCATGATTAGGCATGGCTTAGGCTAGCGGCCCAGACGTTTCTCTAACACACATACATAACTCCATGGACTTACAATCTCCCCTTTCATTTCACACCGACGACATCCATAAATAAAAGAGCATGATATCAACTGTGTACAATGTACAAGTGCAATGTTGAAAGAGTTCCCCATGATAGCATGGTTCTGCTAATTCCAACGTATAAGTGCAAGCATATACAACATAGATGACACAATGGTTCAAGTTTATTAGGGGCAAGAAAAATAAAGTGTGCCATCAAGTTTGTGAGAGCTTTAATCACTAAGTTTTCAAATAAAAAAGTGACTTTTTAATTAGAAGATAGATGAAACAAGAATATACTTGAAATGGTGTAACACACCATGCATAGGAATTTATAGTGGACACTTTGGAATAAATTGGTTTCTTGGGAGTTAGATGCATGAGTAGAGATTACTCATACAAGTAGAGGCTAGCAAAGGATGGGGAGCGACCAACAAAGAGAGCAATAATGGCCATAATCATGCAGAGCGACAAAACATTACTAATCAAAGCATAAAGTGGTACTACAAGTCAAAAACTAAATGATCATAGAGGCTATGGTGATTGGTTCATAGTCATAACATGGTGTGATCATGTGCCCAGTCAACTCAAACAAAGCATCAAAGGAGAATACCACAATAATATGCTTTTGTATGCTAAAACAACGCATGATTCTTTCAAGGCACATTAAGCAATCCTAATTGTTTGGAATAAGTCATGCTACAGAAATAATCATTAAGCATAAGGTTAAAACAACATCTAGCATCACATGATAACGTCTAAGTCACAGTCAAAGCAAGCTCTTCTTGTACTACTAAAGCAAGAATTTTCTACTCCTCTCCAACACCAATCAACTTATTTGAAACAACACAGCGAGAACGGGGGTCCAAACTACTTTATTCAAGCAAACTAAGCAAACAAAAACCAAAAACTAAAACTAATATGCTCCAAGAACAACACAACTTGTGCATGAAATAATAAAAACGAAATGTCTAGAAAGACATGAGATTTTTATTGATGAAGAAGGGGATGCCTTGGGCATCCCCAAGCTTTGACGCGTGTACCTCTTAAATATTTCTTGGGGTGATACGGGATAGTATCCCCAAGCTTGAGATTTTTTCCATTCTTCATCTCATTAGATCATTCTTCTTCTACACCGGCAGATTTTCCTTCATACAAAACTTCACACAATCTTCATTAGCAACATTAGTGTATTTAAAAGATAATAGACCTTGGGGTTTAATTTTAAAACAACAAAACTTTCACTAAAAACACAATCCACTGAAGCAAATCCCTCAAAAATCTCAATTTTCCAAAAATAACCCAAAAGGAATCAACAAGAAGCAAATGCAAATAATGGCAGAAATCTGTCAAAATAGATCAGCATGTAGAAACCGATTTTTTGAAGACCTTCTGTTGCTCAAATCAAAAAGTGTTTAACTAACTAAAGTTAGCTAACAACCTGGGTATTTATTCAGAAAATTACAGCTCAATCCGACTTACGAATATTTTACACGATTTTTTACAGTGAAGCATAAAAATCTGTTTCGGGACAGCAACTCCCCAAATCTTACTTCCCTCTCATTAGAGGTTATTCGTGGCACAAAAAAGCAAATAAAAAGGATACGAAGAGGTTATTATAGAGGTAATAACTTCCAATACTCAAGAAAACTATTGGGTTATCTTCCAAGAAGTACTTTTCTTTAACACCTTTAAGTTAGGCACAAGAAGCAAGAAGCAAGTATTTTCAAATGAAGAAGCATTAACATCAAACCTTGATTTCAAAGGAGGAGAAAAAAGCAACTTCTCTCTCCTCATAGGGAAGTGTTCAATACCTTTTTGAATAAAAATTGATATTTAATGGTGCCTTCTTTCATATCAATGATGGCACCAACAGTTCTAAGAAAAGGTCTTCCCAAAGTAATAGGACAAGAAGCATTGTATTCAACATCCAAAACATAGAAATCAACATGGACATAAGCATTGTTAACCATAATAAGAACATCTAACACTCCCCGTGAGTTTCTTTTTAGCATTATCATCAAATGGTACATCCAAATAGCAATTTTCCAAAGGTGGCAAATCAAGCATTTCATAAATATTTCTAGGCATAATAGAGACACTAGAACCAAGGTCACATGAAGCTTTGAGATCAAAGTCATTCACTTGCATATTAATGATGGGTTCCCAACTATCTTCTACTTTCCTAGGAATAGAGGCTTTGTGCTTCAACGTTTCTTACTTAATTTTAATAAGAGCATTTGTAATGTGTTTTGTGAAAGCTACATTCATATCACTAGCACCTGGACTTCTAGCAAGTTTTTGTAGGAACATAATCACTTCAGAAATATTGCAACCATCAAGATCAAAGTCAAACTTAGCATCACTGGTAGTAGATTCATTGTGTTTAGGCATTATGGTAGGAGGAATAGGGAATTCTTGTGGTTTAGTGGCATCCATATTGGTGGTGGTGATAGTGCACACACTATTGTTTCTAGCAATTTTAGATTCTCTTTCACTTAGCATGTAGTTGAGCTAACAGTCTAACATTTTCATCAATAGTAACTTGTATGGCATGAGTAGTAGCAAAGGTACTTTCCAAGATTTCAGGTTTAGCAACCATTTTATTAATTAAAGAGGACTGTGCTTCAGACAAGGATGAAATATTTTTCTCAACATTCAAGAGCTTTTCCTCCATAGTTTTGTTGAAAGTAGTTTGTTTACTAATAAAGTCCTTAAGCATGACTTCAATTTCAGAGGGAGCACTTCTTGTATTGTTGTTGTAAGAGTTTCCATAAGTATTGCCATTATTAGGAGGATAAGGCCTATAGTTATTGTTACTACCAAAATTATTCCTATAGGCATTGTTGCTGAAATTCTTATTTCTAATGAAGTTCAGATCAACTTTCTCTTCTTGAGCAACCAAATAGGATAAGGGAACATTATTTGGATCAATATGAGATTTTCCATTAACAAGCATAGCCATGATAACATCAATCTTATCACTCAAAAAAATAGGAGGTTTCTTCAACAGAATTTACCTTCTTATCATGTTGAGCTCTCTCAGTGTGCCATTCAGAATAGTTAACCATCATATTATCAAGGAGCTTTGTTGCAACACCCAAATTAATGGTCATAAAGGTACCTCCAGCAGCTGAATCTAACAGGTTTCTTGAGGAGAAGTTTAAACCTACATAAAAAGTTTGGATAAGCATCCAAGCAGTCAATCCATGAGTGGGACAATTCTTTACCAAAGATTTCATCCTTTCCCAAGCTTGAGCAACATGTTCATTATCAAGTTGTTTAAATTTCATAATGTCACTTCTAATAGATATAATCTTAGCAGGAGGATAGTACTTTCCAATAAAAGCATCTTTGCACTTAGTCCAAGAATCAATACTATTTCTAGGCAAGGATAGCAACCATTCTTTAGCTTTCCCTCTCAAGGAGAAAGGAAATAGATTTAGCTTAATAATATCTCCATCTACATCCTTATACTTATGCATCTCACAAAGTTCAACAAAGTTATAGAGGTGGGCAGCAGCATCATCAGAACTAGCACCAGAAAATTGCTCTTTCATCAGAAGATTCAACAAAGCAGGCTTAATTTCATAAAAGGTAGCATCAGGAGCAGGTGGAGCAATAGGTGTACTGAGGAAATCATTGTTGTTTGTGCTAGTGAAGTCACACAACTTGGTGTTCTCAGCAGAGTTCATTTTGGCAAAAGTGGAGCAAGCCAACAACAGCAACTAGAGCAGGAACTAATTTTTCTTGTGTTTTTTATAAAAAAGTTTCTTGTGTTTTTTATAAAAAAGTTTCTTGTGTTTTTTATAAAAAAGCAAACCAAACTAAACTAGTTTTTTTGGAGTTTTTGATAAAAAGAGGCAAACAAAACAAAGCAAAACTAAAACAAAGTAAAGAGAAAGGTTGTGAAATACTCCCCTTGTGAAGCCGTCCTTAGCGTCCCTGGAAACGACGCCAGAAAACAGCATGATGCACTCAGATCAGTATAGAGCTTCGTTGGGAGACCCCAAGAGGAAGGTATGATGAGCACAACAACAAGTCTTCCCTCAGAAAGAAACCAAGGTTGTCGAACCAGTAGGAGGAAGGAAACAACCCAAAGGTGTTGCTAGCAACTTGGAAACCTGCACAACACAAACTCAAGACTTTGCCCCAACAAACAGTTGTCAATCTCACCGGTTTGTTGAAAACAAATTAACGGTATGGTGTGGAAGGTAATGGTGGTTTGCAGAAAGTAAACAGTAACAGTGGAAGATATATCAATGGTAAAGATTGTATCGGGGTCCATATTTAACTAGAGGTGTTCTTCTTAAGATAAACAAACATGGCATGCTGGGTAAACAAATTATAGTGGAGCAATTGACAGGACAGAGCAAGGCATAACAATGCAATACTATACATTCATGATCCTATGAGATTTTATTGGGCAATAAAACAAGATACATAGACCGCCATCCAACTGCATCTATGACTAGTAATCCACCTTCAGGTTATCATCCGAACCCCCTCCAGTATTAAGTTGCAAGCAACGGATGGCTGCTTTAAGCAAAGTATGTAAGGTAAACAATCCACTTGTTCCATGAACAATAGACCGTTGTTTTATCCCTAGTAGCAACAACACATCTACAACCTTAGATATTTCTGTCACTTTCCCAGATTAAATAGAGGCATGAACCCACTATCGAGCATAAATACTCCCTCTTGGAGTCACTAGCATCTACTTGGCCAAGATAGCTACTAGAAGCATGCAAGATCACAAACAATACAGACATGATAGGATCAAAAAGATAGAACCATTAATCAATCTGACATAGTAATCTCAATATCCATCGGATCCCCGCAAACACAACATGCATGATTACAAATAGATGATCTTGATCATGAATGGAGCTCATAAGATCTAAACATGGTAGCACAAAGGAGGAGATACAACCATCTAGCTATTACATGGACCCGTAGTCCAAGGTGGAACTACTCACGCTTCATACCGGAGGCTGGCTTGATGATGAAGAAGGCCTCCGGGATGATCTCCCCTCCGGCAGGGTACCAGGAAGAGCTTCAGATCCCCTGATCTAGGGACGATGGTGGCGATGGCTACAGACTGTTTTGTGGAAGATTGATCGGGTCCTTAGGGTTTTGGTATCAGGGGCTTCTTATAGGCGAAGAGGCGAGGCAGGGCACCCAGGGTGGCCGCACCCCCAGGCGCGGGACAGGCCAGGCCGCACGGCCAGGGGTGTGCCCCCTGGTGGCTCTTCTCCGTCTCGTCTTCTAGCTCTGTGTTCCCTACGGTAAAATATTGACTTTGGCTTTTGTCTCGTCCAATTCCGAGAATATTGATTTTCTGCCTTTTCTGGAACCAAAAACAGAAGAAAACAGGCAACTGGCACTGTGGCATCTTTTTAATAGGTTAGTCCCAGAAAACATATAAAAATACCTCAAAGTGAAGACAAGGCAAAGCAAAGTAGATACTAAACAAGCATGGAACATCAAAAATTATAGATACATTTCTGACGTATCATGTATTCGTCTAGCTCACCGATCGAGCTCGTCGGACATTGTGCCCCTGACCGAACTAACAAAGGGAACCCCTATCCCCGGTGTCGAAATTCAAGACACGACATCTGGTGTGCCAGGAAGGGGCGCACACCTGCGAGTAAATTTCGTTGGAGGCTCGTCGCTGCTTTCATCAATGACCGCACGGAATCAGGGCGGGTGTTGTCGGAGGGCGCTCGGCGCGATGGAGCAGGCGCGAAATATCGCCTATATCCTCCATAGAACAAGGCGTGGTGGTCCCGCAGGAGGCGGGGTTGGAACTGCATTCTTCGCCTCTTAAGGCGCGAAACCAGCCCGCCAGGAGGCGCAGCCAAAGATGAAGCAGCCTATGTGTCTAGCGAGGTACCTACGCCTCCCCCAAGTTTTTTTTTGGGTCAGGGGATGCGCTAGCGGCCGCTGACGCTCTCCTGTATTTCCCACCGAAAGCCATCGGAGATTGCTCTAGTGTGGGGTCTTGGCTTGTTAGGCTCATGGATCTAGTGGGGTATTCTCTGCAGCATCATGAGTAGACATGCCTTCTCTTGGCTAGGGTATTCCCCTTGGCCGCGGTGGCACCTCTGGAGGGGGGGGGAGTGGGACCCAAAGCAATTAGGAGAGGAGACAAATGATTAATCTGTCTCGCCCGTAGACCTCGGACACATGCCCATCGCGAGACATCGTGAGGGCGCATCCGGTCAAACTTCAGGTCGTGTGAAATGTTGTGTATCCATGGGGGCTCTTTGGCTCTTCCCTCGCACATCGCCATTAAGCAGATCATCGAGGAGGTATGCGATGTGCACCCGAGCGTCGAAGCACATATCCCCCTCAAATGGTCAGTTGTGTTGATAACTTTCGACGCGCAGGATCACCCCGACAAATGCGCGGGCGTGGGGATCCCACCACTGGTAGTCTCCCCGACTATTAGAAACGTTAGGGTGACCAAGATGCTAGTGGATGGTGGTGCGGGCCTAAACCTCCTATCCATCTAGCTCATGAGGTAACTCCAGATCCCTGTTGAACGCTTTGCCCTACTAAACCATTCCAAGGGATCGACCCTGGGGCGACCCAATCGCTGGGGCAAGTCACTCTGTCTGTCACATTTAGGACGCCCGAGAACTTCCGCATGGAGAATATCACGTTCGACGTGGCAGATATCCTCTTGCCTTACAATGGCATACTTAGTCGGCCTGTCTTGGAGAAATTCATGGCGCCCACACGCTGTAACACCCCGGCCTCTCCGGACTAGTGGCGGTCACTCCTGTAATCTCAATAGGATCTCTAGACTAATCCCACAGACCAACACTAGTCTTTTTTGCGCACTTTATCCTCACTCGTGTGCACCCGGTCGGTCACCCATCCTCAAATTGCGCTAGGACAAGGACGCCTAACCTCAGAGTTCTTTTCAGATGAGCTTCCAGAAAAGAAGTTGCAACTTGTTGGTATGGGTATACTATCAATCTTATTAAGCCATGCGCTAGGGTCTCACAACACCATGAAGATCCTTGCGCGAAAGGGGTCATCACCATCAGGGCCGATCCGCGAGATGATGTCTTTTGCATGGAATAGTCTTATTAGGAGACCGCTGCGGCAGTCTCCTGGAGATCACGGGACCCTAATGCGTTGGGCCCGTCACCCATGCAAACGAAGCGCCTGACCAAGGACCGTGGCCTAACCAAGAAGGTTCATCTTATCGAGGGTGGAATCTTCCCCATCATGGTAGGGGCGCACCTCACCAACAAACAGGAAAGCGTGCTTGTCACCTTACTTCGGGAGAGCGCTTATGTATTTACCTAGGAACCCTCAGATATTCCGGGGGACCCAAGGGAGGTGATCGAGCATAGTATGGCAGTATGCCCAGGAGCTCACCCCGTAAATCAAAAGGTTTGGCGCCAAGCACAGTACAAGTAATAATTCATCGTTCCGGAGGTTCGTAAGCTGAAGATCGCCCGAGTCATCAGCAAAGTGTGGCATTTGACTTGGGTCGCGAACCCCGTCGTGGTTCCCAAGCCGCACATCAGCAACAGGAGGTTGTGGGTTGACTTCATGGACCTTAACAAGGCATTCCCCAAGGATTCGTTCCCTTTGCCTTGAACCGACCAAATACTTGATTCCATGGCGGGGTGCGATCTCCTCGGCTTCCTTGACGCTTTCTACGGATACCACCATATGAATAAGGCGAAAGAATACAAATAAAATATGGTGTTCATCACCCTAAAGGATGCTTTTGTTACATTTGCATGCCTTTCGGTCCAAAGAAAGTCGGCGCCATGTTCTAGCGGGCCATCCGGGCGTTGGTGGGCACCCAGAACGGCCGCAACATGGAGGCCTATATCGACGACATCGTGGTTAAGACCAAGCATCACAATACCTTGCTCAGCGACCTATACGAGATGTTTAGTAACCTACACAAGATACACCTCAAGCTTAACCCCCAAAATTGCGTTTTCAGGGTCTCCTCTGGGAAGCTGCTCGAAATGTTTCATGAATTAAATTCTGAAAGTAGTTCAGAATGTTCTGCTTTAGATTCTAAAATAGTTCAAAATGGAACAAGCAAGAAAAAGTTCTTACTTGTATATCTAGATGAAGAATTGAGTTAATCTCGGTACTACAACCATGGTTAAAAAGAAAGAAAAAAGAGACGTGTTGCATCTCCTATGTCTTAGTCATAGGTTCTTCCATATAAGCATATTGTATACACAACTTAATATGACCCAAGTTTTTGGTTAGAAAGAACAAGTTCTTAGTTGTAAGAATATGTTTTCAAAGTGATTCCTGAGTTAAACACCGAACCGTAGTTAAGTTTATCTTTAAATTGTAAGGAGCAAGGTTAGGTGTCGAAGTTGCAACTAATGCACTAACGATTAGGATCTATATAGATATAGAAGTATGTGGCTACTTCTGAAGTGGCCAGCATAGTTTTTTGGCTAATGAAGTTTAACTTCTGCTGAGTGTGTTTCTGAGTTTGCATGATAACATTGAAAGTTCACTTGACTGATTGACCATCATTGTAAACACTAGGAAACAAAGTCTCACTTGTATCCAAACGAATACTTTGACACATTATGTGATAATGGTGTAAATGTCAAATTAGGATACATTACAAATTTGCAAATGATATACGGATCTGGCAATACATACCAAGGACAGTATGTTTCCCATGAACAATCGTGATCAATAAACACATATGTGACATTGTTTATGATTAGTAGCAAATGAAAGCTCGATTATTTGTACTCTAGTGCAAGTGGGAGACTGAAGGAGATATGCCCTAGAGGCAAATAATAAATGGATTTTATTATCATATCTCAATTAGTTCATAATAGTTTTATACCATGATATAACTATATAAAGTGGAAACATTGATACATGTGTATGTAAACAAACCAAGTCCCTAGTAGCCTTTATTTATACTAGTTCATTGGGCAACCGATGATCAAGGTTTCCTAATCATGGAACATTTATGCCAGTTGACAATAAAGTCATATCATTAGTGAATAATATGATGGACATTACCCATATAAGTATTGCAACACGATCAAGTCACAAAGTTTATCGTTGCAATAGTTACAAGCGTAGTATCCTTCTCCTCTGACCGTGAGATCATATTAATCACTATCACCCGAGGCTTCTTTGACTACACCAACCGTTATACTATAACAACATGATCATAAAGGTGTATGTTTGGTATTATATAGGGATATTTTGAGGCATATGCATCAAGATCGGGATTTGTTCACCCGCCTGACGGGAAGATACATAGGGACCACTCAGTGAGATTACATCTATAATGTTGCAATACGTGACTAGGTCGCGGGGATAAAATATCATGAGAACGAGTAAAACAACACTTGTCAATAACGATATTGAACAAGGTATAGTGATGCTGATGATCAGATCTCGGAAAAGTCAAGTATTGAAGTAACAGGAAATTGGACTTGACGTTTATGGTTCAAACGACGGCGTTGAAATCGCGGAATGCATAGGGGTCATTATGGGTATGCCGGTCCCTATAATTATCATGGATATGAGAGGTGTCTCGATCATGTATGTGATGACGCTTAGAGATCATTATGGAATTCAGAATCAAAGGAAGAAAGAGAAGATAAAACCGGAAGTATTTCGAGAGAGATCCAGAATTGTTCAGGTAGGATTCGAAGGAATTCAGAGTGAACCAAAAGGTGTTTTGGGTCAAAAGAAACTTAATAATATGTAATTCATATTAATTATTGGAATTAATATTAAATATATATTTAAAATTAAATTTGAAAGAGTAACTTCCCTATTGGTCCAAATTCCTAGAGGGAAAAGGCCCATGAGGGAGCGGCTAAGGGGGCTAAGCTGCCGCTGCTCTAGGGGCCCACCCAGCCGGTCTAGTGCCACGCGCGGGGGTGGAGGGCCACGCAGATTGCTGCCCATGGCGCGCCTCCTCCTCCTTGGTTTAGTCGCACTCCGGGACTTGACTAGTTGGGGTGCCCTCCCTTCCCCTATATAAGAAGGGGGCCAATGGGAGGGAGAGACACACCAATAATCTCTTTCCCTTAAGTGTGGTTCCCAATATTTGAACCGCATACGGGGTTATGGATATCTCACTCTCTCGTTGCTTTTGCGATGACGCGTTCCCTGAGGAACTGTACACGCAAGAGGCAACGCAACTGCAGCATGTTGTTGTTCTATGGGGAATCCAGCCAGAAGACTTCTGCACTCTCGACAGGGATTAGAGAATCATAGGTTGTCATCATACAGCGGATATGTGTGAAACCATGGGGGTGTTATCACTTGTGGCACCCGGATTGTCGTGCAAGGACCAGGGGTGACTTGCGATGATCTTCACGACCTTGAGGTCAGCTATGAGTACGACTACATCATTCATGTTCCCCACGGAACGTTAAAAGGTTTCGATCTACAAAAGTATGTTACCAAAACACTCTCCATTACAACATTACTCCTAGATAGATCTTGGCATTAGGTGTTGCGCTAGTCATGAAAAATTTATGTTTTCTGCTATGAACCCCTTCGCAATCTAGGGATCGATTATGGATATCTCTCTTGTTTTGGATCCAAGCCAGCCTTATATACATGACTGACTTAGGGTTACAATGTCTCACTATCTTTACTATAGTAGGAGTCCTAGAAGATACCGACTAGGCCTTCCTTGCCTTGTACTCCAAGTCCTTAGTCTTCCTGACGCTCTGCAACTCATCTGAATAGACTAAGGTTCTTTACCTTATCCAACCCAGACATTGTTTTTCCGTGTAAGCCCACCAGTAGAGGTCGTGGGTCACCCACGTCTATGCTTTATTTCTCCTGGTGAGCATACCCAGCTTGGCATATCTCCGGCAATAGAACTCGGCTAGGTAATTTCCTAGGATGCTTGGGATCATCGGTTGCATGCATTGGGTATGGAAGACTTGCTCTTTCACTTGGCAAGATATGTTAAAAGGCCATAAAGGAGAGTGCAGTGTGATACTAGAGGCCATGGAAAATTACGACTTGTGGATTTAGCACGCTTTCTTTGACATGGTCAAAACGCACAATGATATCAATGTGCTATTGAGATCTCTAGTGTTTAGCAGACTTATATAAGGTCATGCCCCGATGGTGAACTTTGTGTTCAATGGCAGAGAATACACCAAAGGATACTACCTAGCCAATGGTATTTACCCTAGACGGACCACCTTCGTGAAGATAATCACCGAGCCTCATACCGACGCAAGAGCTTGGTTTGCCAAGTGCTAGGAGGCTTGCAGGAAGGATGTTGAGAGTAAGCATTTGGTGTGCTCCAAGCTCACTTTGCTGTCATCAGGTACCCTACTCTAACCTGGTCAACATCACATATGTGGGAGGTAATCAATGCTTGCATGATCATGCATAATATGATCATCGATAGTGAGCGCGATCATCTAGTGGTTGATCCGTTTCTATTTGAGGGCATGGGCCCTCTTGCTGACGTTGATCATGAGGTATTGGCTGATTTTGGTGTTTTTCTTGCAATGCATGAAGAAATCTGTGACGCCCAGGTGCACAAGTGGCTACAAGATCTCGTTGAGCATTTGTGGGCGCTCAGAGGAAATAGACCTCAAAACCTCCAAGCCAACGGACCCCCTGTTGCTTGATTTTTTTAAAAAAATATTTATGTAAATTACTACGTGAACTATTTCATTTGAAATATTCAATTTATTTAAAATTGATTGTGTTTGCATTTGGTATACTAAACATGTGATGAGTCCAAAATTGAAGCATATTTATCTCTTGTTTTTGCACAAGTAGAGTAGGGTTTTTTCTATTTTACTGCGCTTGCGTGCACCGTTTGTCCTTATTTTAACAAGACCCCGAATTACCAAGTCTCTTATAAATATATCAATTGGGACTATCATACTGTATTGTAATATGATATTTTTTAAGTGATAAAAGTCATTTAATTGACTTTTCCTCGCACCGAGGAGATTGGAAAACACAAAGAAGGCTCTAGGGAGCTTAACGACCACTGGTACGGGCGGAGATTGCCCGTACCGCCCGCCCGTACCAGGTGGCAGTGCGTCTGCCTCGTCAAATACTCTCATCTCACGAAGGCGGATCTAAGATCCGATATTCACAAAAACTTCCAACCATAAAAAACCACACCAGTGAGGGATCTGGAGGAGGAACTTGGAGAAGGGCAAATCCTTTCTGCTTCATGGATTATCGGAGGACACCACATCATCCCTTTTATCATCAACCGCTGCATCTCCATCACCATTGCTACTTCCATCTTACATACATTAGATCTTGTTGTAATTCCAGATTCAATTGTGGTTTGCACTAGATCCATCCCCGTACTTTTATCCATCCATTTGATTATGATGATGTTATTGATTGCTTCCATGTGTTTGTAGTTTACTTCGTTCTTGGGGAGATGAAGAAACCATAGCACTATTATGAAATGAAATAAAGATGATCCATTACTTATGTTCATGATCTATTGATTTATGATATTGTGTTTGATCACTCTCTTTATATGGTATGTGTAGTCGGCTATATATCTTTTGCCTTCGGGACTAAATAGAGGGTGAAATCCTTAGAATGTGTATGGGAGTATGTCCAATATTATTCGTGACTACAAGCATTGGCTTATAACCTGGACAGTCAAAGGATGAATAAAGAGAGATTCACTAAGCTAATTACGAGATCCATAGGAAAACCCTTAATTTTGGTGGCCTGTATGAGTTGCTGCTCCGAGACATCGTAGTGGTTATTTAGAGATGACCTTATTTGCTGGCTTAAGAAAGCGGCTGCACACGAGTCTTGTAGTGAACATCTTATTATGAAACTATCTCCACACATGTCATGACACAAGAATAGGTTATCCTAATTATGATTAATGATAGTGGTGTATCCTACATCTTTGAGAATGCTTTAGTCTTATTGAGTTCAAACACCATTTCCAACGCTTTCGTTACTTGTTTTATTTACTTTTTTTGCATTCAATCAAAAACCTTTCAAATACCCTTTACTCGAAATCAAAGGCAGCTTACAAGTATCCTTTGGTAGAGAGTAACAAGGGACATAAAGACCTTAACCAAATAGATTTTTATGGGTTTAATACCCTTATTTTGAAAGTATCTGCAATTAATCTGTACACTTGCGGTCATCAACATACTCCGATTGTGTGATCTTTTCTAAATTTAGACATTATGCTCCCTAACATGAGGGACGGCTTTCCTAAACCGCCAATAGTTTGGGCGCCAACTCCTAAAGTCCCTGCCGACGCACTTGCCAGCTATCCCACTTTGGAGAGATGTAGGTTTTTTTTAACAGTAAATGGGTCTAGAAGACCCCAGAAGCTACAGAGTAAACCATGTGGAAGGTACAATATGCAAGGAGGCTCCTAGTGCTAAGCACCCTAGTAACACTAGAAAACACATATAAGGGCCTCCTTTTTACATAAAACACCTCAGGACTAGAAGATAAAAATCAATCAAGCCCTTGGGCATCACTGCCACCAATCTTCGGCGATCTCCAGCCGACAGGATCAGTTAGATCTTGGGAGTCTCTTGCTCAGGACGCTCCCTGAACCAGAGAAGAAGCAAAGCAGCCGGCCAACTCACTCTCTATAGGGACGGACCACTTGTTGAGGGCGAGTTGTCGAGCACCGGTGCAAATCTTCAAAGAAGGGCCTCCATCGGAGGTTGAAACCCTAGGCCGCCATTTGGCCAGAACGGGCAACGGCCAACCTCGCTGCCAAAGGACCGCTGTGAAGATGATCTTGCCGGCACAGCTTCACCAGGCTTCAGCAATGTCGTCTGCTTCAAGCTACCAGCCCTTCTGTCCCTCGCCACCACGACAGGCCAAGAGAAGGGTGAGGAGCGCTCCGCCATGAATGTTGTAGAGAGGCCCTCGAGCTTTATGCCCGAGCCACCGCAACCTCTACTCCCCTCACCAACTCCAACCATAGGAGAAGGAGAAGCAAGAGGCCAGGCGACCTCCTGACGCCGCTCGCCAGCTCCCAGCTCGGAGGTGCTCCGTCTCACTGCCGCCCGCCAGATCTCGCCCATATCCTCCCGCCACCACGGTCGGCCAGAGAAGGGGCAAAATTGAGCAGCAGCCCAACAAAAGGAACACCACAAGCAACTTCAGCGAAGAAATGACCATCGTCGCCGTATCCCATCCACCAAGGACCAAAAGCACGCCGGCGAGTAACCCTAAGTGATATGTCGTAAACTTATCTATAATTTTTTATGTTCCATGCTTATTTAGTATCAACTTTGCTATGATTTGTCTACACTTTGAGGTATTTTTATACATTTTCTAGGACTAACCTATTAACAAGATGTCGCAGTGCGGGTTGCCTGTTTTCTGCTGTTTTGGGTTTTAGAAAAGCTAGTAAGGAAATATTATCAGAATTGGATAGGACAAAAGCCAAAGTCAATATTTTACCGAGACGGACACAGATACCTAAGGGCAGCCGAAGGGACGCCACTAGGCGACCACACCCTAGGGCCGTGCGGGCCCACCCTAGGGCGCGCTGCCCTATGGTGTGCGCCCCCTGGATGCCCTCCTGCCTAACCTCTTTGCCTATAAAATACCCCTGATGCCAAAACCCTAAGGGCCTGATCAGATCTCCACGAAATAGTCCGTAGCTACCGCCACCATCGTCCCTAGATTGGGGGGGATCTGAAGCTCTTCCCGGCACTCTGCCGGAGGGGAGATATCATCCTGGAGGCCTTCTTCATCACCATGCAAGCCTCCGGTATGATGCGTGAGTAGTTCACCCTTGGACTATGGGTCCATACAGTAGCTAGATGGTTGTTTCTCCTCCTTTGTGCTATCATGTTTAGATCTTGTGAGCTCCGTTCATGATCAAGATCATCTATTTGTAATCATACATGTTGTGTTTGCGAGGATCCGATGGATATTGAGATACTATGTTAGATTGATTATTGATTCTATAATGTCTTATTGATTATTGATTATATCATGAATGTGTTGTTTGAGATCTTGCATGCTCTCCGTTGCTAGTAGCTATCTTGGCCAAGTAGATGCTAGTGACTCTAAGAGGGAGTATTTATGCTCGATAGTGGGTTCATGCCTCTATTGAATCTGGGGAAGTGATAGGAATCTCTAAGGCTGTAGATGTGCTGTGGCTACTAGGGAGAAAACAACAATCTCTTGTTCATGGAACAATTGTATTGTTTACTTTACACACATTGCTTAATGAAATTATCTGTTGCTTGCAACTTAATACTAGAGGGGGTTCACATGATAACCTGAAGCTGGATTATTAGTCATAGATGCTGTTGGATGTCGGTTTATGTATATTGTTGTAATGCCCAATCAAATATCATAGGAATCATGAATGTCTAGTATTTGCATTGTTATGTCTTGCTCAGTTCCTGTCAATTGTCCCGCTGTAATTTGTTTACCCAGCATGTTATGTTATTTATCTTAAGGAGAAATCCTCTAGTGAACTATGGACCCCGGTCCAATCTTTACCATTGATACATCATCTACTGTTACCATTTACTTTCTACAAACAACCATTATCTTCCACACTATACGTTTAATCCTTTGTTTTCAGCAAACCAGTGAGATTGACAACCTCAATGTAAGTTGGGGCAAAGTCTTGAGTTTGTGTTGTGGAGGATTCCAAGTTGCTAGCAACACCTTGGAGTTGTTTCCTTGATCCTACTGGTTCGATAACCTTGGTTTCATAACTGAGGGAAAATTTATTGCTATGCTCATCATACCTTCCTCTTGGGGTTTCCCAACAAAGCCCTATAGTGATCTAAGCTCATCAAGGATTTTTCTGGCGCCGTTGCCGGGGAGTTTAAGGACAGCTTCACAAGGGGAGTCCTTCACAACCATTCTCTTTACTTTGTTTTTGTTTTGCTTAGTTCCTTTTTCTTTGTTTTTTTTGCTTCTTTCTTTCAAAAATTCCAAAAAAATAGTTTCGTTTGGTTTGCTTTTTCTTATCAAAAACACGAAAAAATATAGTTCCTATTCTAGTTGCTGCTGTTGGCTTGCTTCACCCTTGCAAAAATGAACTCTGTTGAGAACAGCAAGTTGTGTGACTTCACTAGCACAAACAACAATGATTTATTGAGTACACCTATTGCTCTGTCTGCTCCTGATTCTACCTTTTATGAAATTAAACCTGCTTTGTTGAATCTTGTTATGAAAGAGCAATTTTCTGGTGCTAGTTCTGATGATACTGTTGCCCACCTTAATAACTTTGTTGAACTTTGTGAGATGCAAAAATATAAGGATGTAGATGGAGATATTATTAAGCTCAAATTGTTTCCTTTCTCTTTGAGAGGAAATGACATGTTTATACCCTACGGGTACGTGACTTCAGCATACCTGGTCCAGCCCAAGGAAGGCCTACAGCAGATATACGCTGGCCTACGACGATTTTCGGGTGGCCAAGGCCCATGACGCCTTCGGATCCTTGGAGAGCAAGACTAGCATAGATTGGAAATTCAAAGGGGTAAAAACCTAGAACTTGTAACCGAATAGGATTATGCCCGGGACCTGACTAAGTCTATATAAAGGCCAGGAGGGTACGTCCTAGATCTCTCGACTCATACTTTCGCACGCACCTCCACGCCAGATCGAATCTGCGCACCCTGTAACCTTCGGTTCCGCCGTAATCAAGAGCAGACAAGCAGGAGTAGGGTTTTCCCTCCGGGGGCCTGAACCTGGGTAAATCTCGTGTCCCCTGGTTGCTTGTCTGTTAACCGTGCCACGATCTCCAGCATCCCCATCTTCTCCAAAACCCAAGTCCATAAAAATGGGCATTGATGAGATTAAACCTCGTCAATTGGCGCCGTCTGTGGGAATCGGGGCTGCTGAATGTGCGATCGTGACGGTCCCAACCCGATCGATCTACAACTCCGCGGCGACGGAGAATCACCTCCTCTTCGGGACTTTCGACTTCACCGCCCACTCGCCGGCCACCATGAAAGATTTCGAGCCCGTAGGCGACGGACTCGAGATTTTGTTCGGGAGCTTCTGCTTCCAGGTGGGACAAACTGGCACCCTCCGCCTTCCTGAGCGGGTGCCCGTGCCATCAATCAGGCCCGCCTCGTGGGCTCCACACCCCGTGCTACGCACGTCACCATCGACAGATGAGTTCTATAGCAGCAGCAACTGCAACTCCGATCTGTGTGATCCACCTTCGGATGAAGGGACTTACGGTTCCGGATCTGAAAGCTGCGGCAGCAGCAAACCGATCTACGACCGCTACCTATGCACCGCGGTCATCCAGGATCAACAAACGCCTAACCCGCCACCCAACACGAACCCCAACCCGCATGACGGAAATGGCGGAAACGGCGGGAACAGAAGAAGCCAATCTCCCCCACCCGAAGGGGAGAACAACGGCCACGTCATCCAACTTAGCAAAGAAGGATGGGTACAGGCACGTCGTGCCGTTGCAGGCGACATAGTCCTGCCTGTGGATTCACCACGCGACCTACTGATGGCGTACCACTGCCTCCTCATCGAGGAGCACAAGAAGCAAGTCAAGATGCAGGAGACGCTCGATAAACGCAAGCAAGCAGCCTCCGAGTCCAGCGCGCGATGACCTGCGCTCTCCGCCATGGCACCCGACTCTAGAACGAAGGGAAATCAGGGAAACAAGCATCGCTCGCGGGTGGAAGACATGGATCCCAAGGAACGTCGTGATGTGACCCGAACTCTCCACACGTCGTTCATGGATATGGATGTCGACGGCAACATCATCCCGAAGGCACCACAAGCTGTGATCCTGGCAGCCACTGCGTATCTCGCGGCCCACCAACCTCCGGAGGGGGACCCGAAAAGAGCCATGCATAAGTCCGCACTCACCGGACTCGGACTCGTTGGAGCTGCGCTCCACGAAGACGCTCCTGCGGAGCCGAAGAAGAAAGCTCCGGTCAGGCGCGACCGTAGCCCCACCCCTTCATCCGAAGAGGAAGAGGAGCACGACCTTCCTCGAAGGAAGAAGAGCTCGCATCGCCATAAACGCGACTACGACGCCAGAGACGCGCTTACACAGCGCAAAATCGACAAAGCGCGAGACAAACGCGCATGCTCGTCCGAGTCCGAGATGGATGAAGATGAAGGAGAACTCTGTGGAGCTCGATGCTTTAGCAGATCTGTTCGGCGAACAAAGATGCCACACAATTTCAAGCTTCCTTCGGATACTCCGAAGTTCAACGGCACGCAAGACCCAAAATCTTGGCTCAGCGATCATCTTTCATCTGTCAAGCTGCATGGCGGTAACAAAGAAACCGCCATGCAATGCCTCCAGCTGCAGTTGACAGGTGCAGCGCGGGTCTGGCTCAGCAGCCTATCATCAGGATCCATCCGAAGTTGGGAGGAGCTAGCTTATAGCTTCATCCGAAATTTCAAGGGCACCAACAAGAGGCCCGCCTCAATCGAAGAGTTGCGAGCCTGCACTCAGAGAACGGGGGAATATATTCGCTCGTACATATTATGTTGGTCTACCACCAAGAACTCCGCAGCGCATATCTCCGAGGAGAGGGCCATCGACGCCTTCAGAGACGGCGTCAAACGCCAAGATTTCAAGGAAGAACTTGGGCGTGTCAAGCCCAAGACACTCGACCACCTCATGGAAATTGCCAACAGTTGGGCAGACGGCGAAGATTGCATCCAGCGAGCGCAATCAGATGAAGAGGACGACTACGGCCGAAGGCAAGAACGCCGCAGCAAGAGGAGATCGCGTGTCTACAAAGACCGCGACGGACCCGACATGGTCGCGGCTGGCTACGCCGACCGCCGCAACGACAACAGCCGCAACAGCGGAGGTTACCGCGGAGGAAATCTCTGAGACAGCGGACGATCACCACAATCGTGGCAACGCCGCGATCGCAACAACGGACCCTCAGCATTCAAAAAACTTTCGGGTCCATGCACCATCCACTTCTACATCGACAAGCAAGATGGCAAAAAGAAAGCCAGTCACATGCTCAAGGACTGCCGCGAGTTCCAGAAACTCAGCAAAAGCATGGCGCAGATGAGGCAACAAGCCCCAATCCCTGCGTTCGGAAACGCACCCGCGCCAGGAGAAATAGCACACGGAGCTCCCCTCCGCCACCTATTGGAGGCCCAAACCAACCAGTCACACCAGCGCAAAACAACGCCGGGGTCGTATATCCCCCACCAAAGGGAGCACTAAATATGATCCAGAAGGGACGCCCAACAAACAGGGTGCAGAAGAAAATCACCCGACAAATCAACTTGGTCGTGGCAACTCCGCCTGCAATACCTGAGTACCTCATCGGATCGGAGTCCTGCATCACGTTCACTCGCGCAGATCACCCCTGTCAGATCCCCCGCCCAGGTCATGCTGCCCTGGTGCTCGAGGCGCAGATCGGAGGCTTCGAGATGAGTCGCGTCTTCATGGACGGTGGCAGCGGCATCAACCTAATGTTCGCAAGCACCCTAGCAGCTATGCGAATCCCACAATGCAGCCTGGAACAATCAGACACAACGTTCCACGGCATTGTACCAGGAAAGGGCATATTCCCCCTGGCAAAATAGGGCTCGACGTCATCTTCGGGAAGCCGGACAACTTTCGGCAGGAGCGACTCGAATTCGAAGTGGTGGACTGGCCGTCACAATACCACGCCATCCTGGGACGTGTAGCATTCGCAAGGTTCCTAGCCGTCCCACACTACGCATACCTACTACTCAAGATGCCAGGACCAAGGGGCGTCATCACAGTCCATGGGAGCTTCACCCGATCGGACCAATGCGACGGGGATTTCAACAAAATCTCCCAGTCTTTCGGCATGCAAGACGAGCTTGTAAGGCTCCGCGAGGTGACGGACAATGGGCTACCCCCAGTCACAAGGCAGAACTCACCTGACATGTCCTTCGACTCCACCGTCAACACCAAGAAAGTGCAGGTCCATCCGACGGATGCCTCCAAGACGGCCTTGATCGCCAATGACCTCAGCACCGCATAGGAAGGCGCGCTCGTCGAATTCCTCCGTGAGCGCTGGGAAATCTTCGCCTGGTGTCCTGCGGACATGCCAGGAGTTCCCAGGGAATTCGCCGAGCATGCACTCAATGTCTTTCTAGACACCAAGCCAGTCAAGCAGTCCATCCGAAGACTGTCGGAGCCACGAGCCGAAGCTATCGGCAAGGAAATCAATAGACTGCTCGCTGCAGACTTCATGAGGGAAATCAAAGAAAGCGAGTGGCTTGCAAACACGGTGATGGTCCCGAAGAAGGACACGGACATCCTGCGGATGTGTGTGGACTTCACGTCACTAAATAAGCATTGCCCAAAGGACCACTTCCCTCTTCCACGGATCGACCAGATCATCGATTCGACTGCAGGTTGCGAGAAACTCTCCTTCCTTGACGCCTACTCAGGCTATAACCAGATTCGGCTCAAGGTCGAAGATCAGGAGAAAATGACGTTTATCACACCGTTCAGAGTATTCTGTTACAACACAATGCCCTTCGGGCTAAAGAACGCGGGTGCCACGTACCAGCGATGCATGCAGGCCTGCCTCAAGGACCAGATTGGTCGCAACGTCCAAGTTTATGTCGACGACATAGTAATAAAAACCAGAGAGGCAAGGACACTTATCGACGATCTCCGCGAGACGTTCGACAACCTCGATCGCTACAGGATCAAGCTCAATCCCGAAAAGTGCGCATTCGGCGTCCCATCAGGTCAGCTTCTCGGGTACTTCATCTCTCAACGAGGGATCGAGGCGAACCCGAAGAAAATCAAAGCCATCATGACGATGGAGAAGCCGAAAAACCTCAAGGGCGTCTAGCAGCTCGCAGGACGAGTAGCGGCGCTAAGCAGGTTCATCAGCCGTATGGGCGAGAAGGGCCTACCATTCTACCAGCTGCTGCGTAAAGCAGACAAGTTCGAGTGGACACCAGAAGCCAACGACGCATTCGAAAGCCTCAAGCGGCTCCTCTCCACCTCGCCCGTTTTGGTCACGCCAAAAGAGCGCGAGCCCCTGCTGCTATACATAGCAGCCACACACCAGGTGGTCAGCACCGTACTCGTGGTCGAACGACCCGAAGAAGGCAAGACCCACGGGGTCCAGCGCCCAATTTACTACCTCAGCGAGGTACTGACACCAACAAAGCCGAGGTACCCTCACTACCAGAAGCTAGCCTACGGCGTGTTCATGACGGCTCGACAGTTGAGCCATTACTTCCAGGAGCACCAGGTGATGGTCGTCAACGAAGCACCCCTGAACAGCACCCTGAATAATCCAGAGGCCACAGGATGGGTGGCCCTGTGGGGTATCGAACTATCACCCTTGGACATCGTCTACGAGAAGCGACACGCAATCAAATCTCAAGTCCTTCCGGACTTCCTAGTGCACTGGATGGAGCTGCAGCTGCCAGACACCCCAGACATGTCGCAGTCCTGGACAATGCATTTCGACGGCTCCAAGCGCGAAGCCGGAGCAGGGGCAGGGGTCATACTGACCTCCCCGCAAGGTGACAAGATGAAGTATGTTCTTCGGATGAAATTCAGAGCCTCCAACAATGAAGCCGAATACGAAGCCCTCATCCATGGCATGAGGATGGCAAAGATATGCGGCGCAACGCGCCTGGTCATCTACGGTGACTCCAACCTCGTCGTGCAGCAGACGATGAATGAGTGTGACGCACACGCCGAAAACATGATCGCGTACCGGGCGCTCTACAACGCACTCGAAGGAGAACTCGACGGCTGCGAACTTCGGCACGTTGGAAGAGAGAGCAACGAGGAAGCCGATAGACTCGCCAACATCGGCTCCACCTGCGCAAAGGTGCCACCAGGTGTGTTCCTCGAACAAATCTGCGTGCCATCCATCAAGCGTAAATTCCCTAAGGGATCACCCGAAGAATCAGAGCACTCGGGAGCTACGCTACCCGAAGGACATGAAGGGCCCGAGAAACTGGACACAGAGGTAGCCATGCTCAACCTAATGCAGGTCATGGCAGTCGAAGAATCCTGGACACGACCGTACCTCCAGTTCTTGATAACCGGAGAATTGACCGACAGCCCAACAGACGCCCGGCGCATATCTCGCCGGTCAAAAGTCTTCACCATCATCAACGGTGAGCTGTACAAGCGGAGCATCACGGGCGTACTTCAACGGTGCGTAACCATTGACAACGGCAAGGCCATACTCCAAGACATCCACGAAGGCATCTGCGGCCACCATGCAGGCAGCCGCTCCCTTGTCGCCAAAGCTCTACGAGCAGGATTCTACTGGCCAACGGCCATGAGCGACGCAAAGGACATCGTCCGAAGATGCAACGGATGCCAACGGTTCGCCGACAAACCGCACGCACCCGGGTCCGAGCTCAGGCCCATACCTATAGCTTGGCCTTTCGCTCAATGGGGCCTCGACATGATCGGCAAATTGCCAAATCCTCGAAAGGAGGACACGTCTTCCTCCTGGTTGCAGCCGACAAATTCACCAAGTGGATCGAGGCCATGCCGGTCACCAACCAAAAAGGCAAAACTGCCATCAAGTTCTTCGAGTCCATTGTCTACAGGTTCGGCGTACCACACAGCATCATCACCGACAATGGATCGAACTTCATCTCCGAAGATTTCCAGGACTTCTGCGAAGGCCTTGGGATCAACATCACATATGCCTCAGTGGCACACCCGCAAACGAACGGGCAAGTGGAAAAGGCCAACGGCCTAATCGGAGCCGGCATCAAGAAGCGCCTCATGAGCTCACTCGAACACAAAGCTGGAAATTGGATGAAGGAGCTACCCTCCGTCCTGTGGAGCTTACGAACTACGCCAAACAGCTCCACCGGCTACACACCGTTCTTCATGGTACACGGATCCGAAGCCGTGCTACCAGCCGAAGTACGCCACCAGGCCCCACGGGTCGTCGCCTACAGTGAAGCTGAATCCATGGCCGCACTCGAAGACGCTGTCGATACACTCGACGAAGCACGGGATATAGCAGCAGCTCGATCAGCGGTGTACCAGCAGAGTCTCCGCAACTACCACAGCCGCCGGCTGCGCCCAAGGTCCTTCGTCGAAGGAGACCTCGTCTTGCGACTCAAGCAAAAGCGACCAAATAAATTCGAGTCGCCATGGGAAGGACCCTACGTCATCACCGAAGTCATCCCAGGTGGCGCCTATCGCCTCAAGCACGTGGAGTCTGGAGTCACATACTCCAACCCATGGAATATCTCGCACCTGCGACGGTTCTATCCGTAGCAACCTACCCCCTTCTTTTACTTTCAATAAGGCTTCCAGCCAAGGCTACTCAGCTGAACAATGTACCTCCTCCATTACGATATAAATAAAGATAAGTGTCTCGCCCTAAAAACTTCAATTCACTATTTTCTGCAACTATACTACATGCTACAAACGCACTCGGGGGCTCCCCCCACCTCACGATTTCATCGACTGAGGACCACACGTGTACACCTGAGTAGGTGACAACGTGAGGCAAACAAAAAGGACACGTACCCAATTAAAGCACTACGTGCTCACAATCAAACAAACCTTCACAACAAAGGGCACAACACGCCCAGCCGAAATATACAAATTTTACATATCTCTCTTTTTACAGGTACTACCTATGTTGAAGAATAACCTGGGCACGCTACTCAAACAAATCTACAATCTGTTCGGCATACTTCCTCACAGCCGCGTAATGCGGACGCATGTCCCACTCGCTACCATCAGGGCGAAGAGGTGGCCCAGCAGCCACGACAGCCAAATCCACATCAGGCCGGTGCAGCCTCACAAGAGACAACGCAGCCTTCACTCCTGCGACAAGCTGCTGCCGCACCAACTCCTTGACATTGCTTACGTTCCGAAATTTCGACAGAAGACCCGCAAGGTTTATTGGCGCGGCATCCAAAGGGAACATGACGTGCAGCACCGAGGAAAGCGATGTCTGTACTTGGCGGAGTACCCGCGAAACTTGATGAACACGATCCTGCACTGTCGCCAGGGCTATGGCGCGATCACGATCCATCCAGAAGAAGCCGCCGGCCTCCATGTCCTGTTGAGTCAAGCAATTGACCCGAACAGCGACACGCTCTTTTTCTTCCCTCGGAGCAAGATTTGCACCTGCAGCAATCGGACAAAATAAGAGTAAGGCCAGCAGGCTCACCCGAAGACCAGAGCTACAGCTCGACCAAAGAACAACTTACATTGCAGCTGCTCGGACAGACGGACCAACTCCGCCATTAAGTACTCCTCTCTGGCTGCGCCACGATCTGCCTTGGACTTCCAAACGTCGGCATGACCGCGTAGCCCGAGCAACTCCCTCTCCAGACTGTGCACACGATCCCGAAGGAAAGTAAGCTGCGAGGAATCATCCAAGGATGGGCGCAACGGCGTTGCGGATGGGGCGTCAACAGGGTCAGCACCCGAAGGAACCTAGAGCGGCAGCAAAAGAAAGGAACACAAACATTCAGCCAAGGATGGAGCAAAACTCAGAGAAATTCATTGAATATATAAAGCCACTACGTGGCACAAGGATGGTGTTCTTCAAGATATTTACAACAAAAACAAACTACAAACTAGCCTACATTTACTATGCCTAAGATGCAGGAGCCTGAGTCGCTTCGGAGCCAGACTACCTAGCTTTGGCCCCACCCTGCTGCCGCAGTGCATACTCAGACAGCAAATCAATGAGCTTGGGCCCATATCGCCTGCAGCGAGCAGAATAGGCAGCAAAGGCTACCTCGGATCCATCCGCAGCCGTCGGCATGCGAGAAGTGATCTGGGGTAGATCCAGCTCCGCTCCAGCCGCCATGGCCATCACCAGCCCGACGGATGCGCCGATGCCTTTCTGTTTGCGTTTATACGCCGCAGGCGCTTCGGCTGACGGAGCCTCCGCCAGAGCATTCACATCGTCAAGGGCTGCGCCCTTCGGGACAAGCTCCTTGTAGAAGCGACCAAGGACCTCTTTCGCCTTGGCAAGGGAGTTGACGACGGTGCTGCAGCGGTCTTCGACCGCCGCAGTGGCATCATCTAGAGCACTCCCGTGCTCCAGAGCACCGCGGTCGAACTCGATGCCTGCGGCATCTGAGACAAAAAGAAGAAAGACATGAAGAAAAGCGACATAAAAGAAGACCCGAAGGAAAAGAAAAAGTACAAAACTAGTACTCACCCGAAATAGCCTTGGCAGCAGCCATGAGCTTCGCCGCCACCTCTTTTTCGCGAACAGCCGCAACCTTGGCTAGCTGCTCCTCACGATCTGCGGCTTCCTGCTGCAGACGCTCTTTCGCTTCGGCTGCCTTAGTCACCTCTAGCTCAAGGCGTTCTTTTGCACCAACGGCGGCTCCGGCCTTCTGCTCCGATTGACCAAGGCTCTTCTTGAGAGCGTCAACCTCACGGAGAGACTTGTTATGCTCCTCTGCATTCAAAACAAGCAAATGTCAAGGAACTAAACCAGGATACATAAGAGAAAAGTCAGATAGATACCTTGAAGCTGCCGAAGGTTCGCCTCCAGCCCCAGGCGCTCTTGCACAAGCCGCTTGGCCTCTTGCACAAAAGGCTGCAGAAAAAGAAATGTGAGTAAGAAAATGGCTTGGGGGCTACGCCCAACACAAAGAAGTAAAAACAAGATTCGCACACGAAGACACTCAGGGGCTCCCCCCATGAGGCAGGAAAAACTTACATGCTCTGATGACGACCCCGAAGGACCGCCTGCGAAATTCTGAGGCGCAACCACCTGCACCTCCTGCAACGGAGGATCCGGAGCCGCGTCACCCGAAGTCGCCACCGTTTGAGGTGGAGGAGACGCAATTTTCGACTCCCCCATCATCTCCCGTTCACCATCACTGGAGGAATCATGGGAGGATTGCCTGCATACAAACCAATCAGCACAAGTGCAAAAATCACGAAGGAACAAGGACAACAGTATAACAAGAAAACTTACGAGCCCAATGCGCTCAGGTCGAAGATAGGAGAAGCCCTTCGGGCCCTCTACTCCTCTTTCTTCTCTTCCTTCTTCTCCTCCTTCTTTTCTTCCTTCTTCCGCTTTGCTGGCGGGTGTGGCGCGACAGCCCGCACAGGAATGGCAGGAAGGGGAGAGGAAGAACCTCCATGACCATCACTATGACGCTCAAGGCCCAGAGGGTTTCTGGGAGTCGGAGGAGTCGAGGCATCCGAAGACTCGCTGGAGCTCCGTGATCGCTTGCGCGTATGGTCCTCACTCGACTCGTCGGCATCCTCCACCAGAGATCGCGCCGATGGCAGTTCGGACACGGACTCAACCACTTCATTATCCGGGGCATTCGGATACCTTTTGGGCAACGGTGGTACCATGCCCGGCACTTTGAAGCTCTGCAAGATGAGAAGGAACTTTGTTAGCAAACAAAGGAAACAAATACACAACCGACAAAAAAGGGGAGCACTACGTGCACAAATCTACACCTTCGGTACGACCAACGTCGAAGAAAAGGGAGGAGTCAGCGACTTCCCCGGGATTTCTTCTCCGGCATTGAACTTCAGCAGCACGCGAAGGGCCCTGTCAAGATCCCCCTTGGAGATTTTCTCACTCGAAACCCTCGTCGAATCACGGCGCCCAGAATAAAGAAACATCGGGTGTGCCCTCGCTTGGAGAGGCTGCACCCGACGCTCAAGAAACGTCCGGATGATGTCCACACCGTTCACCTCCTTCTCAGGAATTAGTTAGAGATCCTCCACCCGACGGTACAGGGCCTCTATCTCCGCCACCTCACCGTCTAAGATTTGGTTTTTCCAAGACCTTTTCTTCTCAATCATTTGGGAGGGGTCAAAGGGAACAAGACCAAAATCTTGCCCGGGCACTACGGAGTCGCGGATATAAAACCATCGCCTCCGCCAGTACTGGACAGATTCGGACATGGAAAAGGAAAAGAAGAGCAGATTGGGACTAAGAGAGATGATGAAACCCCCAATGGGATACACACCATCCGAACCAGATTGCCTCTTCACGGAATAGAGCTTCCGGAAGAGGCCAAAGTGCGGCTCAATGCCAAGCCAACACTCGCAAAAAGTGATAAAACAAGCAATGTGGAGAAGAGAATTGGGAGACAGATGATGCAGCTGAATCCCATAGAAGAAGAGCAGTCCACGAAGGAAGTCATGGACTGGATACGAAAACCCACGCAAAACGAAGGCGAGAAACATAACCCGGTACCCAGATGGGGGACGGGGGATTACCTCATTGCCGGGTAGTTTGACGGCCTCTGTATCTTGCGGGATCAGGCCCCGCTCGCGCAGCTTGCGGAGATCGCTCTCCCGTGTCTCTGATCACCGCTAGCCACCATCGGTGACGCGAGCAGCGGTGGTGCCCTTCTTTTCACCGGCGGCGCTGGTCCCAACCGCAGATGAAGAATTCTTTGGTTTCCCCATCACGCTACGGCGGCGCTGGCGGTGAAAACGTACAAAGGACGGCGGAATGTGGAAGGAAATCCCAGCGTGAAGCAAGAATCGCTCGAGCGCAAGGAGGCAGTGAAACACAAGAACTGGTGCGGTGAAAACAAACCACGGTTCCCCTCAATGATTATAACAGCGAAGACGACGCATGGCAGCCGTTCATCCAGAAGACCTAACGCCAACGGCAGATCTGACTGTACACGTGTCAACATCACAACGAACCGTCGTTACCACGCCGTCCACTACGCGTGGAAATCGAGGAGACGCCATAATTATCTCCACGCCCCGCGTGACTGGTCAATTCAAAGTCAGCAAGTGGGACCCATGTTCGTCCAGTCAAGTCATCTCTGGCGTAGCAGACGCTTGAGGTCATCGATCGTCAGCACTGATGTCATCAAAAGCTATACTAGCACCAATTACGATTCTTCGGCTCCACAGCTAAGAGCTAAGAGTACTCACTCGAATCTTCGATTCGACTAAATACTCGGGGGATACTCCTATCAGGAGCGCTGACCGCGCACCCGGAAGATGAATAACGACAAAGTATTTCTTCGAGTCCTACGTCGAGTCTGCGACTCCACTATGGACTCGGGGGCTACTCCCATAGGGAGGATGGATTTAATCATCCGAAAATTTTTGAGTCCCACGGACCTAAAAACCGAACAAATGCTTGAACTAAAGTCTCTGTTCGAGTCTACGACTCGAACAACACTCGGGGGCTACTCCCATAGGGAGCGCTGGTCGCGCACCCTATAAAATCTTCGACTGCGATCTTTCGGATCAGCACGCAAAAACTTTTTGGCAACTCTGCCCAACAAAATGCTGAGTGAGCGACAATCTCCTTGGCCACCCGAAGCACCTCCGTGGTGACAAATGTTCGGATGCTGCGTCTGCGACGCAAAGATAAGACCTGCAGATATCATCTGATGGCCTGGCAACGTACACGACTGTGCTCTGCTAGTATAAATCCATGCCAACAGGCGTGATGAAAAATCCTGACGAACGCGTTGGGTACATCAGTTAAAAACACTGGAATTCCACTCTTGTAAGTCCTCCGCGGCCTGAGTCGAATTACGCCAGCATATGTTCTAGGTCCGAGTAAAGGGACTCGAACTTGAAGAAGATCGTGTTGTTTCGTCCTAAGAAAGTTAACTGACCCTGATCCGTCGGGTGAGTCAGGCACACGCATCAACAATCCCTACACACTTATATTATTAATACATAGTTGCACCCGAAAGATGGAAGAGTCCTCAGCCGAATCTACGATTGGACTGATCACTCGGCGGTTACTGACATGGTTATACCCTACGGGTACGTGACTTCAGCATACCTGGTCCAGCCCAAGGAAGGCCCACAGCAGATATACGCTGGCCCACGACGATTTTCGGGTGTCCAAGGCCCATGACGCCTTCGGATCCTTGGAGAGCAAGACTAGCATAGATAGGAAATTCAAAGGGGTAAAACCCTAGAACTTGTAACCGACTAGGACTATGCTCGGGACTTGCCTAAGTCTATATAAAGGCTAGGAGGGTACGTCCTAGATCTCTCGACTCATACTTTCGCACGCACCTCCACGCCAGATCGAATCTGCGCACCCTGTAACCTTCGGTTCCGCCGTAATCAAGAGCAGACAAGCAGGAGTAGGGTTTTCCCTCCGAGGGCCTGAACCTGGGTAAATCTCGTGTCCCCTGGTTGATTGTCTGTTAACCGTGCCACGATCTCTAGCATCCCCATCTTCTCCAAAACCCAAGTCCATAACAATGGGCATTGATGAGATTAAACCTCGTCAGGAAAAGCTAAAGAATGGTTGCTATCCTTGCCTAGAAATAGTATTGATTCTTGGATTAAATGCAAAGATGATTTTATTGGAAAATACTATCCTCCTACTAAGATTATATCTATGAGAAGTGAAATAATGAAATTTAAACAAATTGATAATTAACATGTTGATCAAGATTGGGAAAGGATGAAATATTTGGTAAAGAATTGTCCCACTCATGGACTGAATGCTTGGATGATTGTCCAAACTTTTTTTGCAGGACTAAACTTCTCTTCAAGGAATCTGTTGGATTCTGCTACTGGAGGTACCTTTATGACCATTACTTTGGGTGTTTCAACAAATCTCCTTGATAATATGATGGTTAATTATTATGAATGGCACACTGAGAGAGCTCCACATGGTAAGAAGGTAAATTCTGTTGAAGAAACCTCCTCCTTGAGTGATAAAATTGATATTATCATGTCTATGCTTGTTAATGGAAAAGCTCATATTGATTCAAATAATGTTCCTTTAGCCTCTTTGGTTGCTCAACAAGAGCAAGTTGATGTGAACTTCATTAGAAATAATAATTTTGGCAACCATGCTTATGGTAGTAATAATTATAGGCCATATCCTGCTAATAATGGCAATACTTATCATGGTAGATCTGGAATGCTTAGTGAAGATAGAATTCTAGAAGTTGAAAGATCCACTAAAAACTTCATGCAAATGCAATAAGAGCAGAACAAAATATTTACTAAAACTATGGAAGAACAATCTGCTATTTTGAAAAATATTAGTCACCAACTTGAGAACTTGAATAGGGAAATTCCTAGTTTGCAATCCAAAATTTTGAATGCTGAGAAAAATATTTCATCTTTGTCTGAAGCTCAATCCTCTTTGATTAATAAAATGGCTGCTAAACCTGAAACCTTGGAAAGTACTTTTGCTGCCCTGCATGCCATACAAGTTACTATTGATGAAAATGTTGGACTGTTAGCTAAATTACATGCTAAGTGGGTAAGATAAGATGAAATTGATAGAAACAATAGTATTTGTACTATTACTACCAGCAATGTTGATGCTAGTAAACCACAAGAAGTCCCCATTCCTCCTACAACAATGCCTAAACCCAATAAGAATGCTGAAATTTTTCAAAACATGGGAAACAATAAGTCCACTACCCGTGATGCTAAGTTTGATTTTGATCTTGATGGTTGCAATATTTCTGAAGTGATTATGTTCCTACAAAAGCTTGCCAGAATTCCTAATTCTAGTGCTATGAATATGGCTTTTACAAAACATATTACAGATGCTCTCATTAAAATTAAGGAAGAAAAGTTGAAACATAAAGCTTTTATTTCTAGGAAAGTAGAAGATAGTTGTGAACCCATCATTAATATGCAAGTGAATGACTTTGATATCAAAGCTTCATGTGACCTTGGCTCTAGTATCTCTATTATGCCTAGAAAGATTTATGAAATGCTTGATTTGCCACCTTTGGAATATTGCTATTTAGATGTCCCACCTGATAATAATGCTAAGAAGAATCTTATGGGGAGTATTAATGATGTTCTTATTATAGTTAACAATGCTTATGTCCTTGTTGATTTCTATGTTTTGGATGTTGAATGCAATGCTTCTTGTCCTATTACTTCGGGATTGGTGCCATCATTGATACTCCCTCCGTTTGGAAATATAAGATGTTTTAGGTTTGTGAATGAGATGTATCTAGACACCTTTTAGTGTCTAGATTCGTTTGAACCTATACACTAAAACGTGTCTAGATAAATCTCCTTTACAAATCTAAAACATCTTATATTTCTAAACGGAGGGAGTATGAAAGAAGGCACCATTAAATATCAATTCCCATTCAAGAAAGGTATAGAACACTTCTCTATAAGGAGAGATAAGTTACCTTTTGCTCCTCCTTTGAAAGCAAAATTTGATGTTAATGCTTCTTCATTTGAAAATACATAATTCTTGCTTCTTGTGCCTAACTTAAAGGCATTAAAAAAAGTACTTCTTGGGAGATAACCCAATAGTTTTCTTGAGTCTTGGAAGTTATTACTTCTGTAATAACCTCTCCTTATCCTTTTAGTTTGATTTTTGTGCCAAGAATAACCTCTAATGAGAGAGAAGTAAGATTTGAGGAAGTTGTTGTCCTAAAATAGATTTTTGTGCTTCACTGTAAAAAATCGTGAAAAAACTATGTATGTCAGATTGAGCTGTAATTTTTTGAGTAAATGCCTCTGGTTGTTATCTAAATTTCGTTAGTTCAACACTTGTCGATTTGAGCAACATAAGGTCTTAAAAAAAATTGGTTTTTACCTGCTGGTCTGTTTTGACAGATTTCGGCCATTATTTGCATTTGCCTCTTATCGGTTTCTTTTTTAGTTCTCTTTGGAAAGTTGAGCTTTTCAAAGGAATTGCTACAGTAGATTGTGTTTTTAATGAAAGTTTTGCCATGTTGAAACTAAACCCAAAGGTTTATTCTCTTGAATGCACTAATGTTGCTAATGAAGATTGTGTGAAGTTTTGTATGAAGGAAAATTTTCAAGTGTAGGGGAAGAATGATGTGATGAGATGAAAAATGGACAAAAGCTCAAGCTTGGGGATGCCACCCCGTGTCACCCCAAGAAATATTGAAGAGGTACAAGCGTCAAAGCTTGGGGATGCCCAAGGCATCCCCTTTTCATCAATAAAAATCTTAGGTCTCTTTCTAGACACTTCGTTTTTATTGTTTCATGAACTATTGTGTTGTTCTTGGAGTGTATTAGTTTTAACTTTTTGGTTTTTCTTTGCTTAGTTTGATTGAGCATGTACCTTGCAAGAATCATGCGTTGTTTTAGCATACAAAAGCATAATATTGTGGTATTCTCCTTTGATGCTTTGTTCGGGTTGACTTGGCACATGCTCACACCATGTTATGACTATGACCAGTCACCTTAGCCTCTATGACCATTTAGTTCTTAACTTGTGGTACCAATTTATGCTTTGATTGATAATATTTTGTCGCTCTGCATGAATATGGCCATTATTGCTCTCTTAGTTGGTCGCTCCCAGTATTTTGCTAGTCTCCACTTGTATGAGTAAGCTCTACTCATGCATCCAACTCCCAAGAAACCAAGTTATTCCAAAGAGTCCACTATAAATTCATATGCATGGTGTGTTACACCATTCAAAGTATATTCTTGTTTTATCTATCTTCCAAATTAAACTTTGTTATGTGAAAATTAGTGCTTAAAGCTCTCACAAACTTGATGGCACACTTTATTTTTCTTGCCCCTAATAAACTTTAACCATTGTGTCATCTATGTTGTATATGCTTGCACTTATAAGTTGGAAATTAGTAGAACCGTGCTGTCATGGGGAACGCTTTCAACACATGTAAATATCTACCTAGTTGATATCATGCTCTTTTGTTTATGGATGTCAGCGGTGTGAGCTAAAAGGGGAGCTTGTACGTCCATGGAGTTATGTATATGTGTTAGAGAAACGTCTGTGCCACTAGCCTAAGCCATGCCTAATCATGATGGAAACTTGCAGCATAACCATAGTGAGCAATCCATGAAGCATCCTCAGAAAAAAAATATAAAAAAATAGAAAAAAATATATGCACCATTCTCATGGTAAATAAAAGGATTGTTGAGATGCTCACTATCTGTTGCCTTGTCATTTTGATATGGGATAGCTCATGTGTCATGGGGCAAGGGCTCCCCCGGTGGCGGTTCTCTATGATCAACATATACTTACAATGACAAGAACTTCCCGGTAACTAAAGTCGAGTAGCATGTGGAACGGCCCTCGTACTCAAGGGACATGAGATTGACAACTTATGATTTGTCAAGCATATACTCCATACTTTGTTCACTTTAACCTTCATCACTTCAAGATGCTTATGATAGGGGCAATGAGAGCTGAAAGCTAACAAGTACCATTATTTTTGGAAGTTCTTTATGAAACTTGAAATCCCTGCTTCCCTGTGAAGGGCCTTTCTTCCCACTTTTATATCAAGTCTCCACCTTCTATCTTTATGAACCAATTAAGAGAGCATAGTTGTCATTCTTAGTTCTATGTGCATTGTCCCAAAACTTATTGATTGATTCATAATGTTGATATTTCTTCTTCTTGAACTATTTGTATCTAGTCACCCTTATGAACTTTGAAGATGTCCTATGCATTTATGTTTTGTTACTCCATGAGGGACAAGCTGAATACCACCATACTATGTTTCCTATATGTGAAACAAACAAATGTATTTTAATGCGTTGTTATTCATGATCTTTGTTTATATCCTTTCATGTTGCAGCATAGTTGCTATGTCTTATTGTTAGAAATACATCTTTCATGCTCATGTTTAGAGTACTTTGATCCCAGCTTTCAATGCTTTAAAAATGGTTTGATCAATATTGTGATGGTGCATGTCACCTAAAAAATTATTCTTTTTATCACTTACCTACTCGAGGACGAGCAGGAGTTAAGCTTGGGGATGCTTGATACGTCGTAAACGTATCTATAATTTTTTATGTTCCATGCTTGTTTAGTATCAACTTTGCTATGCTTTGTCTACACTTTGAGGTATTTTTATACACTTTCTGGGACTAACCTATTAACAAGATGCCGCAGTGCCAGTTGCCTGTTTTCAACTGTTTTTGGTTTCAGAAAAGCTAGTAAGGAAATATTCTCGGAATTGGACGGGACAAAAGCTGAAGTCAATATTTTACCGAGACGAACACAAAGACCGAAGGGCAGCCGAAGGGGCGCCACGGGGCGGCCACACCCTAGGGTCACGCGGGCCCACACAAGGGCACGTCGCCCTATGGTGTGTGCCCCATGGCCGCCCTCCTGCCTCGCCTCTACGCCTATAAAAGCCCCCCCGATGCCAAAACCCTAAGGACCCGATCAGATCTCCGCGAAATAGTCCGTAGCCGCCACCATCGTCCCTAGATCAGGGGGATCTGAAGCTCTTCCCGGCACTCTGCCGGAGGGGAGAGATCACCCCGGAGGCTTTCTTCATCACCATGCCAGCCTCCGGTATGATGCGTGAGTAGTTCACCCTTGGACTATGGGTCCATACAGTAGCTAGATGGTTGTTTCTCTTCCTTTGTGCTATCATGTTTAGATCTTATGAGCTCCGTTCATGATCAAGATCATCTATTTGTAATCATACATATTGTGTTTGCAGGGATCCTATGGAAGATTGATTATTGATTCTATCATGTCTTATTGATTATTGATTCTATCATGTTTATGTTGTTTGAGATCTTGCATGCTCTCCGTTGCTAGTAGCTATCTTGGCCAAGTAGATGCTTGTGACTCAAAGAGGGAGTATTTATGCTGGATAGTGGGTTCTTGCCTCTATTGAATCTGGGGAAGTGACAGGAATCTCTAAGGTTGTAGATGTGTTGTTGCTACTAGAGAGAAAACAACAATCTCTTGTTCGTGGAACAATTGTATTGTTTACTTTACACACATTGCTTAATGCAATTATCCGTTGCTTGCAACTTAATACTGGAGGGGTTCAAATGATAACCTGAAGGTGGATTATTAGTCATAGATACAGTTGGATGGCGGTCTATGTATATTGTTGTAATGCCCATCAAATCTCATAGGAATCATGAATGTCTAGTATTTCCATTGTTATGCCTTTCTTAGTTCCTGTCAATTGCCCCGCTGTAATTTGTTTACCTAGCATGCTATGTTATTTATATTAAGGAGAACACCTCTAGTAAACTGTGGACCCGGTACAATCTTTACTATTGATACATCATCTACTGTTACCATTTATTTTCTGCAAGCAACCATTACCTTTCATCCTATACGTTTAATCATTTGTTTTCAGCAAAACAGTGAGATTGACAACCTCGCTGTAAGTTGGGGCAAAGTCTTGAGTTTGTGTTGTGCAGGATTACAAGTTGCTAGCAACACCTTGGAGTTGTTTCCTTGCTCCTACTGGTTCGATAAACTTGATTTCATAACTGAGGTAAAACTTATTGCTGTGCTAATCATACCTTCCTCTTGGGTTTCCCAACAAAGCTCTAAAGTGATCTAAGCTCATCACTAAGCCGCAGATCTGGATGCTCAAATCGCAAGCCTCTCTTCTTCCTACGGGCATGAAGCCCACACCCGGCAAACTGCCGCTACCACTACCTACCCTAGCTACTCTGGCACCACCCCTTCGCCATCTTCGACCGGCTTGGCCGGCGGAGAAAGCTCGGGGCAGCCCAGCTTTGGATATTCGCCACTCAGAAGAGGATAGGAGGAGGGAGACGCATGAGAGAGGAGAAGTGTCTGGAGAGACGCATGTGAAGATGCTCTCAACTATACCAGAGAAATTTACCCGCAAAAAAAACTGTACTAGAGAAATCTTTCGTCCGTTCTAATGGCGCTGCCACGAATTCTTCCACCGCTGCATATGCATCTAGCTGGAAGGGTCCTTTTGGTTTGAGTTAAATCCATCGTTAGTCACTGCATTTGCTTAGCAAAGTGAATACGGTCATTGTACAATGGAAATACAAGTTTATGGTCACTAAAGACGCGTCCGAGCGTCACTCACGGTCATCAGCCGCGCCATAGAGGTGGATTTGATGATGTGGCGAGCTAGGACCCACCGGTAGCCTCTAGGTGTGTTTCATTTGTAGAAAGCCCCTAAAATTTATTTTTATCTCATGCAATTGCTTAACTGTTTTGCCCGTCGTGTCGTTGCAGTTGCCTTCGAAATCCCCCGAGTGCGTCGCACGTCAAGACCGCAATCCCCAGAGCGCGTCGTCATTGCAGTACGCTGGCGCACGGCGAGACCTCAATCCCCCAAGCATGTTGTCGTTGCCTTCGAAATCCGTCGATGTTCCCCTGCAAATTCTGCCGTTGTTTCCATATAAATCAGAATTGATTAGGTGGATCGGGTTGAATCTGAATCAGGTGCGTCCTCATCGGCACCTGCCACATCACTAGCTCCTTCCCCTCTCTGCTCCGCTTGTGGACGCTGCTGGGCGTCTGTGCTTTCCTCCACGTCGCACATGAGGAAGGCCAATGGCGGCGGCTCCCCCATCTAGGCCCGGGCGTCAAGGACGCGCGCGGCCTCCATCCGTCGCCGGAGGCTACTGTCCCAAGCCGCTACAGCTGCCTTAGAGAATCACCGTGCAGCGTCGAGGCTCTAGGACCACGCGCGCATCCTGTAAGACCACTGAGACGAAGTCCTCGATAATACCGAGCGGAGCGCCACCTTCCGTCGACCATTTCAGCGAAGCCGGAACACGCTGACCTGTGGTGTATGCATCGATCCTAGACTTCGCCTCGACACAACAGACCTCGGTGACCACTACTTCGACATCAGCGACCACCGGAGCACGCTCAGTGAACATGACACATACTCGTACGCCGATGTTCCTCCTTGCTGATGCTAGATTCTGCGTGCGACGTCTTGCAGCGTCGTGAACCTGCTCGTCAGGGAAGCGTACGGAGCACCCGAGCCTTGGGGGCTGCGAACCACCCTTTGGCGCCATGAGCAAGCGTGCCGCACATCGCTAAAACGGCGACGGACGCGTCGTGCCCGTGCAACGATGGAGGATGGGGATAGCGGGGCGACAGTGGGAGGCCAGTTAGTAGGCCCTGACCAGCGCGTTTCCGATGAATAGGCTAGGTCGGCCGCGAGCCTGGCACATGATGCCATCAATAAGGTGAAGCCGTCGAAGCTAGTCGAGGACGTGTCGTGTGCGGCCGGCGCGCCTAGAGCTGGCCGTGGAGACCCATTGCATGGAGGCTGGCATCTTGGGGGACGAGGTGCTGTTGATCTACTTGGGGATGTCGCCGGTGGGGACGAGGTTCTAGCGGCGAGCTCGCCATGGAAGCCGGCGACCTCTGCTCACGTGTGTTGTTGTCTATCAGCAGCGGCGACAGATGGAAGCCGCACATGTAGGAGCAGGGGGCAGACAACCCTTGAAGCAGGGGAGGCAGACCGCCTCCTTCCCCCGGATGGAAGCTTGCTAGAGAAAGAGGCGTTCTACGATGCCGGCCTCGATCCATGTCAGATGGATGGAAGCTTGCTAGAGAAGGCGTTCACCCGATGTGTGCTGATGTATTTTTTTAGGGGCCTTTCCAAAAAACAACATGGCCTATCATTGGTCTTTCATCAAATACATCGTTACGTCGTGCGGTGACCGCGGGTGACACACCAACGCGTCTTCGATGTCCGTAAACTTATATTCTCATTGTATAATAATTATATTAATTTTATTAAGCAAGTTTAATGACTAACGATAAATTTAACTCTTTTGGTTTTAAGGACCGGCGCGGCCGCCCCGCCGGCAGAAGACCAGACAAGGGTCAGAAAAAACTCGTGTTGACAAAAGGAAACGAAAATACTCGTGACAATTCCAACTGACTGGTACTGGTAGATTGACACGCGGCGTCTGAATGCAACTCCCGCCATTTCCGTTGCTCACCTGCCTTCTCCTCCTCCCAATCCTCCTCCAAATGACCAATTCCACTGCCCCAGACCCCCCACACTTAGCATCACCACGGCGACCACCGCCTCCTCGCCGTCGCAATGATTTTCCGTCCCGGCACCGCCGTGTGGGTGGAGCACCCGGAACTCGCTTGGGCCGAGGCCGAGGTCGTGCCCCCCTCCTCTCCCCCCTCATCCCCTTCCTGCATCATGGTCGTCCTATCTAGCGGCGCCAAGGTAATCTAGCGCCCCCAATCTGTTTCCCGCAATGCCAACTGCTAGGTGCAGCGGTGCAGCCTAGCTGTTTGTTGAATTGCCTGACCGTGTGGTGGTGGTCAGGCCATGGTCGATGGGAGGAAGGTGCTGCCTAGGGACACAGAGGCCGACCTAGGGGGCGTCGACGACATGACCAAGCTGGTCTACCTCCACGAGCCTGGGGTGCTCTGCAACCTTGCGCGGCGGTACGCACTCAATGAGATCTATGTGAGTGTTCTCTTTTCTGCTCACTCTTCAGCCCCTTTGCATTCTACTGTAGATGTCCTCTGTCATACATTTGATTGGGCATATAAGTTACGCTTTTGTGCTGTCAACTCATCTGTGTGGGTGGGGATAATGCTTAGTTCAACAACGACAATGCTATGTGCTGTGATGTACAGTAGCAGATAGCATGCATGTAGCCGCTGTTGTGTGATACTCCTGGGCAGTAGATCAGTTATGCACATGGCAAGCAAATGTTCTCTCAGTTGCTTGGTCATTAGCTGATATGATGTCTTATGTTTTTTATATCTGCTAATTTGGATACCTGTCCTGATGGTTCCACTGGTACTTTGGCAGACATACACAGGACGTATCTTAATCGCAGTAAATCCCTTCGCCGACCTGCCTCATCTCTATGATATGCATATGATGGAGCAGTACAGAGGTGTACAGTTTGGCGAATTAAGTCCACATGTTTTTGCAATTGCTGATGCATCATACAGGTATAATTAATACAACACAAACCTGCTTTCAGCATTTAAAATATGTGGACTATGGAATAACAATGTTCCTTCTATTGTAGAGCTATGGTCAGCGACGGCCACAGCCAGGCCATATTAGTCAGTGGAGAAAGTGGCGCTGGGAAAACAGAGACCACCAAGCTTATTATGCGATATCTTACTTTTGTTGGGGGCCGTGCAACTGGTGATATCCGTTCTGTGGAGCAGCAAGTTTTAGAAGTAAGTTTTCAATTTCCCATGGAATATTTTTCCGGGGGGCAATTAGCAGGGGGGGGACCATCTGTTTCTTTCTCCAAAACCTGGGTAGTTTTTTGGGTTGATTTTGGAACAGTGCTATCTTATGCAGCACCTACAGGATACCTGCATGAGTGCATGTTATTGGTCAAGAATTGGAAAATTGACAGTTGCACTGCAAGCAAAAGAACTGGGCTTTGCAGCTCATGATATGTTTATCTGAGTATGTGACTACTTTAGGCTTCCTACCATAGCAGAAATCACGAGCTGCTGACCAAGCAACCCTACCAACTCCTTAGAGCATCTCTAGCAGACACCGTAAAAGGGCAAACCGGAAAACGCATTCCCAAGTCGCTTTTGGCGGGTTTTTTCAGGCCGCGAGCGACGGGGCGGAACAGACCCCTCAAAACCGAACCAGAAAAGGGAATATTCCCTTTTTATAGTTTCGCGCATACGGGGTCTGTTCCGCCACAACAAGGGTCGAACCCGTAAATTGAACTATTTTCTGTCAATTTCATCACATATCTCGCATTTTCAAACAGAAATATGATACCAACATGAAGTAAAAGCCCGAAACTATTAATTGTACATTACAACAATTATCCAATTACAACAATTGTCCAAACAAATTGAATAAACAATAATCCAATTACAACAGATGACCAAATCAAATGAATAGTTCCGAATGCAAATAATGTTTCACACACATGAATGATAAAATGTGGCAGCCTAGTTCCTCCCAAATAGCTGCCAGTGGTGCTCAATGAGGTCATGCTGCAGCTGGTCATGGGTGGTCATGTTCTTAATGTCTCGGTAGGTTTGAAGGAAGACTTGGATGGCATTTGGGTTTCTAGCTGGCTTCACACGGCTACCAACATTGTCGTAGAAGATGTCCAAGTCTAGACCCCTCTCATCCTCAACAATCATGTTGTGAAGAATTACACAACATGTTATTATGTCATTGAGAGTTTTCTTGTCCCAAAAACGAGCTGGACCTCGCACAACTGCAAATCGAGCTTGCAAAACACCAAAGGCTCTCTCGATGTCCTTTCGGGCACTCTCTTGAGCCTTTGCAAATTCAATCTCTTTCCTAGTTTGAGGATTCGAGATGGTCTTGACAAATGTACCCCAACGAGGATAAATACCGTCAGCTAGATAATACCCCTTGTCATAATTAAAACCATTGACAGTGTAGTTGCAAGCAGGTGCTTCACCACTAGCTAGCTTTGCAAATAGAGGAGATCTATGGAGCACATTGATATCATTGAGGGTGCCAGGCAAACCAAAGAAACAATGCCAAATCCACAAGTCCTCGGATGCAACGGCTTCTAGCACAATTGTTGCATCTCGGCTTTTGCCACAATATTGCCCGTGCCATGCCTTCGGGAAGTTTTTCCAAGTCCAATGCATACAATCTATGCTTCTTAGCATGCCCGGCCATCCTCTTCTCTCATTCATCGCCATCAACCTAATTGTGTCCTGCTCGTTCGGTGCTCGCAGATACACCGGGCCAAAAATGCGAATAATTGCCTTGGCAAATCTATGAACACTCTCCATAGTCGTATCTTCGCCGAAGATACTCGTCGGCATAATCGGCCGGGATCCCATATGCGAGCACTCTCATGGCCGCGGAGATTTTTTGGTACGGGCTGAATGCAAGCAGCCCCGTGGCATTCCTTCGACGCTTGAAGTACCGCATCTTGGCCTCGCAAGCTTTCACTATCTTCACGAACAGCAAGCGGCGCATCGATAGCGTCTACGAAAGAGGTGAGGCGGTTACCCAACTTACCACGGCGAATTAATCTTGCATGAGCATGTCGTTGCGCAACTTGCCGTTGCGAGGGATGCAAAGGCGGCCGACTGTGGAGCCTCACGCCTCTTCCTCCTGCCGTCGTCCTCCTCCTTGAGGGTGAGAACGGCCACCATCATGTGCTGACGGTGGTTCCTGAGCAGCGTCTCCACATCCGAGTCGTCGGAGGAGGACGAGTCGTCCAACAAAAATTTCTCGCAAGGGTCCAAGTCCATCTACAAATCACGGACGATATTTAGAGCTTGCGGAGAGGAGATCTACGAGCTCGAACTCGAGCGGTGGAGGATTTTACCTTTGACGGACGGCGGGAGGACGGCGGCGGTGGGGCGCGACCGGATCTGCGTCGGGAGGAGTTTTCCGACCCACAGCGGCTGGGGAACGGGGTCGGCGGGCTCCGGCGGCCTTCTGCGCGCGAGGAATCGAGCGGGAGGGTCCTAAATCTACGGCGGCGATCGACGACGGGCGGCGGCTGTGCAGGCGGAAGGGAGGGGAATGAGCTGAAAATTCTCTCCCGCCAACGGAAACAGAGGATATGGTTCGTGTCCAGGTCGGGCTCGAAACCTGGGTTTTTCTGGTTCCGCGGGGGTGTTTTCTCGGGGGCCCTAAATTTTTTTTCGGTTCGGTCTATTTTGGGGCGTCTGTTCTGTCCACTTTTATCACACGAAACCGAAAATCGGCGGTTATTTTTATGGTTCCGCCCTTTTACGGTGTCTGCTACATATGCTCTTAGTCTGGTTTTGCACTATCTAGTGCTGTCTTCTTTGATTGCCGACACTAGCTCCTGAATTGACGAAGCCTTTTGGGTTGCCTTTTGGTTGAAACCCTGATGTTGTGTCCTTCCATATTAATGCAGTTAAGATGATGGAAGAGTTGAAACCTTTCCAGTTCTGTTTGGGTTCCCGTTTTCTTGATTGTAGCCACCATGTTCCGAAAAAAAAAAGATTCTAGCTATCATGGAATGAAACTAGACCGAGGCATTGGGTGCATGCCTGCAGACATCTCCAATGCAATCGTTCTGTCGAGTAGGACAGTGATACCACATCTGACCAGGAAATGGTCCATGGTTTTTGGGTGCACTGTACAAAAGACATAATTACCATGGTGGTAGTCCTCTTAATTAGGTGCTGAACCATCCAACAGCTATTGAGAGATGCAATCCAAGTGAAGAAATTTCATACCGTAGGGGCACCACAGCTTTCAGATAGAAGTATAGGAGATTGAGCATTTTCAAGGTTTACATCTTAGAAGCAACAATATACCTACTTCAGTGGAAAAAGGATGGAGGGGGGTGAACCATCCAGAGTATGGAAAAACAGAATCAGGTTACTTCCAGTTTACAAGCTGGTCATGTTCTTAGAATCCTGTCAGTGAGCTCCAACGAAGGCTGGGCACAAGCTGGCGCATTAGGGCTTTAGAACCGTGCTGCCAGCCACTCGGGATGTTCATTAATTTTACTCCTTGCATCTTGTAACATAACCTCCTAGGAGGAGTCTAACTGAACTTCCCGCCTTTTCAATAAATGAAATGCAAAGATTCTTTTGCGTTTTCTCAACAAAAAAAACTCCAACCAAGGATTCATATTTCTTAAACAGTCTCCATTACTCTTATACTGTCTTTGGTACTCAGCAAGCTTGATTATCACTTCCACTCATGTGGCAGTATATATACATAGTATAAGTAGGGAAATATATGGGGAACCCCTCCATTAGAGGGATACAATATAATCTTACAGTATGTACATAGGGAACCTCTCCACTACATGTACTTATTTTCTGTTGTCGTTTTCATGCAGTCAAATCCACTGTTGGAGGCTTTTGGTAATGCACGAACGGTGAGAAATGATAACTCCAGGTGAACTTTGTTTTATGATTTGTATAGTACCAATCAACTTATCTGTTATTAAGAGGACAAGAAAGGTTGTAGATAAGCGTGGCAGCTCTGCTGTTCTTGTCTATGCCTTATGTGTTACTTTTTTTTTGTTTATTCCATTGCAGTCTCTTTGGGAAATTTGTTGAGATTCAGTTTGACAAATCAGGTAGAATTTCTGGCGCTGCAGTTCGAACTTATCTCCTGGAGAGGTCTCGCGTTGTACAAGTATCTGAATCTGAAAGGAATTACCACTGTTTTTACCAACTTTGTGCATCTGAGCAGGTTTGTTTGTATAGTAACAGTAGTTTTTTAATGTCATCACTGACTTATACTGATGTTACCATAATTCAGAGCTGCATGTCTTAGATCTAGAAATCTGTAGCAGTCTTAAGTTCTTTCGATTTACCACAGGGTCAAAATTGTCCATAGCAGTCTTGTTGAACTGACCAAAATGCCTCTACTTGTTATAAAACATTGATGATATAGCATCACACTTTATCAAGGGGAATGATAAGGAACGGGAATTAATAAAGGACTCAAACAGCGAACAAAGAGTACTAGAGTAACACTGTGATCGTTGAATCATTAAGAAACTACATCAGTGTTTGGATTTTAATCCTGGCACCACCGTTCACCTTCCATTGTGGATTTTTTATTAACTACTACATGAACCATGTTTGGATTATTTCAAGACCAGTGAAGTTCTGTAAACCATGCAGTGATAAGCCGAGTATCTAGTCGACAGAAAACAGAATCATTTACATCAAAGTTTGGTATTTCCATATTCATGTTATTGCATCATTAGTAAGAAGATCTAGATTTTACTACACCGTATGAAACTCCTAAGAGTGACTAGATCTTATGTCAGTTTGGCATTTCCTCCACCACAAAATTACTTCCATGCGCCAACTTCACCGTATATTGCACCATGCCACATTGAGAATTACTTGTTGATAATTGATGGCTTATGTTTTTCTTTCATCTCCAGGCTGCGGTTAAATACAAGCTTGCTCATCCTAGGAACTTTAACTACCTAAATCAAAGCCATACATATGAGTTACAGGGGGTCAGGGATGCAGACGAATATTTGAAAACACGGAGAGCAATGGATATTGTTGGTATATGTTTTTCTGATCAGGTTAACTAACCTCATTCCTCCCTTGGACAAGAGAGCTACTTAATTACTCATTGGATTGATAAAGCGCTATGGAATAAAAAACTTTCTTGCACTCTCAGGTAGCCATATTCCGAACTGTGGCTGCTATCCTTCATCTAGGAAATATTGAATTTTCTCCTGGGAAAGATTTTGATTCGTCTGCTGTCAAGGATGAAAAGTCTAACTTCCATCTTCAGATGGCTTCTGATTTGCTCATGTGGGTAGTCCTTCTCTGTTCTCAGTCTTCTGAACCTACTACTTCTGTCTATCGCAAAATTGACAAGTCTGAACAAGTTACTTTATGTAAAATATGCTGTTCTGCATGGTCGTCAGAGGTGCTAATGATATAAGGTCAACTTGCACGATAGTACTTTTTGTTCATTCTGTTTTCCCAGGTTATACAAACCATCCATAAATTTTTAGAAGGTGTTCCTGATCCTGGATTAGAACTCAAATTCTCCTATAGTGCAATAGCCCAGAGCCCCAGATCTGAAGGAATTTGACCCCACTCAGAAAAAAAACAACTTTTTGTATGCAGATAGCAAGATTAATTTGCTTGTTTTAGACCATGTCTTAATGAAGAAACGCGATATATCTGCTTGTACTCTTGTAGATATATTAATTTATGTTATGGGTTGCATTTAATTTCGTTGTGATCATCGAACAGATCTTTTCCATGTGTGAATACTCGTATGCCTACAGCTTTAGCAGCTTAATTTATTAGTTCATACACATCACATGCATATTTATTGAGAATTAATCATTGCTAAAACATGTGTTTTTCTTATACATCACTGTATATACCAATTCTTGTTTGGTTGTTTTCAGGGTTGATGGAAGCCTTTTGCTTTCAACTCTGTGCTATCGCACAATCAAAACTCCGGAAGGAAACATAATTAAGGCAGTTGACAGTTGTGCAGCTGTAGTTGGTCGTGATACTTTGGCAAAGACTCTTTATGCTCGATTATTTGATTGGTAAGGACATCTCTATCCTTGACCTGTTATTAATATTTTTGAATGTCATGCTTATACCACGATCATTGCAGGCTTGTTGACAACATTAATAAGTCCATTGGGCAGGACATGGAGTCGAGGGCGCAAATTGGGGTACTGGACATCTATGGTTTTGAGTCCTTCAGATATAACAGGTCAGATTTTCACTCCTTTCATGCGCTGACAACCAAAAGTACATTTCTGTTCGCTTGCCACAAATCAGAGTAACCCAAATTTGAGGTTTATGCTGGTCTCCATTCTTGTAGGAGCTGCAAGATTCAATATATTTTCGCGAAAACGCAAAAGCCTTGCGTTTCAATTCATTGATAGAAAAAGAGAGTTCTGTACAAAATATACAAGCTCAGCCAAGCTAACACCCCATACAACTCAACCCACTAGACCTAAGGGGCCGCGGGTAACAAGGCGCGTAGGCCTACCGCTCCTGCAGCTCCAGGATCGAGCGTCAGATCGAATCGTAGCAAGAAGGTTACCCATGTTAGGTGACGCATTGTCAAAGACAGCCGCGTTGCGATGCTTCCAAATCCACCAAGCCGTCAGCATGATAAGTGAGGACGTCCCCTTCCGCAAAGCCCGGGGGGTAGATAAGGAAGCCTGCAACCACCAGTCCACGAAGTCGTCTTCTCCATCCGGTGGTGTGGCCGTCGATCGAATCCAGGAAAGCACCTCGTGCCAGGTCGCCGTCTGGTCACAGAGGGGGCAGCGCGGAGGGTGTGCAAGTCCTCGTCTCGCAAGCCACTCAGCCGTCCAACAGGCAAGCGAGCCACACAAAGAACTTAACACAAGGGGTTGCCCGTACGTGCCAGTTTAGCTTCCATGATCTAGAGGTGACTGATCCCTGGAAGAGGAACTCGTAACAAGACTTGGCGGAGTAGAGGGCATCGGTCGTCCATCTCCAACAGAGTGTGTCCGGCGCCTCCAAGAGTCCGAAGTCCCGTAACCTTGCCCACAGCTAGACATACTGCCATAGGGCCAGCGGACTCAGCGCGCCCCAAATGCGCTCCAACAGCGCCTCCCTCACCGTGCGGCGCTCCCTGGCGTGCTTAGGGATCAGCACGAAGAGCGCCGGAGCCCACTCCTCGATGGTCCTCCCATCGAGCCAGCGGTCCATCTAGAATAGAGCCATGACTCCATCACCCACCGACATCGTAGTGGGTGCCTCGAACACCTGCATCTCTGTCTGGGAGAAGCGCATATCCAGCCCGCGCCAAGGTCGTGAAGGGTCGGTGCGCATCCTCCAAATCCACCGCGTCCGAAGGCTGATCGCCATCCGACCGAGATTGGGCACCCCCAAACCTCCATAGCACTTCGGTCTGCTCACCTTATCCCAATTGACGTGGCAGTTTCCATACTGCAATAACATATGCCTTGCCAGCTATTAATATTCAACTAATATCCAAGTAGTTCCAACCAGGGTTACCAGAACACCAGTGCACAGCTAAAACAATACAAGCATCCCATTTCACAATAAATAAATAAATACAGGTATTAAGTTGTAAGAGAACTCTTAATGGAACATCAGCAATATGATGGAAGTGCTGAGATCTTATTACACCAATCAGCAATCAGTTATTTATAAATATGTAGTTGTAACCATTATGTTCTGAACCTGGTTTCTTGTGAGCTTTGGCAGGGCCGTATCCGAGAAAATAGGGGCCCGGTGCGAAACCAGAAATTATAGGCTCTTGACGTGACGGTTGGCCATACGGAAAACATGATTTTCTAATATATAAACCATCAAATACTAAACATGGAAAAAATAGAGTGAAACGACATTGGATTGATTTTTGAAGCACACGGCTATGAGAGTCCAAATTCTCCCCATCTTGATGAATCGGCGTTCGCGACGAAGCACTCGTTGCCAGGCCTCCAACTCCAATCCATGCATCTAGATTGCAAGGACGGCAGTAGACAACAAGGGTTAGAGGAAGCATAGATGAGATATTTAAATGAAAACACTAAATGAGAGTAGATAGATGATAGAACCTCAATTGGAAGATGAAGAGGAAATGATATGGGAGGAAAATATACTCCCTCAAGGTTCTACAATTTAAATGAGGGTGCAGATCTATTCTCTTGGAAAATTGAGACGGCATTATTCCCCGTAATAGCCGCGATTGGAAGACGAACAAAAGTATGCTCGCATAGCAAGAGAAAGAAAGGACGGAGAGAGATGTGTGTGAGTTGGGGCCTATGGAATTAATTCGGTTGCTGATTTCCAGGCCGCATGCAGCAGTACTCTATGGAATTAGACTCAACTAACCGGTAATTATCCTTATTAAGTAGGAGTAATAGTTTAGCACGAAAATTTGGGGCCCTCCTAATCTGGAGGCCCTGTGCGATCGAACCTTTTGGACATGCGTCCGGTACGGGCCTGAGCTTTGGTTCACACCTGCTTAAATTGTCCAAATACTGGGGATAGAGCACTCACCCTTATCAATCTGCAGCAGGGCTCATCACTGATGATGTGGAGCCTCTGAGGCTTAGTTTAACTTTCTATTTGATTTGATTTGCAGTGAGGTACATGGCCTCCTTTTTTGGAAAGACTGACTTGTCCCTCAGAAATAATATCTCATCTTTCCTAGCCCTAAAAGGCCAGACACACATAAATTAGGCTGGAATGAATAATGTAGTTCAGTACATTTCTGGAAACCTACACTGCATGCATCCTGCTTCCATGCCAAGTTTATACCTCTATTGCCAATGTTGATACTTTCTCTTTATTTGATCTAATTTATCTTTGTGGGTTCTCTGATGACCTTTCCTTCTGCTAGCTTTGAGCAGTTGTGCATCAATTTCGCCAATGAAAAGCTTCAACAGCATTTTAACAAGGTATGTTCTGACTTTTGGTCTCTCTTTCTCTGGCACACATTTGATCTATTTCGCTCTCGACACAGCATGTTTTCAAGATGGAGCAGGAGGAATACAAAACCGAAGAAATCAACTGGAGCTACATTGAATTTGTTGATAACCAAGATATATTGGATCTCATTGAAAAGGTTTAGATTTTAAAGACTTTTCAAATCCATGAACTTACCTTTGAATAATGGTGCTGCAAAATTTTCCTTTCTTAATGCCAACTTGGTATAATTCTCATTGTGGTAAATACTTGCTCACCCATTAGAGCAATCTTTCCTTGCCAGCATAGCTGTGCCGCCTGTGAATTATGTGCTTGGCTGCACTGACACTGGTTCAATACTCGTGTGCACACACATAAGCATCCACCGTGGTCCTGACATTTGTAGGTGGAGTTTTAGTATATTTCTGTTTTTTCTTCGCCAAACTAATGTTCTCATAGAATATAAAAAATGGCACTGAACAGCTTTCATCTGTATTTAATATACCATTAATAACTTGGCTGCTTTGAGTTTCTTCTATCGTATGTTGTTGCCCCTAGCATCTGTATTTATTTCCACAGCTGTGCAAGATATATATGATCTTTGACCAAAGTAACTTCATCTATGTCTTTTTGAATTAGAATCTTGGAATATTTGTACTTGCAGTTTTGTTATGGCATTATCATGCTACTTCAAAACCTTTGATCTCCAGAACATCTTTCGTTTTCATTTTATGCATAGTAACAGACATGTTAATGGTCAAAATACATAAATGATTTAAATTTAATGTATATATTTTTTATAACATGCAAACAAAGTATTTTTCCATATCTTTTACTTAAGAGGAAAAGCAACATAGATATAAGAGTTTGGGACCACAGTACAGACTATCGCATCCCCATCTGATCACAACACACTTTAGCTACCTGATAAGGTGGCTTGTGCAATTGGTGGCGGTAGTCATGGTGCCATCACTCCGTTTGAGCCTTGATGCTGTCAACTTGCACTGTATATGTAGATGTGTCATTCTGAAAAATATGGCGTGCCACCCCATATGCTATGCTATGTAACACACTGTCTTATTGTGGTCCCATTGTTGATGTAATCTCCTTCCATTTAGGTTTCATGCTATTATACACAACAGTATCGTATTATATATAACCAATGGCATGAGTAAATACTTCAAAATAGCCGAATCTTTGATAAGTGATTACTGCTCTTAAAAAATACTGTTACTATTGACCTGTTTATCCAAATAACCAACCCTTAACATATCCTTAACTAATTTCGTCTAGAAAGCATAGCTGAACTCACGAGCTTGCTATGAGATTTTGTACTTCTCTTGCCAAATTTGCATAATGTGAACATTTCAGCATTAGGGTACTGCTATGAAATATGCACCTAGTGCTGAATTTCCTGCTATTATTATGCTATTTTATCTTTGTGGATTGATTACTTAATGCTACTATGTGCAGAAACCAATTGGTATAGTTTCACTTTTGGATGAAGCTTGGTAAGATGTTCACTTTTAGTTATCACACACTTCTGACTTCCACATTCTGATTTCTTTCTAGTCTTGTTCCACAGCATGCTTGGAAAGTCAACACATGAGACTTTTGCAATGAAGTTATTTCAGAATTTTAGAGCACATCCGAGACTGGAAAAGCCAAAGCTCTCGAAGACAGATTTTTGCCTCTCTCATTTTGCTGGAAAGGCATGTCCCGTGAGCCAGAGTTTCCTGTAAGACATGCTTGGAGTTTTGTTGCTTTTGTTCAGGTTAGAATATGTGGCTGACTGGTTTACTCGTTTAGGTGGTGTACCAAACTGATTTATTTTTGGACAAGAACCGAGATTACGTAATTTTAGAGCATCAGAATCTTCTTTGCTCTTCAAAATGCTCATTCATTTCTGGGCTCTTTGCTTCACAACAAGATGATCCATCAAAATCATCATATAAGTTTTCCTCTGTAGCTTCTCGGTTCAAGGTATAGACTTGCACATTATTATTTTCATATATTTTTAAATTTTAAAACAAATTATATTCTTTCCCCTCTAGCTACTGGACAAGTGATGGTTATAAACTATTCTCACCCTTTAGGGTTCCCTATCTTCTTTTTTCTGATCAGTGTGGTGCCAAATCTTCATTTTACAGTTTTTGTGCAAGGTAGAATAATCTATATCAGCGACAACACTAGAAGTGATTTTTTAATGCCGTTCCCATATTTATGTTTTGTTTTTCTGCAATACCCTTTTGTTGTCATTTCGCTTTCAAGGTCATAAGGTAACATGAACTCATGAAATCGATGAAGGAAAACAGAATACTTCATCATGTTCTAAAACTTATATGTACATTCAAATTTTTTTTTTCTTGAATACACCCTGGAAGGTGTATTAATTATATAGAAGAAGTTCCAGACGGCACACAACGCCGCAAAGAGGGAAGTTCGCTGCCAACAAGAGGTGGCAGCTCCTCAAAACAAGAGAGCCTAATCTCCATCCAGCCACGCCTGAGGCAACGGCTGCGGAAAGCTAAAGCTATCAGTCTTAAAGTGACCCGCTAAACGCCACCTATCAAACTCCTCTCTGATCTACGTCATAATAGCCACCACCGCCAGTGTGGCTCCGTTGAAGGCCACGTCATTCCGGTGCCTCCAAATGCACCAGAAGACCAAGATGAGTGTTGTCCACAAGTCGCGCCGGGTCGCCGCGGGGCATGTCCTGGTAGTCCACCATTGGATCAATTCGGTATCCAGGTTGGGCTGCCACTCTGGTCGGCCCCAACGCTACAAGGCCCAGCCCCAAACCTCCCTAGAGACGACTCAGCCCAAGAAGAGGTGCTGCAAGGTTTCCTGGTGCTGGTCATAAAGCGGGCAAGCCGCTAGGTGTGCCAGCCGACGACGCTGAAGCCTACCAGCCGTCCAACATCTGTTCTTGGAGACAAGCCACACGAAGAATTCTCTGAACTATTCAAATCAACATAATTTAGGGAATGTTTTTCTTGACTTACAACATCTGTGTGTATGCGTGCATGCGTGAGTGTGTGTGTTCTTTGAAAGGTTCCATTTGTCTCTTAAATATTTATCTGTCAAGTTCATTTTCTTTGATTTTTCTTATGATTGTGCTCAGTTGTCTACTCTCCACAGCAACAACTCCAAGCACTTATGGAAACACTTAGCTCAACAGAACCTCACTACGTCCGCTGTGTAAAACCAAATTCTCTGAAGTATCCACAGATATTTGAAAATGTTAGTGTACTGCAGCAACTGCGTAGCGGGGTTAGTGTCCACTGTATCTTCATTCACCTCAACTCTGGTTCTGTTCTGCTATACTTTTGGAGCATGTGATTTATTTATTTAGTGCCTTTCTTGGATTTTACTCCAGGGTGTTCTTGAGGCTATTAGGATAAGTCTTGCTGGTTATCCTACAAGGAGAACATATGCTGAATTCGTTGATCGCTTTGGACTTCTTGTGCCAGAACATCTAATGGAACGGTAATCATTTGCATCCCTGAAAAGTATCCTCAACCTCCTTAGCATATGGCATCTTACAATATTATTAAGCTGCTTTCTTTACAAAGATAACATGGAGTCTCAGAAGTGAGTGTGCCAGGTGTAGACAATTCAAATTACCGTGCATTCAGAGCATGTGAAAGAATCTCTCTAGTCTTACAACAATGACTTTAGATACTTAAGAAACCCATATTGGCTAAATATTTTTTGGCAAAACTTGACTAGTTTCCAACAATTAAAGATCCAGACCACGAAATTGCATTTCGAATCCTCCTAGCCACTATCCTACTGCAATAATTCTTGCTAAGAAGAATGCCCATGTTGTGGCAATTCCACCCAGAAGGTAATGGGTTACTCCTACAGCACGTCCTTGTATAATGCTCAAGACTCTATCACGATGGGTGCGGTATCATGTACAGTTGATGCTGAGGGCAGTAACAAAGTAGAATCTGGCACGCCGCTCGGAGTGTGCTATCGAGAAAGCTAAAATTAGATTCTTGTTATTGTGGAAGGATGACTATCTCATTGTGCAATGTGATTTACAAAAGGTGCAGTCATCCACAACTTCCAGAGCACAATTCTTAAGCACTTGCTCCACCTTCAAAACAACTATTACCAAAACACGAACTCAACGGCTTAGAACCATAAACCATATACCTTCTCGGTAAAACACATCTTTTTGAGAAAACGGAAAAGACCTTTGCGTTTCATTTTATTGAACAAACAGAGTTGGAGTACATCCTCGTAGGAGGCCAGCAAAACAAAAACAAAACTCATCAATGCACATCCCAAGTGGATGGCAGAACTACCTGAAGCCTTTTTGCTCCTACCCTTTTTTTCAGGAAAACGCAATGACATTGCGTTTCTTGTCATTGCACAGAAGAGTTATGGGTACAATCCACCGAGCCGGTGGGATTACAGAGTTTGGGAAGCTCTCTTATTACACGGGGAGGGGGGATACACGGGATTAGTGGACATCCCAATCTGTGGGGATGATTACTCGAAGGCCGAGAACACCGGCTCTTGCCCAAAGCGCCGATTCATCTCGTATTCTTGCATTGAGCTGGGGGACTGAAGGGCGTTCCTTGTCGAAGAGGCAAGCGTTGTGTTGCTTCCAGATCATCCAAGCCACCAGGAGTGTGGCCGAGACTAATCCCTTGCACATGGGTTTGGGGGTGGCTCGCTTGGTCGAGATCCACGAGTCATACAGGGTCGGCTCGCTCTCAGGTGGCCTGCAGGGTAGTCGCAGTCATGCAAGCGTGTCATACCAAACTTGCCTGGAGAAGGGGCAGGTGGTGAGCAAATGCTGCATCGACTCGAAGTCCTGGTCGCAGAGCAAGCAGCGTGGGTGATAGTCCAGCCGGTGTCACTGCCGCCGTTCTGCGGTCCAACATCTATCTTTGTTGGCTAGCCAAATGAAGAATTTGACACGAGGGGGTGCCCAGGTTTTCCAAATAAGTCTCCAGGCGTAGCAGGCAGTTGATCCATGGAAGGATGCAAGGTAGCAGGATTTAGTAAAACATGTCTCAAACAGATTAAGGTACCACGCACTTCCCTTAAGGATTATCCTGTATGAAGAATGCTTAGTCATCCATCATTCTGTTGCTACGAGAAAGTTCATATTATATTATTTTTTCAATTGTCCATAACATACACTCTAATTTTAAAATCCACTACACAGGGCCTCTAGTGATCCATCAATTATGATGAAAACATTATTCATATGAAATCTACTACCTGTTGCCTTCTGTTGCACTTATCTCTTGGACTCCATTGATAACTTCTTTTTTTTGCTTTGAGCAAATTCTCTGAGTATACTTTGGTAAAGATTTTTTATGTATCGATATTTTCCTGTTGCAGGTTTGATGAGAAGTCGCTGACAGAGAGAATCCTAAAGCAATTAAGCCTTGAGAACTTTCAAGTATAGCTTAAAATTTTATTTTATCATTTTGGTGTGGATAAATATCCCTTTTCTCTTTACCTTGGGGTTGAGACTGTTGAGTCTACTTTAACGCTTGATCATTCAACTAGAACCAACCAGTCCACCAGTTATCCTTTCAGCAATTTTGCTAAATTATCATCGCTAAATGGTTAACAGCAGTTGTCCATGGCAGTAGCAGTAAGGCAAGATTTGATTAAATTATGGTTGCTAAATGGTTAATGTTAGATTTCTGCGCTGTAATTTGTGATGAAAAACAGAGGTTTTGATGTGAAACGGCCCTTGTGAAAGTTAACTTCCGCCTGAATATATAAATGCTATTTATACCAGCGAATAAAATGTAACGGAGGGGCCTTTGTGGCTTGAGGTAGTAAACAGTTTATTACAAGACCATTGTAGCCTTTACCTAGAATAGCCCATATGGATTATTTAAGTATGCTATCTGGATCAACTCTCTTCAGTAAAGTAAATACTCACTCCGTTCCACAATATAAGATGTTTTAGCCTTTTCTTGAAACACATGTATCTAGACGCCTTTTAGTATGTAGGTTCACTCATTTTGCTCCGAACATACACACTAAAATACGTCTAGATGCATGCGTTTCAGAAAAAGGCTAAACCATCTTTTATTTTGAAACAGGGGGAGTATTTTACTACAGTTAACTACATCTATTGCAAGTCTGACTATATTCTTCAGCTTGGCAGGACAAAAGTGTTTCTCCGTGCTGGCCAGATTGCTGTGTTGGACTCCAAGCGTACGGAGATTCTGGAAAAGGCTTCAAGGATCATCCAAGGTTGTTTTAGAACCTTTACAGCTTGCAAGAAATTTCTTTCAACTAGGAAAGCTTCTATTTCGCTCCAAGCATACAGCCGAGGTATGTTGGACACTTACATGTTATTTTTCACTGTGCATGTGAAGCTATGCTAACTTATTTTTGCTGGATAATATGCCTCATTCGGTTATTGCACACATACTGTAGTCAGGCCATACCAGTTACCAAAATGATTAAAAATAGTGCCGTACAGATCTCAGATAGAGGGAGCAAACAAAACATTACATCGACTGCCTAATTTCATCTTATTCACACCCTGTCAATTCTCTCTAATGTCTTATAATGTCATGACCACTTAAATGTTTGGGAACTTGCTAATCTGGTGACAGGCATGCTACGCTTCAAAGATATCTGGTTATTGCTTCTTGCAGGTTGTTTAGCACGAAATGTGCTGGAAGCGAAGAGACAAATAGCAGCAGCTGTTTCAGTAGAAAAATATGCTCGAAGATGGTTCTGTCGTTGTGCATATTTGCATCTTCATTCTGCAGCTATTGCCATCCAGACTGGTGTTCGATATATGCTAGCAGCTCAGAGCTTGCTTCACTTGAAGAAGGATGAAGCTGCCACTGTTATCCAGGTCCGCTCATCTTTGAGTTGGTTGAACCAAATGAACCGTAGTTAAAAAAATCAAAGTGCACCCGCCCACTATGTTCCCAATCTCTTGCACATTTACATATAGCACTTTATGAAAGTAAACCCCATTGCTAAGATTCTGAAGACTTCAAGAATTGCAAGATGCTTTTTTCGCGAAAACGCAAAAAGCATTGTGTTTCGATTGATTGATAGAAAAAGCAGTTTTATGTACAAGTCCAAAGAAGGACCAAAACCCAACGCCATACAACTCAACCTGAGAAGCCTAGTCTAAGGGAGAATCTGGCTCAGCCCCCATGCTCCCGCGTGTACCCACGATTTCGCCTCAGTCTTAATCGTGTCTAGGAGGGAGGCCATCGAGGGGCGCTCGGTGTCGAAGACGACCGTGTTCCTATGCTTCCAAATCCACTACGCTGCAAGCATAATCAGCGACGAGGTTCCTTTGCGCATCTGGCAAGGGTTAGATTGCACCCACTAGTGACCATCACTCCGCAAAGTCACCCTCAACAACGGGAGGTCCTGCAGTGGATCGAATCCATGAAAGTACCTCGTATCAGATTGTCCGCGAAAAAGGACATCTGGTGAGGATGTACGTCATAGTCTTTCTGACTAGTCGCACAGCAGGCATCACGGTCATCACGGTCGGTTCGGGAGACGACGTCGCTCTAGCCTTTCACCCTGTTCCAACATCTGTCCTGACAAGCCATCCAAATGAAGAACTTCACCCTTGGTTGCGCCCAAGATTTCCAATTCAGCTTCCAAGATCCTGAAGTAATCGTCCCCTGAAAGAGGGCATTGTAAAAGGAGTGAGAAGAGTACTGTCCATTGGCTGTCCACCGCCAGACAAGCTTATCTGGCACATCCGTAAGATAAACCTCCCGCACCTTGATCCACAGCTGGACGTATTGCCAAAGGGCAAGTGGGCCGAGGGCCCCCGAGATGTCGGTTATCCAGCTGCATTCCACCAGCAAGGCAGCACCTGCCGCACCGTACGACACTTCCTAGGTTGTACCGCACGTACGGCGCTTCCTAGGTTGTATTGAGACGAGACAATTGCATGGATGTTTTTTCCAACGATCAAGTAAATCGATCATGAAGTCATTCAAGGGACATCAATTGCGTTTCTTCCATGCTTTGTACACAATATTGACTTTCTTACCTTGGCAGAGGAAGTTAACTTCATCTATCGATAGCTCACATTGTTGAGAACTGTAAATTTGCCAAGATGGCCATTTTTTTTATTTGTCTCATAAACCAATTCCTGTGCATCTACCCAAGTATGCTAATTTCTAAAGTCCTTTTAGAATGTTAGTTTCAAGATGACTGGTTCCTCAAAATTCACCGTTATTAACCAATGTTTTGGAGTTAGTTTGAACTTTCAAGTTACTGATATCCCCCCTTCTTTTATTTCCATGACTATGCTATGCTTCTCTTTTATTGCGATTGGTTCATCGAGCTTCTTTGTACTGACAATCTTTTTCCATCTAATGCATAGGCTTGGTGGAGAATGCGGAAGCTCCACAATTTCCATAAGCAATACCGACATGCAACAATCCTCATCCAGTGTTATTGGAGACAGAAGATCGCTAAAAGGGCATTGCGGAACCTTAAACAGGTATGAATTTTATACTTATCTAAACTCATATGTTCCTTCAGTGTGATGTGGTTGGATTCAGGGTTCATGAAACTATTTGCAGCAGGAAAACCACTAGTTCATTCTCCTTTTCCCCTAAATGGGGTGTTTTCTTTTGGCTTAGGCCACCCATGTTTTCTCCTAATTTATCAATATAAAAGGAAAAACTTTTGCCTCATTTCAAGATAATTTATGTTTTTGAAGCTTTGTTTGTTAAGCTGGATTTAAGAAGTAAAAGATACCTGTCTTTGAAAAGTGTGTACTTTAAATTGTGTCATCTCAACCATGAATGGTCTACGATAGAGAAAAAGGGTCCCTTTTCCAACACTGAACACTTGCACAAGTTCATTTTTCAACCGTAAACTCTAAAACCAGCTGTTGTCAAATTTAACCTTGATCTCCTTTACCCCTTGGATCTACCCGAAACGGTTTTGTGCTAACTGACAGGATACATGGGTTTTTTACTGTCTTATATGAACAAGCAGGTGGCTTATGCTTGTTTCTTGCCATATAGAAGTCCCTTATTTCCCTGTCATTGTCAATATCAAACCAGTACAACCTCTTGTAAGTAAGAAAATGTATGAGCTTCCTCAAGCACTTTAACTGTGATATTCTCACTAAACACTTCCTAATGCAACATGTCCCTAGTTTTGTTGAGAGAGAAAAGTGAGTGTTTGGTAATACACGTTATGACAGGTAAGGCCATAGTTCTACATATGCTCCATGGATTGTTGTTGACAGTTTCTTTGTGCATTTTCTTCATGTGTTGTTATGTACCTCTCTTCAAATGTTTTTCATAGAATTGAAGTAACCTTATAGGTCTTATAATGTTATAAGTAAATTTGTACGCGCTCCATGTCAAAACATAGGGATATATTTGGTATTATAGATGTTGATATTTTTTCATAAAATTGGTCAAAGTTTACAAAGTTGTACTTAGGATAAAAAAAATATGCACTTTATTTTGACATGGAGAGTACTATATTGGTACCCTTACTTCAAGTCTTCATAATGGAAAAATACTGAATTTACCTATTTTCAAGGCTGCTTATGAGACTGGAGCTTTACGTGATGCAAAAGGCAAACTCGAGAGGAGCTTGGAAGATCTTACTTTGAGATTCACCTTGGAGAGGAGGCAAAGGGTATTCTTCTATGTGATAAAGATTCCTGAAACACCATTTTTTGGGGTGACAAATTTTTGAATCGCTCATTCTATAAATTATGTGTATGCACATAGCTTGCTGCTGAAGAGGCAAAGGCACTAGAGGTATCGAAGGTTCTTAAAATCTTGGAATCATTAAAATCTGAGTTAGAGGCTGCGAATGAAGAAAAGAAAAATGGTTACAAGACAATTGCTTCACTCCAACATAACTTAGGTTTGTTGACCAAGGATAAAGAAACACTTCATACTCAGATGGATGGAGTAAAGAGGGAGAATATTTCATTAAAGGTATTCACCACCCATTACGTTTCAATTTATTTTATGTCTCTATTTCAAGTTTGAGTTCCATACAAATTTTAACGCCACCACTCCAAATTCAAAGAATGTGTGAATTTCCTTTAGCTCCTAAATTTCATGGCTTATGACCTCTAGCTTTTGTTTTGAAGCTCAACTTATCATCTTTCATCTTAATATTAAAATATAATGGCATTCTTGACCTTGGGTTAGCCGTTTCCGTAATATGCATTTAGTTGCTTGCCATGAGTATTACTTTTTTGCAACCTTCAATAAGGTTTTAAGCTTCCTTTAAAATAACTTCATATACAAATTCTAGTACCTGTTGTTTAACTATTTCATAGGTTTGTTGAACTTCATTTGTTCAAAAGGTGCTGAACCTTATCATTTATGCAGACAAAGAATATAGAACTGGAACATGAGCTGTTGAAGGCTCAAGAATGCAGCCATGATAATATGGACAAGTTGAATGGTGTAGAAAAAAACTATCTGCATCTCCGGGATAACTTGAAAAAGTAATTATTTTTTCCTTACAACAATATCTAAGAGCTTCAGTATGTACATGTTATTTTCAGTGACTATTTAGTAAAAAGTTACTCGCATAGTTCCTTGCTTTTGTTTAGTATCTATGATCTATACGACAGGAAAGTTTTCTTATGCATTGTAATACCATGTGCAACTTGTATTTGCTGAAAAAATTTAGTCTTGCTGTTATAGCTTGGAAGGTAAGATTTCAAATTTGGAAGATGAGAACCATGTACTGAGGCAGAAGGCCTTAAGCTTATCTCCTAGGCACACTCTCACTGGGGTATGTGGATGTTTTCCTTCGTCCTGCTTGACAATAATATATCTTTTTTGTTTTGGATAATAAACTTATGTGCAATTCAACTGAATATATGTTATATATTTGGTCAAGAACTACTGAGAACTGATGTAGATTTTGTTTTTATTGGTAGAGTCTTCCTTTGGGTGCTTCCCCTTCCAGCCCAAAGTCATTCTCTGTAAGAGAAAAAAATCCATTACCATTCTTTTTTGTTGTCGGATACTCTCAGATAGCCTTTTATGAAACTTTATTTTCCTTCAGGAATCATCTTCTATAAAACTTGCACCACTCCCTCATAACCTAACAGAGTTAAGAAGATCAAGGATGAATACTGACAGGCACGAGGTTAAATCTCAACACCTGGCTTCCCTCTGCAGTTTATGTACTACCTGTGTTTTAATTTTTTCCCCATGCGGATCTTTCTATACATGTGCCAGAATCTTAGTTTACTTGTTCCTTGTTTTGCTTTTCTATCTCCCCTTCTCTTTCTGGTTTCCTTATGTTTCAGTTGGGTTTCATATCTAGCCTACCCCAACTTGCTTGGGAAAAAGGGTTTGATGTTGTTGTTATTGATGATCTGTCTATATGTAGTTATGCACATTCTAAGCATGAATAGTGTCCCTTTCAGGAGTACCATGAATTGCTTCAGCATTGCATTAAAGACGATCTGGGGTTCAAGAAGGGCAAACCAGTTGCAGCCTGCATCATTTACAGATGCCTTCTCCATTGGGGAGTATTTGAGACTGAAAGAACGACTATTTTTGACTTCATAATTCAGACAATCAATACCGTTCTGAAGGTTATAGTCGTAGTAATATATTCTTGAGTATCTAAGTATGATGCTTTCCTTACTGGCATTAACATTCTGCTTTTCAGACAGAAAATGAGAATGACATTTTGCCGTATTGGCTAGCCAATGCTTCTGCTCTTTTATGCATGTTACAAAGAAAAGTAAGGTCAAAAGGATTCATCATGGCACCTTCTCGATCTTCTTCAGATCCTCGCTCATGTGAAAAGGAAAATGATGTCAGTTTCAATCTATTCAGCTTAACTACTTTTCAGCTGCCGCTTTTCCTTTGTTCACCCAAGATTCAACTGATGTTAAAACAGAACTTAAACCGATGCATTATTATTCCAGTATCGATACAAGTATACTTACCGAAATATCATTTGGTGACCGATCAGTTACTTGAGTCTAACTGGTTTACCAGTTAAATTAGTTCTCGCGAGTCACAAGTATTTAGAGGTAACTCAAGAAATGTAAAAACATATGAGAATAGCAAGAAAATATATAAACAATACTTAGTCCGAACCTACCTGAAAACCAGCCAGTTTGGGGATATCAGGTGGGAGCATTGTTTGCGAAACATGGGACCTGAATTCTTTTCAGTATGTCAAACTCCTCTACATGCCTGGAATTTGTTATAGCATGTTTAAATTTGCAGGCAGTGAGATCTCCGTTGAAAGTGCTTGGGCAACGGCAGAGCATGTCACACATTGACGCTCGATACCCAACTATGCTATTTAAGCAACAACTAACTGCTTCCCTGGAGAAGATATTTGGGTTAATTCGTGACAATCTGAAGAAAGAGATATCACCTCTCTTAAGCCTTTGCATCCAGGTATGTTTTCTGATAGCTCCAATAGCTCGCTACTCGCATAGCGTTAGCTTTCTTTAGCGAGGACCTTTGATGCCGACGATACATTTAGTCTGTTCATATTTAGAAGCAAACATTTAAACCTTACTTATGTTGGTCACAAAGGCACCAAAACTTGCTCGTGGAGGCAGTGGAAGGAGGACCAGTTCACCTGACGTGACCTTGCAGCAGCCAATAAGTGCCCATTGGGATAGAATTGTCAAATTTCTGGATTCACTGATGGACAGGCTACACAAAAACTTTGTGAGTTACTACATACAATGTTACTTGTACTCAGTCCATTTCAAGTTACTAGCACTACACAACTATGGGCATTTGTTGTAGCTTAATAGTCATGTAAGTGTATATGAGGAGCTGGCACATTTTTTATTATTTCTCTGTATCGTTATGTTTAACAACTAGATGGAGGTAAACAATATTTGGTACATTCCTATATGCTGTTTTGGTGCTCTGAGTTAACACAATTTTGAATCTAGAACCCTTCAGCAAGCACGTTCATGGGATCTAACCTACCCCTGACCATCAGGGGCAGAGCTAGGATTTGAACACGAGAAGAGAGGGGGGGGGGGGGGGGCGGGGGACTACTAATTTTTATATAACATTGATGCCAAATTATTATTATTATTTCGAGAAAACGCAAAGACTTTGCATTTCTTTTCATTGCAAAGAGAGAGTTTTGGGTTACAAACCTGTGAAGAGGAATAATACAGGTTTGATTACAGTGCACTAATGCATGTCCCAGGTGGGGGGATGAGTACTCGAAGGCCGGCAGCACTTGCACGAGGCCAAAGTGCAGCCTCAACTCTGATCTTGTTGCTCTGGGTTACTGAGGGTTGTTCCCTGTCGAAGATGCACGAGCTGCGTTGCTTCCAAATCATCCAGGCTGTCAGCAGAGTTGCAGTGGCGAGTCCCTTACTCATTGGCTTGGGCATGGCCTGTTCTTGCACCAAGCCGCCAGTCATTGAGGGAGTCGTCATGATCAGGTGGTCTGCATGTTAGTCTGAGCCACGGCAGCGTCTTGTGCCATACTTGTCTTGAGAAGGGGCAGGTGATCATCAGGCGATTCATCATCTCTGGCTCTTGATCGCAGAGAGCACAGTGAGGGGGCTGCTGCAGGCGGCGGAGGCGTAGCCTGTCAGCCGTCCAGCATCTGTTCTTATTGGCAAGCCATAGGAAGAATTTGACGCGTGCTGCCCCCAGGTTTTCCATATGAGCTTCCAAGTGTTGCGTCTGACGGAACCCTGGAAGGATGCTCGGTAGCATGAGCTTGCCGAGTAGGTTCCACTCGAATTCCACTTCCAAATCAGTTGATCAGGCTGATTTGAAAGGATTACTCGCTCCACCTTGCGCCAGATCGTCAGGTACTGTCCCAATTCGTGGATTCCAATGGTTCCCTGAATGTCGTGAGCCCAGGAGTGTCCGTGCAGGCCATCAGCAATAGTTCTCGCCTTGCGTCTCCTCTTCGGGATGCAGGCGTAAAGCTGTGGCGCAATTTCACGGATGAAGTGACCGTTGATCCAATGGTCGTCCCAGAACTTGCAGGTTTGTCTGTTGCCCACGATTGAGAGAGTGAACGCAAAGAGCATGGCCTGCTCCTTCGTGGAGAACTGTGGGTCGAGCCCACTCTAGGCGCGTCTGGTGTCGGTCCTGCTGTACCATAGCCATTACATGCGGAGTGCGAGGCTGGTCCGCTCCATGTCCTGTATGCCCAAGCCACCATGTGAGATTGGACGGCTGACGGTTCGCCAATTGACATGGCAGTGGCCTCCTCCATTGGTAGCGGCGCCGCCTTCCCATAGGAACCCACATTTGATCTTCTCAAATAGCTTAATCACATTCTTCGGGGGCGCGAGCACCATGAGTTGGTGTATCGGGATGGCACAGAGCACGGCTTTGATCAACGCTAGCCTGCCGGATCTGTTCATCAGGCGCGATTTCTAGGTGGGCAGCATGGCAGCAGCTTTGGACACTAGTGGCTGTAGCTGGGCACTGGTTGGGCGTCTGATGGTAAGGGGTATGCCCAAGTATGTCAACGGCAACGTGGCAATCTGACAGTCGAGGAGCTGGGAGATGCGCGTGGCGTCATCTGGCTCTCTGTTGAGAAGGGTGGCTGAACTCTTCGCGTAGTTCATCTGTAGTCCTGAAGCCCAGCCAAACAGCTGCAGGATGGCCTTGACCGTGTTGATGTCGCTCTCCGTTGGGTGGCAGAAGAGGACCATGCCATCGGCATAGAGGGACACCAGCGGGATGGGCCGTCACAGGTGCAGCTGGTTTTAAAGTAACTATATTTTAATTGATGATGTCTTTCTTTTGATTTTGTGAAGCATAAGAAACATTTGAAAGATAGACTATATCCCTTAATTACTGTGCTCTTGAAGTACAAAGACCCCATATCAAGCAAATTTGAGAAAATCTTGATTGCACAGAACTTAAAGTAATTCTAGAGGATGCTTTTGATCTAATTCTTTGTAAACTTATCAGCTTTTGCTTCTGTTCATTTTTCCTATGTATTAATCTAAGCAATCTTACTGCATTTACAAATCAACGTTTAAGCTTTCATACTGATCTTAAACGATGTTCTTCGGTACAGGTACCCTCGTTTTTCATCCGCAAGCTAGTAACTCAAGTTTTCTCGTTCATAAATGTACAGCTCTTTAATAGGTTAGATGCCTGCATGCTAATTATATTTCAGAACACCTGCAGTTGAACAAGCACTTGATTTAGTCTGTTCTTAATGTCCCAGTTTGCTCTTACGACGGGAGTGTTGCACATTTTCTAATGGAGAATATGTGAAATCTGGGCTTTGTGTACTGGAGAAATGGATTGTGGATACTACAGAAGAGGTTTGGAGTTACTGCAGCTCTCATTTAGTTAATGATGACCAACAGAGCACCTAATCTTTTCTGCTTTGTAGCATGCAGGTGCAGCTTGGGATGAGCTAAAGTTCATCAGACAAGCGGTTGATTTTCTGGTAAAAACAATATATGTCAAGATGGTGATTATATTGTCATGCTTCTCACAGGATTACATTAAAATTGCAGATTATTCCTCAGAAAATCAAGAGGACCCTTGAGCAAATTAAGAAAAATATTTGCCCGGTATCGACAGTAATATAATTTGCTCTTGAATACTCTTAGGCAATATAATTTACTCACTGTACTTCTGTATGATACAGTTTATGCTTTGAGTGGAATTATATTTGCCATTTCATGGTCTTGTTTTTTCAACCTTTTCTTGCCAGGCGTTAAGCGTGAGGCAGATATATCGTTTGTGTACTATGTACTGGGATGACAAATATGGCACACACAGTGTATCATCTGAGGCATGCTCTCATCTTTTCTTGTGCCAGCTATAATCTGAAGTCATGTTTCCGGGTTTTGGCTAAACTGTAGATAGTTTTGCAGGTTGTTGCCCAAATGAGGGACATGGTGAGCAATGATGCACAAAATCCTGTGTCAAATTCATTCCTTTTGGATGACGACTTGAGGTTAGTTATCTCAAAAGTTTAGCAACAAGCTTCAACTTATGTTCTTAAATCATGAAAATGATTCGAGCAGTTAGATTACTTTTGTACAATTTTGGTATCACCTTCCTTTGTAACCTCCTCAAATTGCAGCATTCCTTTCACGACAGAAGAAATAGCAGAGGAAGTATCAGTCATCGACATGTCAAACATTGAAATGCCCTCTTCGCTTCGGCATGTCCACTCCGCTCAGTTCTTGACGCATCACCTTCAGCAGTCACCAAACTCGCCTAGATGAAACTAGCTTCGTTAATAAACATCGATGATCTTGAAGTACTTAAGTTAGTGCTAAGCAATAGCCACATAGTGTTTTTTTTCTTTATGTCTGCGTGATTCATTAGGTCATATCCCATTCATATGCTTTTTTCAATGTTAAATGTTCACATGCCATTGCACTGACAGTCATCTTTGCTATTTTCTACTTAATGAAATATATCGAGCTATGTTTTAAGTGGTCTTAGTTTTCAATTCTAATATCTACATGTAATAATGCTGGCGATTGCTTTTTAAATATAACATGTTCATACTTCTAGGCAGTACATTACTATGAAATTTGATGGTAAAACTTGCTTATTTTGTTTAATACATCATATATTTTTGAACAGAGGGAGTATAAGATCATAATATGTTATGTTGTAGCACCATAAACAATGCTAAATGAAGCAGTCTTTGCTTTTGCTCCATGGGTTAAGTATTTAGTCCGACATAGATTAGATGTTTTATACTTGCACAAAAAATAGAGCTACATTCTCAATCAAAAGCACTATATATATTAGTGCTAACAATAAACAGTAAATATAAACATCTGTACATTGCAGTAGTAGCTAGCCACAAACTATACAAAACCTACATGGGCAACTCAACCTGTTGCATATAATGACAATGACAAGACCGTGAAGGCACTTGTGTGTCCAAACACAAAATAGCAAATAAACAACGGCGGGTCGATGTCGCTATAGAGTCCATTTGTCTGCTTAAGCTTTAGCGAGAAGAGTTTTTTTTTTTTGACCTAGTGGATCAAACGCAACCCAATGTTAACTTGACACCCACAGGTTGTCTTTAACTGGTCAGCGGATTACTGCTGGCGATCTGCCAAGCATGAAATGTTCTCTTTAGTTTATTCTTCGAGGCTCGAAATTTTCCTTTACCGTTGTGTGTTTGTGTCTTCGTTTTGCAAAGTCTTTCCAGAATATACGCACATATATGGATAATAAATCGCCTAAACTATAGTTGGCTTGATGAAGACAGTCAACTATCTTAGGTCATCTGGACCAATCAACTCCACATGACCAATATACGACCGTTGAGTGGTCATAACCATAAGACTACTGGAGAAGGGTTTTTTCTCAAGCAGTGAAACTGTTGTTTTCATGTAAACTAAAATTTCCCATCTTTAGGTTGGGAAATCTGACACGAGAGTAAATTACATGCGTCACAGGTTGAGAAATGTTGAGAAAGGTTGGAAATGGAACCCAACGTTTTAGTAGTTATATGAAGTTTGAGAACATGGCCAAACTGAAGTGGTAGCTAGCCAGATATGTACTGCAATAGATGCAACATCTGCATGCTAAACTAAACATCTTGGCAAGCTAAGTCAAAATATGACCAAAGCTAGGAATTAAAATGGTCAATCAATATCATTGACCATTCTTTTTCTTTCACAGAATATGGGCTTTATTGATTAAATAACATCATTACACAGAATTCCCTGGATCCACTCTAGAACAGAATATAGAACACAGTTAGCGATTTAGCTAAGATATGCACCGCTTTGTTAAGGACACGCTTCACATGGCATAAGGAGACCGACATGAAGATTCTAACCAAATGTTTGATGTCGGAAACCACCAAACCCATTGGCAATCTATCCATGCACGCTGAGTTTAGCTGTTGCACGAGAGAGAGAGAGAGAGAGAGAGAGAGAGAGAGAGAGAATCCGACACAAAGATCACTTTGCTTCTTCCTTCACCAAGGACAAGCCGAACAGCATGGCGGAGAGCTAGAGCCTCTGCATGCTCTGGTGGTTGGAGCCCCTCAATGTGTTGTAGATAAGCAGCCAAACCTAGGCCTCGGTGATCCCCCTGATCACCCCCACCCATGCATTTGGTATCTTCAAAAATCGCAGCATTGAAGTTAATAAGTAGCATACCTAGCGGCGGCAGCCCGATCACATAGCCTAGGCAAAGTGCAAAGTCTCTTGACCGGCTGGTTTTTGCCCATGGGATTGGTTCCTTAATCTTTCATTAGCTTATATAATTTCAATGGATGATTCCTGGCTTAGCCCGGGCAGCTCCCCAGGCATGCAGGGCTGAAGCTCCGCCACTGAGCGGCGGTGTCCAAACTGGTAATGTAGGGTTGGACACACACCTGTGCTAGAGGCATGGTTTGTAGAGATGTTATTTGATCAGATCAACATAAGCAATAATCTTCACATTCATACGACTAGGATTAGGCTTGATGTTCGAATTCCTCGCCTCATTATGTGCTTCCCAAATATGCCAGAAAGACATTGCTAGGACCATAGACCGAAGATCATTTGAACGGGCCAGAAAGTCAAAGAGCCTACTCTTAAGAGATGAGAAGTTCTTACGATCTAGCTTTATATGGATATGTTGTTTAACTTCCCGTCAAATGACATGAGCGAACTGACAAAACAGCATCGCATGCTCGATGCCCTTACTCCACCCACAGAAAATGCAGTTGTCGTCCGCTAGAATCTGCCGCCTTCGAAGTTGCACACCACTAGGCAAGCAATCATGAGCAAAGAGCCATAGATGAATGTTCATCTTTCTAGGCTCCTTGACTTTCCACACTACTTTTCATTCCTTCTCATTTCCTGTCCAATTCGAACTCATACCCCGGACTGACAAGAAGAAGACGACGTCATTCGCTTGCTGCTATGAATGAAGTAAAGAAAGAGTGTTCACTGTCGTTTGTGACGCTCGCTCCTACGAATGCGCCCTCCAAGCGCGGAGGCGATCAGCCTATCTTCGAAGGTATCCCTCTATCCCTTCACGAGGTTTGCTCTCGCCCTCTAGTATGCTCCATCCCATATTTCCTCTGGGCATCTCCATGTCTTCCGCTCGGCTGCCTAGAGCATGGCGAGCTTCTTCCTAATTCCTATGTTAGACCTAATCTCCCGCTTCCTTCTTTCCACTTTCTCACTTTCTCATGGTTACCTCATGCTCTCATTCTTTCGATTACTTCCTCTACGCGTTTACATTTCGGTTCTCGGACGTGTGGAACTTATCCAGCTCAAACGAAGAATGTGCCAGCTCGAGCATGGAGAGGTCACCTCACTGCTTCCCGCGCACGAGCGCCTTCAAGAGTAGCTTCGTATGCTTACCAAAATGCTGAAGACACAAGCAAGCAGATCATCTACATGACGGATCACAACGCCGAAGACACAAGCAAGCAGGTCGTCTGTGTGACCGATCATAGTGTCTGTGTTGGTGGAATGAAAGCGGAAGGCATCGGGAGCAGCGACGATCACGAAGTCTTATACACCACGGAAGCCATTCTTCTTCATAAGATATGGAGAGTCTAGACATTAGCGTGTCAAACAAAGCTAAGTCAATGTTATTTTTTAGCTTGTTAATCTTTGTAACCTACGGTGGACGAGACTTTGAAATAAATAAGTGTATTTTGTTATCTTTACTTTCTGTCAATGTACTTTTTAGTTCACAACGTGTATAAAAGTTTATTATTCTTTGTGACGTAAAATATTCATGATGTTTTAAGAGCAGACATCCTTATTCTTTCCCTTTGGCTTATAAGCATGCTATCGTTTTTCCGTACCTAATACGCATGCGTGTATGGAATCATGCTTCGAACTATAGTTACGGGCTACCGTGTCAAACAAACGTGAAGCGGGTGTTACTGTAGTAGAATTTGGAATAGCTGACGTGGAGCCTCCGATTGAGATAGCACATGTCGTGCCCAGAAGAGTTTTCGTAAAACAACCACGTAGGTGCATCAATGCCTAATTGTTGTGCGTCCAAATATTTTTCCTATTAAATCACCAATGTTTCACCTACCTGGATGTTTTATCCATGCGGCAATCATATACTCAAAGTTTGCCGGCCTCGCTTATTTTGTCTAACTTTTTACTTAGACCCCGTGTACCTAAGAATCATCGCACAAGGGCCGGTTAGCTATCAAAATGTGTACCGACTGAATTTTAGACTACGTGCTTCGAAATGATCTCATAGGATTTAGGGGTGCGAGCTAGGTTTTAAGCCGCGCTGAGGCCACCACCATAAACGCGAGGTTGTTCCCTCAAACGAGCTATCACTTAGCGTCATCATAAGAATGCGACGTTGTTCCCCCAAACGAGATATCACTTAGAGTTCTGAGAACATATATTTTCTCTTGCACATATATATAACGCAATTACATCATGTAATGGCCATGCCCTGAGGGGCGCATAGAGGAGTCTAGTGTAAAATAAACCATCATTGAAATTAGCGTATTTCTGTGTGCAATTTTGATGGTGTCTATGTTTGTACTGTATTCCAACTCCTGCGATGATTTCTACTTGTTACTGTATTCTCTTTGTGCGTGCGTTACTTGGCCTATTTAGTCAACACAACGTATGAACGTGTTACGGTCGTGACGTGTTACGGTCGTCTTCGTGGTGTCACCTCTTTGCGGTGTCATTTCGCCACAAACCGAGACATACACATGACACGGCTTTTTGTGTGTGCTATTGTCACTCTTTCTCTATCTAATCTTCCCCTTGCTATCCTTTGACTGTAACCACTTTCCTCTTCCCGTTCTTCCCCCTCCCCCCGCCATGGTGCTTTTCCTCTATTCGATCTTACCTTCACCCTCTGTTCGCCCTTTGTCTCGCCATCGACTTTCGTCACTGTCCAAAAATGATAGCACTCTTTCTTTGTCCACTCTTCTCGATACTATTCGATTGTAACAGTTTGCACTCTTCTTTTGTCTGCTCTTTCCTTCGCCACTACATCATATAGTTTTTTTGTTCATGGCTCCCGTGCTAAGGTCGTCTCTTAGTCGTGATGTTGTACAAGAACATTCGTTGGCTTCTGCGCATGCATCTAGCCCAAGGTTCCTGTCTGTTTATAGCCGGTGGCGACGCATAGTCACCGCTACCGTCTCTACGGTGTTGTCCCAAAGGAAGAGACATGTACGACATTTCACCTCATTCCTATGGCGAGCTCCCTCAGCGGTTGTGAGATCCAAACACATGGCTTAATAGGATTGATAGGATACTCATATCAACAAGTTGCAACTTCTTTTCTGAAAGCTCATTCAAAAAGAACTCTGAGGTTAAGCGTGCTTGGCCTAGAGCTATCTGAGGATGGGTGACCGACCGGAAAGTGGGTAACGGGTGCACACGAGTGAGGACAAAGTGCGCAAAAAAGACTAGTATTGGGATGTGGGGCTAGTATAGAGATCCTAATAAGCTGTCATGAGTGACACCTCTACGGTCTGTGTTTGGACGGGGTGTTACAAGTGGTATTAGAGCCGATCCTCGCGGTTACACAGGCATGTGTGGGTCAGTTGAGGGACATGTGGAGAATGGCGTGTGTGACCCAGAGTGGACACGACATCGCACATGTGTCGGCACTGGACGCACAGACGTGTGCCAAGAGGAGACGTTCCTGGCTTGTGCTTGATCGATGAGGGCATCAATCTTCTAAGGGTGAGTGTATGCGAGATCCAAGTGCATGGCTTAATAGTATTTATAGGATACTCATATCAACAAGTTGCAACTTCGTTTCTAGAAGCTAATCTAAAAAGAACTCTAAGGTTAAGCGTGCTTAGCCTAAAACAATTTAAGGATGGATGACCGACCAGAAAGTAAATCGGGTGCGCACGAGTAAGGACAAAGTGCTCATAAAAAACTAGTGTTGCTCTGTGAGATCAGTCTAAAGATCCTAGTAAACTGTCAGGAGTGACATCCCAGGGCCTGTGTTTAGACGGGTGTTACAGCGGTCCTTCTAGATGAGCTGTTCGCTCGGCCGACTAGCGATCGCTCAAGCAAACAAAAAGAGACGCTAATCGGCCTGAAAGAGATAGCGTCCGAACATTGTGGAGTTTTGGACGAAGACTTGGCAATTGCCGCCACTCTACTCTCTCTCTCTCTCGCGCGCGGCTGCAACTCCTAAGAGTAGTGAAGCCTTTTGCGCTTTTGTTCATCTTATCCTTTTATATCTTTTGGTGTAAATCTATGAAACACTTGGATTTTGCATTCGAAAGAAATGTTAGTTCTAGTGTGTCCAAGAAGCACAATTCGTTTATCTGCTTTTGGTGGTTCGGATTTTTATGCAATTGTATGTGTATGAGGGAATGCATATGGTCTGTCATCTTTTGTAATGTGCTCTCTGATACGTTTCTCCTACGCGATAGCGACATTAAGCAGTATGTTCACGTTTCTCGATACACTAATCCATCTATATCGGCAATCATTTTCCTCATTACACGTTATGTCTGATGGCCGCGCCCTGGGGCCGCAGAGAGAAGTCTAGTAATAAATTAAATAGGTTATAGTTTGTGTAAAAAAATAGCAGTGGTATTTTTGAACCATTGTTATCACTTTAAAATTGAAAAAAAAAATCATATTTGGAAGATCCCTTTGCAGGAGATGCTTGAAATGTCAATATACACCAACATACCAAGTATGGGCACATTATCACTAAAGAAATACCTGGTGACCGGTACTTTTTTGGGGCGGCATAAGCGAAAAGTATCTACAAAAGTTGGTTACCGGCAGATGAGCAAGCATGACACCATTTTTTCCATGATGTCCACTTTCTAGGGGTTCGTAGCATGGAAAACAAAAAAATTCTACCCGCATGCACACAAACAAGCCAAGATATATATACTAGATTGTAGCAACGAGTCGATTAGAGTACTCACCCTCAAAGATTCCAAAGCGGTTAACGAGAGCAGATTCTCGTGGGTGATGTAGTCGTACACTTGCTGATCTCAAGATCGCGTGGACGATTCTTCCGGCATTGCGTTCTGGCAGCACTTCCGCAGTCGGTCACACGTTCGGTACTCGATGAAGATCTTCCTCTCCCTTATTCCAGCAGGCAGCGGAGTTTGTAGTTCTTCCCTCGCGATTCCGGCAGCATGATGGTGTGGTGTCAGAAGTAGAGGGAAAATCCTGCAGGGCTTCGCCTAAGCCGGAGCAGGTTATGGTGGATCTAGGGTTTCCGACAATCTAGGGTTTAGAGGGCCGTAGAGGAGGAGGCATGGCCGGCGGCTAGGCCGGAGACGGCGAGCGACGGCGGTGTGGCGGCGGCACGGCTAGGTGGGGAAGGACTGGTGTTGTGTGTTTTTAGGGCACCCCCTCCCCTCTATTTATGAGAGGGAGGGCAGCTTGGGAGAGGGGAGTTTGAATCCTTCCCCAACTCCCTCTCCTTGTTGGATGATGTAGAGGGGAGTTTGATTAGCATGATCTCATGGTCAAAGGTTAGGTTACTATGTATCTGAAAGCTTATAGCAACTGAACTATATTAAATGACTTGATCTTTATGCTATACTTAACTATAGGAGTATGTCCATCACACCATTCTCCTAATGATATGATCTTGTTGTTAATAGCATCTCAATATTCATGATCAAGAAACCATGATCATATATTAACCAACAAGCTAGTTTAACAAGAGGCTTTACTAGGGACTCTTTTATGTTTACAAATCACACACGTATTAATGTTTCCGGTTAATACAATTATAGCAGGGTATGTAAACATTTATCATAAGCGTGAAGATATGATAATAACCTCTTTATTATTGCCTCTTGGGCATATCTCCAACAGTCTCCCACTTGCACTAGAGACAATAATCTAGTTTCAAATCTTTGTGTATTCAACACCTATGGCTTTCCGGTGTTGTATTTACACGATTGCTAGTGGTCAACTAATCTTCGGATCCGACTCTTTCAGGTCTATGTGTAATTGCATGTCTTTGCGTCTCTACGCATCACTTATTCTCTAATGAGATGGTTTTGTATAAATTTGGTCCTTTGGTGAGACCTTTGGTTCCTTGGGGTTAAAACATATTGATAATATTGTCATACAATATATCTTCATAGTACTATCCCGCTGTGAACCACATCTAGTTTGATAACAAACTACTTAACACAAATGCCCTCTTTTGATGTTATAATAACAGTCATATACTTAGCCTTCTGTTGTAGTATCTGTCATAATGTCTTAACTTTGGAACTCATCCAAATCCATTATGGAACTTACTTTCCATTATATTGTCCCACCCTTAGTTCAGATTGAGATAAACTTAATTTGTACTTTGTGACAAAACTAGTATCAATGTAGTACTTTTACAATGAACTAATCATCTATTTGTCACATCTACAAAAATAATATATTCTTAGTTCTTTCAAAAGATCATAAGAATATCCTTACTATCGTCCAATGATCATCTTATGAATCATACTGTTATATGCTCATAACATTTAGAGCATAGGACATATCTGGATTTGTACATATCACGGTATGATTGGTATAAATACTCTTTGTGATTTCATACATCAAGTATCAATCTATACTTGAATCTTTGTTTCACTTACCAAGTGTCGATACACTTGAATTTTGATTTAATCCTTTCTGTGTGTCAAGAACCTTTCTTGTCATTTCCATATTGAACTCATTCAATATCTCATCTATGTACATTTGGCACAACCATATTAGCATCTCAATCTATCTATATAGATATTGATGCCAAATATTCGGGTTTTGCCTAAGTATTTCATCGAGATGAAATTCTTAACATGTGTCAATTAAAGATACATCATTTCCAATCAACAATATGTCTTCCACATAATATATTAGAAATATGTCTTAGCGCTCCCACTTAATTTCTTGCAAATGCAAGCATCTTCATCGTCTCTGATGAATTTAAACTCTTGTCATGAGCATCTTCATCTTCATCATCATCATGGTGAACATTGTCATGAGCATCTTCATCTTCATCATCTTCATCCTCATCATTATTTCTTGCAAATGCAAGCATCTTCATCCGTCTAGACTAAACATCGCTATGAAAGATCAAATCTTGTTATAATCAACCTTTGAACATTGTTGTGAACTCTTTCCCAACATGTCGACTATTTCATAGATGTGAAACATCCATGTCTATTTCTTTATAGATCCAAACACGATTGTAAGGTTTTACACCTTTCCAGAGGGTCTTTCAAGTTCAAAGCTTGATTTCTCGTGTATGGAACTATCACGGATTTTATGGCTCCAAGCCATTTGATGGAGTGAGGGCCCATCATCGCTTCTTTGCATGTAGTCAGTTCATTAATGTCAAATAATGATTCAACCCTCAAATCTTGGTATTTGATTGTTTATCCGACCTACTTGGTTCAATAGGAACTTAGACTTCCGTGACCACAACCTTTGAGGCACGTGATCCATGAGCATTGCTGCTGCCTCCAGAACACTTTTCGGCGTTGCGCAACTTTGCACATATAGCTAAGGTTCTTTTAGCCTTATCAAAGTTCTATTGTCCTCTCACTTAACTTTTCACGGGAAATTCCTTTCTCAAAGAATCTTGACGTTCTAAGCGACAAACATTTTTGTCTTTGGTGTTATGGAGGAATACTCAACGATTATTCGAAATAACATACAAAGATATGTTCATCTGATTTTGGTTGCAAACATCTTTCTTATGCATAGCATACCAATATTTAAGAAAGGACAACTTGGGTTTTATCCCAAACCATAACTTTATATGGTGTCATTTCAACGGATTATGATGGAGCTCTTTTCAGTGGAAAAACGGTAGTCTCTAAAGCTTTAATCTTTAAAATATAATGGCAGTTTTATAAATTACACCTTTGATCTTATCATGTCAAACAAGCTTTCATTACATATCTCGAACGCTCCATACTCTTATGGTGTTTCGGGAAATGCAAATCCACGGAACGATTCCTCAAATCTAAGGTATTATGCTAAACTTGTAACTCAAATATCTTCCTTTATGATCCTATCATAAATTCTTTATTTTCTTGTTACATTGATTTTGCACTTCATCTTGAAAGTTTTTGAACTTTTCAACTGTTTCACACTTCATCCTCTTTAAGTAAATATTCATATATTCACTCAAATTTTCGGATAAAGCATATGAAGTTGAAATCCATCGCTCTTGACTACACGTAATGGACTTCATACATCAAATATATACAAATTCCAATAATCTAGTCATTCGTTCTCTTTTGGCCTATGAACGGAGTTTTAATTATCTCTAGGAAAGTTTCACAAGCGTCATTTGATCAAAAATCAGAAGACTCCAAAATTCCATCCACATGGAGTTTCTTCATGTTTTCTTTCCAATATAATTTAAATGGTGATGTCACTTCCTAAGTGATCTTTCAATCAATTTGTCTTTCAACATTTTTAGCACTAGTTTTATGGATGTGATTTCTCCAACGAGATTTGTAAATCATCCATATTTTATGGATTATGGCAATTATTTGAACAAGCCTTTTGTTCTCATAATACCTGATAAAACAAATCTTGAAGACAAGCTTTGATTTCAACGAGCAACACGATAACCAATTATTTGTTCTCGATGAACATCATCACATATTTTTTTGCTGGTTACTTAGGCCATTGTAGTTTATGAATTGTGTTGTTTCGTATGACAATTCACACCAACAAATTCAGTATCTAATACTTAAGAACCACATTATTTAATAAGCAAAGAATATAGCCATAACACGTATATCCTCTATATACCTAAGCTGAACAATTCTAGTCTTTTCTTTTCTGCCATATATTTATGAGATTCTCTTTCGGTATTTCATTTTCTGTTTGAAAGAATCTATCAACATCAATAGTGAAGCCATACACATGACACATAGTCCAAAGCATGTATAGTTAAATACCATTGTCTTTGGACTTGCACTTTTAAGTGAATCACCATCATCAAATATTTGGTGTTCTCTCAAATTTCATTCTTTAGCAATCATTTAGTGTAGTAAACATTTTACCTACATTGAATATTCATCCTTATCATGGAACTATTCATGATCAAGCTACTGTAGCTTATAGCGGTGAATTGTGAGTATAATGTTGCTCTCCAAAACCTTTTGGAGGATTAGGACGACCAACGTCTCCAACCTTTTGCAAATTCTCATCAAATATGAGAACATAAACTTTGCCATATTATACTCTATCATGTTGTAAACAAAACATTGTTTCAGATATCGCAATATCTTCCACATATGATGGTTTCTGAAACAATTCTTTTAGCTCCTAGATAACCTTGATATTAAAACAATCTTTTGAATATCAAGAATCATGGAGATAAACATAATACTTATATATTAACACTGGAATTGTTACTCTTGATTTAATACCAATTATTAAACTTCACGGAGTAACCAGAACTTATTGAAAATTTGCAATAGGACTTTTAAACTTTAGATTAACACTTCAAAATAATACGATGCCAGTTCGTAAAGAAATTAACCAGAATTCTATAGTTCTATTATCTCAATTTTAACTAAGTGCAAGGTGGTAAACGGATGCCAATGACTACAACAACTATGCAAATTCACTTTGATTTAATTTATGATAAATAGTGTTCAACTTTTAATCATATTGATGTTGAACTCACACTCAAAACAATATCCCTCACATTGTTTTAGTGATCACACGAACCAAATTCACTACACCAAGTCCGATCATCACGTGCCATGATATAGTTTCAAAGGCGAACAATCATCATATTCATCATATCATCTATATGACTCATGCTTTACCTTTCGGTATTCCGTGTTCCGAGACCATGTCTGTACATGCTAGGCTCGTCAAGATGTAACCTTAGTTTCCGCATGAGCAAATCTGGCTTGCTCCCATTGTATACACTTGCAGAATCTAACACACCCGATCATCGCGTGGTGCTTCGAAACAACGAAGTTTGGCAATGGTGCCTACTAAGGATGAACACTTTATAACTTGATATTTTGTGAGAGGGATCATCTTATAATGCTATCATCGTGAACTAAGCAATACAAGATGCATAAAAGGATTAACATCACATGCAATTCAAAATATGTGATATGATATGGCCGTTCTTCTTTTGCATCCTATCTCTATCTACAAGCATGAACATGATCTCCATCATCATCGGCGTGGCGTCAAGGTCAATGGTGCCGCTCCATGGTTGTCGTCCACCAGCATCAACTATTACAACTACTTTGAATAATAGACACGCAGGTCTAGACGAAATTAAAAGACAACCATATGGCTCCTGCCGGTTGCGGACTTACAATAAGGAACATTGCATACATCATATATAATCACAATCATGGTCATATCACATCACAGCACACCCCTGCAAAACAAAGTTAGATGCCTCTAATTTTCTTTGCATGTTTTACGTGGTTTGGGGCTTTCATCAAGTGACGTTCTAACTTACGAACAAGAACCACAACGTTGATACTAGTATTGTCAATCACCCGTTGTAAATTGAATCTTCACTATGTTGGGAGAAACAGGCACCCGCAAAGCCACTTATGCAATACAAGTTGCATGTCAAGCGTGGAGAAAGTCTCATGAACAGTGTCATGTAAGGTTAGCCCGGGCCGCTTCATCCCACCATCCCGCAAGATGCAAAGTACACAAGAATCAATCGACAACAAAAGTATCAACGCCCACAATGCCAATTGTGTTCTACCGTGCAACAGATCTACATATAGACACGGTTCTGATACCACTGTAGGGGTTCGTAGCATGGAAAACAAAAAAATTCTACCGCATGCACACAAACAAGCTAAGATCTATCTACTAGATTGTAGCAACGAGTCGATTAGAGTACTCACCCTCAAAGATTCCAAAGCGGTTAACGAGAGCAGATTCTCGTGGGTGATGTATTCGTACACTTGTCGATCTCAAGATCGCATAGACGATCCTTCTGGTGCTGCGTTCTGGTAGCACTTTCGCAGTCGGTCACACGTTCGGTACTCGATGAAGACCTTCCTCTCCCTTGTTCCAGGAGGCATCGGAGGTTGTAGTTCTCCCCTCGCGATTCCGGCAGCACGACGGCATGGTGTCAGAACTGGAGGGAAAATCCTGCAGGGCTTCGCCTAACCCGGAGCAGGTTATGGTGGATCTAGGGTTTTCGGCGATCTAGGGTTTAGAGGGCCGGAGAGGAGGAAGCGTGGCCGGCGGCGGCAGCGCGGCTAGGTGGGGAGGGGTTGGTGTTATGTGTTCTTGGGGCACCCCTCCCCTCTATTTATGAGAGGGAGGGCGGCTTGGGAGAGGGGAGTTTGAATCCTTCCCCAACTCCCTCTCCTTGTTGGCTTGTGGTGGTGGGAAAGAAGGATTCTTTCCTTCCTCCACTAGGACATATTGTACAGTTTGACTTTTCAAACTTGCCTTTTGACTTTCAATTTGTAGCTTGATTTCTTTCTTGCTAATTCCCAACCAAGTGACCTAGGACATGATCCAATCATTCCACTTATCCATGACATATTCATGTTCCCTTCCCCTTCCGGTCCGGTGAACCTTCTAAACCCTTCTAGAACCTCTCCGATGAAATCATTAGAATCATTCCCGAACTCCGGAATTGGACTTTCCTTATATGAATCTTATTCTCCGGACCATTCCGGATCTCCTCGTGATATCCCGGATCCCATCCGAGACTCCGAACAACATTCAGTCTCCCTACTTACATTCCATATCTACTAAACAACATCGAATCCTTAAGTGTGTCTCCCTACGGTTCGTGAATTACGCGGACATGACCGAGACACTTCTCCGATCAATAACCAATAGAGGAATCTGGAAATTCATATGGCTCCCACATATTTCTACGATTACTTTGCGATCGAATGAACCACTTACATACGATACCAATTTCCCTTTGTCTCGCGATAGTTTACTTATCTGAGGTTTGATCGTCGGTATCTCTGCATACCTAGTTCAACCTCGTTCCCGTAAGTACTCTTTTCTCGTTCCTGTGATATGTGATCCCTTGTGAGCCAGTCACATGCTTGCAAGCTAATTGGATAACATTCCACCGAGAGGGCCCAGAGTATATCTATCTGTCATATGGATGGACAAATCTCACTCTTGATCCATGTGCCTCAACACATACTTTCCGAACACTCAATGTCACCTTTATAGCCACCTAGTTATGGTGTGGTGTTTGATGTCATCAAAGCATCCATCCGGTGATGGTGATTAGCATGATCTCATGATCAAAGGATTTAGGTTACTATGTATCTGAAATCTTATAGCAACTGAACTATATTAAATGACTTGATCTTTATACTATAGTTAACTATAGGAGTATGCCCATCACACCACTCTCCTAATGATATGATCTTGTTGTTAATAGCATATCAATGTTCATGATCAGGAAACCATGATTATATATTAACCAACAAGCTAGTTTAACAAGAGGCTTTACTAGGGACTCTTTTATGTTTACAAATCACACAAGTATTAATGTTTCCGGTTAATACAATTATAGCAGGGTATGTAAACATTTATCATAAGCGTGAAGATATGATAATAACCTCTTTATTATTGCCTCTTGGGCATATCTCCAACAGTCTCCCACTTGCACTAGAGACAATAATCTAGTTTCTACGAATCACTTATGATAAATGGCTTTCCGGTGTTGTATTTACATGATTGCTAGTGGTCAACTAATCTTCGGATCCGACTCTTTCAGGTTTGTGTGTAATTGCATGTCTTTGCGTCTCTACGCATCACTCATTCTCTAATGAGATGGTTTTGTATAAATTTGGTCCTTTGGTGAGACCTTTGGTTCCTTGGGGTTAAAACATATTGATAATATTGTCATACAATATATCTTCATGGTACTATCCCGCTCTGAACCACATCTAGTTTGATAACAAACTACTTAACACAAATTCCCTCTTTTGATGTTATAATAACAGTCATATACTTAGCCGTCTGTTGTAGTATCTGTCATAATGTCTTAACTTTGGAACTCATCCAAATCCATTATGGAACTTACTTTCCATTATATTGTGCCACCCTTAGTTCAGATTGAGATAAACTTAATTTGTACTTTGTGACAAAACTAGTATCAATGTAGTACTTTTACAATGAACTAATCATCTATTTGTCACATCTACAAAAATAATATATTCTTAGTTCTTTCAAAAGATCATAAGAATATCCTTACTATCTTCCAATGATCATCTTATGAATCATTCTGTTATATGCTCATAACACTTAGAGCATAGGACATATCTGGATTTGTACATATCATAGTATGATTGATATAAATACTCTTTGTGATTTCATACATCAAGTATCAATCTATACTTGAATCTTTGTTTCACTTACCAAGTGTCGATACACTTGAATTTTGATTTAATCCTTTCTGTGTGTCAAGAACCTTTCTTGTCATTTCCATATTGAACTCATTCAATATCTCATCTATGTACATTTGGCACAACCATATTAGCGTCTCAATCTATCTATATAGATATTGATGCCAAATATTCGGGTTTTGCCTAAGTCTTTCATCGAGATGAAATTCTTAACATGTGTTAATTAAAGATACATCATTTCCAATCAATAATATGTCTTCCACATAATGTATTAGAAATATGTCTTAGCGCTCCCACTTAATTTCTTGCAAATGCAAGCATCTTCATCGTATCTAATGAATTTAAACTCTTGTCATGAGCATCTTCATCTTCATCATCATCATGGTGAACATTGTCATGAGCATCTTCATATTCATCATCTTCATCATCATTTCTTGCAAATGCAAGCATCTTCATTCGTATAGACTAAACATCGCTATGAAAGACCAAATCTTGTCATAAAATCCGTATAGACTAAACATCGCTATGAATGTGATACAATTAGCTTGCAAGCATGTGACTGGCTCACAAGGGATCACATATCACCGAGAGGGCCTAGAGTATATCTATCCATCATATGGATGGACAAATCTCACTCTTGATCCATGTGCCTCAACACATACTTTCTGAACACTCAATGCCACCTTTATAGCCACCCGGTTACGGTGTGGTGTTTAATGTCACCAAAGCATCCATCCAGTGATGGTGATTAGCATGATCTCATGGTCGAAGGATTTAGGTTACTATGTATCTGAAAGCTTATAGCAACTGAACTATATTAAATGACTTGATTTTTATGCTATGCTTAACTATAGGAGTATGTCCATCACACCATTATCCTAATGATATGATCTTGTTGTTAATAACATCTCAATGTTCATGATCAGAAAACCATGATTATATATTAACCAACAAGCTAGTTTAACAAGAGGCTTTACTAGGGACTCTTTTATGTTTACAAATCACACAAGTATTAATGTTTCCGGTTAATACAATTATAGCAGGGTATGTAAACATTTATCATAAGTGTGAAGATATGATAATAACCTCTTTATTATTACCTCTTGGGCATATCTCCAACACATTTATACACCGATGCACACAAATGATACCGATAAATTTACGTGTCGTAGTAGGTAGAACGCAAGATTGGCGCTATTCCATGTCGCCCTTGTGCAAGGGTGGCATTACCTATTGCTCCATGCATTTAAAGCGTCGAGTAAATTTGTCCAATACTCAATTTGGTCAAATACATCTAGCTGACTGGTTAAGCTTGTCTTGCTGACACGTGGCCTACCAGCGAGCCTTAGACTTTATATCTTGCTCTCCCCTCCAAAATGCCTCTCCACGAATCTGCAGCGGTGGTGCGGCAGCGGAGACTGTAGTGGCGACCGGTGTGACACCGCAATGGAGTCTCCAACGGGTGATAGATAAGTTAATTGTATATTGATTCTAGTCTAGATCCAATTTTCCAGTTTCCTTTGGATACCAACTTAGATCTCACGAACATATTTTGGGTATTTTTCTAGGACGACGTAATGCCACGTTGGATCTCTGATCCATCCTGGAACGGTGTCCCTATGAGATATTGCTACAACAAAAGATGTTTGTGCAATAGATTCCCGTGCAGACTCGTCGCTTTCCATGGCAAGCACACCGGCCGTAGGTTCCTTGGCTGCCACCTCAAAATGTTGAAGTGCCCATACTTGTCATGGAAGGATAGACTGCACTTGAAGAAACTACATCGTGCGTTGGTCAAAACATGGAAGGAAACCAAGGAAGAAGATTTGAGTGAAAGCTTCGACATGGAGGAGCTCGAGAAGGAAGCGAGAGAGCTATCCAAAGAAGAAATTGCCTCTTCACTAAAGGTGATGCATGATATGCGTCTGAATGTTGCTAGATCTCTAGAGCATGTTAGGATTGCACTAGATGGCCTATATCTGGGTATTACTGATGTTTAAGATTTAAGAATGTTATTATATTGTAAAAACCATGTTTATTTGTTATTAATAAGCCGATAAAAGGCAAATTAGCCGCACCATTGTGGTATTATTGTGCACATGTGGCCCATTTGTTGAAGAGCCCATAAAACAAACCCTAACCAACTAACCCTCATCGTTCCTCCTAATATAATAGAAGCAACCCTTGCCCCTCCTTCTGGCTACTAGGATGTCGTCGCACTCCCCATTCCCCACACCGGTACTCAAACCTTAGATCTCACTAGCCACACACTCACTCATCCTTCCAATCCCCAAACCATATTTCTCATTAGGACGCATGCCCACTTATCCTACCAATCCCTACTACTACTTCCGCACTCGACACTTACCCCCGAAGACCAAGCTCGGCTACTCCATCAGATCCGGCACAGTGGATGAATCAGATCTGCGCGTGGTCGTCGCGCTTGCGGTGGACGAAGCTAATCCACGCTTGGTCATCACGCTCGTGTTGGATGAAGCTCATCCGCGCAAGGTTGTTGCACTAGTGGTGGACCAAGCAGATTTGTGCAAGGTTGTTACGCTCACGGTGGACGAGGCAAATCCGCGGGAGGTCGCGAGCTCATCATGCTAGTTCACCTTAGACTATTGTTTAGGAATTCTAAGAATAGAGAGGCTCTCAAAAATTATAATTAGTGTTCAGGAATTCTTATGCTTTTGTTTTTGATTTTTGAAGCAGTTCTTTTCTAATATGTGAAACAAATATATCTATATATATATATATATTGTTAATATGGTATCATCATAAATATGAGTGGTATGGAGAAACTAAATTAGTAATTGCTAATTACCATTAAGTGGCGTGTTGCTGATATGTGTTAATTAGCAACATAGTTTAATTATTGTTAATGTAAATAACTTTATATTATGCTAGAAGGTGTAACACGACAAATAATACGCAGATACATGGCACTAAAGTTCCGCCGTCTTAGGTAATGTACTGAGGCGCATCCTATTTCGTGTCGCGTAAGCACTAGGTCGGCAGATGATGTTGTGCCGACCCAAAAAAAAGTATCATTGTTGCACTTTCTGCAACGCAGTTATCCCTAGTGTCCTTTTTTGTCACGCTAGCACGAGTATGGTGACTAGTGGTGCTTGACATGGGAGCACTTCGTTGGAAGCCCCAAGAGCAAGGTGTGATGAGCACAACAACAAGTCTTTCCTCAGTAGAGACTGAGGTTATCGAACCATAAGGAGGAAGGAAACGTCACACAGGTGTTGCAAGCAACGCGGGGACCTGCACAACACAAACTCAAGACTTTTCCCCAAAAAACAGTGAGGTTGTCAAGCTCACCGGTTTGCTGTAACAAAAGATTAAACGTATGGTGTGGAAGGTAATGGTTTGCAGCAAGTAAACAAGTAACAATGGAAGATGTATCAATGGTAAAGATTATACCGGGGTCCATAGTTCACTAGAGGTTCTCTCCTTAGATAAACAACATGGCATGAAGGGTAAACAAAGCATTACTAATCAAAGCAATGAGTGGTACTACAAGTCAAGGACTAAATGATCATAGAGTCTAATGGTGACTTGTGAGAGTCATAACATGGTGCGAGCATGTGCCAAGTCAACCCAAGCAAAGCATCAAAGGAGAATACCACTATACTATGCTTTTGCATGCTAAAACAAAACATAATTTCTTCAAGGCACACTAAGCAATCCCAATTGTTTGGAACAAGACATGTTATAGCAATAATCACTAAGCATAAGGTCAAAACAACACCTAGCATGTCATGCTAAAGTCTAAGTCACAGTCAATGCAAGCTCCTCTTGCACTTACAAGCCAGAACTTACTACTCCTTTCCAACACCTAGCAACTTAATTGCAAACAACACAGCGAGAACGGGGGTCCAAACTACTTTATTCAAGCAAACTAAACAAACTAAGCAAAGCAAACAAAAACTAAGATGCTCCAAGAACAACACAACAGTGCATGAAACAATAAAAACGAAGTGTCTAGACAGACCTGAGCTTTTTATTGATGAAGAAGGGGATGCCTTAGGCATCCCCAAGATTTGACGCTTGTACATCTTGGATATTTCTTGGGGTGACACCATGGTGGCATCCCCAAGCTTGAGATTTTGTCAATTCTTCATCTCATTGCATCATTCTCTCTCTACACCTGAAATTTTTCCTTCATACAAAACTTCACACAATCTTCATTAGCAACATTAGCGTATTTAAAAGATATTAGACCTCTGGCAAAGCTTTGGAATATCAAGGCTTTTCACTAAAAACAAGCTACTTTATTAACTCCTTCAAAAAGCTCAATTCACCTTAAATAGAACTCAAAAAGGAATCAATAAGAAGCAAATGCAAATAATGGCAGAAATCTGTCAAAACAGACCAGCAGGTAGAAACCATTTTTTTTGAACATCTTCTGTTGCTAAAATCAAAAAGTGTTGAACTAATGAAAGTTATCTAACATACTGGGGGATTTATTCGTAAATTTTCATCTCAATCCGAGTTACAGAGACTCCACACGATTGTTTTTGGTGGAGGAAAGAAATTTGTTTCGGGACAGCAACTCCCTGAATCTTACTTCCCTCTCATTAGAGGTCATTCTTGGCATAAAAAGCAAACAAACAGGATAAGGAGAGGTCATTACTAAAGTAATAACTTCCAAGACTTAAGGAAACTCTTGGGTTATCTCCCAACAAGTACTTTTCTTTAACGCCTTTAAGTTAGGCACAAGAAGCAAGAAGAATCAAGTATTTTCAAATGAAGAATTACCCCTCTTGTTCTTTCCTTTCTTACATTTCTTCTTCTCTTTAGGGAAGATATGATTTCTTACCGGAGGAGCAAAGTGCATAATGCCTTTTTCCACATCTATTACAGCTCCAAGGTGTTTCAGTAAGGATCTTCCAAGTGTAATCTGTCCTTTGCCTACACATTCAATAACAAGATAATCATTAGACACCATTTTCCCTGAGATTTTTGTAAACGCACCTTCAGCTATTCCAATGGCCAATAAGGTGGCATTATTAGTAAGAGGGATTTCCTCTCCTCCTTCAGAAAGCCCCCAAAGACTCAAAGAATCATAAATATCTTTAGGTATGAGACAAAATTCAGATATGATATCACAGTGAGCATCAAAAAGTGTAGTATTTATAGAGACTTTGATTGTGGGAAACCACTTTGAAGGCTCATAATTTATGGGAACATAATCATGGTAAGCCCTAAGCATGTGATAGCAACTATTCATAGCAGCAATACTGGTCTCAAGAGTGTTCAACCTAGCAAAAATATTTGTGAAAGAGGAATCAGACTTGCCAGGTGTCCCATATATTATAATCAATTTTTTATGGCATCAAAAGCTTCATCCTCAGTACAAAGCAAAATATATTTATCAGCCACAACATCCAAAGCATATCTATAACGAAGAGCAATACCGTGGTAGAAACTATCAATAACCAAGCCAAGACCCATCTTAGGCTCAGTTTCCCTCTTCAAAGCGGAGATTCTAGACCAAGCTTCTTTAAAACTCTCTTCACTTTTTTGCTTAAAAGTGGAGATCTCTTCCATAGGTGAAATAAATATTGGTCCAAAACCAGACATGGTAGCAACTAGGGCAATAACTAATTTTTTTGTGTTTTTGAATAAAGAAAGCAAACCAAACTAGACTAATTTTTTGGGTTTTTTTTGAAAAGAGGCAAAAAAAAACCAAGCAAAAGAAACAAAGCAAACTAAAAACAAAATAAAGAGAAAGGAATTGAAAGACTCCCCTAGTGAATACGTCCTTAGCCTCCCCGGCAACGGCACCAGAAAACTTGTTGGTGCTTGACGTGGGAGCACTTCGTTGGAAACCCCAAGAGCAAGGTGTGATGAGCACAGTAGCAAGTCTTCCCTTAGTAGAGACCAAGGTTATCGAACCAGAAGGAGGAAGGAAACGTCACACAGGTGTTGCAAGCAACGCGGAGACCTGCACAACACAAACTCAAGACTTTGCCCCAACGAACAGTGAGGTTGTCAAGCTCACCGGTTTGCTATAACAAAGGATTAAATGTATGGTGTGGAAGGTAATGGTTTGTAGCAAGTAAACAAGTAACATTGGAAGATGTATCAATGGTAAAGATTGGACCGGGGTCCATAGTTCACTGGAGGTGCTCTCCTTAGATAAACAACATGGCATGAAGGGTAAACAAATTACAGCGGGGCAATTGACAGGAACTGAGCAAGGCATAACAATGCAATTACTAGTCAGAAAGATCCTATGAGATTCGATTGGGCAATACAACAAGATACATAGACCGCCATCCAACTGCATCTATGACTAGAAGTCCACCTTCAGGTTATCATCCGAACCCCCTCCAGTATTAAGTTGCAAGCAACAGACAACTGCTTTAAGCAAAGTGTGTAAGGTAAATAGTTCACATGTTTCATGAACAAGAGACCGTTGTTTTCTCCTTAGTAGCAACAACACATCTACAACCAAAGAGATTTCTGTCACTTCCCTTGGAAACTAGAGGCATGAACCCACTATCGAGCATAAATACCCTCTCTTGGAGTCACTAGCAACTACTTGGCCAAGATAGCTACTAACAACGGAGAGCATGGAAGATCACAAACAACATAGTCATGATAGAATCATAAAGACAAAAACATTAATCAAACCAACATAATAATCTCAATATCCATCGGATCCTCGCAAACACAACATACATGATTACAAATAGATTAGATCTTGACCATGAACGGAGCTTACAAGATCTGTACATGAAAGCACAAAGGAGGAGATACAACCATCTAGCCACTACATGGACCCATAGTCCAAGGTGGAACTACTCACGCATCATACCGGAGAGAAGGCCTTCGGGATGATCTCCCCTCCGACAGGGTGCTGGGAAGAACTTCAGATCCCCCCGATCTAGGGACGACGGTGGCGGCGGATACAGAAGGTTTCATGGAATATTGATCGGGAACTTAGGGTTTCTGCATCGGGGGATTCTTATAGGCGAAGGGGGAGGCCGAGGCGGTGGCCAGGGGCCCCACACCCTGCCTAGGCGTGGGGCATGGCCCACCTGCACCTAGGAGGGTGTGTCTGCCCTGGCACGCCTCTCCGTCTCCCCTCTAGACTTCTTGTTCCCCATGGAAAGTAATTTACTTTGGCGTTTGTCCCGTCCAATTCCGAAAATATTTCTTTACTAGCTTTTCTGGAACCAAAAACATCAGAAAACAGGCAACTGGCACTGTGGCAACTTGTTAATAGGTTAGTACCAAAAAACATGTAAAAAAACACCTCAAAGTGTAGACAAATCAAAGCAAAGTAGATATTAAACAAGCATGGAGCATAAAAAATTATAGATACGTTTCCGACGTATCAACTAGACAGTGTGCTTCGACGTCTATAAGTGCCAGGGCCCGACTTCCATGTTATAGTGTATCATAAAATATGCCAAAGATATGGCCATGAGCTTGGTCATCTAGTAAATTTTCATAATGCTACACTACACCATATATTGTGAATCAATACTTTTCAAAAGTTATCAAATTTCAAGCTTATAATTTTCATGGAAATTAGTGCACATGGTAAAACACCATGCAAAAGAATGGCATTGCTTCAATTTTATATTTATTTTCCTTTATTTTTTAGAAGGGTCCAAATTTGGCGGTATTAGCATTCAAATCAAGAAGTTGAATCTTGCAAAACTCTTGGTAGTTCTCCCTTATTTTAGTACTTGGGTACCTTCATTGTTTTTTAAATCATGATCGAGGTATGATGCACTTATAGTTCAAAACTTGACATACTTTCAGTAAATTGTCATAAAGTCATTTTATTGCACGAATATAGCCATAAAGCTTGAAAATTCATGAAACTTGCGCATTATCAATTAAATATGTTATACCTTCTGTGAAAATTGGGGTGGTGGCATTTTGATCCATATACTTTGTAGTTGCATCATAACAAAAAACATGCTCATCACATTGAAAATTGAAAAAAACTTCAAATTTGAAAGCTCCCTTTGTAAACAATGCTTAAAATGCCAATATTCACCAAAATACCAAGTATGGACATGTTATCATAAAATATGTCAAAGGTATGGCCGTGAGCTTGGTCATCTAATTTCATAGCCATCAATGTTCATGTCGATACGCCATATAATGTGAATGAATACTTTTTGAAAATTTGTCAAATTTCAAGTTTATAAATTTTCATTGAAAGTAGTGCACATAGTAAAATTGTTGGAATTATGCCCTAGAGGCAATAATAAAGATGTTATTATTATAATTCTTGTTCATGATAATGTTTATATTCCATGCTAGAATTGTATTAAGCGGAAACTTTAATACTTGTGTGGTTTGTGAACAACACCGTGTCCCTAGTACGCCTCTATGGACTGGCTCATTGATCAATGATGGTTAAGGTTTCCTAACCATAGACATGAGTTGTCAATTGATAATGAGATCATATCATTGGGAGAATGATATGATGGACAGACCCAAACTAAGCGAAGCAATTAGATCGTGTCATCGTGTTCGTCTTTGCGAAGCTTTTCTTATGTCAAATATTGTATTCCTTAAACCATGAGATAATACAACTCCCTGGTATCGGAAGAAAGCTTTGAGGTCATCAAACGTCATCCTATGAGAGGGTGATCATAAAGGTGTCTCTCGGGTGATCGGAAAGTATCTGTTGGGTTGTATGTATCGAGATGGGATTTGTCCCTCCCAAGTCGGAGAGATATACTTCGGGCCCACTCGGCAATCGATGTCAACACCGCTTGCAAGCATGTGGTTAAGGAGTTAATCACAAAGTGATATCGGATTACAGAACGAGTAAAGTACTTGCTGTGAACGAGATTGAACTAGGTATGACGGTACCGACGATCGAATCTCGGGCAAGTAAAATATCGCGAGACGAAGGGAATATATATATGGGATTGATTGAATCCTGGCATCGTGGTTCATCCGATATGATCATCGATGAATGTGTGGGAGTCAATATGGGTTTCCAGACCCCGCTGTTGATTATTGATAGAAGATCATGTCTGCATATTCTCGAACCCGCAGGGTCACACACTTAACGTGTCTTGACGCTAGCATAGATTGGATAATTGGTTTATGAGTTTTTGTTCGGAGTCTCGGATGGGATCCGGGACATCACGAGAGGTTCCGGAGTGGTCCGGAGAATAAGATTCATATAAGGCAGTGCAGTTTTTGGAGTTCAGAATTGTTCCGGCTTAATCGGTATTGTACCGGAAGCTTCTAGAACCTTCCGGAAGGGGACCAACGTGGCCCCACCTTCCGGGAGGGGTCATGGGCCTATGAGGGAGTGCCCTGGCCGCATTGGTCCAGGGGCACAACCCCATAGGTCCCAGCCGGCCAAGAGAGGTTTAAACTTGAGATAGACCTTCTAGAAAGGGGGGGTTTCCTTGCCCCCCACTCCTTATCCTTTGGGGACGCCGGTTTGGGCTTGGGGGAGGGGCTAGGGCTGCGCCCCCTCTATATAAATAGGGGTGGGGGCGCACCAACCCCCCACACCTTCCCCTCCAACCCTAGCCGCCCTGCTGCCCTCCTCTCTCCCTCCCGACTGCTTGTAGGCGAAGCCCTGCTGCAGAAATTCTCCACCAATTGCACCGCGCCGTCGCGTTTTAGATCCAACCCATCTCTCCACCATACTTGCTGGACCAAGGAAGGAGGAGACGTCGAGGTGCCGCACGTGTGTATATCACGGAGGCATCGCCACTTGTGGTGCTAGATCGGATCGGATCGCGAGGAGGAGAAGCGAGTACGACTACATCACCCACGTTCCGACGAACGTTCCGCTGTGCGAATCTTTAAGGGTATGAAGATCTAATCCAATCTCTCTTGTTCTTTGCATCTCCTAGATTAGATCTTGGCTTCCCTCTGTTCGCATCCGTAGAAAATTTTGATTTACTATGCCGCGAAACCCTTCAGTGGTATTAGAGCTAGATCTATGCGTAGATGTGTTTCACGAGTAGAACGCAACATGGTTGTTGCGGGCGTTGATGTTTTCTGTTGCAAGCCTCTTGTTTGTGTTCTTCTTATGACGCGGGATAGTGAGATTGAAGCAGTCCAGGCCAACCTTACGCGACGTCGTTCGCGAGACCGGCTCTGCACTTGACGTGTGGCTTGTTCCACACATGCGGCTGGTGGATGTCAGTTTCTCTCACTATAGCTGTCATGGGATTAACACCGGAGTTTGGCAACCATAATATCACCGTTGTGGCTTTCCGTAGGTAAGAATCGTTCTTAGCATCTACTCCCATAAGCCACGTAAAACATGCAACAACAAAGTAGAGGCGTCTAACTTGTTTTTGCAGGGAGTGTTTTTCTGTGATATGGTATGGCCCAAGATGTGATGTGTATAATGTATGCGATGATCATGTTTTGTAATGTTTCACGACTTGCATGTCGATGAGTACACAACCGGAAGGAGCCATATGGTTGTCTTTATAATTGTGTATGACCTGTGTGTCAACCTCTTATGCACCATGTAATAGTTTCACTTTATCGCTAAGTAGTTAGCAATAGTTGTAGTTGCTATTCGTAGTGGAGGCAATCATGGTGGAGTGATGGAGATCATGCCGGAGCGCACAAGATGGAGATCATTGCGCGAAGATTGGCTATACCATGTCACATTAAAGTTATATGCATGTGATGTTTATCCTTTTATGTATCTTATTATGCTTAGATCGCGACGGTAGTATTATAAGATGATTCCTCACTTAAAGATCAAGATAAAAACTGTGTTCTCCCCGAGTATGCACCATTGCGAAAGTTCGTCGTGTCCAAGCATCACGTGATGATCGGGTGCTATAGACTCTACGCTCACATACAACGGGTGCAAGCCAGTTTTGCACACGCGGAAATACTTGGGTCTAACTTGACGAGCCTAGCATGTACAGTCATGGCCTCGGAACACATGAACCGAAAGGTTAAGCATGAGTCATATGAATGATATGATCGACACTTCGTTGTCCACCATTGAAGCCACATCTCTTCTCGTGATGATCGGATTAGGTGTGGTGAATTTGGATCATGTTCACTAAACAACTTGAGGGATGTTGAATTTAGTGGGAGTTCATCTAGTAATTTGATTAAGTTGAACTATTTATCATGAACATAGTCTAAATTGTACTTGCCAATACTGTAGATCACATGGCCAAGTCCAACTTCAACTTCAACGTTTTTGCTGAGAAAGAAAAGCTTAGAAACAATGGGTCTAACTTCACCAATTGGTTCCGCAATCCAAGAATCATTCTCTTTGGCGGTCAAAAGGACTATGTCCTTGGGAAAGCGTTAGGTGACCCCCCTGCTGCAACTGCGCCGGCTGATGAGAAAGCTGTCTATCAGTCGTGCAAAGATGATTATGGTGTGATTAAGAGCACCATGTTGTTTGCTATGGAACCGAAACTTCAAAATCGTTTTGAAGACTATCCCAGGCCCTTTGAGATTCTCGAAGAGCTGAAAACCATGTTTCAGACTCAGGCCCGTTCTGAGAGATATGAGATCTCTGAGAAGTTCTTTAACTGCAAGATGGAGGAAGGGAGTTCCGTTAGTGAGCATGCCATTAAGATGACGGGCTACACTCAACGCCTTGAGCAACTGGAATGCACGATTCTAGAGGAGCTCAAGATTGACAGGGTTCTGCAATCACTCCCTCCCAGCTACAAAAGTTTTGTAGTGACTCATAATCAGATTGGTTCCACTGATACAATCACCGAGCTCTTCGTGAAGCTGAAGGCTGCGGAGGTGGACATCAAGAAGGATAATCATGTGTTGATAGTCAACAAGCCCTCCTTTAAGAAAGGTAAGGGTGCAAAGAAGCCCTTCAAGGAAGGCGGCGGCAAGCGCGTTGCCCCTGCTGAGAGGAAGCTCAGGTCTGGTCCTAAGCCGGACACTGAGTGCTTCTATTGCAAGGATAAGGGTCACTGGAAGCGCAACTGTCCGAAGTACTTAGCGGACAAGAAGGCTGGCACCATCAAAGGTATATTTGATATACATGTTATTGATGTTTTCCTTACTAGCCCTCGTTGTAGTGCCTGGGTGTTTGATACCGGTTCAGTTGCTAATATTTGTAACTCGAAACAGGAGCTACAGAATAGACGGCGGCTTGCGAGGGATAAGGTGACGATGCGCGTTGGCAACGGATCAAGAGTTGATGTGATGGCCGTCGGCACGCTCTCCTTAGTTTTACCTTCGAGATTAGTTTTAAACCTTAATAAGTGTTATTATGTGCCTGCGTTGAGCATGAACATTATTTCTGGATCGTGTTTATTGCAAGACGGTTATTCATTTAAATCAGAGAATAATGGTTGTTCTATTTATATGAGTAACATCTTTTATGGTCATGCACCTATTGTGAATGGTTTATTTCTTCTAAATCTCGAAAGGGATGAAACACACATCCATAACATTGAGGCTAAGAGATGCAAAGTAGATAGTGATAATACTACTTATTTGTGGCACTGTCGTCTAGGTCATATTGGTGTAAAGCGCATGAAGAAACTCCATTCTGATGGACTTTTGGAGTCTCTTGATTTTGAATCATTTGACACATGCGAACCATGCCTCATGGGCAAGATGATCAAAACCCCGTTCTCCGGTATGATGGAGCGAGCAACGGACTTGTTGGAAATCATACATACCGATGTATGCGGACCGATGAGTGTTTCGACGCGCGGTGGATATCGCTATTTTCTCACTTTTACCGATGACTTAAGTAGATATGGTTCTATCTATTTAATGAAACATAAATCTGAAACGTTTGAAAAGTTCAAAGAATTTCAGAATGAAGTGGAGAACCATCGTAACAGAAAGATTAAGTTTCTACAATCCGATCGTGGAGGTGAATATTTGAGTTATAATTTTCTCACACATCTTAAAGCAAGCGGAATCGTTTCGCAACTCACGCCACCCGGAACACCACAGCGCAATGGTGTGTCTGAACGCCGGAATTGAACCTTATTAGATATGGTCCGATCAATGATGTCTCTTACTGATTTGTCGTTATCATTTTGGGGTTATGCATTAGAAACCGCTGCATTCACTTTAAATAGGGCTCCATCTAAATCCGTTGAGACGACACCGTATGAACGGTGTCGTTTCTTAAGGTTTGGGGATGCGAAGCTTACGTCAAGAAGTTGATGCCGGACAAGCTCGAACCCAAAGCGGAGAAATGCGTCTTCATAGGATACCCTAAGGAAACTATTGGGTATACCTTCTATCACAGAACCGAAGGCAAAGTGTTTGTCGCAAAGAACGGTTCCTTTCTTGAGAAGGAGTTTCTCTCGAAAGAAGTGAGTGGGAGGAAAGTAGAGCTAGACGAGGTTATTGAACCTTCTCTTGAGTTGGAGAGTAGCGCAGCACCTGAAATTGTTCCAGTGCCGCCTGCACCAACAATAGAGGAAGCTAATGACAAGGATCATGAAGCTTCGGACGATGCTGCTACTGAACGTCGCAGGTCGACAAGGTCGCGTGCCCCTCCTGAGTGGTACGGCAACCCTGTCATAACTGTCTTGTTAGTAGATGACAGTGACCTTCGAACTATGAGGAAGCGATGATGAGCCCAGACTCTGAGAAATGGCTAGAGGCCATGAAATCCGAATTGGGATCCATGAGCGAAAACCAAGTATGGACTTTGGTGGACCCTCCTAGCGACGGAAAGGCCGTTGAGTGCAAATGGATTTTCAAGAAGAAAACGGACGCGGATGGTAATGTTACCGTCTATAAAGCACCACTTGTCGCGAAAGGTTTTCGACAAGTTCAAGGTGTTGACTAGGATGAGACTTTCTCTCCGTAGCGATGCTTAAGTCCATTCGGATTTTATTAGCAATTGCTGCGTTTCATGATTATGAAATATGGCAGATGGATGTCAAGACTGCGTTCCTCAATGGCAACATTGATGAAGAGTTGTTGTTGGAGATATGCCCTAGAGGCAATAATAAATGTAGTTATTATTATATCTTTGTGTTTATGATAAATGTTTATATTCATGCTATAATAGTATTAACAAGGAAACATTAATACTTGTGTGATTTGTAAACTTAATTTGAAGTCCCTAGTATAGCCTCTATACTTCACTAGCTTGTTGGTTGATTAAATGATTGTGGTTTCCATATCATGAACATTGAGATGCTATCAACAACAAGATCATATCGTTAGGAGAATGATATGGTGGACATACTCCTATTGATAAGCGTAGCATAAAGATCAAGTCATTTCAATAGTTCAATTGATATATGCTTTCTGATACATAGTAACCTAATTCCTTCGACCATGAGATCATGCATATCACCTTTACCGGATGGATGATTTGATGATATCAAACACCACACCGTAACTGGGTGGCTATAAAGGTGGCATTAAGTGTTCGGAAAGTATTGGTTGAAACACATGGATCAAGAATGGGATTTGTCCATCCACATGACGGATAGATATACTCTGGGCCCTCTCGGTGGAATGTCATCCAATTAGCTTGCAAGCATGTGACTTGGTCACAAGGTATCACATATCACGGGAACGAGAAAAGAGTACTTATCGGTAACGAGGTTGAACTAGGTATGCAGAGATACCGACGATCATAACCTCGGATAAGTAAACTATCGTGAGACAAAGAGAAATTGGTATCGTATGTAAGTGGTTCATTCGATCGCAAAGTAATCGTAGAAATATGTGGGAGCCATATAAATTTCCAGATTCCTCTATTGGTTATTGTTCGGAGAAGTGTCTCGATCATGTCCGCATAATTCACGAACCGTAGGGAGACACACTTAAGGATTCGACGTTGTTTTGAGTAGCTATGGTATTATGAGAAAGAGACCGAATGTTGTTCGGAGTCTCGGATGGGATCCGGGATGTCACGAGGTGATCCGGAATGGTCCGGAGAATAAGATTCATATAAGGAAAGTCCCGTTTCGGAGTTCGGGAATGTTTCCGGTGTTTTTCATCGGGAATGTTCTAGAAGGTTCCGGATTGTCCGGCACTCCAGGGGGGGGGGTTACATGAGTGTGTCATTGAATGATTGCATCATGTACTAAGTGTTCTTGCTGTTCCAAAAACATGAAAGTCAAATTGCCAGTTTGAAAGTCAAACGGCTAAAACAGGAAACTGTGGGAAACAAGCAAGAGGAGTTGGAACCAACTTGGAGGAGGAGTCCCACTCCTCCAGGCCGGCGCCCAGCCCTAGGCCGAGTTGGGGAGGGACTCCCTCCCTCCCCTGGCGCGCCTAGCCCCTCCACCCATAAAAGGAGGGGCAGGGCTCCTCCTTGAGACACACAAGTTTCTACCTCTAATCTCAAGTTTAGAGCCGTTTGGTTTAGAGCTTCTAATTGCTTTAGCCTGCGGTTTAGAGCCTTCTAATTGGTGTGTCTAATCTCTAGACCACTAATAGCCCTCTCTCATAATCCACCATACTCGCTCCGGCTTAAGGCGAAGCCCTGCGGGATCTCCCCTCTACTTCCGGTACCACGCCGTTGTGCTGCCGGAATCGCGAGGAGAGTGCTACAACCTCCGCTGCCTGCTGGAACAAGGGAGAGGAAGGTCTTCGTCGAGTACCGAACGTGTGACCGACTGCGGAAGCGCTGCCGGAACGCAGCGCCGGAAGGATCGTCCACACGATCTTGAGATCGGAAAGAGTACGACTACATCACCCACGAGAATCCGCTCTCGTTAAACACTTTGGAATCTTCGAGGGTAAGTTATTCCATCGACTCGTTGCTACAATCTAGTAGATAGATCTTGGCTTGTTTGTTTGTATGCGATAGAAAATTTTTGTTTTCCATGCTACGAACCCCTACAGTGGTATCAGAGCCGTGTCTATATGTAGATCTGTTGCACGAGTAGAACACAATGGTCATTGTGGGCGTTGATGCTTTTATTGTCGATTGCTTTTTGTGTACTTTGCATCTTGCGGTATGTTGGGATGAAGCGGCCCGGGCTAACCTTACATGACATCGTTCATGAGACTTGCTCCATGCTTGACATGCAACTTGTATTGCATAAGTGGCTTTGCGGGTGCCTGTTTCTCCTAGCATAGTTAAGATCCAATTTACAACGGGTAATCAACAATGCTAATATCAATGTTGTGGTTCTTGTTCGTAAGTTAGAACGACACTTATTGAAAGCCCCAAACCACGTAAAATATGCAAAGAAAGTAGAAGCGTCTAACTTTGTTTTGCAGGGGTGTGCAGTGATGTGATATGGCCATGATTGTGATTATATTTGATGTATGCAATGTTCCTTATTGTAAGTTGGCAACCGGCAGGAGCCATATGGTTGTCTTTAATTTATGTTAAGACCCGCGTGTCTATTCAAAGTAGTTGTAATAGTTGAAGCCGGTGGACGACAACCATGGTGAAGCGTCATTGACCTTGATGCAATGCCGGTGATGATGGAGATCATGTTCGTGTTTGAAGATGGAGATCGGAAGCACAAAGAAGAAAGGCCATATCATATCACATATTATGAATTGCATGTGATGTTAATCCTTTATGCATCTTGTATTGCTTAGTAGACGACGGTAGCATTATAAGATGATCCCTCATGCACATGAATTTCAAATCATAAAGTGTTCGCCCTTAGTTAGCACCGTTGCTAAAGCTTGTTGTTTCGAAGCACCACGTGATGATCGGGTGTGTTAGATTCTGCAAGTGTATACAACGTGAGCAAGCCAGATTTGCTCATGCAGAAACTAAGGTTTGATCTTGACGAGCCTAGAATGTACAGACATGGTCTCGGACACGGATTATCGAAAGGTAAAGCATGAATCGTATAGTAGATATGATGAACATGATGATTGTTCGCCATTGAAACTATATCAACTCTCATGATGATCGGTGTTGATGTAGTGGATTTGGTTCGTGTGATCACTAAAACAATGTGAGGGATGTTGTTTTGAGTGGGAGTTCACCTAGTTTAATTTCATTAATTAATTTGAACTCAATTTGTCATAAACTTAGTCTAAACTATTGCAAATATGTTGTAGATCAATGGCAGCCCCTACCATCAATTTTAATGCGTTCCTAGAGAAAGAAAAGTTGAAAAACAATGGAAGCAACTTCGCGGATTGGTTCCGCAATTTGAGGATTGTCCTCACAGCTGGTAATTTGACCTATGTGCTGGATGCACCGCTGGGTGACCCACCTGCAGCTGATGCTTCCGATGAAGTAAAGAATGTTTACCTCGCTCGGAAGAATCAGTACTCCATAGTTCAGTGTGCTATCTTGTATGGTTTAGAATCGGAGCTTTAGAAAAGGTTTGAAGAGTCAGACCCATATGATATTGTCGAGGATCTCAAATTGATTTTTGAGACTCATGCGGCAATTGAAAGCTATGAGGCTTCTGAAAAGTTCTTTAACTGCAAGATGGAAGAGGGCAGCTCCGTCAGTGAGCATGTGCTTAAGATGTCTGGGCACGCAAACAAACTTCAAAGCTTGGGTATAGTGATTCCTAATGCTTTGGGGATTTACCGCGTCCTCCAGTCACTGCCACCAAGTTACAGGAACTTTGTGATGAACTACAACATGCAGAACATGAACAAAGAGTTGCCAGAACTGTTTGCTATGTTAAAGTCTGCAGAAGTGGAGATCAAGAAAGAGCACCAAGTGTTGATGGTCAATAAGACCACCAAACTCAAGAAAGGCAAGTCTAAGCAAAAGGGACACTTCAAGAAGGGTGGTAAGAAAGTTACCACGCCGACGAAGAAAACCAAGGCTGGACCAAAGCCTGAAACTGAGTGCTTTTACTGCAAGGGAGAAGGTCACTGGAAGCGGAATTGCCCAAAGTACTTGGCGGATCTGAAGAACGACAACATCAAGAAGAAAGGTATATCTGATATACATGTTATTGATGTGTATCTCACTAGTACTCGTAGTAGTGCCTGGGTATTTGATACTGGTTCGGTTGCTCATATTTGTAACTCGAAACAGGTGCTGCAGAATAAACGGAAGCTAGCGAAGAACGAGGTGACGATGCGCGTGGGAAACAGATCAAAGGTTGATGTGATCGCGGTCGGCACGCTACCTCTTCATCTACCATCGGGATTAGTTTTATACTTAAATAATTGTTATTTAGTGCCTGCGTTGAGCATGAACATTATATCGGGATCTTGTTTATTGCGAGACGGTTACTTGTTTAAGTCAGAGAATAATGGTTGTTCGATTTATATGAGTAATATGTTTTACGCACATGCACCTTTGATAGATGGTCTATTCTTATTGAATCTCGATAGTGGAAATACACATATCAACAATATTGAGGCTAAACGTTTGAAATCAAGCGATAATTCGACCTATATGTGGCACTGTCGTCTTGGTCACATTGGAGTGAAGCGTATGAAGAAACTCCATTCCGATGGACTTCTTGAATCACTTGATTTTGAATCACTTGAAAGATGCGAAGCATGTCTGTTGGGAAAAATGACTAAGACTCCATTTTCTGGTATGATGGAGCGAGCTACGGACTTATTGGAAATCATACATACCGATGTGTGTGGACCAATGAGTGTAGCATCGCGCGGTGGTTATCGTTATGTTCTTACCTTCACAGATGACTTGAGTAGATATGGGTATATCTATTTCATGAAACACAAGTCCGAAACTTTCGAGAAGTTTAAGGAGTTTCAAAGTGAGGTAGAGAATCAACGTAACAAGAAGATTAAATTTCTACGTTCTGATCGTGGAGGTGAATATCTAAGTTACGAGTTTGGCGAGCATTTAAAGAAGTGCGGAATACTTTCACAATTGACACCGCCGGGAACACCACAGCGTAATGGTGTGTCCGAACGTCGTAATCGAACTCTCTTAGATATGGTTCGTTCTATGATGTCACTTACAGATTTACCGCTATCATTTTGGGGTTATGCATTAGAAACAGCCGCATTCACTTTAAATAGGGCACCGTCTAAATCCGTTGAAACGACACCGTATGAATTATGGTTTGGGAAGAAACCTAAATTGTCGTTCCTTAAAGTTTGGGTACGCGAAGCCTATGTAAAGAAGTTACAGCCGGACAAGCTTGAACCCAAAGCGGAAAAATGCGTCTTCATAGGATACCCGAAGGAAACTATTGGGTATACCTTCTATCATAGATCCGAAGGCAAAATCTTCATTGCCAAGAATGGATCCTTTCTAGAGAAGGAATTTCTCTCGAAAGAAGTAACTGGAAGGAAAGTAGAACTCGACGAGGTTGTCGAACCTTCTCTCGAAATTGCGAGTAGCGCAGCACCGGAAGAAGTTCCTGTGGTGCCTGCACCAATTAGAGAGGAAGCTAATGATAATGATCATGAAACTTCGGTTGAAGTTGCTACAGAGCCTCGGAGGTCAACGAGAACTCGTACCACTCCAGATTGGTATGATTTCGTTATGAGTGTCATGTTGGTAGACAACACCGATGACCCCGAGACATATGAGGAAGCAATGATGAGCCCAGATTCCAATAAATGGCAAGAAGCCATGAAATCCGAGATTGGATCCATGTACGAAAACCAAGTATGGACTTTGGTGGACTTACCGGATGGCCGGAAGGCTGTCGAGAACAAATGGATTTTCAAGAAGAAAACAGATGCTGATGGTAATGTTACTGTCTATAAAGCTCGACTTGTCGCAAAAGGGTTTCGACAAATTCAAGGAGTTGACTACGATGAGACTTTCTCACCAGTAGCGAAGCTAAAGTCTGTGAGGATTATGTTAGCAATCGCTGCATATTATGATTATGAGATATGGCAGATGGATGTCAAAACAGCATTCCTCAATGGAGATATTGATGAAGAGTTGTATATGATGCAACCCAAAGGTTTTGTCGATCCTAAAGATGCTAACAAGGTATGCAAACTTCAACGGTCCATCTATGGATTGAAGCAAGCATCCCGAAGTTGGAATCAACGTTTTGATAAGGTAATCAAAAGTTTTGGTTTTATACAAACTTATGGAGAAGCTTGTATTTACAAGAAAGTGAGTGGGAGCTCTGTAGCATTCTTAATACTATATGTGGATGACACATTGTTGATTGGGAATGATGTAGACCTTCTTAATAGTGTCAAGGAATATTTGAATAATAGTTTTTCAATGAAGGATCTTGGCGAAGCAGCTTACATATTAGGCATAAAGATTTATAGAGATAGATCGAAACGCCAAATATCATTGTCACAGAGTACATATTTGGACAAAGTTCTAAAGAAGTTTGGAATGGAAGAAAGCAAGAAAGGGTTCTTGCCCATGTTGCCCAATACGACCTTGAGTAAAACTCAAAGTCCAACATCGGCAGAAGATAGAGAAAGGATGAGTAAGACTCCCTATGCCTCAGCCATAGGATCTCTAATGTATGTCATGCTATGTACTAGACCCGACATTGCATATGCTGTTAGTTTAACTAGCAGATATCAAAGTGATCCAGGAGTGGATCATTGGACAGCGGTCAAAAACATCCTTAAGTACTTGAGAAGAACTAAGGATATGGTTCTTTCTTATGGAGGTGATGAACAGCTCGTTGTTAATGGTTACACCGATGCTAGTTGGAACACCGATCCGGATGATTCTAAATCACAATATGGATACGTATTTATTTTGAATGGTGCAGCGGTTAGCTGGAGGAGTGCAAAGCAAAGCGTTGTGGCGAGATCTTCAACTGAATCGGAATACATGGCTGCTTCGGAGGCTTCACAAGAAGCGATATGGATGAAAGAGTTCATTACAGAGTTGGGTGTGGTTCCAAGTGCGTTGGACCCAATGTCTATCTACTGTGATAACATGGGCGCCATAGCCAATGCGCAAGAACCAAGGTCACACAAGAAGCTGAAGCATATCAAGCTGCGTTTTCACGCTATTCGAGAACATATCCAGGATGGGGATATAAAGATTTGCAAAGTACACACAGATCTGAATGTGGCGGATCCGTTGACTAAACCTCTCCCGAGGGCAAAACATGACCAACACAAAATTGCCATGGGTGTTCGGTATATTACCATGTAATCTAGATTAGATGACTCTAGTGCAAGTGGGAGACTGTTGGAGATATGCCCTAGAGGCAATAATAAATGTAGTTATTATTATATCTTTGTGTTTATGATAAATGTTTATATTCATGCTATAATAGTATTAACATGGAAACATTAATACTTGTGTGATTTGTAAACTTAATTTGAAGTCCCTAGTATAGCCTCTATACTTCACTAGCTTGTTGGTTGATTAAATGATTGTGGTTTCCATATCATGAACATTGAGACGTTATCAACAACAAGATCATATCGTTAGGAGAATGATATGGTGGACATACTCCTATTGATAAGCGTACCATAAAGATCAAGTCATTTCAATAGTTCAATTGCTATATGCTTTCTGATACATAGTAACCTAATTCCTTCGACCATGAGATCATGCATATCACCTTTACCGGATGGATGCTTTGATGATATCAAACACCACACCGTAACTGGGTGGCTATAAAGGTGGCATTAAGTGTTCGGAAAGTATTGGTTGAAACACATGGATCAAGAATGGGATTTGTCCATCCACATGACGGATAGATATACTCTGGGCCCTCTCGGTGGAATGTCATCCAATTAGCTTGCAAGCATGTGACTTGGTCACAAGGGATCACATATCACGGGAACGAGAAAAGAGTACTTATCGGTAACGAGGTTGAACTAGGTATGCAGAGATACCGACGATCATAACCTAGGATAAGTAAACTATCGTGAGACAAAGGGAAATTGGTATCGTATGTAAGTGGTTCATTCGATCGCAAAGTAATCGTAGAAATATGTGGGAGCCATATGAATTTCCAGATTCCTCTATTGGTTATTGTTCGGAGAAGTGTCTCGATCATGTCCGCATAATTCACGAACCGTAGGGAGACACACTTAAGGATTCGACGTTGTTTTGAGTAGTTATGGTATTATGAGAAAGAGACCGAATGTTGTTCGGAGTCTCGGATGGGATCCGGGATGTCACGAGGTGATCCGGAATGGTCCGGAGAATAAGATTCATATAAGGAAAGTCCCGTTTCGGAGTTCGGGAATGTTTCCGGTGTTTTTCATCGGGAATGTTCTAGAAGGTTCCGGATTGTCCGGCACTCCGGGGGGGGGGGAGGGTACATGAGTGTGTCATTGAATGATTGCATCATGTACTAAGTGTTCTTGCTGTTCCAAAAACATGAAAGTCAAATTGCCAGTTTGAAAGTCAAACGGCTAAAACAGGAAACTGTGGGAAACAGGAAACTGTGGGAAACAAGCAAGAGGAGTTGGAACCAACTTGGAGGAGGAGTCCCACTCCTCCAGGCCGGCGCCCAGCCCTAGGCCGAGTTGGAGAGGGACTCCCTCCCTCCCCTTGCGCGCCTAGCCCCTCCACCCATAAAAGGAGGGGCAGGGCTCCTCCTTGAGACACACAAGTTTCTACCTCTAATCTCAAGTTTAGAGCCGTTTGGTTTAGAGCTTCTAATTGCTTTAGCCTGCGGTTTAGAGCCTTCTAATTGGTGTGTCTAATCTCTAGACCACTAATAGCCCTCTCTCATAATCCACCATACTCGCTCCGGCTTAAGGCGAAGCCCTGCGGGATCTCCCCTCTACTTCCGGTACCACGCCGTTGTGCTGCCGGAATCGCGAGGAGAGTGCTACAACCTCCGCTCCCTGCTGGAACAAGGGAGAGGAAGGTCTTCGTCGAGTACCGAACGTGTGACCGACTGCGGAAACGCTGCCGGAACGCAGCGCCGGAAGGATCGTCCACACGATCTTGAGATCGGAAAGAGTACGACTACATCACCCACGAGAATCCGCTCTCGTTAAACACTTTGGAATCTTCGAGGGTAAGTTATTCCATCGACTCGTTGCTACAATCTAGTAGATAGATCTTGGCTTTTTTGTTTGTATGCGATAGAAATTTTTTGTTTTCCATGCTACGAACCCCTACAGTTGTATATGATGCAACCCGAAGGTTTTGTCGATCCTAAGGATGCTGATAAAGTATGCAAACTTCAGCGTTCCATTTATGGACTGAAGCAAGCATCTCGGAGTTGGAACCTTCGTTTTGATCAAGTGATCAAGAGCTTTGGATTTGTTCCAAATTGCTACGAAGCTTGCATCTACAAGAAAGTGAGTGGGAGGTCGGTGACGTTTCTGGTACTATATGTGGATGACATATTGATTATTGGAAATGACATCAACATGCTTAACGATGTGAAGAGTTATTGAACAAGTGTTTTTCAATAAAAGACCTAGGTGAAGCTGCTTATATATTGGGCATCAAAATCTATAGAGATAGACAAAGACGCCTGATAGCTTTAAGCCAGAGTACATACCTAGACAAAGTTCTGAAAAGGTTCAGAATGGATAAGGCAAAGAAAGGTTCAGTGCCTATGTTGTCAGTAAGATATTGAGCAAGTCTCAGTGTCCAGCTACGGTAAATGATAGGGAAGCTATGAGCAAAGTGCCTTATGCCTCGGCCATAGGTTCTATCATGTATGCCATGCTATGTACTAGACCGGATGTGTCCAATGCTCTTAGTTTGACGAGCAGGTATCAAAGTGATCCAGGAGTGGAACACTGGACAGCCGTGAAGAACATCCTAAAGTACCTAAATAGGACTAAAGAAATGTTCTTAGTCTATGGGGGTGATGAACAGCTCGTCATAAAAGGTTACGTCGACGCTAGTTTCGACACCGACAAGGATGATTCCAAATCTCAGACAGGATACGTTTATATTTTGAATGGAGGAGCTGTGAGCTGGAGAAGCTGCAAGCAAAGCGTGATCGCGGGATCTACAGTAGAAGCGGAATACATGGCTGCTGCAGAAGCGTCAAGTGAAGGAGTTTGGATCAGAAACTTTATCACTGAGCTTGGCGTGGTTCCAAGTGCATTGGACCCACTGGAGATATTGTGTGACAACACTGGCGCCATAGCACTCGCTAAGGAACCAAGATATCATCCAAAGACCAAGCATATCAACCGCAAGTTTCATATAATCCGAGATTATATAGCAGATGGAGATCTGAAGATTAACAAAGTACATACAGATCTGAATGTCGCAGATCCGTTGACTAAACCTCTTCCGCGTGCAAAACATGATCAGCACCTCAGTGCCATGGGTGTGAGATTGTTGCCAAATGTAAACTAGATTATTGACTCTAGTGCAAGTGGGAGACTGTTGGAATTATGCCCTAGAGGCAATAATAAAGATGTTATTATTATAATTCTTGTTCATGATAATGTTTATATTCCATGCTAGAATTGTATTAAGCGGAAACTTTAATACTTGTGTGGTTTGTGAACAAAACCACGTCCCTAGTACGCCTCTATGGACTGGCTCATTGATCAATGATGGTTAAGGTTTCCTAACCATAGACATGAGTTGTCAATTGATAATGAGATCATATCATTGGGAGAATGATATGATGGACAGACCCAAACTAAGCGAAGCAATTAGATCGTGTCATCGTGTTCGTCTTTGTGAAGCTTTTCTTATGTCAAATATTGTATTCCTTAAACCATGAGATAATACAACTCCCTGGTATCGGAAGAAAGCTTTGAGGTCATCAAACGTCATCCTATGAGAGGGTGATCATAAAGGTGTCTCTCAGGTGATCGGAAAGTATCTGTTGGGTTGTATGTATCGAGATGGGATTTGTCCCTCCCAAGTCGGAGAGATATACTTCGGGCCCACTCGGTAATCGATGTCAACACCGCTTGCAAGCATGTGGTTAAGGAGTTAATCACAAAGTGATATCGGATTACAGAACGAGTAAAGTACTTGCTGTGAACGAGATTGAACTAGGTATGACGGTACCGATGATCGAATCTCGGGCAAGTAAAATATCGCGAGACGAAGGGAATATATATATATGGGATTGATTGAATCCTGGCATCGTGGTTCATCCGATATGATCATCGATGAATGTGTGGGAGTCAATATGGGTTTCCAGACCCCGCTGTTGATTATTGATAGAAGATCATGTCTGCATATTCTTGAACCCGCAGGGTCACACACTTAACGTGTCTCGACGCTAGGATAGATTGGATAATTGGTTTATGAGTTTTTGTTCGGAGTCTCGGATGGGATCCGGGACATCACAAGAGGTTCCGGAGTGGTCCGGAGAATAAGATTCATATAAGGCAGTGCAGTTTTTGGAGTTCGGAATTGTTCCGGGTTAATCGATATTGTACCGGAAGCTTCTAGAACCTTCCGGAAGGGGACCAACGTGGCCCCACCTTCCGGGAGGGGTCATGGGCCTATGAGGGAGTGCCCTGGCCGCATTGGTCCAGGGGCACAAGGCCCCATAGATCCCAGCCGGCCAAGAGAGGTTTAAACTCGAGATAGACCTTCTAGAAAGGGGGGGGTTTCCTTGCCCCCCACTCCTTATCCTTTGGGGCCGCCGGTTTGGGCCTGGGGGAGGGGCTAGGGCTGCGCCCCCCTCTATATAAAGAGGGGTGGGGGCGCACCAACCCCCCACACCTTCCCCTCCAACCCTAGCCGCCCTGCTGCCCTCCTCTCTCCCTCCCGACTGCTTGTAGGCAAAGCCCTGCTGCAGAAATTCTCCACCAATTGCACCGCGCCGTCGCGTTTTAGATCCAACCCATCTCTCCACCATACTTGCTGGACCAAGGAAGGAGGAGACGTCGAGGTGCCGCACGTGTGCATCTCACGGAGGCATCGCCACTTGTGGTACTAGATCGGATCGGATCGCGAGGAGGAGAAGCGAGTACGACTACATCACCCACGTTCCGACGAAAGTTCCGATGTGCGAATCTTCAAGGGTATGAAGATCTAATCCAATCTCTCTCGTTGTTTGCATCTCCTAGATTAGATCTTGGCTTCCCTCTGTTCGCATCCGTAGAAAATTTTGATTTACTATGCCGCGAAACCCTTCAAAAATATCATGCGAAAGAATGGAACTGGTTCAAATTATATTTAATTTCCTTGATTGTTTTTAAAATACCCAAATTTGGCACATTTGGATTCATATCAAGAACTTGAATCTTTCAAAATTCTTGGTGCTTCTCCTTTTTTTTGGTACCTGGGTACCTTTAAATTTTTTTTTAATCATGAGCAAGGTATCATGCACTTGTAGTTCAAAAATTGAGATCTTCTAGTAAATTGCCATAAAGTCATTTTATTGCATGAATATAGCCATAAATCTTTAAGATTCAATAAACTTGGGCATTATCAATTAAATAGGTTATACTTTGTGTGAAAATTGTGGCGGTGGCATTTTTAACCATATACTTTGTAGTTTCTTCACAATAAAAAACATTGTTGTCACACTCCTTTGTAAATGATGCTTGAAATACCAAATTGCACCAACATACCAAGTATGGACATGCTATCATAAACCATGGAAAGATATGACCATGACCTTGGTCATCTGGTTTGAAAGCTATGAATGTTATTGCGTGGTATGCCATATATTGTGAATCAATAATTTTCAAAAGTTGTCAAATTTAAAGTTTATAATTTTCCATGGAAACAAGCGAACATTGTAAGACACCACTAGAAAAAATGGTAGTTATCTATTTTTATTTAGTTTCCTTGTGTTTTTTTTCAAAAAGGACCAAATTTGGTGGCATTGCCATTCATATCAATAAGATGAATCTTGTAAAACCCTCGATGGTTCTCCCTATTTGACTAGTTAGGTACCTTCAAATGATTTAAAAAAATCAAGTGCGAGCTATCATGCCATTGTAGCTCCAAATTTTACATACTTGCACTACCATAAAGTCATTTCATTGCACGAATTTAGCCAAAAAGCTTGAAATTTTTTGAAACTTGGGAATTTTCCACTAAATAGGTTATACTTCATGTGAAATTAGGATGGTGGCATTTGGAGCCATAATATTTGTAGTTGCTTCACAAAAAAATATTGTTGTCACTTGGAAAATTAAAAACAACTTCAAATTTGGAATCTCCCTTTAATTGTAAACATTGATGTATGTAAAATGCATACATAAAACTTTGTAGTTTATTGTGACATATTCCAATATATTTTCATCTTATATAATGTTATATTCATGTTTTACATTAATTTATGGGGATTTACCATTGATCCCCTTTATTTGGTTTAAAACTCTGCAGGACACAAAAACCCTTTTTTATTTTTTTATTTTTAGGGACCTAAATGGAGTCAAATAGACCTAGGATTTCTTGAGGATTATTTTTTCATAAAAACAAAGACCTGGAGCACTAGAACCGCAAGAGCGAAGCTCGGAGGCCCAAAAGATTCCAGGTGGCGTGCCTAAGGGGTGGTTGTGCCACCCATGTTAATTTCCATCTCGAGTGTCCTCGGTCATTTGTCTTCAATCCTAACTCAGAGTCTTGACCTAAAAACACCTATAAAAAGGTCCCCCGCATGATATTAGAAGAGGCGGAGCAGAAAACATAGAAAATCTGATATAGAGCCAAAAGATTGGAGGGGGAACCGCTGTCGGAACCATCCTTGGTTGGATCAGCACCCTCTCTAACATCATAGTCACTATCTCCATGATGAAGATGGAGTAGTGCACCTTTGGACTATGGGTTTGTGATACTAGCTCTCTCTCTCTCTCTTGTTTTATCATTGTGTAGAACCATATGAGCTTCCTTATATGATTATGGTCATATATGTAATTCATATATGGTGGATATTTGTTTTATGATATTTGAGAATGAAATTCTATTATGTCTATGATGTATTGATAAATGCATATTATGTATCCTATTCTTAATTGCTTATTCTAATCAAACTTGTATGCAACGGTGCGCGTGGGGGGGTGCATTAGATGGAGTAACATGGTGGTACTGATTGGATAAGGATAGAAAATTCGAGATCTACTATAGTGTTTTGCCTTTTTTGTTACCTCACTAGGGATAAAATGAATGCATGTGTTATAATCATCTAGTTACAACAAAGATGATTTTTTGCTCAAGGTATCATATATGTTATTCAAACATCATGTCAAAGTACCTAAGGCTATACTTTGTTTATTCTTAATTCTAAATTACATGGAGTTTACCTTTTTAAAGGAGTATATGTGAGATGTGTTGCATCATCTTTATATTAGGACATGATGCCCATATGAATGTTAATCAAACACATAATTAAGTTTCATCAATACTATATCATCAGTGAGTTGTTTTATGTTCACCACACTTTATGAGAGAGTAGAAAAGTGAACCTATGAACACTGATCTATTTTTTATTATAAGAAACCACTTTTACTTACTTTTACTTTTACTGTCTTTTACATTTTCTATAAGAATTATATCCGAAAATACAAAACACTTTTACTTTCTGCAAGCATAAACAAAACCCCAAAAAGAACTTTATTTCACTATTTTTACTTTCCTATCTTAGTTAAATATTACTTTACTATTTTATTTAAGTTTTACTAATATGAAGCCTTGTGCCTGACAAGAACACCGTGGAGTTGGGGGCACAAGACAAAAAAATTATTTTATAGGTTGCTAGAAGAGGCTAAAATAAGGTTGTAACTTAAATCCCCGAGAATTAGATATAACCATCGAGTCACCCTTGTGTGAGAAAGCACTCTTGCTACATCACTCTGCACTTGAAATCCCAATGAGTTGGCACACACAAAGATGATGTTATCAAAATTGATTGAAATTCCAAGATGCACCGATCTACCAAATATGGACATGTTATAATAAAATATGGCAAAGTTATGGTCGTGACCTTGGTCATGTTGTTCGAAAGCCTTGAATGTTTATCAATTTTGGTAGTTGTCTAGAAACCCATTTAAATGTTAGAAAGCATATTGTTGCTAGCATATAGGTCTAGAGAGGGACACCATATCAGTGGAGTCACATCGGAGTAGCGTAGATTCAACATCAAAATTTTGCCAAATTGCCAAAATATCTCACACATTGTGGCATCCCGCAAAATCACTACTAGAAAATCGCGTTGGTTTTGTGCATTGCATCGTCATCATCATACATTGTTTGTCTGCATTATTTGAAAAGCCTAGTTTTGATTTATACAAATACCCCTCTTATTTTTAAACACAAAACCCCGATCGCATCGGAGAGTTTATTTGTCTAAAAACTATTTTGCAAAGTGACTTTGTTTTAAATTATACAAAACCAAACAAACACAAAAACTAAAACAGCTCCCTCTAAAACCTATCTCCACCCAATCCTATTCTACCCACCAACCAAATCGTGCCACCTCACCCTCTCACCCAAAACCTACCCACCTGCCACCTCATCAATCCACCATCCCACCCTCTCTCCTACTCTCACCCTAGGCCATCCTACCCTCTCTCCCTCTTCCCCCACCGACACATGGACCCCACCCCCAGTCCCCACTCCCTCCCCAAACCGACCCATCTCTCTCATCTCTCCTCTCTCCCTGCGGGTCCCACCGGCCAGCCTCTTTCTACCTGGCCGCGTGGCCCCACCCAGGCCCCACCGCGTCCAGCCCCCCCTCCTTTTCCTTTCTCACCCAGTCCCTTCTACCCCACAGCCCGCGTCCCCACCTGCCAGTCCCACCGCGTCGCCCTCTCCGGCCCCACCCGCACCCGCTCGCCCCACCTCCCTCTCCTCCCCTGTTCTTCTTCCCCGTGCGCAGCCCTCTCTCTCTTCCCGCATGCGCTCACCCTCCCTCGCCCCTCACCTCTGTGCCCCGTCACCTCCCCCACCGTCCCGCCGCGACCCCCACAGAGCTCCTCCCTCTGACGCCCCACCTCCGCCTCTCTCCCCCCCAGGTCCCGCAACGCCGCCCGCCTCCCGTCTTCGCGCGCTCCGCGCCGGCGAGCGCCGCGCCCGCGCGCGACCCCGCCACCTCCGCTCCGGCTCGCCCCCTCCTGCCGGCGCCGCCCTCGCCCCGCTCGCCGGCGAGCTCCCCTTCCCCGCCTCGCGAGCATCTCCTCCGCTCCCCGCCTCTGGCCGCGCTCCGCGCCGCCCGGCCCGTGCGCGCCGCCCGGAAACCACCTCCCCGCCACCGCCGGCGCCGCCCACCTCCGTTCCTCCCCGCCTGCGCCGCTTCGCCGGCCGCCGCCGGACCCACTCCGTCCCCGGCCACGCCGACCCCGCCTTCACCTGCAGCGCGTCGCCGCCCCGGGCCCCCCTGCGCCGCCCCGCTCGAGCTCTCCGCCTCCCTGCAGCGCCTCGCCGCCGGCGCCCCTTCTCCGCCCCACCAGGTCGCCGGCCCGCCTCCGCCAGCTCCCTCCATCGCAGGTCCGCCGCCGGCCTCGGTCGCGCCCATGTCCTGCAGCGCCCGTCCCCGCCGCCTCCGTGGCCCGTCGTCGCCTCCCCTCGGTCGTCCTTGCAAGCAGCGTCGCCGGCCCCGCGAGGCTCTGTCCGGGCGTCGCCCCCTCCCGTCGGGTGCTCGACCACCACCGCCCCGTGGGCTCCTCGTTGGCCGCCAAGGGACCACCGCCAAGCTCTTCGGGCAGGAACCATCTACAAGGCCTCCCTCACGAAACCCCGAAGATAGACACCACCGAGACGGAACCCGAACCCTCGGACCCCAAGCTCTCCTTCACGGGACCGCAGACCGCAAAACGCCAAGCTCTTCCGCAGAACCCCGAAGACCGAGCTCGACATGCCATGTTCTCCCTCTCGGACGCCATGATCTTCGTCACGGACGCCGAGACCCCTGAACCCCGGAGACCCGAACCTGAGATCATCGCCACAGATCGTCAAGGATTCCACATGGATGCGACAAGTGCTTCACCCGAACGCCTTGGCCGTCGACACGACCCGACGACCGCGGATGCGACAGGATCGCCCCCAGGACGCCAAGATTGCCACGAGAACGCTCCCGAATGCTAACACCGCCTCGATGGCGCGAGCCCGACAAGATCCTCGCAACGGCAAGATCGACCCCGTGGGACCCGACAAGATCGGCACGACGACAAGAACGGCATCGGCCCGGAAGAATCCGACGCGCCCCGACACCGACCCACGTTCTGCTTCCCGGACGCGACAAGACCTACCTCTGATATCCGAGAATGTTCCCGTCGAGACCGATCCCGTCGAACCCCGAACCCCAGATCCGAACCCAGAGACCGACCCCGAACCCCGGAACCCCGAGATCTGCCGAACCCTATGTGTGAACCCCTTATCCGAGAACCCTATTTTATAAATGTCACCTATATAACTGTTGCATATAAATTGTTCATTCATGCATCCATATCATGTGGTTTGGGGGCCTTATGCCGATTCACCTATTAATTAAATATGGGGCCCATATGCGGGCAAATCTAGTCTCATATTGGCCTCATTTAAATCTTGTGTAGCGAATTGGTGCTATTTTTTGCCATGCTAATACAACATTTAATTTGTGGGGTAGATAAAGAACATGAACCATTTAATTAAATGTCGGTACCCCGGTTCCGCTTAATATGACCTAATCACATCGCACCCCTGCTATGTCATTCATCATGCATGCATCATGCCGATCTTCTGCCGTTGTATTAAATAGTGCATCCGGTGTTTCTTCTAGTGTTTTGGTTCTTCGCGGATAAGGCCGTTGAGTTGATGTGAGCTTCGCCCCGATCTTCGGATGAACCTTCGGCAATGTTTTCAGGCGAGCATCTCCCCCCTTTCTACCTATCTTACTTTTCTAGTATTTATTCCCTCCTGTTGATCTTTGCTATCTGTGTTGCGATGCTCTAGTTTCGTACCCGTGATATCCCTTGCAGCCATATATAGCCTTGGACACATCCTATTACCTGTGTTTGGTAGATAGTTGGATCCGCGTGTCGTAGTCGCTTGCTCAAGTGTTTTGCTTGTCGTCAAGTACCACAATTGTTGGAGGATTGCCGCATGTTGACGTTGGAGATGATCATGGCTTTACTTATCGTTCACTTTAATTACTGTTTAACAACTAAAATTGAATTACGCAGAGGCATCGGTGGGTGATAGGTAAGATTTGTTTTTCGACCGCCCACTTGTGTCCCGTAGGACCCGAGTTCTTGACACCTGTTCCGAGATCGAGCGCGCTAACCACAGGTGGGGAGATATGGGCCCCCCATTGATTATTACCTGATTTCAAAGTATTGTACTGGGGGCACAAACTAGTTTGAGGTTTTATTTACTGTCCTGTACTTATGACATGTTTACTGCTTTATTACGTTTGTGCGAGGAGCACACTGTACTGTTTAGGATCGGGCCACGTTTCGCGGTGTCGACAGTCCGCCTTTGGGGATTTGCTGTCGTTCACAGCCGTTTGCCCAAACCCCAGTCCGTCTCGGAGACCGGCCGACTTCGTTGCGGGTGTCGACTTGGTGGGGTGGCCCCCACGTACTTGCTTTGGGTCTGGGAACGTCGTGACTTAGGCCCCGCCGACATACCGATGGGTGTATGTTAACTGATCTGGCAAAAAGGGTCGAAGTGCCTGTGGATACTTTGGTGCACCCCTGCAGGGTTAAATCTTTTCGAGAAGCCGTGTCCGCGGTTATGGACGACTTGGAGCACAGTGCTTGATCATAGACAACTATAACTAAAGTTTACTGTTATAAACTGCCTTGTATCCGATTTGACTAGTAATCAGCTTCACTACAACGGAATGGCTAAATAAAAGTACCAACAACTTCTGGGTTTTGGGGTTATCTCATGCTAATTGTATCTGACTAGTAAGTGCTGCAACTATCACGGAATGGTCAACTAAAAGTGCCCACTGCTTACTTTATCAGGATGAGTATCTAAACCTGACTAGTAAAGTGCCGCAACTATAACTGAATAAGTAAAACTGCCAACTGTGTGAGTTCCTCGGTTGCCTTCCTCGTTTGGTCTCGAGGGGGAAACGCCAGGATGGGTTTGTTTGTTGGTAGTATCAGGTTGGTTCCGAATAGGTCTTTCTCACCCCTCTCTGCTAGCCGCCAGTTGTATCGAGTCTCTATAGGTTGTTTAGTGCATGCTGCCGCTGCCGCTCAGTCCACTATACCTATGTAGGCGAGGACCGCCGAATTCTAGCCTCGCCGTGTACTGGCCTCAGTACTGACGCTCCTCTTTTTCCTTTGCCCTTTGTCGGCACCCCTTTTGTTTAAGCAGGTTTTGAGATCGACGTCGTTAGCAGGGTTACCCTTCCGGCTTGGCCTGGGCAGGGTTATGGACGCCATCGGTTATTCTTCAGGGCTCTTAGCCCCATTTGCATCTTGTCCGTAGTCGGACGCTCTATCATTTTCAAGGTGATTTGGATCTTTGTATATTATATTTGTATTCTTGACTCATGGAGTCGTGTTGTATATATATCTGTTCTGTGGGTCCCATCGAGGACTGTTGTGTAATGTTATTACTTCGTTTTCCACCCGCACGCAAGTGCCTGGTGGGCACCTTCGAATCGTTTCTATGCGGGTTTGGCGGGTTTCGCTAAAACTTGCATAGGGCCGATTCTGAGGGTGTTACACACATCCTTTCAAATATCTCGTGCATCCATTCAAACATCCCGCCCCATTTCTTGAGAATGCAAAAGTCCTCTCCTATCTCTGGTCCAAAAATAAGAACCCGAGGACCAGTGGAGTAATAAAGGGATATATAGGTGGTAAATTAGCGTTCTTCCACCTATATCAGCCATCGCATCCTCCCTGTCTTCCTCAAAATTTACGCAACCATCCATTCCGACCTACACTAACTTTTGGACAACACCATATACATGAAGCTTCTTTCAGTGAACCAGAGTTATGGTAAGTAGGGATTCCCGCTCTTGCAGTTCAAAATTAACCAATTTTTTGCTAAACCAGGATAAACTTGTTAAAATCGATGAAATTAGCTTGAAAGCTTGAAAATTATGAAAATTGGGCATTATCCGTTAAATATGTTATACTTTGTGCGCAAATTAGGGCAGTGGGATTTTTAAGTCATATTATTTGTAATTGCTTCAGAACAAAAGCCATTGTTGTCACTTGGAAAATTGAAAATAACTTTAAATTTGGAAGCTCCCTTTGTAAACAATGTTTGAAATGCCAATTATACCAATCTACTAAATATGGACATGTTATCATAAACTATGACAAAGATATGTCCATGATCTTGGTCCTTGGTTTGAAAGCCATGAAGGCACGAATGTCCATACACATGGTACGCCATATTGTGAATCATGTTTTTTCAAATTTTCAAATTTTAAGTTTATAATTTTTCATGGAAACCATTACACATAATAAGACACCATGCGAAAGAATGGTATTTCTTCAATTTATATTTAGTTTCCTTGATATTTTTTGAAATGGGCCCAAATTTAGTATAATTAGCATTTATATTAAGAAGTTTAATCTTGCAAAAATCTTGGTGGTTCTATTTTATTTTAGTAGTTGGGTACCTTTAAATGTTTTTTAAATCATGAGCAAGGTATCATGCACTTATAGTTCAAAATTTGAGATACTTTATGTAAATTGCCATAAAGTTATTTTGTTGCACGAATATAGCCATAAAGCTTGAAAATTCATGAAACTTGGGTATTATCAATTAAATAGGTTATACTTTGTATCAAAATTGGGACGGTAACATATTGAGCCATATACTTTGTAGTTGCTTCGCAACAAAAAACTATTGTTGTCACATTAAAAATTGAAAACAACTTCAAATTTGGAAGCTCCTTTTATAAACGATGCTTGAAATACCAATATGCACCAACATACCAAGCATGGGCACGTTATTATAAACTATGGCAAATATATGGCCATGACCTTAGTCATCCGGTTGGAAAGCCATGAATCTTCATGCATGGTACCCCATATGTTGTGAATCAATACTTTTTAAGTTTATCGTTTTTCATGGAAACAAGTGCACATTGTAAGACACCATGATAAAATGGTAGTTTTTCTATTTATATTTAGTTTCCTTGTGTTTTGTTCAAAAGGGCTCAAATTTAACGACATTATCATTCATATGAAGAAGTTGAATCTTGCAGAACTCTTGGTGGTTCTTCCTTTATTTGAGAATTTGGGTACCTACACCTAGCTACAGGGATCGACGTGATCGTCATCAACAAACTACACCGAAAATCTTCCAGTTGTGTTTTTCGATGAGTTTATCTAGATCTCTAGATCTAGATATTCTTGGTTAGATATAGATCCTATCTTTACGTGTTTCTTCATAGATCAAACTTGGGTGTGATATGTAGGCCGGATTTTTTATTTCCCTTATGTGAATCTCAACAACCTTCCTACTAACTCAGCTCTTAGGGCATGTACAATGCTAGAGAAGGCATGCCTTCTCTTAGCTCTCCACATCATTTAGAGAAGACGCAATATATAACTTGTACAATGCATTATCTCTTATTGCTATCTCTAGCAATTAATAGAATTAACTATTTTTAGTAAAAAATTGGTTGACTAAAAGAAGGCATATGGTACAATGAAGGAAAATAGTCTTCTCTTATTGCTAAGAGATCATCCCTTAGCTAAGGGAAGACAACCCCCTCTCTCTTGTTTCTCTCTCCTCCAACTAAGCAAAAATCCAACGTGGCGAGCGTAAGGGAAGGCTGACGTCACCGCATTGTACGTGCCCTTAGCAACCGCTCACGCTCGCCACCCATCGCCGAAGCTGCAGCCACAGTCAGAACAAGTAGTAGCATTTTGAAAAAGGAAGAAAAAATAAAACAAATTTTTGAGAAAAAAAAACATGTTGTTTTGGCATTAATTAAAAGAAAAACATGTGAGCTGAGAAAGACCAAACCTATCGCTTCTAAGGGCACGTACAATGCGGTGACGTCAGCCTTCCCTTATGCTCGCCACGTTGGATTTTTGCTTAGTTGGAGGAGAGAGAAACAAGAGAGAGGGTTGTCTTCCCTTAGCTAAGGGATGATCTCTTAGCAATAAGAGAAGACTATTTTTCTCCATTGTATCATATGCCTTCTCTTAGTCAACCAATTTTTTACTAAAAATAGTTAATTCTATTAATTGCTAGAGATAGCAATAAGAGATAATGCATTGTACAAGTTATATATTGTGTCTTCTCTAAATGATGTGGAGAGCTAAGAGAAGGCATGCCTTCTCTAGCATTGTACATGCCCTAACACCTACGGCCCGGTGCTGTTGCTGCCCACTAGGCCACTACGCTCTACGTCGATGCTAGCAGAAACGGGCCGACTCCAGTCTCCACCCGCTCCAGGCCCACGGAGCGACGCCCGGCCGTATACGTACGCGAAGAAGCATCGTTTGAGCCCTAGATCCTCTAGTCCAGGCCCCTCCTCCTCCCATCTCCCTGCTCTCCGTTTCCGCCCGACCGCAGCCGCCAGATCCTTCTCCGGCCACCGCCGCGGTGAGTTCTTCTCCCTTCCTTCATTTCCGCCGTTTTCTAGAGCCGCCCCCCCTGTCCGCTCGGTTTGCTCCAACCCCGTGATCGATCCCCCCCGTCAGCACCCTCGTGGAGTGATGCGGTCAGGGTTCAGGGTTTAGCTTGATGTGTTCCTGACATTGTGTTCTCTGTGGTTGGACAGATGGAGAGGGTGCTCAAGGATGACGCCGTCCAGGAGAAGGGTGAGCGCGCCAGGATGGTGAGATTGACAACCAACCCCTCTCTGATCCGCTTGGTTTCCTTCTTCTTTGCCGCGGGTTGCTTTCCCAGCTGAACTAGGTCTAGTTTGGGAAGTACCAGATCAGGGACCTGAGCGTTCCCTCTCTTCCTAATGGATTGGCTTGATAGGATCTGTTAGTTACTGCGGCATAGTGATGCTTTTATTGCTGTTGCAATGTGCTGTAGGACCCGTGTGCAATGAGTGCACCGATCTGCAATACTCTCCGTTAGACTGCAAAATCTATATACTGCTCTGTGAAATTTGTTGTTCAGCCTCTGTGATATCTGGTTCTCATTCAGTCAATTTCATCTCCTGGCAGGCATCTTTTGTAGGTGCCATGGCGATCGCGGACTTAGTCAAGACCACACTGGGGCCAAAAGGAATGGTATGTCCTGCAGTGCTGTTCACACAGAAATTTTGCACTTTGGAGTTTGGACAACAGATGGTAGTCATTAGAATGCCAGTGTATTTCCTTCAAATTTACATCTTACCTTATTTATGCTCAGGACAAGATCCTTCAGTCAACTGGCAGAGGGAGGACTGTCACTGTTACGAATGATGGGGCTACCATTTTGAAGTCCCTTCATATCGACAACCCTGCTGCGAAGGTCCTTGTTGGTATCCTTTTGTTTGGATCTGTTGCTTGATGGTTTGCTGCTATAGTGATTATTTTCCTTCCATGGTGGCTGTAAATGCTTCTTATATCTACTTCTCACCGTTGGTTGTATGAATGTTTGCCCTAAATTGAAAAAAAAGTTAGTCCTTAATGATTGTTAGACATCTCAAAAGTCCAAGATGACGAAGTTGGTGATGGAACAACTTCTGTTGTTGTTTTGGCTGGAGAACTTTTGAGGGAGGCTGAAAAGTTGGTTAACATGAAAATTCATCCGATGACTATCATTGCAGGTAATCCTCATTTTAAAATCATTATTAGCATAAGTATATTCAGTATGTTATCCCTAGCTGTAGCATTTGAAAATCATGCAACTCTTTATTACCACTTCAATACATGTTGCTGAATCTTTGGTGGGTAACAGATTTTGTAGATTAGTCAGACGTGTTGTCTAAAAATGCCATTCCATGCTGAAGACTGAGGTACTTCATTTTGAATTCGTCATGCTCAAAATGATTAAAAAGCAGCTCCATCTGTCTAGTTAACTCGCTTTTCTTAAGTAAGATTGTACATAGGAAGATAATACGAAAGCAGTGCACTTCTGCATTGATGCCATGGTGGCAATGGAACACTGTGTCTCTGTTTTATGTTCCATTTTTCGTGTTTGCGTTTTCATTTGTTATGTTGTTTGGTGTTTATACAGAAATGATACTCTTGATGTTTGCAGATCTGTTAATTAATCATTTAGTTACAATTGAACATCTCTAATGCTTCATTGTCTCCCTGAACTATTAGGTTACAGAATGGCTGCTGAGTGTGCCAGAAATGCTTTGCTAGAGAAGACCATGGACAACAAAGAAAATACAGGTTACCTCTTTAGTCACTTTCTCAGATATAATTGTTAAACTATATTTAAACGCTCTAATCCTCTGTTAGTAGTTAATGGTGTGGAACAAAATTTATATTTTCATTAATCCTCGAGTGGAGACTCGTTTTGCTTTTATATCCTCTGTAAACACCACTTCCTGGAATAATAGCTCATAGGACCGGGTATCATTGGTTGTCCTAGTTGGGACTTGGGAGTAATTTTCAGTCAAATGTACAAATTTGATTTTACCCATTATGCTTTATGTTTTATATTTCAAGAGTATGCCACCAAGAATATTTTTCTGACACAAAACCTCCATTGGGCTGCAGAGAAGTTCAGATCAGATCTCATGAACATTGCTATGACTACGCTTAGTTCAAAAATTCTCTCCCAGGACAAGGAGTACTTTGCTGAACTTGCAGTTGATGCTGTCCTAAGGCTTAAGGTAAAAATGGTTGGGGGGGAAGTTGATCATAACAATCTGTAGGATGTTGTTTGAAATCTAGTTCAAAAGTATCCATTCATACTGTCCATGCTTTCGGCAAAACATTGATTTGATATGCTCCCCATATCGTTTACTGTTGGCAGGGTAGCACCAACTTGGAATCAATCCAAATTCTGAAGAAACCTGGAGGTTCTCTTAAGGATTCCTTTTTGGATGAAGGGTATGCTCTTTCACTAACTATATTATGGCAGACATTTGTTCTTTTTATCCCAACTTTATGATGGAAACCTTATGTGGAAACACTTCCATCTTGGTTCCAAACAGACAACCATGATCATAATACTGTGACCCATCTAACGTTCAGATTCTGTTTTGTAGGTTCATTCTTGATAAGAAGATTGGTCTTGGTCAACCAAAGAGAATTGAAAATGCTAATATTTTGGTTGCCAATACTGCTATGGACACAGATAAAGTTAAGATTTATGGAGCACGTGTCCGGGTGGATTCGATGTCTAAGGTTGCAGATATCGAAGCTGCTGAAAAGCAGAAGATGAGAGAGAAAGTTAATAAGATCATTGGTCACGGAATCAACTGCTTTGTCAACAGGCAGTTAATCTATAACTTTCCTGAAGAACTGTTTGCCGATGCTGGTATACTCGCAGTTGAGCATGCTGACTTTGAGGGCATCGAACGGCTAGCTCTTGTCACTGGTGGTGATATTGCATCGACTTTTGACAACCCAGAGTCTGTTAAGCTTGGGCACTGCAAGCTCATTGAAGAGATTATGATTGGGGAGGACAGGCTGATACATTTTTCCGGGGTTGCAATGGGGCAAGCTTGCACCATTGTCCTGAGAGGAGCAAGGTATGCCGGTATTTGTGTACCTCCTTTTCATGTAGGATAACTTTGTAGTATTATTCTGTTTTATTTGGCCACGGATTGAAAATGTGTGTTTTTTTGTGTACAGTGAGCATGTGCTTGATGAGGCTGAGAGATCCTTGCATGATGCCTTGTGTGTGCTTTCTCAGACAGTAAAGGACACACGTGTCATATTTGGCGGTGGATGGCCTGAGATGGTGATGGCCAAAGAGGTGGATGAACTTGCAAGGAAAACCCCTGGGAAGAAATCTCACGCAATTGATGCCTTTTCGCGTGCCCTGCAAGCCATCCCAACAATCATAGCTGACAATGCTGGTTTGGACAGTGCTGAGCTGATCTCCCAGCTCCGAGCTGAGCACCACAAAGAGAACAGTACTGCTGGAATCGATGTCATCAGTGGCGGCGTAAGCTCTCAGAGATGCCTTTTTTTCTATGTAACTTGTACCTGAGTTTGAAACTTACATGGTCTACTGTTCTGCAGCTGGGAGACATGCAAAAGCGTGGGATCTGCGAGGCCTTCAAGGTGAAGCAAGCCATCATCCTGTCCGCGACTGAGGCAGCGGAGATGATCCTCAGGGTTGACGAGATCATAACCTGTGCCCCCCGCAGGAGAGAGGACAGAATGTGATCGATCCCACGATGCAGGATTGTGTATGTTTGCCAGGTTTTGGCTGGGGTATCGTGGTCCGCTACTGTTTTGGGTTTGACTCCATTTTGTCTGTTGTCGACCAAACCCCTAAGCAGTTGGAACTTGTTGTGGTACTAGCTGATTTTCCGTAGGCTTATGTTGTAATACCGTAGCCTTTGGTATCTTTAAGATGTGATGTTATCTTGTTCACGATGTTGGCTTAATAGGACGATATCTTGGTTTATGTGATGCGGCTTGGCAACTCTTCAGTGTGAATCGGTTTTAATCTCTTGTGATGAGGGTGCAATGAAATTTTTGACTACTTAGATTTGACAGTATTTTGCAAGGAAAGATACGTGATGTGGTTTACAGGGTCTGCATCAAAGCTCCCAGTGAAAGAACTTGAGAACATTTCCAGGTTTCCGTGCATCCAGCTTCTGTGACTGGTCGCGGATAATTCGTCCAGGACCATGCTTTTGGAATTTACATGTTGCATCTGTGATTTGTTGTGGCACGTGGTATATATATACCTGCTACCAAATTAGATTGCTTTGAAATAACTTGTCTGATTTTCCAACACTGTTAATGCTGTCCTAGAAAGATGGACATGGACTAGACTAGAGTCATAGCACCTGGCTCCCTGTAGACAGTGCACTCCTATTTGTAGCACATAATTTAGGACGGAACATTCACAAGATACATCTAGGACCATTATTTTTACAGATCACCGACTATTTTGACGTGATAACTTCCAAGTCTGCTCGGGAATAAGATGATACCCTTTCAAAAAATAATTTTGCATTCATTCAAAAGAACCAACTCATGTCTGTTTCCAAAAAACTTACTAGCTTGTGACTCATTCTAATATCTGTAGACTCCCTTGAAAGTCCGATCAAGATCGGATATAGTTGGTTTCCCACGAAATCTATTTCAGTATTGTACTGGTACATGAAACTAGCACATGATATCTTCACACTATCCAAAGTACTAACACATATAAAGAAAAGCTCATCTAATCAGGAGAAATAAAAATACTCCATGGTCACTGCAAAGGGGCTACAAGGGGCAACCAGAGCATCTCCTACCGTCCTTCTCTTGTAGCCATAAAATTCAGCATTTATTCTCAAAATACTATTATCTCTCGCATTTGTCAATTCTGCATCTAGAGTAGTGATTTTGCTCACAAGAGACTTCTTCTCATCCTCGACAGAGAGAATAAGTGTCTCTATCTCTGCGACTTTTGCCCCATCACAATTAATCAAAGCTTCTTTATATTTATATGATTGCAGTGCCGGGACGAGAACATCGGGAGTTTCTTTTGTCCCCACAGGACCATCATCCGCTACATAAACTTTGGTTTCTGAATCCTCCTGAGACATAAAATGATTACAGAGTAAGGATTCAAGCTTTTTTATAAGCTAAAATTTGCAAGGTTCTCAAATGGTTTAAGACATATTTTTTTTTTAAAAAAAATGGCACACGGAAAATTTATATAGCAACAACCAAGACAATGGAAGTGAAAAAAGATGCGGTTACATCAATGCCTTATATTTGCTGGGATTTCAAAGCATTGTGTAGGTAGACAACATTTCAGTGGATAGAAGTTTCCAGCCCAAAATATTGCACGGACCACATAAAAAGAAATACCAAATCCTTGTACTGATATACAATCATTGTTGTGTTACCACTAAAAACGGTCGGCCAGACTTGCAAAATATGAAATAGATGGCAGATTTTCACAACTATGCATATAATCCAAAGCTCTCAAGTAACTTAATACTATAGTATATGATACAGGGACCAGAAAAAATATACCAGTATCTTCAAGCACGGGCTCGGCTAACCTTGTTGCACACCAAAGAGGGAGGCCACGCCATGATGTAGGGATGGATATGGATGTCAAATGTATCTTGGAATAGGTTGTTTAGCGTCTCTGTTTCAAGGCAGAAAGATACGAGGTGGCACTCAACATAGTCATTACGATCAATAGACAGGTACAACAACGCCAATATATGTATTCAGTGGAAAAATCTTGTCTAGAAGCCATTTCTCGACACCGACCAAACAGCCATTGATACTCGTCTTCTGCACCGGAGTCACCTAGGCAAACCATACAAATATTGCCTCTAGAAGAAGTCCAGTGTGTCTACCATATATCTTTTTCTTAGTAACCCGCTCATAGCGGACCTGAACCTGGGTAAAAAACATTGTATCTCTCTCTCTGTGGTTGTGTTCGTCTAGCTCATCGATCGCGCTCGCTAGACACTGTGCCCCTGGCCAAACAACAAAGGGGGACACACACCCGGTGTTGAAAATCAAGACAAGACGTGTCATCTCTACCATTGCACATGCCCTCGAATAGTAGAATGGCTCAAGCCACATCAGAAAGATGGTGGTGACAGCAGTTTAGTGTGGGCGGTAACACAGAGTACGGAAAGCCGCAAGAGACCAAGAAAGCTAGGGCCCCGAAGCTGAAATAAGACAGTGTTTAGTTTTCCTGAGATTAGAGTGGGTGCGTGGAAGGGACGAGCTATTCAAAGTGCAAACTGAAGGTTCAACGAAATGGACAGCTGATGTAGAAGTGATTCTGAGAGTTCACAGCGCATCATAGCACCAGTGTCATATAAGTATGGTGAAAAAAAAAAGCAAACGGTTAACGAAAGAGCTTCCAGATCTATCCGGCCAACCACAATTGCGAGAGGTTGTGATACATGATTAGCCATTTTCTTGCTCACTTCCATGTATCTCCACATCACTAGGTTGATAGCCCGAAAAATAGATCAAGGGTTGATCACAAGTTAGCTGCATGCATCAGTAGGCTAGGTTTAGAAAGGGAGACGAAGAACAAATCTGGGACCTTCTGCCTGCATGCTTCAGGCATCACACACCTGCTTTCTTGACCGAAATAATAATAAAAATAATGTCTATCAGTCAGACATCATATACACTTAATTACCACTGAAGTTTGAGTGCATCGAGAGAACATTGTCTGAATGAAAAACCTCAACATGAATAGAATGGCTGTTGTCCGCCAAGAAGAAAAATGGAGAAAGATACTAGGAATTGTAGAGAGGTTCTAGAAATCTGAGGCTCAAAAGCAACTACAGATAGAGCACGGAAACAGTTAAGAAAGAAAGAAAAGATAAAGAGTAGATGGGCAGAGAATCTTGAGATCAAGTCGATGACCAGTTGATGTAGAAGTGGTTAATAGAGTTGATCATGCATCATACCAGTGTCATATCTCAACTTCATCAAGTTGATAGCCCAAAAAATAGATCAAGACTACTATTTCAAGTTAGCTGCACCAGCAAGCTAATTTTAGAAATGGAGAAGAAGAAGAATCAATCTAGGACCTTTTGCTCGCATGCTTAATGTTTTCAACAGTATTAAGTAAGTAGATCTTACTAGTTGTTAAGGTATGAAAGCAGACTCGACGAAGCAACAGTATTAAGTAGATCTTACTAGTTCTTACGTACTTACACATCAAAAAAAGGCTCATCTCATGAGAATACACCATGATCACTCAAAAGAGGCTAGTTCAACCGGCAACGAAGAGACTGTAGGCTAGATCTCAGCAAGCTCCCCTCGCGCATTTCTCATGAACTCTCTAGCTATCGAAGTCGACACTTATCCTCAATAGACAACCCTCACGGTTGTTATGCAGGAGGATTTTTAACATTAAGAACAGAGGGATTTTCTTTTCTGCCCAGAGGAGACAGGACCAACATCAGCAACACTATCTCCAATAACCTTGGTTTGTGAATCTTCCTGCGACATAAAAGAATATTTCGGTGTGAGAAAAGTATTAATGGGTATTTGTTTAAACAAATTGTCCGAGGCTATAAATTCCAATCATAGACAAGTTCAGCATTCACGGAAGCAGTGAAAATGAAATAAGATTTGCTACACCAATGCCATCTCCTAGTGGTTAGCATTACAAAGTATTGTTTAGATACTAGTAATATTTTAGTGAAGAGAAATTTCCAGTCTCAAAAATTGGCAATGCGGCACTTTATATCCTTTTGCGATCCTATAAAATACACACCTACAAACAACAGGAAGCACGACATGCATTTTATATTCTTGTGCTACCATAAAATCTGCGGATATGGCATCTAAAAATATTGCATCCTCATATTAACGTACAATTTGCAATTAAACTCTTGTACTTTTACTTATTGGTTACACAAATCATTGCATCATATCAAGACTTAGAATTAAGTCATTGCTGTGAAAAGAAAACGATTGGCCAAAATTGCAAAGTTTGAAATTAACAGCAGATTATCACAATTATTATTATGCAATAATACAATGCTGCCAAGTAACTTAACATAATCCAAGGCCTAAGGACCACAAAGTCTGGAGAAACTTTACCGGGATCTTCTAAGCATGGGCTCACCTTGTTGCATACACCATGATGTAGGGATGAGCAGGGGTTGTATATGTATCATCGAGCTTGTTCAGCTTTCTTGTTTCCAGGCAGAGGGATAGGAGGGTCTTAGGCCGCAGAACACACTTAGCAGATAGGTACACAAGGCCATCGATGACCGCCACAACCTGCACTATGGCATTGTCCTCTATGACATCGATATATCTATCAATTGGAAACGTCATTATCAATATCAATTTCCAAACACCGTCATCATTGGCTCTCCAAAAATCAACAACAAGCGTTCTTCTCTGTGCATTGGACTTAGCTGTGCTAACCGCACAGAGCTTCCCATCCTTGGTCTCACCAAGCTTAAACAGGCTAGAGTCTATCTTTTTCAAAAGCGCCGGCAGATCCACTCTAGAGAGTTGCAGTGTCGCGGTGTTAAGAACGAGTGCGTAAGCCTGGCTTGCATGTTTCCAGTAAACCCGTCCGTTCAGCCGAGTAGCGGGGAGAAATGGGTGTGGCACTGCCAGGCTGAGTGGAGCTCCATCATCCTCGGGTTGCGGTGGCCCCACCCACGGAAGAACTTTCCACTCCCTAATGGCCGATGGGAAGACGGCGATGGGCGGTGCTGGACACCGACCAGACGGAACACCCGCTGGTCCTCTTCAGAGATGACAATGTGGTACTCAAAGGACCGGCGGATCTTCTTGGGTGGCATGGGGAAGATATCCAATGCCTGCGTGAGGGGGTTGTAGGCAGCAATCTGGTCGGTGGTATAGTTGAGCAGGACGACGTAGCCGTCGTGGCAGCTCTCTATCTCCCACATAGAGGGCGAATCGGCACTGTCTTGTGTGGGAGGCGAGTCGGAAAAACAATTCTACATATACGAGGGCGTCCCGGGCTTATTATAGACGTCCATGACAGGTCCAAATTAATAATCACGACAGGAATTCGTGGCTAATCCTAAGAATGAACGAGCAACACTCTGAAACTTTCTCTCTCTGACGGTGAACACACAAACACAGGAGACAAAGCTTTTTGTGACGCGCTCAACTTGCGTCTTTTCTCAGTTTTTTCTTTATTCACTATGATCCTAACTAACCGGTCTTGATCCACTTTATCCGCGCCATCCCACGGACTAAATCCTGGCCAGCGATTACACACGATCAACTAGAAAAGGTAAACGCTATCCTACTTTGCCGCAGCACGAATGCAGCGTGCCTCTGGCAAACTCTCTGTTTATTGGAAACAGAAACAACAAACGTGACCGATGCACATTCAGGCACATCGAGGTTTAACTCAACAATTCTCCCCCTTAAACTTGATGTCCTGAACTTATCACACACATGCAGATCTTCTCTTTAAGTTCCTGGAATCTGAATCTTGCCAGTGACTTTGTGAGAATGTCTACATGTTGTTCTTCAGTTCTGACGTGCTCCAACTCCAGTTTCCCTTGCTCGAAATAGCTTCGGACAAAATGGTAGCGCACGTCTATGTACTTACTCCTCTCATGAAAAACTGGGTTTTTGCATAGGTAGATAGCAGACTGATTATCCACTCTCAGTGTGAACTTGAACTTCCCTTCTCCTAGCAGTTCACTGACTAGTCTTGACAGCCACACTCCCTGACATGCTCCTCACAGGATGACTGTGCAACTATCTTTTGCTTCTGAGATGTCCAAGAGACTAGGCGGTGTCCATAGTAGTACAATACACCTGTTGTACCTTTTCTATCATCAATGTCCCCAGCATGATCACTGTCACAGTAACCTAACAGGTTTGGGTTGTCTGTGATTTTCCTGTATCTGCAGCCAAGATTAATAGTCCCTTTAACATACCTCAATATATGTTTGACTGCCAACATGTGCTCCTTAGTGGGCTTCTCCATAAATCTACTCACATACCCTACAGCAAAGGTGAGGTCAGGCCTGGTGTGCAGCAGATATCTCAGGCTTCCCACTACACTGCGGTATTCAGTGGCATCCACACATTCTGCCTTGCTGTCTTTACTGAGTTTCAGTCTTGGCTCCATGGGAATGTGTGTAGGATTGCAGTTTGACAACCCCATTTTTTCAAGGATTCGAGTAGCATATCCTGACTGACACAGAGTTATATCCTCACATGTTTGATTTACTTCAACGCCCAGATAATAACTAAGGAGTCCGAGGTCAGTCATGCTAAATTTTGACTTCATCTGTCTTTTAAATTCATTGATGGACTGACTGTTTCCTCATGTGATGACTAAGTCATCAACATACACTCCTATTATGAGCACTGAGTCTTGCACCTCTTTTCTGTACATCCCTGACTTTGAAGGACACTTTTCAAAACCCAGTTCCACCAATGTGGCATCAAGCTTTCAATTCCAGGCCCTAGGAGTCTAACGTAGACCATACAGTGCTTTCCTCAGTCTGTATGCTTTGCCGCTCTGTCCCTCCTTCTCAAATCCTGGAGGCTGACTGACATAAACTTCCTCAATTAAGTCCCCATTGAGTAATGCTGACTTTACGTCCATCTGGTAAAGTTTCCACCCGAATTGGGCCACCAAAGCAATCAGCAAACGAACAGACTCGAGGCGAGCAACTGGAGCACAGGCTTCCTCGTAGTCAATGCCCTGGCGTTGCACATATCCCTTTGCAACTAACCTCGCCTTGTGCTTCACAATTTCTCCGTTTGGATTCTTCTTTAGCTTATAGACCCACTTTATTCCTATAGGACGATGTCCATTAGGGAGATCACATAGCTCCCAGGTTCGGTTTTCCTCAATGGATGTCAGTTCCTCCTTCATCGCTTGCTTCCAGCAATCTTCTTTCATTGCCTCCAAGTGATTTGATGGCTCTTCCTGTCCAAGCAGGCACAACCCACTATATTCAGTCTCAGCAGGTGTGGTCTCATTGTAGATGTCCTCTAGCTCCCTCAATCCCTGACCCATGAGAGGGTTCAGTGTCAGGAGTTGCTGGGGAATCTGTTGTAGTGGCTGGTGTCGAGGGATCAGGCGACAGTGCAAACGGAATTGGAGTTCCAAGAGTAGCTTGTCTGGTTCTGTTTTCTTGCCGAGAAGCTGTCGCGGCATGAGTTTGCGAGGGTTTATCTGTCGGGCCCCTTTCTGAACTTTGTTCTGCTTCGTCAGAGTACTAGATGATGAGAGGCTCCTCATTACTGACCTCCACCGAACCAGGGTACGTCCAATCCCAGGGTCGATCCTCTTCAAACACCACATCCCGCGACACCACCAGCTTGCCCTTTTCTGGATCATATAATCTGTAGGCTTTTGAGCCGGCCACATATCCAATGAACACTGTTTGTTTGCTCTTGTCTGCGAGTTTGGACAGAGCTGGGCCGAGTTTCTTCATGTGTGATGTGCATCCAAATGTACGTAGGTGTTGTACAGAGGGTTTCCTTCCATGCCAGGCTTCGTAGGGAGTCTGTCCCTTTACACTCTTTGTGGGAGATCTGTTCAACAGATACACTGCTGTTCTGACAGTCTCGCCCCAAAATTTTACTGGCATTCCCATGCTCTTCAGTAAGCTCCTCGACATTGCCACAACAGTCTGATTCCTTCTCTTGACTACACCATTTTGTTGGGGTGTGTATGGTGTTGTCCGAAAGTGTTTGATCTCCTGCTTCTCACAATATTCAGCAAACTTGTTTGAGTTAAATTCGCCACCTCTGTCTGTCTGCACCTTCCTGATGGTCGTACTGGCCTCATCTTTGCTCTTTAGCAGAACTAGCCACATGTAACGGGAGTAGTCATCCACCAACAGTAGGAAGAACTCCTTGCCTCCATGTGTCGTGGATGAGATTGGACCACACAAGTCTCCATGCCAGAGATCAAGTGGTTTTTATGCTCTGTACTCGGTCTGAGCTGGGAATGGGAGTCTTCCCTGTTTTGCTATCATGCACCCATCACAGATCTGGTTAACTTGCTTGAGCTGCGGTAGGCCCTCCACCATGCCATTTGCTGCCAGGTTGTGCAAGGATCTGAAGTTGATGTGCCCGTACCTCATGTGCCAGGTCCACACATTCTCTTGGGCATGTCCGAGGAGACACACTGGCTCAGTCTGCTCGATCTTCAGAACATACATGCGGTTGCGGGTTCTTGGCACTCTTGCTAGCACATTCCTCTGACGATCCCAGAGTGTGAGCACACCATCTTCGCATGTGTATTTACACCCATTCTCCTCCAACTGTCCTAGACTAATAATGTTATTTTTTTAGTCTTGGTATGAAGTATACATCAGACAGTACACAATGTTCACCGGTGTGACACTTCATCAGAATTGCACCCCGCCCACAGATTTCCACGGCAGATCCGTCTCCAAATCTCACCTTGCCGTGAACAGTGCTATCGTGTTCAGCAAATTTCTCTCGGCTGCCAGTCATATGATTGCTGGCCCCCCGAGTCCAAGTACCAGGCCGTGTCCTTACTGCCAGTGAGCTTGGGCACAACCTTTTCTTCATTCAGAAACACATGTTCTGACAACGATTGGACTGTCTGTGTCAGGTCACGGGTTTCCAACATGAGCAGGGCCTGATCCTCATCTCCCTCCTGAGCGAGGTTTGCTTTTTCTTGCTTTGGTTCAGGGCAATCCGACTGGAAATGCCCCTTCTCATTGCAGTTGTAGCAGCAAACTTTGGTGATGTCAAACTTGCCTTTTTTTCTGCTTGCCTCGATCATCATCAGTGTTCTTGCCAGTCTTGGTGCGATCAGATTTCCAACTTGGTTTCTGACCGGTAGAGGAGCCAGAACCGCCGACACCACCACTCTTCTTGTTCTGCATGAGCTGCTCCAGTGCTCGGGTCATGAGCATGAGCTGATCCTCCTTTGCACCGCCACTACAGTGACGCCCACGCTGTCCGCTCTCCCATGCCGCCAGCTTGCTGATGGCCTCAGACACCAGCATGGTTTCCATGTCGCCCCATTGCTCTATGGTGTTTACCACATCTGCGAATCTGAACATCACCTCAATCACAGTTTCATCAGCAACGGTCTCACCTAGGGTGCGGATCTCCGCGACGAGTGTGGTCAGTCTCTGACCGAACACCGTCACCGACTCGCCGTCGTCCATCTGCAGCCGATCGAGCTGCCGCTTCAGCTGCTTGACGCGAGCCTTCTTGACGCGGTCCTCGCCGACCCGCATCTGCCGGATCGCCTCCCACGCCTCCGCCGTCGTGTCACATCCCGCAATGGCCATGACCATGGCATCGGGGAGTGACTGCGAGAGTGTAGTGAATGCATCCTCATCCTTGGCCTGATCGTAGTCGCTCTTCCGTCGACCGCCGACCAGCACCCGAGCGTACACATGATGATGCGCATCTTGACGACCCACACGCCGTAGTTGGTGTCTGTCAGCTGCGGGTAGTGTATCGGCACTTCGCCGCGCGACGGTGCCCTGACGGTGACCGTGTCATCGCCCACGCGGACATTGGGGTCCGACACCTGCCCCGCCGCCACTTGCTTCCCGTCAGTCTTCGGCATCGTAGATGCTCCTTACGCCACCAACGCCCCCCCGATCCGCTGCCACCAATTCGCCTCCGGAACCCGAAGGCTCTGATACCAATTGACAGGTCCAGATCAATAATCACGACATGGATTCGTGGCTAATCCTAAGAATAAATGAGCAACACTCTGAAACTTTCTCTCTCTGACGGTGAACACACAGACACAGGAGACAGAGTTTTTTGTGACGCGCTCAACTTGCCTCTTTTCTCAATTTTTCCTTTTATTCATTATGATCTTAACTAACCGGTATTGATCCACTTTATCCGCGCCATCCCACAGACTAAATCCTGGCCAGCGATTACACACGATCAACTAGAAAAGGTAAACGCTATCCTACTTTGCCGCAGCACGAACGCAGCGTGCCTCTGGCAAACTCTCTGTTTATTGGAAACGGAAACAACAAACGTGACCATACACATTCAGGCACATCGAGGTTTAACTCAACGAGGTGTGATTCCATAGACCCCCTACTCTAAAAAGTTATAAATATCTGAAAGGTAGAATTTCCCCTGTGCGTATTAGAGGAGGGCGTGTGAGGATAGCCCGTCGATGGGTCCAAAAGAACTCACCCTAAATCATGTACGCGGTGTTGCAATGTCAGTGCGCACATGCAAGTGTTGTATTCCAGTTGCACACTTAAGTTTCCATGTCGCATGCATAACTGACATGCTTCGGTCCCATACGGGCTTGGTGGGCATTACATACATGGTCTAAATTTTATGAATCCTGATCCTACCCTCACGCGCGAATAGGTACTGGTGGATCCAAGCCATCGGTCAAATTTGTCTTCTTATTTTCATTCCTTTGGGGGTCTATTAAATCAGAAGCCTAACTCAACAGTCCAGACTGCTGTAAGATTCATGCAGTCCTCTTTCACAGTTTGCAGAAAACGCCCTATTCTATACTTAGTTTTTTTATGGCTAAGCCCCTCCCCTGTTCTGTATTGGTGATGAATCAAGAGTAGCACGAACCAAACAAAATTAGGAGATCTCCAAAAATTTAGGAAACGATATTCATCCATCCAAGAATTAGGATCTGTTTTGGCAGAACAATTAAGGAAGAGCAACAATAGCAGAAATCCATCTCCGAGTCTCCATGAACAAAAGAAAAATCCGCATCAACAAAATGACAGAACCCAAGATCCCATCTGCGAAGAGAACTCCATCTCAAAAGGACCACACATTATCATGGGAGCTGCTGTTACCGTATCCGACACAACACATAGATGTCAACCAACGGCCTGGAGCCGCCGTGCCCCACCCCTTTGGCCGTGGCGAGCATGGGGACGACCGGATCTGGTATGTGGCTTGGTTCATGGAGGCCTGGGCTGCCGTCCAAGGCCGGCTTTCGGTTCGGTCCAACGCGAGCCACCGGCGTTGTCGGTCGTTCTCTCCGGGAGAAAGCACGGGGCCGCGTCCTTGCTGGTCGGATTTGTGAGATTCATACTCCCTCCGTTTTAAAGTATAAGATGTTTTAGAACTTCTTTTAGTGTATAGGTTCACTCAAGTTTAGAATAAACTTATTACTAAAAAAAGTTTAGATATATTTTATTCACGAATCTAAAACATCTTATATTTTGGAACAAAGGAAGTAGATAATAAGGTGTAGAGAAAAGAGAGGAAGAAGAGAGATACGATGTGTGCAGGTTATAAGATGGACTTGTACACCTTCGCCACCATAAGGAGTAGAAGTTGCATTTGTACAGGATGAAAGTGCATAATGAGCTAGCGCGTATCTTAGAGAACTACAGGCTGTGAGATAGGCCGGAGACGCCCACGACCTTGTAGAAAAACTGCATTCGAGGCGAGTGAGGAAGAAATCAGCGCCGCGGAGGGGGGTGAAGGTTGGGAAGGCGGTACTCATGGGCATGGGATCTATGAAGAAGCCAAGGATTTGGGGCGGGTGGAGCGACTGAAAACGGCGGCGGAAGGCGGGTGAGGATCGGACGGCGTGGAGGAAGGTGGGGCAGGCGAGGACGGCGCGGACGAGACTCGGGAGAGACGGGAGGAGGAGGAAGATCTCGCGGAGTAGGTCTTCGCCGATATCAGTAATGGTGGTGGGTGCCGATGGAGGGCGTTTCGCCGACGGCGGTAACCCTAGCTCGGACACCATGGCTGTCGAGTTTGGGTTCGAGCTGGAGGAAATGGCGACGCGTGGGAGTTTCCCTCGAGATCAGCAAAAGAAAAAGGAAAAAGGATCTTGTCTACCGTATGGCACAGGCCGGACAGCCCATCATATGAGGCCGAATAGGGTGTCGTCATGGGCTCGTATCAGTTCAGGCCCCATTAGGTAGAACGAAGCTTAATTTTGTTCAATCTTAGTAATAAAAAAACTTACTTTTCGTTTGTTTCTAAATATATGCATGTCAAATCCACGGCCATCCTTCGGCAAACTAATTATCAACCTCACGAAGTGAACAGCCGAGGAGGCCTGCTGATCGTGGAATTCTTCTAGCCTGAACGGCCGCCAACAAGGCCGTCATCCACGACCTCGAGGACGACAAGTTAACTTGTAGAACTTTGAAGGCGTTGTCTCTAACTCCATATTTTGCACCGAAGTTTTTTTGAAACTACATGCTTGTTACTCTTGGATTTATGAGGTATCCTAGACGGTTGAAGTTGATTTATGAGCTTTCAATCTTACTCTTTGGATTTACGAGATACCCTTGTACAAGTCGTAAGATCGTTTCAAGATTTTCTATCGGTGGAGAAGCTCATACTTGGTTTGGCCACTCTCAGAGAAAAATGCTAGATCCAAGAGATCGTTGTGACCTTAGTAATCCATGGACCTCCCAGTGGATATTAGAGTCCTCCGAAGGCTTCAACTTTGAGATACAACACCACATGCTAGCCCCCTTCTATATTTCGTTATTTCTTACATCTTTGTTTTTTGTGCTTAGATTGCTTATATTTTGTTTTCTCATGTATTTTGCTTTCTAGCATAATCTTGTAATTTATGATTGTTCACCCAGTTAATTTAGAAAAATATATTTATCAGTAAATATTTCTAAAATCAAAAGTTTAATTAAAATTTGTAGTCATCTATTCAACCAGCTATTGATCAAGGATGGTTTTGATGGAGGCGTTTACCACTTTGAATTGGAAAATGCATGTTTTTTATGTAAAGAATCATATGATTTTTGCGAATGCATGAAAATATTGGAATAGTGTTCCATTTTTTGTCAAGTTAGGAAATCCATTGTCAAGATGATGATGCTCTAGGAAATATGGCTCCCATAAAGTCAAGGTAAAGTAGAATACATGGTTGATCTTGTTGAAACATGTTACACAATATTTGTGGATCTTTATGCAGATAATGTTCCTTAAGACACGATATGGGTGCTCTGAACCTTGGTTGTATAATCTTATTGAATGTTCTTTCTCTTCCTTTCGGACTCAACTGGAAGAGAAGGTGGTGGAGACGCAGCAGCCTTAAACACTCGATGGGAACTACAAGAAGTGTGACATGCTCAACAATATAATGCAAATCAACAACATTTAACCTCGCCCAACATTATAACGTCATCCTGGCCAATGACTGATCAGGTCCATGAAATGGCTTCGGATATTGCAGTCCTCGGTGGAAGCTAGTTCTCTTCTGGTTCTGGAGCATGCCACCCATCAGCGTGTGATGGTGTGGTAGTTCGATGCATCCACGCTCTACTTATGGCAAGCTGCATCCTCTATGTAAAATGTAGTTCTTTAGTGTGAAAGTTTTCAATACATTATGACCCACACGCTTGGTGTAATCTATGTATGATGATCTCCAAGCTTAACGTGTCATCAACATGATCCAACAATTTATGATAATGTCTCATGTAATTCGTGAAACTTGCTTATCCAATATGTTGGTGTCGGTGTTCAATCCCGTCTAGCAATTTTGTGGCCAATTTGAGATATATATATGTGTTGGTCATGAAGATGCATTGTTGCTTCAAGCCGGAGGGATCATGTTTCTGTCATGTGATCCCTCCCAAGAATGGACTCGTTGTCACACCCTAAGTTTATGTATATTGGAATATAAGAAAGGGGAAGGGAGGCTGGCTCTGGCTCTCATTTGCTTCTTCTTAGGTAATTGGCATACTCCTTCTGGAGTATTTTTCATCTCCTCTCACTTATCATGTTGCTGCAAAATGATTAGGAATTTGAATGTCCCCTCCTTTTGTTTTTCTCTATACACAAGTTTCTAATGATAGGATAGATTGTGTCAGGTTTTCTGACTGCAAGAATGTTATGCAATCAACACCATTTTATGTTCAAGTTTGTCTCATTTTCTAGCTTCGTAGATTTTTTCTTGCACTATGTCCCTTTGGATTCGATTCTTTCCAGTTTTTCTTATCTTTTTCCTTTTTCTATTTGTAGCCTTGCTTCCACCTTGTACAACAGTCTCCTTGATGGTTTTCTTCTAATATACATAGACACACACTTTGGTGTGTGTTCAAGAAAAAAATATGCATCAATCTGCAAAGCTTGTCCAAAGATTGATGAATCTAAAACACAAGACAAAGCTATATATACCGCTATTATCTGCCGAAGGCCATAAATGATTATTGAGAGAAAAAAATAATTTTTTACACCATGTGATGTAAAGATCAAGCTTCACTAACTTTGATTTATATGTGGTTCATGTACCCATGAGGACGAGATCAAGGTAAGTCGCCATACCTTACAGAAAAACAGTTGAACTATGATCTCAAGAAAATAATTCATATTAGTATGGTTATGCTTGTTGTAGGCACAAAACACATACACTATCAATAGCATTGATGCGGTCTTTAGCATATGTGATGCCAAGTTATGTGTGAAGGTGATGTAGATCCTAAAGATCTGCCATGGTGTCCCCACCATCTGGAAAACTTAATATGGTTAGGTGACCTTCATTAAATATGTTGTTATTACTTTGTACTTTTTGTTGATTTAGTTGCTTGGGATGTCATGGTATGTGGATGCCAGATCTTCAAAGTTGCTCTAGGCACATCTGCATTTGGTGCCATGAATGAGTTGATACGATGCAATAATGGAATTGAATTCAGAATCGACAAGCTTTTTTCATGTTATAGTTACTATATATATCAAATGTTTGGCTATGTACATGTGGTTTTTAAATGGTCATAAACTCGTGCCACGCTTGTCTCATCGTGAGATGATTTTTTTTATTTTGTGCTTGTCTAGATATTTGCATCCATCATTAAGTTTGGGAGGTTTCATTATGTTATGTCTCTGATACGTCCATTTTGCATCACTATTTTATATCATAATTTACTGTTATTCATTGATATATTTCATATTAAGAGATAATACTTATGTTATTTCATCTATTTTGCATGTTTAATGATTCTTGGAGGATGAACCGCCGGATTCAGGATTCTGATGGAAAAAGCGTTGTCTAGATGCAATATTCAGAAGATCAGAAAACCCCAGAAAATAGATGAAAATTCCTATTTTTCCAGAAGACGAAGATAGCCAGAAGGAGAAGTGGAGATGGGCCACAGGGGGCCCACACCACCCCCTAGCACGGGTCCCCCTAGGCCGTGCCCCCAGGTGGTATGGCCACCCTGGCCCACCTCTGGCATCGCCCTTTCGCGTATTTATTCCTCCCGAAAACCTAAGATTCGGGGAGCGACCACATAAATATTCCACCGCCTCTGCGGGGCGGAAACTACATAGAGAGAAAGAGCTCTTCAGTAGGGAGAAATCTGCTAGAGAAATTCCTTCCCGGAGAGGGGAGATCGTCGCCATCAACACTGTCATCAAGCTAGACTTCATCGGGATCATCATCCTCACCATCATCTCCACCATCACCACCACGCCGTACCGCTGTAACAATCGGGTTGAATCTTGCATAGTTCTTAGGGGAAACTTTCCTGGTGTTGATTACTTGTTATAGTTGATGCTATTGAGTGGAACCATTGAATTATTGTTCATGTTCAGATTTTTACTTAACATTATTTCATCTTTGATCTTGATCCATATGATGTCTTGTGAGCAGTTCGTTTAGTTCTTGAGGACATAGGAGAAGTCATGTTATTAGTAATGGAATCATGTTGAGTAATATTCAATGGTTTAGTATTTAAGTTGTGGTGCTATTCTTTTAGTGGTGTCATGTGAACGTCGACTACATAATACTTCACCATTTATGGGCCTAGGGGAATGCATTGTGTATTTGGCTACTAATTATGGGGTTGTTGGAGTGACAGAAACCTGAACCCCCGTTAGGACACATTTGCACAAGGTAGCGTAGGATCTCAGAGTTTAATGCTATGGTTAGGTTTCTATCTTAATTACTTTCTTGTAGTTGTGGATGCTTGCAAGGGGTATAATCACAAGTATGTATTAGTCCAAGTAAGGTCGGTACATTAGCATAGGTTCACCCACACAACACTTGCCCAACCAAAGAAGATTAATCAACTAGATGAAGCGAAAGCACTTGATAATATTCCCATGTGTCCTCGAGAACGTTTGGTCCTCCTAAGTAATACAACCGGCTTGTCCTTTGCTGAAGAAAGGATTGGGCTACTTGCTGCAATTATTATTATTGTCTTTTATTTACTCGCACTTTATTTCTTTGCTTTATCAGAAAACCCCTAAAAATCCGTTTGCTAAGTATTTACAGGGATTTCCTGCTCCATACCACTAGTCAACACCTTCTGCTCCCCGTTGGGATCGAAACTCCTATTTATCGAAAGTACTACGATACACCCCCTATACTTGTGGGTCATCAGTCTCGCCTAATGACAAAGGCGAATGGGTTGAATAACTACAACCTCCCCAATATGTTGGTGTGGATCCTCTCGTAAGCTCACAAGAGTTCCTACCATCCTCAATATAAGCTGGCTGGTAGGGCCAGAGGCCTATGAAGAGCTAACCATTTTTCTCACAATAGTTCTTATCACCCTCATTACAAAGTAAGAAAACCTCCATGTATGTGACCTTTTATTCATCATCAATTTGTCATTATTCAAAATTGCATTATAGCGTCACTTGAGACAGGAAGAGAGGGAGATTCTTTGTTCCCATGAGACTAGCATGCGTAACACTTCATCTAGTAATCTTGGTTTGTGAATCTTCATAAGGCATAAACAGATAGTTCAGTGTAAGTACATGACTCGATTATTTGTATTAACAAATCGTAAAAGGCGATATAGTGGATTTCAAAGATAGACAAGTTCAGTTAGCATCACACAAACAACATAAATGAAATATGTTACACCAATGCCATCTTCATACTAGCTGGGACCGCTTCGTCGTTGTTTTCAAAAATATTATTGCAACTTCATCACGTGGCTTTGGTCTCGTGGATGACGACGGGATACGAAGAACATCCTAGTTGTACGATAAGATACAGAAAAAATATGTAGATTATCCTAATAAGCTACACATACTATACAAGTTTAAATATGGATTTTATAAATACTTAACTAGACCATCATGCCCTTTATTTTGTTTCCAACCGGGCTAACCCCCTTTCCATTAATTGCTTAACGGAAATACAAAGTCTACTACAAAGATGAGAAGGGAAAGAAAGGGAAAGCGAGTTGGGGCACTAGTAGGAAATTTGCTGGAGCTGCTCGATCTCGAAACAACTCCTACATGGCGAAAACCTACTACCACCAAAACTCAAAAAACTAAACCTATAGATACCAATAGTTCCACAACCAACATCCAAATATTCAACAGCAAGAGAACATCCAACAAGATGGCTACACTAGCACCAGAAGAAACAGCCTCCAAGCAGATATAAACCACTTCCAGACAGGGGAACACAAGCACCACAAGACAACATCACCAACACCACAGAGTCAAAATCTTTAGTCACTTATTCTCAGCATCTCATCGAACCTCCACCTAGATACTTTCGCCACCTCGGTAGCCAGTTTCACCATCTTCTTAGTATGGGTGATCATCAGGTCTCTATCACCGCCTTTCTGCAGACCTGCCCAATATAAAAAACAAACAAATAATAAACACTGCCTTGATAGGAGACTGCAATATATACCCATCAAAAGTAACCTTGTTCCTAAGAGTCCAAATTTCCCTACAAATAGCAGAAATCCCAATCAAATAAAACACCCAGGCAAAAATCGATACAACCACAACAAAGCTTGCCAATAATTTCTAGGACAAGTTGACGTGCCAAAGAGCTTGCACACCCCCTTGACAATTCTAGCAACATGACATGTGAAAAACAAGTGATTCACAGTCTCCACTTGGTTACAAAACGAGCACATGGGGTTCCCAGGATAATTTCTTCTACGCATATTAACCCTGGTAGGAATAGCATTCCTGAGCATTTGCCAAATAAAGATTTGTATTTTCAAGGGTAATCTCGCTTTCCAAAGGAGTTTGTTATTGGCCCCAGCCAGGTTAATACTCATACACAGATTTGGTGGAGAACTGTCTATTCCTAGTAAACTTCCACTCAACCAAATCAGATTCCCCACATAAGTGGATATGTTGAGCTTTCAACAAAATAGAGTCCCGTTGCAGTCGAAGCTCCCCATGAATCCTTCTCCGAAAAGGAATAGAGAAACCATGTTCCACCACTTTTCCAACAATGCACTCCTGATCTTGACACACACTAAAGATTTCAGGAAACTGGTTACTTAAAGGCCTCCCGGGTCCCAGGTATCCTTCCAGAACCAAACCAAATTACCACTTTTAAGGACAAGCCCCCTCCCAGCCAAATAAGTATCCTTAACCTGAAGCAGAGATTTCCAACAAGGAGAATCTTTAAATCTAGGAGCCACATTGTAGATGGTTTTATTTCTCAGATATCTAACTTTGACAATTCTTTGCCAAAGTCCATCTTGTTTCTCTAATTTCCACCACCATTTGACCAACAAGCTAATGTTTTTTCCTCAAATCTTTGATGCCCAAACCACCCTTATTCTTAGATCTACAAAATTTATCCCATTTCACCATGCTATAACTCTTTTTATCCTTTTTATTTTGCCAAAAGAACGTCTTAAAATGTTTATTTACTATCTCAATAAAGCTCTTACGAAGTAGGAACATAGACATGTGATAGTACAAGATAGTGTCCAGAGAGGAATCAATCAAAAAAAATCCACCAGAAGACATTGAATCCCAGGCATCTAATTTTTTGACCAGCTTAGCATCAATGAAATCCCAATCAACATTTTTAAGGGACAAAGCAGATATAGGCACACCCAAATATTTTATAGCAAAGTTCCCACTTGACATCCATTTTTTTTTGAAATAGAACTCATCTAGATCATTATCACCACCCACAGTGTAGATTTCACTCTTCTCAAAATTAATCTTCAAGCCAGACATTAACTCAAAAATATAGAGGAGGAGTTTAAGGTTCACAGCTTTATCAGGATTATGTGAAATGCAAAGCATAGTATCATCATCATATTGTAAGATAGCAACCCCTTTATCAATCAAATCAGGAGCAAACCCCTCAAACAAATTATTAGATTGTGCTTTTAAAACCATTTTTGTCAAGCACTTAGCAACTATATTAAACAAAGTAGGGGACAGAGGATCACCTTGCCTCACACCTTTAGCACTAGTAAAATAAGGACCCATATCATTATTAATTTTCACACTCATAGTTCCTTCCAATAAAGCCTTTTTAACCCAGGAGTAGAACATACCATTAAAACCCCTAATATGTAGGCATTCCAACAAAAAATCCTAATAGACTTTATCATAAGCTTTTTCAAAATCAATTTTAAGCGTTACCCCACATTTTTTGTTAACATGTGCATAATTGAGCAGTTCATGAAGGGACAAAACACCATCCATAATATTCCTATTCTTAATGAAAGCATTCTGTTGGATGCTGAACAATTTGCAAGCGTAAGGTTCCAGTCTAATAGTTAGAACTTTAGTAATCAGCTTATAAATGCACCTCAACAAACAAATAGGCCTAAACAGCACCCACCACTTTAGGAAGTAAGGTAATCACACCATAATTCAACCTTTTCAAATCCAAAGTCCCCAAGTAAAAACAACGAAAAATATACATGATTTCAGGTTTAACCAAAGTTCAGCAATGCTGATAAAACTCAATGGGAATATTATCACGTCCAGGAGCCTTATTGACATTCATAGAAAACAAAGCCTCCTCTACTTTAACAGAAAAGGGTGCAGTCAACACAGTATTCTCTTCTTCGCTATTAGTCTCTCCCAAGCTCCACAAGTCCCTGGGCAAATGAAACATGTTCCCAGGAGCAGGACCAAAAAGGTTTTTGTAGTACTCAGTGGCATGTTTTAAAATTTCATCACTGCCTTTAATCAACACATTACCATCTTTCAAAGAATGAATGGTGTTTTTCCTTTTTCTCCCATTAGCAACCCTATGGAAATAAGCCGAGTTGTTATCCCCTTTTTAAAGCCACCTCTCATTAGATCTTTGAAGCCAAAAAAACTCCTCATCATCATAAATCTCATGCAACTCAAACAAATAAATTGGTCTTCCTAATAAATTCATCAGGGGATAAAGGAGACACCGCCTCAACCTTCTCAAGATTATCAAGCTCCTCTTCTAATTCTTTTTTCTTTTCCTCATATGTCCAAATAAGCTAGATCCCCAACCTTTAAAATGTTTCTTAAACCTTTTCAACTTGACATTCAAGATGTCAATAGGATCTACACTATTAACATGCTTCTTCAAAATTTCACCCACTTTATCCAGGAAATCATCATTCTTAAGCCAAGCCACATTAAATCTGAATTCTCTATTTCTAGGAGTCATACTATTACAATCTCCAGTCATGAGTAGTAGAGGACTATGATCAGATAAACCAGACACCAATTTTCTAACTTGCACCAGAGGAAACATATCCTCCCAGTCAGCAGAGATAAGAACCCTATCCAATTTTTCCAATAGAGGATATCTTTGCTTGTTAGACCAAGTATAATTACCACCATGCATATGAATATCTCTAACCCCAAGCACATGAATGACAGAATTAAACACATCAGTAAAGCGAGATAAAGAAGTCTTCCTATTTTTTCCCCAACATGTCTCAAAATATTAATCTCCTCCAATAATGTAAGGGGAATCAAGAGCAGTGCAAAAAAAAGAAATCTCAGCAAGGAAATTATTCCTAAACTCATCATGAGCAGGACCATAAACCACCAACAAAGACCACTTGCATTTTTTAACATTATCCTAGAGATCAAATCTCAAGATAAACTCCCCCATCTTAAAACTCAAAACCCCCAAGGTATCCTGTCTCACACCACACAAGATCCCACCAGACTTACCAACAGAGGGAAATCCATTCCCAAAAGAAAAGACCACCAGGATCAATTTTCCTAAAAAATCTATTAGAATATTTCTTCTTCATAGTTTCTTGAAACGCGAGGAAATCAAGAGCATGATCAACAATAAGCTCATTTAAACAAGCAGACATACCTTTCTTACCACCCCCCCTAAATTCCAAAAGACCCCTTTCATTTATATCTATTAGGTCTTTTTCTTTGCCTGATATTCCTACCAGGATGATGGGTAGCAGCTTTATTTTAACTTCTAGTCAAAGGCCTATGACTCGCCACTTTTTTCTTTCTTCCAACTTTTCTACTTTTTTGAGATTCCACAATAGTAAAATCACCACCCTCCTCATCCTGAGGCATCCACTCAAGATCTAAGGGAGTTTTAGCACCACTAACATCCTCAATGAGAAGATTATCAAGTTTATTATTTTGTTTATCAACTAAACAATTTCTAGAAACCTCGAGCTCTCTGATAAGATCAACAAAATCAAAATTATCATTAGGAATATCAAAACCCATTAAAGAATCCCTAAGCATGATTTGCTGATCAGATAAAACGTCAAAAGCATTAGCATGAACATGGGGAGAATAAGTACCTTGTAAATCCCTCTTCTTTGCAGAGATTAGTAGCTTTCTTTAGGATAGATTCATTAGCTACAGATGTCTCCCTTTTACTAAATCTCCCAGGGAATTCCACCTCCATATCCTGACCAGCAAAGGATCCCTCATCCATCCCAGAAGAACTGTTAGGAGACTGGAAAATATATGCGTGAGGATCAGTATCATCTGCCAAAGCTTTGCTTTAAATTTCCACCACATGAGGTAAAGGAGGCCACATTTCTTTGCTCAGAGACCCGGCGGTAAGGGGCCATCACAAAAGAAATCACTCTAGGATGCAAATCAAGAAAACCCAACTCTCTGCGCACATTAGGGGTACTAGGAGGGATCACACATGAGTTCCATGCAGATTTATGTAGCACCATAGACTTCTCAGCATTCTGTAACTCCACAACATTATCCACTTTAGAAATGTTTTCCCCAATTTTCTCACCCTCATCATCACAGTTATCATTGATAATGCCCTCAGTTTTGGTCATGAGCCCATCTTTGCTTTTTCCCAAATTTCTTTCTTGGATGATCTGGTCAATGAGTAAACCCTGATCATCCTCACTTTCTTCCTCGGAGTCATGTTCCCGCACTATCTCCAAGCGAGGAGCATAAGATTTTCCATCATGCCCTTCATTATGAAGGGGTTAGGCTTAATCTCCATCATTAATATGTTTAGGGTTTATACCAAAGCAGAAGTAAATAAATATTTAGTCGTCGCATAAACCAATAGCACATATATGTTCATAGAATTCGGCTACCGGTGCGGTTCAGGCCTCACCTCGTCTGAGACGTCGCAGCCAGCCATGCCATCCCCATCTCCGGCGAGGTTGGTCGCGTGTTTTTTCTTCGCCCTCGGCCAGCGCATGAACGAGAACTTGGATCGGCTCACTAGCATCGATACGAAGAGGGAAGAGGCGTAAGGACGATAAGCTGCACGTGAAGCGTTAAATCGGAAATTGCCATGGCATTGCCATGTTAAGAAAAAAAAAGATCGTCCTTTGTAACTTTTTTAGATAAATCGTAAGGGCATGGGCAGCCCGGTCCGGTCGACCCGGTCTAAAAAAGCCTGACGGGCTGAACCTAGGCTTCACAACTACGTCCCGAAGGATACACGGCCAGGCTCGGGCAAGTGAAAACTAAAAAATAGGGAGAAGCCCGGCCCACGGACCAACAGCTCGAAGAAATATATGCACCATGGGCCGGGCTCAGGCTTAGTTTTGCAGGCCGGACAGCCAGGCCGGGCTCGGGCCTGGAATTTACATGGACTGGCTTTGTTAGGTCCGGCCCGGTCCGGCCCGAAACATGCCCAGGTATATCTGTGACTTAACTGCCCCTGAAACTGTTACGAGGCCATGACATCCTGTTCGGCCTCGTCATAACTCATATGATGGGCTGTCCGGCCTGTGCCACATGGTAGACGAAGTCCCTTTTTCTTCCCTCTGACTGAAAACTCCCACGGGTCGCCGTTCCCTCGAGGTCAACAGCCATGGAGTCCGAGCTAGGATTACCGCCGCCGGCGAAGCGCCCTCCATCGGCACCCACCACCATTACTGATATCGGCGAAGACCTCCTTTGCGAGATCTTCCTTCTCCTCCCGTCCCTCCCGAGCCTCGTCCGCGCCGCCCTCGCGTGCCACACCTTCCTCCACGCCGTCCGGTCGTCGCCCGCCTTCCGCCGCCGCTTCCAGGCGCTCCACCGACCCCAAATCCTAGGATTCTTCATCGAACCCAGCCGCACCGCTTTCCCAACCTTCGCCCCCCTCCGCAGCGGCTCCGACCTGGATCTTGCCGCTGCCGTCCGCGGCTCTGATTTCTTCCTCACCCGCCTCCCAGAGGACAGCGCCTATTCTGACTCTGGGTGGGAGATGCAGAGCTGCCACGGAGGCTACGTCGTCCTCATCAACCTCACCACCGATCAGATCGCTGCCTACAAACCCCTAACACATGAATTGGATATCTTCCCCTTGCCACCCGAGGAGGTCGCTGTCTCCCCACTCTTTGACTTCCACATTGTCATTTCCGAAGAGGGTCAGCCGGACTTCCGTATGGTCTTTGTCCAACGCCTGAGCATGTCACAGCTCCGCGTATCTGTCTTCTCATCGGCCACTAGGGAGTGGAAGGTTTTGCCATGGGTGGAGGCCCCGACGCCACCACAACCAGAGGGTGATGGAGCTCCGCCCACGCTGCCGCAACCTGAGGATGACGCAGACGGAATGCTCACGTTTTACACTGGTATGCAGGTGAATGGATCTGTTTACTGGAAACACACGACTCAAGCCTTTGTACTCGTTCTCAACACCGAAACGCTGCAATTCTCTAGAATGGATTTGCCGGTGTTTTTGAGAGAGATAGACTCTAAGCTATTTAGGCTTGGTCAAACCAGGGATGGGAACCTCTGTATGGTTGGCGCAGATGACTCCGATGCAGAGACAGGAACACTTGTTGTTTGGTTTTGGAGAGCCGATGGTGATGGTGTTGAGAAATGGATGTTGGAAGATATTTTTCCACTGGATACATTTATCAATGTCTCACATGGTAACGGCACAGTGCAGGTTGAGGCAGTCATCAATGGCTTTGTGTACCTATCTACTAAGTATGTTGATGAACCTGAGTCCCTCCTATCCCTCTGCCTGGAAACAGGAAAGCTCAACATGCTTTTTGATTATACATATACAAGCCCTGCTCATCCCTACATCATGGTGTGGCCTCGTTCTTTGGTAGAATGCAACAAGGTGAGCCTGCGCTTGAAGATTCTGATAAAGTTTCTCCAGACTTTTTGGGTCCTTACATTATGTTAACTTGTCAGCATTGTATGATTGCATTTTTTTTACTGCAGCATTGGCTTAAGATATAATAAACTGATTTGTGTAACTAATAGAGTGAACGTTCAAGAGTTTAATTTCACAATGTTAGTATGAGCATGCAATATTTTAGCATGCCATTTGTGCAGATTTTATGATAGCTCAAGGATATAAAATGCATGTCGTGCTGCTTGTTTGTCGTTTGTGCATATTTTATTATAGCACAATGATATAAAGGGCTGCATTGGAAATATTGGAGACTGGTAATTTCTATTTTCTAAAATATTGTCTAAACTATTCTTTGTAAGGATAACCACTATGAGATGGCATTGCTGTAGCAAATCTTATTTCATTTTCACTGCTTGTGTGGATGCTAAACCTGTCCATTATTGTAATCTTTTTTCTCACACCGAAATATTCTTTTATGTCCCAGGAGGATTCACAAACCAAGGTTACTGGAGATAGTGTTGCTGATGTTGGTCATTTGGGCACAAAACAAAGTCCCTATCTTCTTGATGTTGAAAACTCTCGTGCAAACAAAGCCAGTGCTTAAGATTCACAACAACCTCTAGCGACTGTGTACCGAGGATAAGTGCCGACTTCGATAGCTAGTGGGAAAATGCTGAAAATGAGTTGATGAGAAGTGCGCGAGAGGAGGTTTCTGAGATCTAGCCTATAGACTCTTTTTTGCTTCTTTAACTAGCCTCTTTGGATTGATCATGGTGTATTTTTCCTCATGAGATGAGCTACTTGTTTGAATGTTTTGGTACTTAAGAACTAGTAAGATCTACTTAATACTGTTGCTTCGTTGAGTCTGCTTGCAAACCTTATTAACTAGTAATATAGTACTGTTGAAAACATTGAGCATGCAAGCACAAGTTCCCAAACTGTGGACGGCAGATTGGTTCTTCTTTGTCTCCCTTTATAAATTTAGCCTACTGATGTAGGTAACCTGAGACCATAGCCTTGATATATTTTTTGGGCAATCAACCTATTGATGCAGAGATACATGGGAGTTGGTATGAAAATGGCTATTCATTTATCCCAACTACTCACAGTTTTGGTTGCCCCAATAGATCTGACAGTTCTTTTGTTCATCAGTTGCTATTTTTCGGGGTACATATATGACATTGGTACTGTGAGGCATGATCAAAGTTCTTAATCACTTCTACGTCAACTGGTCATCGCTTTGATCTCAAGATTCTGTCTTTTAGTATTTTATATTTCCTTGATTTCGTAACTGTTTCAGTGCCGTATCTGATCTGCTTTTGATTGCTTCGAGCCTTTGATTTCCAGTACTTACCTTTTGAGGCCTGCAGTCCAAGTCTTTTTCTCCATTTTTCTTCTTGGTGGATCATTAGTCATTCTGTTCATGTTGATGCCTTCCATTCAGACAATGTTTTCTTGATGCACTCAAACTTCAGTGGTAAGTTTATTTTCTTAGCTGATAGACATTACTTATTATATACAGTATTATTTCAGTCAAGAAAGCTGGTACTCTGTGATGCCTGAAGCAAGCGCATTGTCATGTTGCACGGTTGCTGCTTCACAACGCGGTGTGATTCTCCTTGAACTTATGAGTGAACCAGAACAGCATTGTGAGCTATCCAGTAGCATTGCCACTACGGTTGTCTCCCTCTGCTCCAACTCAAGTCCTCCGTGTTGTGATATTCTCCTTCAGCTGCAACGATGATTAGATTATGGAGTATATAATCTGATTATCATTATGACATTATACTAAATAAAATGTTACTATTTAACTCGTCGATGAAAGTTGAGAGAGATTTCTTGGCCTCTTCCAGGCCTCCGGTCCGCATGAACCGTGGTGGATGAAGCCCGGCCCAATCTTTGTGAACTGCTTCTCTACTTATAATTTTTTCTAAAGAAATATATTTTTCTCTCGCGTGTATTTTTCTCTTGGAAAAATCACCAAAATCTCGTCACCGACACCTTTCACCTTTGTAAATAATAAAGTGAATCATGAGTCAGTGATCGGACAAGGCTAGACCACTCCATCGTCCCCTCATCAATCACCATGCTTTACTGACTCGACCAATTCCGCCTTCTTCACTGCCGACCTGCTTGTTTTCTCGTCTTCCTATGGCCGGCGGCACTCTGCCTCATCCACCGGCCCTAATGCCTTCCACCCTCGTGGATAGAGCTGCCCTTCTAGGCCTAAGGAGCACCAGTTTCTTCACCGACATCGTTCCGCTGTCTAACATTGAACCTTAACCTTTTATACATGGACGAGAAAGTGCCATTTTTTAGCTGCCTTCGTTTGCAAGAGGTGCACAGGTGGGTAAGGCACTAGTCATTTTTGCTAGAGAATAGGCTTGTGTTAGTTGTGCCTAATCTGTTCTCCTTTTTGTTGTGGAAGTAATTTTACTCGCGCTTATATAAGATAAAGTAGTAATACGTAAATTTCATGGGAAACTAATATTTTCTTGCGAAATTTTAGTTATTAGTTTGCTGCTGAGCAAGAAGAGTCCTAGCAGCATCCTTCTTCAAGTTGTGAGTTGGCCGCTGAGCAAGAAGAGTCCTAGCAGCATCCTTCTTCAAGTTGTGAGTTGGCCGCTGAGCAAGAAGAGTCCTAGCAGCATCCTTCTTCAAGTTGTGAGAAGATTCAACGGACGGTGACTAGGCATGCTGTGTGGGCTAAATTACTCACCCAGGCCTTGCTTTCATTATCGTGACATCCTTTATTGGCCATCTTGGAGCGATACTTCCTGGTTTGTCCTATCTTTAGCTCAAGCCATCACACACTCTGAGCGAGATCTGCTTGCTCTTTTGATTTCAGCCATTGCAAATGTTGTGAGTTGGCCGGTGAAATTTGCTACTCGTCGCTGGGTTGGGCGTCGTGCATCCAAAGAAACTGGTCATGAGGCATGTGGAAATTCTTTTTCAATTGTTATTGCACTCCTGTAGTAAACAATAGGACATTCCTGCCAGTGAAATGTGACCTATTTATGTGTACTGAATTACTAATCACTAGAGGGCTACAAATAATATGGATAATTCCCACGTTTATAAGTTATCGACATATCACGCCCACATGAAAATCTCAACCTGAAAAAAAAACATAGTGCTGCATACACAACCCAAGGCTCATAGTTTTCTCACCAGAAAACGTAATCATACATGCAAAATGTAAATATCCATTGAGAGGGTAAATTAAACAGAAGCGCCTTAACCAAAAGAACATAGTGCTGGGCCAAGCTGTTTTCACACCAGCTACCTTTATTTGTCTCCCACATCCTTGTGTGCCAAAACTCCCTTCAGGAAGGGCAGTCAAAGGATGATTTTGATTTTGATTCCTGAACCAAAGATAAACGAATGAAAGAAATAGTAAAATATTACCCGGGTCTTTGTCTGACGTGAGCGGCGGAAGATCTTACTACTTTGGTCTTTGCCCCGACGTGAGCGGTGGATGAGAGAGCTGGAGGCCTCCTAGCCACCCCTCCTCTTCTCCCTTTTCTGTATTCAATAATCAAGTCGCTACATCTGAAAGAAGAGAGTGAAAACTAAACTGAATAACTGCAACCTACTGAATTACTTCTACAGAAGGCCAACCAAAAGAAAGTAGCATCCCTCCGTGTACAGCATCATCTCCTGAATCTTTTTTCCCCTACTCAATGCCTCGAGGATCAACCGAACAGGGCACTCCACCAACAGGGCCCTAACATGTGGCACTGCACCTCCACTCATCCTATTACCCAACTTACAGTGCTTACCAGTCCCGTGTCAGCAATTGGTCGTCAGGCAGTGCGGAAGCAGCAGCCAGCGAGCATGACTATAAGATACTCCTATCCATTTAACTGAACGGAAGTATAAAGTTCTCAATACTGAATGGCATAGATTTAAGTTATTCAAGTGCACAAAATGCATTGCAACGACCAAACACGCAGTACTGACTATGAGGCCCCACGAGATTACTACTAAAGTATGACAAAAATAGGAGGGATTTACGAGGTACATAAGTACTTCGTCCGTTCACTAATGTAAGACCTTTTAGATATTTCAAAGTGGGTTAGATACATTCCAAAATGAGTGAACCTACACACTAAAACATGTCTAGATACATGTGTTTTAGAAAAATGCTAGAATGTCTTACATTAGTGAACGGAGGGGGTAACTTCTGGAACATGGCACGGATTTTGTACCATACGATGATAATTCGCCTTGATGTCAAGGCCTGCATGGTAAAAATCATCAAATGGTGAGATACAGATTTTGAGATCGTCTCTAAGTAGCAAGAAATGGAGCAAGGATTAGGACCTACTTGTAAGCATCAATTAAACTCATGTATCATTATTATTTTTGAGATGCATGTATCGTAATTAGATAGCAACTACAACACATGAGTATCGTAATTAGATAGCAACTACAACACATGAGTATCGTAATTAGATAGCAACTACAACACATGAGTATTCAGATAACGATTCAGATAGACATTTCATGACTCTACATAGGCCTTCAATACTAACTGATCAGATAGATAACTTGTGTCTCAATCCCACCATACACCGACAAAATACAAATATAAGTCCAGGATTGATTCCTTTTTTTAATCTGTGCACACTGGACATTATAGAAAAAAAACGAGAACATGTTCAGAACCAGGAAAAGATTCATAATAAAAAATCGAATACCAGGCCATAGAAATGAATATCAAAACAATGGTGAAAGCGAAGAATAAGCATGCCAGCTAATTCCATCAGATTGGATCTTACAACCAATCATGTAAGCGATTTAAGCCATATATTTTTAAACCGATTCAGCAAATAAGGAACAATTGGATGGTAAAAATTACCACATTAGTCACGACTTATCACTCAACCAATGCCACAACAATTCAAATAGAACACATCGGGAATTTGCATATTCTATAATCCCATGTAAGTACATTATTATTTCACGGATATATTTCAAAAAGGATGGAAATGAATATTAAGTGGACGCAAGAGAAATCAGACATGCAAATATGTATCTTTCATAGCACAGATCCCCATTCAAGCATATATATATACCGCAACTTTTTTGGACTACCAACACAGCAAGGAAGAAAGAAAAATAGGAACAGCAGAGGTACAGAAGTCTACCTACCATAGGGTGAAGCCATATATGAAAATCTGAAAGAAAAGAAGGGCGAGCAGCTCAAGCCTCAGGGTCTTGAGCATCGTGGCCGCCTGCAGTCGGGGAGGAACAGACCCTGCACCCGGCACGATGCTCTTCCAGATGTGAAATCATTCAGGACAGTAGGAAGAAACAACGGATCCAGTGTTAATATGATTGCTAGAAAAACTACGATTCTGAGCTACAGACTAAAAGGAGCACCAAGTATAAGTTTCTCCGGATACATATGAATCCAAAAGGTAAAATAATTAGACATGAACAATAAATCTACTCCCTCCGACCCATATTAGTTGACTTGGATTTGTCAAAATTTGAATGAACCTATATACTAAATAGTGTCTAGATTCATTTAAATCTAGACAAATCCAAGTCAACTAATATGGGTCGGAGGGAGTATAAGAAGATGAACCTTGTTAATTCCTCCAAGATCTTTAATATCAGCCTGGCATCCTTGTTCTGTCATGCTTCCTGTTTACCTTCTTAAGCCTGGAGTAGCTTTGTCTTGAGTATCTTGTTCTTGCAGTAAGGAGACGTTTCCTTTTAGTTCTTCAAAAGATTGTTGGGTCTGTATCTTGTTCACAGCCCCAGTTCTGCCGAGAACTGCCCCTGTCGTGATGAATTATAATGACCTCATGCTGCACAGTCTACTCCATCTCCAGGAGAACTTCCTGGACAATCCAATACTGTTGCTTCCTTCTTTTTCTTCTATTGTAACTAAGAAGCCTGTAGTGTTACTCGCCTCTTCTAAAAGGATACCGCCCTGCAACTTGACAGAATCACCAAACAATCCAGAAAAAACTCCATTCTTTACTGACATGGCATGAACCACCCTACTTGCACATATTCTAGAGACTTTAGGCTTTGCAGGAAATAATATAACCTCAGAATGCTAGTCACAAGGAGCTTTTAATTCATATAGGTTATAAGCTTTGTTTCACTTAGAAATATAGTCTGAAATATTTTCTGAGTACCAAAAACACCCACTACTGAATCTACAGCTGATCCTTTCCATGAAAAAAAGCGTCGATCTCCTGCAAATTGACAGAGGTCATTCAAGAGTCAATCAAAGCCTTGAAGTGCCTTTCTGCAAATCCGTAAACACAAGAATGCATCCAACATAGTGCAACCCATTAATGATCCATAATCATCCCATTAACGCAAACTCAGGAATTCGAACATGAGGCCAACGTATTTATTCGTCTCCCCACCAATCTCTCCTTTCATAAATGCTGCAAAGTCTATATGCTTAAAATTTAATCCAGTCCTCTTAATTTCCACATACAGATTAACATGCTAATGAAAGCAAAGCTCAGAGAAGACGAATGCTCGAGTAACAACCTATAGCAGTCCTTCCTGGCATTTCTTTTGCCATCTGTGCGAGACCGCCATCTATTGGCTCAAGAATTGCAAACTATGCAGAAATCAGCATGCATTAAGCAGTTCCTAATTCTTGGACAAGTGATTTAGCTTGGGATTACCTCCTAATAAGTAATAACTGATGGCACACAAGATTCAACTATTTATATGGACTGGATGTTCAAATGTTCTCCCGTGCGATATGCCTGGTTGCTGGCGAATACAAACAGCAGGACAGATGCGATATAATTCCTAGCCTAGTGAAGGAAATCTAATAGTTATCATTATGGTTGGTAACGGCAAGCAAAGCAAAACAACCAGTAGAAACATTGCTAGAAGCCTTGCAACCAGCCATCAAACATCTATGTTGTTTTTTGATAATAATGTAGTGAGATCGTTGAGATAGAGGCCCAGGAAGGAAAAAGTGGAGAGAATAATCCTAAATTTAATATGAATGCCAGAAGAGGCTTATAAGGCATCCGTCTTAAACTTTTGAATGATAACAAACAAAAACTAAACCAGCTATGGTATATTACGACGAAGAGGCATGTGGTGAAAAAAATCAAAACTACACCAGCTAAAAGTGTTAAATGCCTAAAACTCACAGACATATTTATTCTCGCATTTCTGTACATAATATTTTTACTCACTAATACATCTGTTACTGTGGATTTTTTACTCTTATTCTTTTGCCTTCCCACTGTTACTTACATATCATTGAACATTGCATATTCAAATTTTTCTGAAACTACTTGCTTCCGTCTATTGCATCTCTGCAAGTCAAAGTGCAGCAAAAGTTAAAGCCATTTTGTGCAACAGAAGTTTGTATTTTACATATTCAGTGCTCATTATATGTCAAAAATGTTAATCTCATGTAACAGTTTGACCAGTGTGTAAGTTATCTGCCGTTACAGCCCAAAAGGCCTTGGAATATTTATGTAATGACAAGAAAGCAAAATCACGTGAATGGTGCGGTTCTGCAGACAGGAACACAAGAAATGCATGTTATGTGTATATTAATAAATCGTGCAGAGACTCGTACTTCAACAACATGTCAAGATTTGCTGAATCAGATGCTTTAGGTTCACCAAAAAGGCTTCATTCTCACAGTCACGACCTCACCACACAGGAGATTATAAATGAACATGACCTCGCCATACAGGAGATTATAAATGAAGAATCTTATGGCTGAATTTATAAATCAGCCTCATATACGTAGAAACACAGTTGCTACTTTTCAAATGCAAAAGAAGCTACATCAACCTATTGTGAGCACAAGGTATGAAATAACACTAAGGATGACTTTTCTAATTAGAGCAGCCAATGGTACAATAAGAACAGAATGTGTAAGAGAAAACAGAGAAGATGTCAAGAACATAAGACTGTTTAAGCTTAAATACAAGCAGATTCAAGGGATAGGGTAGAAATGCTTGAACGAAAAGAAAAATGGCTAGTATCACAGAGATGGTTAACCTGTCCAGCCTTGCCCAGTTTCCTGAAACAAAGGCCTGAGCATACCTGATGGCGACGAAACGTTCCTGGCCCTGGCCATGGCCCTGTGCACGTGAGAGATAGAAGCTGTAATTACAAAATAGCACATGAACACATAAGGCCTGAATATCTGAGGATACCTATCGGCCTGGTTGTAAATACCTAAGAGTCAGAGGCTTGTTGACCAAAAGGGCGTCATGTCAACCGGTAACACACAAGCAATACTGCCACAATAAGAAGCAAAAGTAAGAGATGTAAAGCCGAAATTTTAATAAATCCTATTTGCATTTTTGGATTCACAGTTCAGTTGAGCACAACATGATTTAGTAGGATAGTTGCTGTTTATATTTATTTATCGTTGTACTAGAGATAGAGTTGAGTCAGTTCCAAACGATTTAGTTTACATAGTTCAGTTGAGCACAATAAGATTTAGTAGGATAGTTGCTGTTTATATTATTTATTGTTGAACTAGAGATAGAGTTGGGTCAGTTCCAAACAATTTAGTTTACATGCGAGCTAATCATCTTTTGATGATTTCACAAATGAGCAACAAAACCACTAGAAGAGCACGATAATCTGATAGCCTTAGTATTCTTGCAATAACAAGCCATGGACAAATACAACCATAATCAGTTGATTAGCTCAGAACATAATGATGGATATTTTGCAAGTCAGCATGAGAAAATGACAATATGTAGGTATACCACGAACGATGCCTTAGTACAGGATACTAAAGCACAAAACGAAACATACCAGATTCCCAAACTTTTGTAACATACAAAAGTCAAAAAAAAAAGTTCATCTTGACCATATAAGTATTGTGCATATCAAAAACCATAAGAATATTATGCAGACCAAAGCAAACAAAAGTTGCTAGTAGTACATGGGATGTCATTACAAGAAACCAGCTCATTCTACAAAGAATAAGCAATGCGTAACTATATAAGCAGCATTACTCTTCGACTTCCTTCTTTATTTCTGCCATTAGTTCATCCTTGTAATCCTCGAAAGAGCCATCATATTTCTCGACAGTGCCATCCTCCACAACCCATATCTGGCTCTTCTGCTCATCTTCACAAACTCGAGATATCAACCGCGAGTCATGGCTAACCAAGACAACACCTCCAGTGAATTCATCCAGAGCATCAGCCAAAGCATCAATACTTTGCATGTCCAAGTGATTTGTTGGCTCATCCAGTAGGAGAATGTGAGGATGTGACATTGATATTGAAGTGAAGACAACACGAGCCTTCTGACCACCAGATAATTTAACGATGGGAGTAAGATGGTTGTGACCTGGAAGGCCAAATTTTCCAAGCTTGGCACGGACAGCCTCCGCTTTGCTCATCCCCTCCTGGTCAGGGTGGAGCCTGAGCAAATACTGAACCGCGTTTTCCTCCATTGTCAACAAGTCAACAAAATGCTGGGAGTATCGTCCAATCCTGAGCTTCTGGCTCCTTCTTGCCTCACCTTCAGCTGGGGTGAGATCACCAGCAAGTAAATTCAGAAGAGTAGACTTTCCAGCCCCATTGGGCCCAACAATGGCAACACGTGTTCCCATGTCAATGCCAACATCAACATCTGACAACTTGAAGTCAGGCCGACCTGGGTAGCTGAAACCCACGTCAATGAGCTGAAGGAGTGGTGGCGTGAGCAAAGTAGGCTCTGGGAAGTGGAACTCAACTTTGTAGTCAAGCCACTTCTGTGGCAGATCAGCGGGCTTCACGCTATCATCATCATTTGCCACATTCTTCCCCTTGCCCTTCCCCTTGGCTACTTCTTTGTTAGCTTTTGACAGTGCCTGGCCTTTAACCTTGTCTTGTGCAGCCTTGCTCCCGGTTTTCCTTGCCGCTTTCATCTGCTTTTCATACACTTCATACTTCTTGTTCATCTCCTTCCTCTTCTGCTCATACCCACTTTCGAAATCATCAAAATTGCCACGGTACACATGCAGACTCTTATCATGCAGATGTATGATATCGTTGCACACCGTGTTCAAGAAGTCACGGTCGTGGGAGACCACAATCAGGGTCTTCTTCCACTGCGAGCACAGGTACTGCTCCAACCAGAGCACGGCTCGGAGGTCCAAATGGTTGGTAGGCTCATCAAGGAGCAGCAGAGTTGGCTGCATGAAGAGAGCACGGGCAAGCGAGATGCGCATCCTCCAGCCACCACTGAATGACCTTGTGGACCTTGCCTGCATCGCCTGATCGAACCCCAGACCGGCGAGGATCTTGGATGCTCGCGCCCGTGCGGCGTCCGAGTCACATAGATTGAGCTTCTCATACACCTCGGCGAGCTTCTCGCTGTCATCAGGGTCGTTCGAGGCCTCGAGTCTTGCCTGCTCGGCCCGGAGGGCTGTCAGCTCTTCATTGGCTGCAACCACCGCATCAGTGGCCGAACGGTCATCACCGACAATCTCCTGCTCCACGAGAAGAACATCGATGTTCTTGGGCACAGGGACCTGCCGCCAGGCGAGCAGCTTCAGAAGGGTGGATTTACCCATCCCGTTGGGCCCCACTAGACCGTACCGGCGACCGTGCGAGATCCGGAGCGAGGCGCCCTTGAGAAGCTCCTTCCCTCGCGCGGAGACGGAGAAGTTGTCGAGCACGATGTCCCTGATGTTCCCGTCGACGGCGGCATCTCCGTCGGCGGCGGCACCGCCGGCGGATCCGGGAACGCGCGCGCCGATGACGACGGAGAAGGCATCGCGGTCGTCGCGGAGCGCCTCCCGCTTGGCGGCCTCGGCGGCGACGGCCGCCATGACCTCGCGCTTGTCCTTCTTCTTGGCGTCCTTGTCCGAGGGCGCGAGCGCGTTGAGGTCGACGGTGGCGCGGATCGACTTGGGCTTGGCGATGACGGCGGCGACGTCCTGCTCGTCCTCCTCCTCCTCGGACGAGGGCAGATCGATGTCGCCGTACGCCGAGACGGTGGGCTTGGGCTTGGACTTGGACTTGGAGGGTTTGGGTCTGGGAGCCCCCTTGGCGGGCCTGGCGTTGGCCGGCTGCCCGTCCATGGAAGCTAGCATGGCGGACACAGAGAGAGGCTTTTCCTTCTTGCCGCCGGCGGCGGAGGAGGAAGATGAGGAGGAGGAGGAGGCGTTTTTGCGGCTCATGGCGGCGGCGGCGTCGAGTCGAGGTTGGGGAATTTGGGTTAGGCTTTGGTTCGGGCGAAGAAGTCGGATTAGGAGGCTCGGGATCTAGGGTTTATTCTTGCGGACCGCGTAGTGATATGGTCGGTCGGATCCGGCTCGATCCGGGTCTGGCTCTGGTCTGGCACCGAGGTTTCTTGTCCAGCCCGTTTCTGCCTTCTGTACTGAGCTATATAGAGAGGGAAAAAATCTTATTATCAGGTGAAAACAAAGGCTGGAAAACTAAAAGAACGGAGACGTGTCGGCATAGGGTTTCGGCATCCGTGCGAACTTTAGGTGAATATGGTTTATATGGACAAACTTTAGACGAATATGATCTATATGGACGAACTTTAAACGAATATGGGCGAACTTTGGACGAATATGAGCGAACTTTGGATAAATAAAGGCGAATATATGCTTATTAGGCGGGTTCACTCGCCGAATTCGATTCGTCCGGCGTTCCCAGGGCAATACCCAGGATCCTGGGTTTGGCTTAAAGTTCGGTCTCGACAAGATCCGAAAGGAGCTCAACGACAACAGGGCAAGCTGAAGATGGTACGTACGTAAACAACGAACGTACTATACTAAAATCTTCCAATTCTGGCCGTGTGATGTGCTTTCGTTTCTCTGCACTGCAGGTCATGCGTCAGGCTAAACAGAAACTCAATGCGAACAAGGAATTACAGAAAGACATCTAGGAAAAGTTGGACGATGATGATGATGATGATGAGGTACATCATGAATTTTCTTTATGCATGTTTATTATTTCCATTGTGACAAAAAAATTCAAACCCTGCAACCTATTCCGGAACTTTGATAAATCCAACAATTCAGATTAATCTCTGCCTGGGTTTCTTTGTTTCACGTGCAGAGAGATAACCAGCTAAAATTAAAGGAGCTGACGGAATCCACCAAGCAGATAAAGGAGAGGCTGGCCGCTGCAGAAGACGAAGTGCGGCGCATCAAGATCATGCTTGACACCAAGCTTATGGCTATTGGCAATATTGTGCATTGTTCTGTGCCCATCAGTGACAATGAGGTGCCCTAGAACTCTCGACGTCAATCTAGTTCTACTTCTAGTTCCTAGCAAGAGAAACAATTTATTATTATATATTTAAAAAAAGTGAATCTCGGAGTCATAAAACTTTTTTTTCTTCACTGCCATCCCCGCTAGCTTGGCTTGTGGGGCATGTCTTTCATGATTCGATCCTAGAAATTCAGAGATGTCCCTTCCTTCTAGCTGGTTACTAGAAATTCATTCTGCTTAGCTGATATCGATAGCTGGCTTGATTTATTAAGTTATTACTTGTTACAGGAAAACAATGTTGTTTTAAGGACATGGGGAGAGAGGAGAATGGAGACAAACTTGAAGAATCATGTGGATCACAACTTCCCTCTGTCCCTCAAGTTAGCTTTCAACATTGTTTATTCTAACTTGTTTTCTGCTCTTCTCATTATCTTGATTTTATTCTTAGCTGCCTTTCTAGTGTGGCTGCACGTGATGGTATTGCCCTTGTGTTGCAACCTTTATCTGTGTCTTAGAAAGTTGGAACCACTCATCAACTCTATACTGATATAGAAGAATATTTAGTTTTGCTCTGGGGCTTCTGTTTATTTACTGAGGCTTTCCATATGTCATTATACATGTCGAGAATTTATTTTCATGTCTTGCTTAAGAACACTAATTGGTTTGGCTGCCAATGTTATGTTAAGGAAATGTACTTTCAGTGTTTTGTGATTGAGGATTTAGGATGATTCCACCAATTTTTTAGTACACTTGTCACATTTGTTATCTCTTAGGGCTATTGAGTTGCAAACGACATTTTCAATATAAGTCGATGGCGTTTACAAAATAAAACGATTGCATGACTGGAACTTTCTGTTCATTGATGACATTTTTAAACAATTCAGTTAAGCATTTGTTGCACTTATATTTTTTTTATCTTGGCACAGAACGGTTTCTATCAAGTTAGCTCTGTTTCCTATCTCCTATATTACTTTTATTTTTACCAGCTACTGCCAGTGGCTGATGGTCTCAAACTGAACCGGTCCTCTTATAATCAGGCTTTTTAACCCCACTTAGGATCAAATGCTTTGTACTAACTTAAATCTCAACTGAACCGATCCTCTTATAATCAGGCTCTTTAACCCCACTTAGATCAAATGCTTTGTCTATAGGATAAGTTTGTTAATTAAAACCAGGGAAGTTTTGCTGTTAAAGCTGAATCATAGCTATTGGCTGCAAATATTCATAATGTGATCTGTGCCAAGACTAGACCACATGGACATATAATCCCTCCATCCCAAATTATGGGCTGTTTTGGCTTATATCTAGGTGTGTAGCTAAGTCAAAACGACCTATAATTTGGAATAGAGAAGTAGAACAAATAGTTGCTTGTTCTTGGCACTTGATTTGTCCTGTTTAAATATTTTATTATGTAATTGTGCATTGTGTTAGGTGATTTATCTGCCAGTGGCACTGTTGGTTGATTCACTAATTAAGTATATGTTGAAGAAAAAGGCCAAGTCATGATGCTTTCAATTTTCAGAAATTTAGATTGCTTAGTCATCTGTCTAGTACACGCTATTTTCAGAAATTTAGATTTGTTTTTGACATAGCCGAATCTGTTACCTTCACAACTTCTGCAGGTGCTGATGTGGCCGGTGGAAGGGGTTACTTTTTGAAGGGTTATGGTGTCCTCCTGAACCAGGCATTGATAAATTTTGGCCTAGCTTTCCTGCAAAATCGTGGCTTTGACCTACTGCACACTCCCTTTTTCATGAGAAAGGAAACAATGAGTAAATGTGCCCAATTAGCCCCGATGAGGAGCTATACAAAGTAAGCCTACTGATCCGTTCCTCACTTTCATATATCATGCATCGGTCTAGTTTCATGATTTGTGTTTTCACTTCTGTTTCTGTGGGAAAGCCATGTTCCTGTTAGAATGTGTTTTTTGCAGATGCTGATGCTCTTTGGCTCCAGCAGTCTGCAACTACACCCAGCCAGCACTGTTGAATGGGACCTTTTTTGCTGTTGAACAGAACTTGTGTGTCTTCAAAATCTGTATTTATGATGGAAAAATTTATCTAATTTCGGTACTGGTTGGTTTCCAATATTTTGCAACATCATTACTTAGGTTGGCTGTAGTTCCAAAAATAAATGAACACTTCTCATGACTATCTTGAATGCAATTCATATTTTTAATTGTGTTCTGTGAGAAAAAGAATATATGCTATTACAAAGTAAATGACCATGAGAAGAAATTTCCAGGTAACAGGTGATGGGGAAGAAAAGTATCTTATAGCCACATCTGAACAACCGATGTGTGCTTATCATCTAGGCGATCGAGTTCATCCAGATGAATTGCCAATTAGGTGGGTGACCCCTCAAGTTAGTATGTCCTGAATGTATGTCCACCATTAATTACGTTGATGGAAAATGGTTTTTCCTCATTCAGATATGCTGGTTACTCCACCTGCTTCCGAAAAGAAGCTGGTTCACATGGAAGGGACACAGCTGGCATCTTCAGAGTGCACCAGTTTGAAAAGATTGAGCAATTCTGTATCACAAGCCCAAATGGCAACGATTCCTGGGAAATGTTTGAAGAGATGGTAAAAAATTCAGAAGATTTCTACAAGGAGGTGGGCATAATTTCTTTGTGAACATCTGTATTGACAACTTGAAATATCTTTGCTGACTTTTGAAGTCTCTGTCTTGTAGATTGGTCCGCCGTACCAGGTTGTTTCTATAGTATCTGGTGCTCTTAATGATGCTGCTTCCAAGAAGTACGATTTAGAAGCTTGGTTCCCGGCATCAAACACCTACAGAGAACTTGTGTCCTGTTCAAATTGTACAGACTATCAAGCAAGAAGGCTTGGGATCGCCTATGGCCAGAAGGTGGTTTCAAGCTTGTGTCCTGCTTCCAAGCTTGATGAGAAGTCATCAACTAATAAATTTGTTCATATGTTGAACTCCACTTTGATTGCCACTGAGAGGACCCTCTGCTGTATTCTGGAGAACTACCAAAAGGAGGGGGGTGTTGAAGTGCCAAAAGTGCTGCGAGCATACATGGGAGGAATTGAGTTCCTTCCTTTCAAGCAGCAACCTATGGATGGCAAAAAAGCTGCTCATACATTAAAGTCTGGATCAAAGGTGGCGTCTGCCTCTGCCTCTGCCTTTTACTTTTGGTTTTTGTAAGAAAACGTTAATTATTGATCTTACCGTTCTGAATTTCTGTATTTCAGGTGCCTGAAATATAGCATGTTTTCACCGTTGGCTCATGGGCTTGAGGGAGGAAAATGGATGGATATGATACTAGAACACATCCACCATTATATTAGGAAGAAAAGTATGCTACCTGAGATTGAGTTGAATCCTTATGCTACCTGAGACTGTTGGGTGTGCTTGTGCGACGTTCTGCGTCTGAATTATATTCCCCATTCAGATATCCTTTTAGTTGTCATATTTTGTTGTAGAGCTGATTTTACATCATTTCATTTATATTGTGGCTAAACCGAAAGAACAAATGTGCATATGGTTTAGATAAAAATGATATTCTTGTTCTGAACTTCTGCAGTTCCTTTTCAGGTGTAAGGGATCATACTGCAAATTTCATTCATCGGTGAGGATGTGATAATCGGCACTAATTTGCAAGTTTGCAACTGAGGCAGACAGGCATGCCACATCATCACAGAAGTACTCTACTGGCACACTGGAGCTTAAGGGTGGGTAAGTGAATCCCAAAAGAACTTCCCTAGCTTTCGGCTTTCCTTGTATTCCCCAATTGTTCCTCATCACATCCACATAATTCTGTATGCTTTCTTCCTTAGAAACTTCCAGTTTGCTTCCAATTTATGCTCCAGAGATTTACATGGTCCGTCAAGCCTTCATCAGAGCAATCTGGTCCAAGAAATCCATCATGACCACTGAAAGTAATCAGTGGATAGGCTAAAAAGGTATTTAAGGTATTTTAAGTACTTATGTTTGTTCATCTTTTCTCCTTATATTCTACGATAAACATGAACTTCTGTAGTGAACAAAGAGATGGTGCGAACTAGGAAATCCACAAAGACTAGTGCCAGTATTGTCTGAAAGTGAATCTAGAAGGATCCTCTAGCATATGATGACAAGCTTATGATCGAAAGTGAGCCCTTGCAATAGCATGAGATGCCATGTTAAACATGCTATTTCTTAATTCTAATATTGTCTTGCAGTAATGCAGATAAAGTGACCACTAAGAGCAACTCTCAGGGTATAATGTTCCTTTCCCATGTCACAGGTAAAAACATATTCCTCACTCTTCACCTGTTTGATGCAAAATTTGCTGCAGTCACCTTGCAGCAGCAAGTGATTTTTGTTTCTGCATTGACCAGGCGGTATCGAACCAAACCTCGTGAGGAATGGTTCGACAGTTCTAGGAAACCGAAGTCGGCCTGGAGCAGCCTTTCGATGAAACTGAGCGCAAGCAGAAGGTGAGCCACAATACGCGCCTAGTTTTCCCACGGCAGTCTTCGCCAACTCCATGTAGCAAAAATTCCTTTCAACCGAGGGTCATTGATTTATGTGCAGGCCGGCATCTTCTGGCGCCAAGGTAGCACCCAAACAGGGCCTGCAGAAGCAACAACAGGACGCCAAGAGAAGGAACATGAATGATCCACGGGGGAATACAATCAAGCTGGACATATGCAGCTCGGATGATGACAAGAAGATCGCTGTAGTGCTGCGACGCTGGTTGGCCTGGCTACCTTCAAATGGTCAAGTGGCACACTCTAGCCAGATTTATGGTTAAGAGACACATTCTATTCCACTGTCGGTGTACAACATGAGTAAACTACAGACTTGCGGTGCCCTTTCACAACAGATGATGTAGTTGAGGCGCCCATGTATACTTGATTCCTTGTTTAGGTATTGATGATGTGAAATACCAGGAGCAAAAATGTTCTCTATTTGACTGAATTATGATGTTGAGCAAGCTCCTCTTCAACGTCCGGGCAGAGAATGGCTGTTATTGGTGAGTCCATATTTGGCAAGCAGCAAGCTCCTCTTCAACGTCCAGACGACAGCCAAAAGGAGCCGAGGACTAAACAACCACATCGGCAAAGCTCTAGCGAACCCATTGATTCTGCACAAGTGTTGTCACTATGTTGATCATCCAACTCTGAAAGAGCACAAGCATCAAGTGCTAACCACGAGCACGCTGCACAAAAGCTATGTGCTAAACTGCACCCAGGACCATCCGGAACGATTTGTTTGCATACACAAGAAACAAGCAAATAATCCAATCATTCAACATAAACACAGCAGACAACAATACTAATCCATGCAAAAGATCGAACCAGCAACTAGTGCAGCATAACCCGCATTTCCTCATCACCAGGTTCAAACAGTGCACTAAAGTATCATCGTTATCACAAAAACCGAACAGAGCGACCACCTCAGCGAATGGCAAGAACCTCCAGTCTACAGATCGACCAAAACTACTTACAACTTCTCCTTGGCATTCCAGTTTTTTCGAGCCACTAACTGTTTAACAACTGCTCCCAAGCACTAACGCCCATCATAACCTAAAATTCCTACAGTGGTTTCCACGGCGGCGACCATCACTCAAAGTCCTCCCCGCAGTTCTCCACCTCCTCCTCCAGGGTGAAGTCCCTGTTTCCCTGCATCTTGGTGACGCCAACAAGCATCTGGTGGATCAGGTCCTGTAAGCCCTCGATGTCCAGGTAACTTGCAGCCTAGCAAAATGAAAGATGATGAGTCATCATACGACAAGAAAAGGTGGGGCACAAGTTCATACTGCCATGTCAATAAATATGGTCATATCTGTCAGGCATCATACGCAAACTGCTACGGCAACTGCATTAACTAAGAAAATTATAACAGAAATAAGCTATGTATATAAGAAGCCCAACCACATCTAATTCTCAGCTTCAGAAACCATTATAACTACTCAGAAAATTAATACTACGTCTGAAGCCAAGACAAGTAGTTCAAACATTCGATTGGAGATTGTGGAAAGAACTCACCACCGCTAATTCAAAGAGTTTGTCCTGGTCAAAATTGATGATCTTGAGGTATTCGGCCTGGCAGTTCTGTGCTTGTTTGTTGTTCAAGTCAATGACCTTGATCAACAGCATAATGGTCTCAGAGTTCATGGTCACGGCCACCTTGTTGTTCAACAGCAGCATCTCCTCTTCCACCTGGATGAATTCCATGGTGATGGCACCTGTCTCATCATCGTCAACTGTGTCACTGTTGTTTGAGAAGTACTTGAATACCTTCAACAGCACACGGCCTGTGTACACAATAATGATGTCAACACCCATATCTGGACGAATGTCATGTAAATTGCGCAAGTGAAAAAGCAAATATCAATGGCGGAATATTATATACTGACATGTATCCAGTGAACAGGCGAGGACGAGAGAACCGCTGAGGAGTACAAAGTAACGAGTGCAGGACGACGCAAGGGTCGCCACGGCCACGGCAGCCTCCTGCACAGGGCACTCCTCGAAAGGTAGCCCCTGAATTCCTAAAAAAGGGCAGATGGTCTCCGGTGCACTAGGCACCCAGGCGTCGATGGTGTCCAGGTAAGGGAACGTGAGAAACAAGCAGGAAGCTATGGCCGCCTGGATCAATGCATAGGCGTCGCCGCCTAACTTTTCCTTGAGTTTCTCGAGGTTTTCCCAGAGCTGATTTATCTTCACTGCCCTCACGATCATCTTGGCCACATACTTCATGACCTCGGACGGGGTTGGTGTCTACAGCAGTAAAATCAAGTTAGCCTTTGTTTTGGGATCAAATCCTCCCTCAGTTCAATTCGATCTAGTCCAAATTTGGGTGAGACAAACAGTCGAACATATTGTCGGCATGGGAGTAGGGGTCACGGGGGAAGGGGTTACCGGCGGTGCAGACTGGCCGTAGGCGACCCTGTAGACGTTGTAGAATGCACGATCATGCGCGAGGCGAAGATGAAGTGCAGCCGCCTCCGCACGCCTCTGCGCGCACGCCATGATAGCCTCAGTCTCCGGGCCAAAGGCGCCGACGCGCGCTAGGGCGCAGTTCCCGCCACGTGCCGCCGAGGCCCCCATGGCCGCGCGACCTCGCGCCGCCGCGCAGGACCGGAAGCGGTGGACGAAGGCGCGGAAGGCCATGGATCGGGGATGGGGGGAGGGTGGGGAGAGCGCGAGGGCGAGGGCGAGGGCGAGGCGAATCGGGTCGGGTTGCGGGAGGGGGGTTGCGGAGAGCGTGCCTGTCCCGAAATGGGGATGGGTGGACGGATCAGAACAGAAGAGAGCATAAGGGGGACCAACCAGAAAATGAATAACGAGACAGTGATGAATGAATGATTCATCTCCTCATGCTGAGACTTGTGTGTGTGTGTGTGTGTGTGTCTCTCCTCATGCTGAGACTTGTGTGTGTGTGTGTGTGTGTGTGTGTGTGTGTGTGTGTGTGTGTGTGCAGATTTTCATTCAGTCTACAACAGAACAAGTGCAAACCAACCAAGCATTGGTACTACTAGTAAGAGAATGACAAACACACTTAGAAAGAGCAGCAAAGCAAGACGAACAGCATAGCTAGGAGAATGGGACAACACAAGTTGCAGATTCAGAGGAAGGAAACATTCAAGCAGAGATGAACACAATCCACCAAAGAATCAGCAACCGGAAATCAGAACGTGCAGCACCACCCTCCGGTGCAAAATCTGCGCCGCCCAAGAACAGGGGATCAAAATAGAGTTCATCAATCAAACAATCCCAGGAATTCAGAAAATACAGTGCGGCTGGCCCTTGGCGGCAGGGCGCGTGCCCGTGCCCTCCTGTGGGCGACGACATGACGGAGCCGACCGTGGACCACGCCGCCGGTGGGCAACACCATGTCGCAGCTCACCGAGGGCTACGACGCCGGCCGGCCGGCCGGCGAGGATAGATAGCCTTGAGATGTGGCCTGTGGGCACCCAGATGCAAAACAAACAAGGGGCTCTGGCGGCTCACGGGTACAGGGAGGGCATAAATAAGTCTTGCGGTAGCGGTAGCGGCACACAACAACAAGTCAACAACCGGGGGCGACAGGTAAAATCCTCTCCCTAATTAACTACTACGTGGAGGAATCCGTGTGGTGTAAAACACATATCCTGATTTCCACAAGACTAAATTACCATTGGACTCTCCGTAAACGTAGCACTACCGATCACGAACTTTTCTCCGCAAATTACTGCTCATTACTAAATTAAATAGTTTCCTTATGAGTACTACGTGGCACGGTTTTTTTTTTTCTCAAAGTAAAAAATGGTTACGACTACTACTCATCAGCTGCAATGAGCTAAGCGCGTGCGTGTCATTCTAAAGCTTCCAAAAGCCGCTGCTCGCCCCATGCTCAGCCACTCATGAACCACTGCACTCCAATGTCCACATCGGGCCAACGATCCGACCGAAGCGGTTGGTGCTTTTCACTGCGGAATGAGCTACACAGTCTCACGGACGTATGGTCCCACCATACGTTGGCCCCACTTGTCTGTGTATGTTGGCACCCACGCGATAGTATATTTTTGCTTCAGCCAGACCGACACTAGATTCTTGTCCATAGATTCCTTCAAAAGATATACTCCTACTAGTTCCGGCAGAATAGACAAAAATAACCTAAACTCAAAAAGATTTTACAAAATGACCCTTTTGGTAGCGTCTAACAGCTAGGCCTACACTGTGTAGAGTGTAGCGTCTTTCAGCTAGACGCTATGCCCCCTGCCAGCGTGGCACCGCCTGGCCTCTCCCTGGCCCATCCGGGCGAGTAACGCCTAGGCGCTATGCCTGGATGCCTGGGGCGAGTAACGCCCAGGCGCTATGCCCAGGTAGGCGCTACACCCCTAGGACTTAAGTGTAGCGCCTATCAGATAGACGCTACACCTAGCAGATAGGCGCTACACCCTAGGACTTAAGCTTTCACGCGGCAGCCCCTCCCCACCCCTCCCCATTCACTCTCAGCTCGACCCAAGCAAGAAGAACAGCAAGGAGGCGCCCCCTTCTCCCTCCTCCCCTCAAATCTCTCACATTGGAAGCTTTATTTGGTGGATTTGTGCCTCTCCCCAGCTGCTAAAGGTACCCTCCCTCATTCCCCTCTGTTTTGACCTCTTGAAATCTTTCATTTTGGTTGGACTTGGCTTGAAACCCTAGAAATTTGATTTGGAGAGAAATGTTTGGAAATTTGTTAGATTTATTGGCCAATGTTGGTTATGAAGATGTGTATGAAGCATTTAGTTAGGTTTAGGGTTGTTGAAATGACATTGTTTGGTATTTTGGAATGTTATGGCTAGGGTTAGGGTTAGGGTTTGCTTATGTAAGAGAGGGTGTTCTTGTTAGCTTTATGGTTTGGTAATGTGTCAAGTATAGTTTTGTTTATCTTGTCATGGTTAGTTAATGAACATATTCTCCTATGTGTTAGGGATGGCAAGAATTGTTCATGTTCATCATGTGGACAAGGATGCCTGTTTGAAAGGCAACATAGAACCGGACCCGGATGAGCTAGATATTGTGTTTGAGCGTAGTCCCACATATGTCGAGGTCTTGGAGCAAGTGAGGATTGAATTGAAATGGATGGACCCATGTGATGTTGTTGAGTTGGAAGGAAGACATAATGTGGGTTTTGGAGTGCATATCCGTTGGAAGACCATGCGTATCTTCTTCGAGGCTCGTTGGCTTGCATACAAGGAGGTGGTGGCCGAATCACTAGACAAGGATCTTGAGCTATTTGCCACCAAGAAGGTTGATAGTTCATTGCCTTTGGACTTGAACCGTCGTGCTTCCCCATTGGATAGTAGGAGTCCTCCACCCGTGGAGCAAGAGCTATGGATTGAACCTCCTTTGAGCCAAACATTGAGCCCGATTTCAAGACACCAAGACGAAGTGTTGGAGGAGGACAATGATGATTGTGAGGGTGAAGATGATGATGATGATGTTGAACTCCATGACAACAATGTTGGTGATTTGGAGAAATATATCACTCAACATGACATGGACCGTGAACTCCCGTATTCTCGAGGCTATGCTTCGGACTCGGATGATGATGGTCCCGAAGAAGAAGTTGACGAGGAGGGGTTCACAGCTAGAGAGGCCGAAATCCACCATAGCGTATTGGGGCGGGACCATCGGGTGCCTTTGTTTCGTGATCTTAGTCTCACGGATGAAGCCACGGTTGATAGTGGCAAAGGCATAGTGCTTGGACCAAGGACAAGTTCTTACCGGGATGGCAATGAAGTGAATAATGGCTTTTGCAAAGGATCAAGGTTTAAGACCTTGTTGGAATTTAAGCAATGGATAAAGGACTTCTCGATGAAGCAGCATCGTCCTTACACAGTCGTGCACTCAGATATCAAGAAGCGTTACACGGTGAAGTGTGAGGCGGAAGGATGTCCTTGGATTGTGCGTGCTAGACCATTCAAGGGAGGTCCCGATTGGCACATATCTAGTTGCGTATCAACTCACATGTGCCGAGGACCGATGGTGGATGGCAAGGATGCAAAGAATGAGCACCGACAACTCACCTCCGAGTTCCTCGCTTATAGGCTTTCCAATGACATCGCGTCATTTCCAATAATGAGCATCAAGCTGTTGGAGATATGCCCAAGAGGCAATAATAAAGTAGGTTATTATCATATCTTCATACTTATGATAAATGTTTACATACCATGCTATAATTTTATTAACAGGAAACATTAATACTTGTGTGATTTGTAAACATAAAAGAGTCCCTAGTAAAGCCTCTTGTTAAACTAGCTTGTTGGTTAATATATGATCATGGTTTCCTGATCATGAACATAGAGATGTTATTAACAACAGGGTCATATAATTAGGAGAATGATGTGATGGACATACTCCTATAGTTAAGCATAGCATAAAGATCAAGTCATTTAATATAGTTCATTTGCTATAAGCTTTCTGATACATAGTAACCTAATTCCTTCGACCATGAGATCATGCTAATCACCATCACCGGAAGGATGCTTTGATGACATCAAACACCACACCGTAACTGGGTGGCTATAAAGGTGGCATTGAGTGTTCGGAAAGTATGTGTTGAGGCACATGGATCAAGAGTGGGATTTGTCCATCCATATGACAGATAGATATACTCTGGGCCCTCTCGGTGGAATGTCATCCAATTAGCTTGCAAGCATGTGATTGGCTCACAAGGGATCACATATCACGGGAACGAGAAAAGAGTACTTATCGGTAACGAGGTTGAACTAGGTATGCAGAGATACCGACGATCATAACCTCGGATAAGTAAACTATCGTGAGACAAAGGGAAATTGGTATCGTATGTAAGTGGTTCATTCGATCGCAAAGTAATCGTAGAAATATGTGGGAGCCATATGAATTTCTAGATTCCTCTATTGGTTATTGTTCGGAGAAGTTTCTTGATCATGTCCGCGTAATTCACGAACCGTAGGGAGACACACTTAAGGATTCGACGTTGTTTGAGTAGTTATGGTATTATGAGAAAGAGACCGAATGTTGTTCGGAGTCTCGGATGGGATCCGGGATATCACGAGGTGATCCGGAATGGTCCGGAGAGTAAGATTCATATAAGGAAAGTCCCGTTTCGGAATTCGGGAATGATTCCGGTGTTTTCATCGGGAACATTCTAGAAGGTTCCGGAATGTCCGGCACTCCGGGGGGAAGGGGTACATGAATATGTTATATCAAGTTGGTATGATTGCATCATGTACTAAGTGTCATTGCTATACCAAATAGAGGATTTAATCAAATCCTAGTTTGAAAAGTCAAACGGCTAGTTTGAAAAGTCAAACGGCTATTTTGGGAAGTGGGAAAGAGGAGAAGGAAGTTTGAAGCCGACTTGGGGGAGGAGTTCCTCCTCCCACCGCCGGCCCTCCTTGAGGCCGAGTTGGGGAGGGACTCCCCTCCCCAGGCGCGCCTCCCTCCACCTATAAAAGGAGGGGCAGGGCTCCCCTCCTAGACACACAAGTTCCTATCCTCTAAATCTAAACCCTAGCCACAACCTCCGGTTTAGAGCCGTTTTGGTTTAGAGCTTCTAATTGCCCTAGCCTTCGGTTTAGAGCCTTCTAATTGGTGTGTCTAATCCCTAGACCACTAAAGCCTCTCTCATACTCCACCATACTCGCTCCGGCTTAAGGCGAAGCCCAGCGAGATCTCCCCTCTACTTCCGATACCACGCCGTTGTGCTGCCGGAATCGCGAGGAGAGTGCTACAACCTCCGCTGCCTGCTGGAACAAGGTAGAGGAAGGTCTTCGTCGAGTACCGAACGTGTGACCGACTGCGGGAGCGCTGCCGGAACGCAGCGCCGGAAGGATCGTCTACGCGATCTTGAGATCGGAAGTGTACGACTACATCACCCACGAGAATCTGCTCTCGTTAACCGCTTTGGAATCTTCGAGGGTAAGTTATTCCATCGACTCGTTGCTACAATCTAGTAGATAGATCTTGGCTTGTTTGTTTGTATGCGATAGAATTTTTTTTTCCATGCTACGAACCCCTACACAAGCAGGTCATGGAGTTTGTGAAAGCCCTCTTTAACTATGAGGTGAAGTACGGGAAGGCATGGAAGGCTAAGCAAGCCGCATTCAAGATGTTGTACGGTGATTTAGAGGAATCTTATAACCGAATCCCAAGGTTGTTGGGAGCTATGGCCGATGCTAACCCGGGCATGGTTCATGTGGTTGAACCTTTGGGGAACAAGACAAGGATTGCAAAAACGGAAGAACCGCTCGAGCTTTTGGACGTGCATTTTGGGCTTTCGAGCAATGTGTTCAGGCATTTGAACATTGTAGGCCGGTCATCTCCGTTGATGGCACCTTTTTGACCGGTCAATTCAAGGGCACTATCTTGATTGCAATAGCCGATGATGCCAACAACCGGTTGATTCCTTTGGCCTTTGCTTTGGTAGAGGTGGAAAACAATGATAATTGGGAGTGGTTCTTCCATCTTTTAAGAACCAATATATTAACCCCTCATAGGGAAATATGTGTCATCTCGGACCGTCATCAAGGAATTCTTAAAGCGGTGGACCAACATATTCCCGGGCATGCTCCGTTGCACCATCGTTGGTGCATGAGACACTTTTGTTCAAACTTCTATAGGGCATGCAAGAGCAAGGATTTGGCCGATGATCTACAATATTGTTGCCTCGCTTTCACGGAACGTCGTTTCTCAAACTTGTACAACAAATTGCTCTTCAACAAAGAGATCGATGCGGGTGGTCGAAAGTTTCTCGATAGGAGCATTGGAGAAAGAACAAAGTGGGCACGAGCATTCGATGACGGTGGCCGGAGGTACGGCCAAATGACAAGCAACATGGCAGAGGCCTTCAACAAGTTGCTCAAAGGTGTTCGTGCATTGCCCGTCACGGCAATAGTCTGTTATACATTCGACATGATGAATGGGTATTTTCTTAAATATTCAGAGGAAACGGACCGACAGATTGCGGGGGACTACAAGAACAAGCACAAATACAAGTACCCACCTAAGGTTGATGATTGGATGCAATTTCAGACAAAGAAAGCAGATGCCCAAGTTGTCACGAAGTATGACAATGACGAGCTAATTTACCAAGTTACGGAGCCTGGAGGTACAACGGCTGATGGTGTCCAACATGGAGGCCGAGCTTTCAAGGTCTCACTCAAGACTTGTGAGTGCACATGCGGAAGGCCATCATTGCTTCATCTTTCCTGCTCGCACTTGCTCGTCGCGTCTCGTCGGCGACATTTGGATTACAATAATCCGCTCACGGTGAGAGAGGTTGAGTTCTCCATTGAGACTACTAAGAAGACATGGGCTCCTAGATTTCATCCATATTTGGACCAATCAAAATGGACGGAGTACCATGGGATTCAACTATGGCCCGATCCGAAATGGAAAGTGATTAAACATGGAAGACGCAAGACAAAACGCTTTAGGAGCGACATGGATGGATGGGGCCGTGGTGGTGCTCGAGAAACGGGCAATGACCAATTCCAAGAGCCTCGTGAGAGAGCCCGGTGTGGAACATGCAATGGTGAAGGGCACAATGCAAGAAAGTGTTCTCAAAGGAAAAGAGAAAAGGAAATGAAGCAAGCACTAGCCAACCAAGTGGTAGCCAACAAGTACCAAGCCAACAAAGAACTAGCCAACAAGTCCCAAGCCAACCAAGAACTAGCCAACAAGATCCAAGCCAACCAATAACTAGCCAACAAGTCTCAAGCCAACAAGCTCCTAGACAACAAAGAGGTCGATCACTTGGGCTTAGAAGAGGAAGAGGGCGTGGCGGTTTTAACCCGTCTAGTATGTTAGGTTACTTGGCAGGACCAAATCCTTCTGTTAATAGGTACGGATAAAATATTCATACTTGCATGCTTATGTTACTACCTACTATGCCTATTTCATTGAATCAATTATTGTTCACATTCATTGCATCCTTTACTAACTTGTAGCTTTTGTTCTTATAATAGGTATGGCGACTCAACCCAACAAGGGCAATGATGGGGACGGTGTGAACTACTCGGCTATCTGGGCGAATGCTATGAAGGTGGTGGAAGAGAGGAAGAGGAAGGAGGAAGAAGAAGAGAAGAAGAGGAAGGAGGAAGAAGAAGAGAAGAAGAGGAAGGCATTTGAAGAGGTAGTTCAACTTGCTCGAGACTTGGCGAAGAAGAAGGACGAAGAGGACGAGAGAAAGAAGAAAAAGGAAGAGGAAGAGAGGAAGAAGAAAAGGGAGAAGGAAGAGAAAGAGAGGAAGAGGCAAAAGGAGAAGGAAGAGGAAGAGAGGAAGATGAGGGCCAATGCTAGGCCACCTTGCACCGACCAAGAGGAAAGGCCACGGAAGGCGTTTCGTACTTCTGAGGCCCATGGGAAGGAGGTTCCTATTTGTTGGTGTGGAACCGATTGCACTGTTAAGCAATCCCAAGACTACTTTTCTGATAGTTGGGAAAATAAGTTCTTCATGTATGCCAACTACAACCGCTCTCCCGAGCGTAGCCGCAACCCATACGACACTCCAAGGGTATGCTCAAAGCTTTTTAGTTCTTCATGTGTCCCAAACTATTTTCATATCATATCCTCTAACATGCACTATTTTCTTGTAGTCTCCCCCTCCGGTATGCAGGTACTAGACTTGGATAGACATTGAGCAACCTCAATCCACCAAGGCTATCCAAGAGATCGATTTTTCCATAAGAAGAAGGCGCTACCAAGAAGGGCTGCGTGACGAGGAGATGGCGAGGAAGCGCAAGGAACGTAATGACGAGATCCGCAAGAGAGAGGAGGAAAGGGAGCGCCAAGCTAAGGAGGCTCGTGCTGCGGAGAGGGAAAGGCTTCGTCAAGCGGCGTGGCGATCCATGGAGGAAGAGAAAGATAAGAAGAGGAAGGGCAAAGGGCCTATGATTTAGACTTGTAGACGGAGCATGTTGACAATGTTGTGAACTTTGAGCACTATCGAACTATTAGTATGTAAAGCCCCTTAAGGGCATGAACACCATGTTTGAGATGCTTCTATTTGAGTATGTCATGAGCTGCTATCCCTCTTCTTTTATTTGCATTGTGTAATGTTTGTCATGTTAAATTCTCAAAACAGGGAAATGTTTGGTCTGAACACAGTTTCAAGGCATAGCGCCTAGCAGAACGGCGCTACACAAGCATAGCGCCTGTCTGCTAGGCGCTATGCTAGCAGATTTCGTTTGCCCCAAAACTAACAGGAGCATACAGAGAGCAAATCCAATCTTCGTTGGTGGTGGAAACCTCTAAGTCAGGGTGTAGCGCCTGTCTGATAGGCGCTACACATCAGAGCATAGCGCCTACTCTACACCCTGACTTAGAGTTTTCCCCATGGCAGCATGGTTCTGCTAATTCCAATGTATAAGTGCAAGCATATACAACATAGACGACACAATGGTTCAAGTTTATTAGGGGCAAAGAATATAAAGTGTGCCATCAAGTTTGTGAGGGCTTTAATCACTAAGTTTTCACATAACAAAATAGTTTTTAATTGGAAGATAGCTGAAAACAAGAATATACTTGGAATGGTGTAACACACCATGAATTTATAGTGGACACTTTGGAAAAACTTGGTTTCTTGGGAGTTGGAAGCATGAGTAGAACTTACTCATACAAGTGGAGGCTAGCAAAAGACTGGGAGCAACCAACTAAAGAGAGCAATAGTGGCCATAATCATGCAGAGCGACAAAACATTACTAATCAAAGTATAGATTTGTACTACAAGTCAAGGACTAAATGATAATAGAGGGTATGATGACTTTTTCATAGTCATAACATGGTGTGAGCATGTGCCAAGTCAACCACACAAAGCATCAAAGGAGAATACCACAATACTATGTTTTTGCATGCTAAAACAACGCATAATTCTTTCAAGGCACACTAAGCAATCCCAATTGTTTGGAACAAGACATGATACAACAATAATCACTAAGCATAAGGTCAAAACAACACCTAGCATGTCATGCTAAAGTCTAAGTCACAGTCAATGCAAGCTCTTCTTGCACTTCCAAGCAAGAACTTTCTACTCCTTTCCAACACCAATCGACTTATTTGAAACAACACGGCGAGAAAGGGGGTCCAAACTACTTTATTCAATCAAACTAAACAAACTAAGCAAAGAAAAGGAAAACTAAGACGCTCCAAGAACAACACAACTATGCATGAAACAAGAAAAACGAAGTGTCTAGACAGACCTGAGCTTTTTATTGATGAAGAAGGGGATGCCTTGGGTATCCCCAAGCTTTGATGCTTGTACCCATCGGATATTTCTTGGGGTGACACCAGGGTGACATCCCCAAGCTTGAGATTTTTTCCATTCTTCATATCATTACATCATTCTCTCTCTACACCTGAATTTTTTTTCTTCATACAAAACTTCACACAATCTTCATTAGCAACATTAGTGTATTCAAAAGATAATAGACCTTTGGGATAAGCTTTGTAACAACAAGACTTTTCACTAAAACAAACAAGCTACTGTAGTAACCCCTTAAAAAATCTCAATTCCCCAAAAGAGAACTCAAAAAGGAATCAATAAGAGGCAAATGCAAATAATGGCAGAAATCTGTCAAAATAGACCAGCAGGTAGAAACCGATTTTTTCGAAAATCTCATGTTGCTCAAATAAAAAAGTGTTGAACTAACGAACGTTAGCTAACATACTGGGGGATTTATTCGTAAATTTACAGATCAATCCGACTTACAGAGACTCCTTAAGAATTTTTATGGTGGAGGACAGAAATCTGTGTCGGGACAGCAACTCCCCAAATTTTACTTCCCTCTCATTAGAGGTCATTCTTGGCACAAAAAGCAAACAAAAAGGATAAGGAGAGGTAGTTACTGAAGTAATAACTCCAAGACTCAAGGAAACTCTTGGGTTATCTCCCAACAAGTACTTTTCTTTAACGCCTTTAAGTTAGGCACAAGAAGCAAGAAATCAATTATCTTCAAATGAAGAAGCATTAACATCAAACCTTGCTTTCAAAGGAGGAGCAAATGGAAACTTCTCTCTCCTCATAGGGAAGTTTTCAATACCTTTCTTGAGTGGGAATTGATATTTAATGATACCTTCTTTCATATCAATGATGGCACCAATAGTTTTAAGAAAAGGTCTTCCCAAAGTAATAGGACAGGAAGCATTGTATTCAACATCCAAAACATAGAAATCAACAGGGACATACGCATTATTAACCATAATGATAACATCATTAGTACTCCCCATGAGTTTCTTCTTAGCATTATCATTAAGTGGGACATCCAAATAACAATCTTCCAAAGGTGGCAAATCAAGCATTTCATAAATCTTCCTAGGCATAATAGAGATGCTAGAACCAAGATCACATGAAGCTTTAAGATCAAAGTTATTCACTTGCATATTAATAATGGGTTCCCAACTATCTTCTACTTCCCTAGGAATAGAATCTTTGTGTTTTAGCTTAATCTTAACAAGAGCATCTGTAATGTGTTTGGTGAAAGCAACATGCATATCACTAGCATCAGGACTTCTAGCAAGCTTTTGCAAGAACATAATCACTTCAGAAATATTGCAACCATCTATATCAAAATCAAACTTAGCATCACTAGTAGTAGACTCATTAGGCTTAGGCACTGTAGGAGGAGGAATAGGGACTGCTTGTGGTTTAGTGGTATCCATTCTAGTGATGGTGCACAACACTATTGTTTCTATCAATTTCAGCTTCCCTTTCCCACTTAGCATGAAGTTGGGCTAATAGTCTAACATTTTCATCAGTAGTAACCTGTATGGCATGAGTGGCAGCAAAGGTACTTTCCATGGTTTCAGGTTTAGCAGCCATTTTATTAATCAAGGAGGACTGTGCTTCAGACAAAGAGGATATATTTTTCTCAACATTCAAAAGATTTTCCTTTATAGCCTTGTTGAAAGTGGTTTGTTTACTAATAAAATCTTTGAGCACGACTTCAAGTTCTGAGGGGGCACTTCTAGCATCGTTGTAAGAGTTTCCATAGGTATTGTCATTATTAGGAGGATAGGGCCTATAGTTGTTACCACCAAAATTATTCCTATAGGCATTGTTATTGAAATTGTTGTTTCTAATGAAGTTCACATCAACTTACTCTTCTTGAGCAACCAAGGAGGCTAAGAGAACATCATTTGAATCTAAAGGAGCTTTCCCATTAACAAGTATATCCATAATAACATCTATCTTATCAATCAAAGAGGAGGTTTCTTCAACATAATTTACCTTCTTACCATATGGAGCTCTCTCAGTGTGCCATTCAGAGTAGTTAACCATCATATTGTCAAGGAGTCTTGTTGCAGCACCCAAAGTGATGCCCATAAAGGTACCTCCAGCAGCTGAATCCAACAGGTTTCTTGAAGTGAAGTTCAAACCTGCATAAAAAGTCTACATAATCATCCAAGCAGTGAGTCCATGAGTGGGATAATTCTTAACCAAAGATTTCATTCTTTCCCAAGCTTGAGCAACATGTTCATTATCAAGTTGTTTAAATTTCATAATGTCACTTCTCATAGATATAATCTTAGCAGGAGGATAGTACTTTCCAATAAAAGCATCTTTGCACTTAGTCCAAGAATCAATACTATTTCTAGGCAAAGATAGCAACCATTATTTAGCTTTTCCTATCAAGGAGAAAGGAAACAACTTGAGATTAATAATATCTCCATCTACATCCTTATACTTTTGCATCTCACAAAGTTCAACAAAGTTATTGAGATGGGCAGCATCATCATCAGAACTAGCACCAGAAAATTGCTCTCTCATCACAAGATTCAACAAAGCAGGCTTAATTTCATAAAAGGTAGCATCAGGAACAGGTGGATCAATAGGAGTGCTAAGTAAATCATTATTGTTCGTGCTAGTGAAGTCTAACAACTTGGTGTTCTCAGCAGAGTTCATTTTGGCAAAGGCGGGCAAGCCAAAAAACAGCAGCAGCAGCTAGAGCAGGAACTAATTTTTTGTGTTTTTGAATAGAGAAAGCAAACCAAACTAGACTAATTTTTTTTGGAGTTTTTGATAAAAAAAAGGCAAACAAAACCAAGCAAAAGAAACTAAGCAAACTAAAACAAAGTAAATATAAAGGTTGAGGAGGAATCCCCTTGTGAAGACGTCCTTAGCCTCCCCAGCAACGGCGCTAGAAAATCCTTGATGGCGCCCAGTACTGTCATGGGACGCTTCGTTGGAAACCCCAAGAGCAAGGTCTGATGAGCACAGCAGCAAGTTTTCCCTCACTAAGAAACCGAGGTTATCAAACCAGTAGGAGGAAGGAAACGTCTCAAAGGTGTTTCAAGCAACGTGGGAACCTGCACAACACAAACTCAAGACTTTGCCCCAACAAATCAATGAGGTTTTCAAGCTCACCGGTTTGCTATAACAAAGGACTAACTGTATGGTGTGAAAGGTGATGAATGGTTTGCAGTAAGTAAACAGTGGAAGATGTATCAATGGTAAAGATTGGACCGGGGTCCATAGTTCACTAGAGGTGCTCTCCTTATATAAATAACATGACATGAAGGGTAAACAAATTACAGCAGGGCAATTGACAGGAACTGAGCAAGGCATAACAATGCACTACCAGACAAAAAGATCCTATGAGATTCGATCGGGCAATACAACAATATACATAGACCGCCATCCAACTGCATCTATGACTAGTAGTCCACCTTTGGGTTATCATCCAAACCCCCTCCAGTATTAAGTTGCAAGCAACAGACAACTGCTTTAAGCAAAGTGTGTAAGGTAAACAATTCACTTGTTCCATGAACAAGAGACCGTTGTTTTCTCCCTAGTGGCAATAACACATCTACAACCGAAGAGATTTCTGTCACTTCCCTTGGAAACTAGAGGCATGAACCCACTATCGAGCATAAATACCCCCTCTTGGAGTCACTAGCAACTACTTGGCCAAGATATCTACTAATAACAGAGAGCATGCAAGATCACAAACAACACATACATGATAATATCAAATAGACAAAACCATTAATCAATCTGACATAGTAATCTCAATATCCATTGATCCCCGCAAACACAACATGCATGATTACAAATAGATTAGATCTTGATCATGAACGGAGCACAAGGAGGAGATACAACCATCTAGCTACTACATGGACTCATAGTTCAAGGTGGAACTACTCATGCCCTGCTGTAATTTGTTTACCCAGCATGCCATGTTTGTTTATCTAAGAAGAAAACCTGTAGTGAACTATGAACCCCGGTCCAATCTTTACCATTTATACATCTTCCAGTGTTACTGTTTACTTGCTGCAAACCATCATCACATTCCACACCATACAATTAATCCTTTGTTACAGCAATCGGTGAGATTGACAACGTCACTGTTAGTTGGGGCAAAGTCTTGAGTTTGTGTTGTGCAGGTTTCCATGTTGCTTGCAACACCTGTGAGACATTTTCTTCCTCCTACTGGTTCAATAACCTTGGTTTCTTACTGAGGTAAAACTTGATGCTGTGCCGCTTCATACCTTGCTCTTGGGGTTTCCCGACGAAGCATCCACCACGCATCAAGACTTTCTAGCGCCGTTGCCGGGGAGGCTAAGGACGTCTTCACAAGAAGAGTCCTTCTCAACCTTTCACTTTATTTTGTTTTTAGTTTGCTTAGTTTCTTTTGCTTGCCTTTTTTTTATCAAAAACTAAAAAAAAATAGTTTAGTCTGGGTTGCTTTTTCTTTTCAAAAACACAAAAAAATTTAGCTCCTGCTCTAGTCGCCGGCTTGCTCAAGCTCACCATGTTATCCCCCAAGTTCGCCCGGAAGGACCTTTCAATAGGTAGTGGCTCCATAATTGGGAAATATAATATTGAAGAATTCTTTAATCATATTAGCAAGCATGAGGATATTGAGGATAGATCTATAGCAGAACTTGCTGCTAATTATGAAATTACTGCAGCTTCTTTAGTTCATATGTTGGAGGCTAGGTTTGTTAGCCTTAACCCCATGATGCAAATTTTGTTTGTTCCTAAAACTAAAAGAAGAAAACAATGCTGAGAAGAGAGAATTTATCCTTAAAACTTTACTAAAAGATTTCCATGATGTTGCTAAGGAATCCAAAAAGGTCTTTGAGCGTTTTAATATGCTAGGCTCATGTGTAGATGTTGTGGGTACTTCAAATAAAACCAAACCTAGAGAGCAATTCAAGATACCCATACCCTTTAATCTAGTTGGGATGCATGAAGCCTTTGAAAAGAATTTTGATTGGATTGTTTCTAAAAATCCTTTTGATGAAAGTAGTAAACCAAAGAGAGATGAGAAGGGATCCTCCAAAACTCATTTGGATGAGATACCTTTCATAGTTGAAGACTTTGCAAGTATTGATATTAATTCTTCATTTGAAATCACTTGATTTATTGCTTCTCGTGCCTAACTTAAAGGCGTTAAAGAAAAGTACTTGTGGGAGATAACCCAAGAGTTTCCTTGAGTATTGGAAGTTATTAATTCAGTAATGACCTCTCCTTATCCTTTTTGTTTGCTTTTTCTGTCAAGAATGACCTCTAATGAGAGGGAAGTAAGATTTGGTGAGTTGCTGTCCCGAAACAGATTTCTGTCCTCCACCATAAAATTTTGTGAGCAGTCTCCGTAAGTCGGATTGAGCTGAAAATTTATGAATAAATCCCCCAGTATGTTAGCTAACTTTCGTTAGTTCAACACTTTTTTATTTGAGCAACATAAGGTCTTTGAAAAAATCGGGTTATCCCTGCTGGTCTGTTTTGATAGATTTCTGTCATTATTTCATTTGCTTCTTATTGATTCTTTTTGGATTCTTTTTGGTAAATTGAGTTTTTTGAGGGAGTTGTTACAGTATATTGTGTTTTTAGTGAAAAGTTTTGCTGTTCTAAAGCTAAACCCAAGGGTCTATTATCTTTTGAATACACTAATGTTGCTAATGAAGATTGTGTGAAGTTTTGTATGAAGGAAAAAATTTCAGGTGTAGATAGAGAATGATTAATAAGATGAAGAATGGACAAAATCTCAAGCTTAGGGATGCCACCCCGGTGTCATCCCAAAAAATATCCAAGAGGTACAAGCGTCAAAGCTTGCGGGTGCCCAAGGCATCCCCTTCTTCATCAATAAAAAGCTCAGGTCTTTCTAGACATTTCGTTTTTATTGTTTCATGCATTGTTGTGTTGTTCTTGGAGCGTCTTAGTTTTAGTTTGCTTTGCTTAGTTTTCTTGAATAAAGTAGTTTGGACCCCCGTTCTCGCTATGTTGTTTCAAATAAGTTGATTGGTGTTGGAAAGAAGTAGAAAGTTCTTGCTTGAAAGTGTAAGAGGAGCTTGCTTTGACTGTGACTTAGACTTTAGCATGTCATGCTAGGCATTGTTTTGACCTTATGTTTAGTGATTATTGATGTAGCATGACTTGTTCCAAACAATTGGAATTGCTTAGTGTGCGTTGAAATAATCATGCATTGTTTTAGCATGTAAAAGCGTAGTATTATGGTATTCTCCTTTGATGTTTTGTTTGTGTTGACTTGGCATATGCTCACACCATGTTATGACTATGAACAAGTCACAATCGCCTCTATGATCATTTAGTCCTTAACTTGTAGTACCACTCTATGCTTTGATTAGTAATGTTTTGTCGCTCTGCATGATTATGGCCATTATTGCTCTCTTAGTTGGTCCATCCCAGTCTTTTGCTAGCCTCCACTTGTATAAGTAAGCTCTACTCATTCTTCAAACTCCCAAGAAACCAAGTTATTCCAAAGTGTCCACTATAAATTCCTATGCATGGTGTGTTACACCATTCCAAGTATATTCTTGTTTTCAGCTATCTTCCAATTAAAAAGTATTTTGTTATGTGAAAACTTAGTGATTAAAGCTCTCACGAACTTGATGACATACTTTATATTCCTTGCCTCTAATATACTTGAACCATTGTGTCATCTATGTTGTATATGCTTGTACGTATACGTTGGAATTAGCAGAACCATGTTTTCATGGGAACGCTTTCAACATTGCACTTGTATTTTGTACACAGTTGATATCATGCTCTTTTGTCTATGGATGTCGTCGGTGTAAAATGAAAGGGAAGCTTGTAAGTCCATGAAGTTATGTATTTTATGTTAGAGAAATGTCTACACCGCTAGCCTAAGCCATGCCTAATCATGGTGGAAACTTGCAGCATCACCATAGTGGCATCTATGAAACTTTTGGATGTATCATTCCCCAATCGGGCAATGGCCTAGGACAACACCCAAATTAAGAAATCAGGTAAAATAAATTCCAAAGTTTGTGTGCACACTACGAAATCCGTTCCTACATACTACCTAAAGCTGCAAATCGCTCTACAACTACCGAAGATCGAGCCTTAACCACCGTCGATTTGGGGTCAAACCCTAACAGCTATGTAGATTGAGAACTTACCCTGGTCGCCGGTGGCGCCATCGATGACGAGGGAGCAGTAGAATGCGCCGCCGGAGCGAGAGAAGAAGCTCCGGACGCGGGAATTGGGGCCGCCAGCACGGGCGAAAAAACTCTATCCAACGAGTCGATGGTAACCCCGACTCTGGCGGGGGCTTTTCCGTCCTGCTTGGCCGCATATGTCGCTTCCTCCGCGGTTGTAGGCGACACAGCCGCCGCCGCGGCCGCCGGCCGTTGCCGCTCTAGTTCCACGCGCGCAGATGGGTGCAGAAGCCTTGAGCGCCCTCGCGAGGGCCGCCTCATCGCCGCCGACGAGCTTCTCTAGTTGAACGGCAACCCATAGGCTATGTGCGCTAACCTCGCCAATGCGGGGGCCGCGAAACGGGGGGGGGGGGGTGAAGATGGAGGAGCGGCGGCCATGGTCAGGAATCGTGATGAGGGGAGCGGGACTGGGTGGTGAGCGGAGTGACCTGGGAGTTAAGCCAAAAACGTCTTGTCTCCTACGCTTTCCCACGCGTGCAAACGGTAGCATGCGGCGTGGAAAAGCCCGATTTCGATGTTCCCCGCTTGCGAACTATTGGTCTGCTCTATGCGATGCAACACACTCAGCTTTTCAAACGAGCTTAATTCTGCCGATACTATAGGAGAAATACGTATGGGCCCAACCAAACACGCGACTTCGCTTTCGATTGAGAAGGCGATTCACACTCTGGAGAAACTGATTACGGCGATTTACGACTTTGGGTGTTAAAAAAATAAAAAAAATGATTAGTACGTGCTTAGTAGACGAGCATTGGACGCTCTCAGCTCTGAGCCGCGTCTGAGTGCGCTGTGCAGCTCGAGGGCGACAGCAAGCCAGCAAGGTGTACAGCGGCTACTGGCTAGCCTTTGCGTTCGATGCAGTGTTGTGCGCCCCGTTAATCGCTATTGATAGATCCACTAGGCTGCGGGCGTGTTTATGTCCACACGAGACAGGTGCTCCACGCGAGATCAATGACATGTGGACCATATGCACGTTAACCCCATCAGTGAGTGTGTGCAGACACGTACTGATTGTGACGCGCATATATTAGGTCGCTAGATTCCTTTTCTCAGCTCCAGACTAAACCGACAGGTGAGCCCGTATCATTTGGGCCCACAGCTCAGTGAGTTTGTGTATATCTTAGCTGGTCATCACTGGAAGATTCCTCTTCCTCCTCCTACTTGCTACTTTGTACCATGCCGAGGCGTGCAGCGCAGACGGCCAGAGGTAGGTCGGAGCGGCGGAAAGCAGAGAGGCCGGCGAGCAGCGGATCGGACCAGCTTGTTTTGCTTTCACGGCGTCTTTCTCGGTTCGATCCAACCAGTCCGAACGCCCGCGCAAGACGGTAGCTAGCAAGGGTGCAGGTGGGACTGTCCGCGGGAAGCCCGCGTACGTCCGCACAGTCTCACATAATTTAAGTGGGTGTTCCACGGGCAGTCCGTGAAACTTATGCGGGTGTTCACTATCCCGTATAAACCCACATATATCCGCAAATATGTTACTATAATTATTGCTTGTATAATGTTTATAAAAATATTTTAGTATGTAATACGATCAACATTTAGCACTTCAATGTATTAATTATTTTTTCCTCTTTTTAAGTTACTCGCCATTCTTTCTACTAGACATAATATTTGCTTGATTGAGAAATTCCTACTCTTTCCTATCCAAATTAATGTCCTCATATTTGCTAGATTCGGATGTATCTAGCACTAAATATGTTTAGATATATTCGAATCTAGACAAATGTAAAAATATTAATTTGGATCAAAGTAGTTTTTTTAATGTTCGCGCTCGATCGTGGGCTTTCCACGAAAACCCATTAATTTTTCTTGTTTACCCGCGGGTGTCCCGCGTAGCCTTTTATGTGGGCTTGGGTAGTGGGCTCCGCGGGAAGCCCACTCCCACCTGCACCCTGATAGCTAGCCATGAACGACAGCATTGGATCGAGGAGAGGGCGATTAGGATGACCACCAGGTCTCGGCCGCGGAGGACATGGCCAAAGCAGAGTGCCGCCACGCTCCCTCGCCATGTACGATGTAGCAATGTGAGCATCAGCCATTTGCAATGAAAGTCTTTGTTCAAGTCTTAAAACAATTTTACAAACACACCACATCTAAAACTATGCGCTGCCTACGGCGCTGGGGCGGCGGCGACGACGGGATGGCAAGACACCATTCTTATTCTAGAGACACGATGATCGCTCGCTACATCTGCACCTCCTCTTCAACTTGGGCGAGGCGGTCACGCAGAGAAGCGTCGTTGAGGTTGGCCAGCACCGTTTCCCAGAGGTCGCCATGCAACAATGCGAGCGCGTGCCACCGCTGGTACTCGGACAACATGATGCATTCCGCCACCTCCCACATGAAAGGTTCGTCGGTGGTCCTGTGGCGGTTGTAGATAGGCCGTGGCCCGTGGTATCGGGGCCATGTGTAAATCTGCGGCCGCCCTGCAATCGGAGGCGGCAGCATGTCCGGTAACTCCGGCGGGTTCGGCCACCACAAGGGCAACGGGTGCTCGGCCTCTTCTGCGCGGGAGGACAGTGCGGCGACGCCCGACGGCCAGGAATGGTGGTTTGTGGTGGCGGTGGTGGAGGGTCTGGTTGTGGCTATTTTGCCTGGCTCTCCTCTTTTTATGGATGTGCCTAGATGTGGCGGAAAACATCCAGAACAGGCAGGAGGCGGCGGGGGCGACGAAAACACGCTGGAAATACACCGACACTGAATTCGATGGACGTATTTACCAAACGTGGACATATGAGTCACACCGCTAGATGATCGGCCAGACAGATCGGACTCCGACCAAAAATAACCATAACTCGAGTCAAATGATCCGTTTCTATTTGTGCCGATTGGATCATCCCGATGGAAATGTCCTCGTCTACGTTGCTTCTACTTCAAGGTGGTCTCCTAACGATTGACGACTTTTGTCCGCTTTGCTTTTGAGTAAAACAAAGGCTCGGTATGGGTCTGAAATCGGGAACGGCGAGCAGATGCCCTTGAAGGCCACAACAGCTTTTTCTAACCAAGTGCATGCTCCAGTCGTGGCGGACCTAGGATTTTAGTGAAGGATATGCCGTATCAAAAATTTGGGTCCCTATCGAGAAAGATTTTTTTAGAATATAAAGAAGGGATGACGATTACGAAATATGTCAAAATGATTAAATAAAAAGAGATTTTTCATTATTAATAAAAAAGGTAAATTGTTGGATACAGACATCGATGGTTTGATTGATCCTAAATTTCCAAAGTATTCCACCGTGGGGTAATCGTTTCAATATGTAACCAAGAAAATGTGTAAAACACTATATTTAAAAAGCTATAATAGAATTTATATACTTTACTACCGAACTACCAAAGACTAATTATCAGTAGACTAAATATCAACTGATGCTACACAGTTAGCCCATATACTTATAAAACACAGTGTGGAGTCGCTCCAATGTATTACAATTGCTTACATATTGATTTGCTTAGTCATCACAAGTAATCAGCTGGTCTAATCCATTAGAAAGATAGTTAGGCGGACACTAATCAGCTGGTCTGATCAGCTGGTGCATGACCATAGCTAAGCATGGAGGCTTACAAGGAAGACTAAAGCCCACATCTGATGGCCAAAGCCAATGCATTTACTAATGGATGGACAAGTACTACCGAAGCTGATCAATTCATGTTAACCCACGTCGTTGAACAGACAAGCATGGCTACCTGTATTAGTTTGTTTATCGGTCTGTTGATCAAATCGAGTATATGTCTGCTGGCCGGACCACAGGGTCTGCCGTGGCATACCGGGCATACCATATAGGTCCGTGACTGGCATACTCTCGGATCGGTCGAACCCCAGATGGAAGTACGAGAACGTACCTGGACCTATTGTCATACAAAGCATCTTTACGCTTTTATCATCCTTATATAGCTAGTACTAGCATTTTCAGAGTAATTTATACTTGCAATACAAGATTGGTCATGGATTTTCTTATTTCCGCGTGAAAGTGCAACTTTCATCCCAACGCTTAGTCAAAATGCAACGCGAGACTTCGATTTATCAAATCTTTGCTTCGACCTTGACATAACAACGTCCCGAAAGCTCGTGGGATTGCTCATAAGAGTGAACGGAGTCTCGTATTCCCTCCGTCTTAAAGTAGATGTTTTAGTTTTTTAAATTTAGATAAATCTACATACTAAATAGTGTCTAGATTTATTTAATTTTTGATAAATCTGAGACATCTATTTTAGGATAAAAAGAGTACTTGGGACTTACCATAAAGAGCTCTCTATTCTTCATAAAGGAGCCTTGGAATGATTTCAGTGGAGATTTTTTTTTGCTCCTGAGGTCCCGTGCTCTTGATTTTTAATGAAATTCAAGATCATATTACGTGTTCCAAAAAATATAAAAAATATCAGGATATAGTCCATGATTTATTTCATAAATGTGCAAAAATATTAATTTATAATACTCTGTATTCTGAGCTGTACGAAAATAACAAGCGTGTAGATTGTGCAAGTATATTCTCAAATCCCCAAATTTTGTCAGATTTCTTATTTTTTGTGTAGACTAAGATACAAGGAGTTTCACACGTCACTGTTCTGCATACTTATGGGATACAACATTGATTATAGACGGAAATATTTTTTAAACTTGTAAAATATGGTTTTACAGTAAGTATTGTTATTTTATAAAGTGAATATAGCAGATAACGGAAGTCTCTACCTGTTGGATAGATCTCAACGTGACTGGGCCCAACGGCCCAGCACGCCCCCTAACTGCGCCCTGATCGGGGGCGCCCATCCTTATCTAGGACGGTGGGCCCCTGTCGCTAGCGCTATATAAAGTGGTGGGGAGCCGGCAGCACGACCTACGAGGTTAGCCGTGCCCTAGCCGCCCCACCTACAAGCCAATCCGATCTAGGCTAGCGCTGTGCCAACGGGAAGCTCCACCGCCGCCGCCCTAGCTGCACACTCACCACTCTCACCCCCTTTCACCCATGGCCAACGACGGAGATTCTAGCTCCGGCACCGGTTCGGGCATTCCCTCTGGCTCTTGTCTGTCGAGCCAGGGAGCAGGTAGAGCGCGTCTCCGTTCTCTCTCTCTCCGTTCTTGATCTACAAAGGTGATGTTTTTAGTGCTACTGTTAGATCTAGACTAGATCCGTGGTAAAGTCGTTTTAACACTACCATGTGGCAAGAACATGTAATCTAAACATTACTCCTATTTGTTTCGTTAAATTTGGGAGTGGATGAAATATTTCCAAGGAGCCTCTATTTGTAAGGTGGTTAATTTCGATTGACAAAGCAATGAGTAGGGTGTAACTGATTAACGTTGCCGTGATTTAGGACTTTGGATGAAAAATGATTGTGCCGGTACTCCGTGGCTGCTTCCTAGTACTGGATGAGCATGGTCTGTACTGTACCCACACCAAAAATGTGGGCAAACCTTGGAAAACACACAAAAGAACACCAGCGTGCCGACGTGAATGTAAGTTTAGCCAACGAAAGTGGAAGAACACCAAGCCACCATACTCTGCTCGAGTGTACCACTGGACAGCGACAGCAAAGAGTGTCCGCACTCACTGCAGGCTCCTCGATCGGTCTACTTGTACCGAACCCACATGTCAGTCAGTAGAGTCCTCCCACTTGCTAATACTCTCTCCGTTTCAAAATATAAGATGTTTTAGATTTGTAAAAATAAATAAATCTAGCTTTTTTTAGTATGTAGATTCATCCCTAACTTGAATGAACCTATATACTAAAACAAGTCTAGATACATTTGTTTTCACAAGCCTAAAACATCTTATATTTTAAAACGGAGGGAGTACTTGCTATTTACATTCCAATCTTGCTAGGACTTGCTACTACTACGTCCTGTTCCCGTATATACGCTTCCAATGATACAATTTTTATGACATATGATTTATATATTGTTGACCAAATTTATGGTCAAACTATTTTATCGAAGTAGTATCGCTTTTATAAACGGGAACGGAAGTAGTACGATTTAACATTCATTAAATACGAGATAGAGATTCATCTCCGGTCATTGGTGCCAAATTAAACAACGTCGTGTTTGATGACGTGGCGACGCACAGGCCCACCTGGCCCACTGTCAGGCCACAAGTTATGTTTCATTTAGCAAAAACGTCCACAAGTCTTGATCTTCGATCACACAAAGGTCCTCCTCACATAATAATAAAAAAACTAAAAAGGGAAAAGAAATTGCCACGTTGTCCGCTCCATGCAGAACTGGGGCAGGCCGATGGCATCGCTTTGTCGGAGCCCGGCGGTGGCTAGCACCACCAGGTCGACCAATCTGGCCGTGTGCACCTCCGACCCTTCCAGGACGGGTCCACCCATTCGTCCACGACGAAGGAGAGGAGAAAGATAGAGCGACCTCAGCCTCGCATCAGCGCCTGGCAGGCACATGCAGATGCACAGAAGCAGAGGCAGAGGCAGAGGCAGGCGCAGGCGCAGGCGCAGGCGCCCGAATCGCTATGGCCGCCATGGATCCGCCGCCGTAGTCCTACCCGATCTTGTTCTACGTTCTCTTCAGCATCCCCACGCTCTCCAAGTCGAGGCTGACTGCCGACGGCGACTTTGACATCGAGCAGCTGCACGTGCAGACGACATCCCCGGGGTCACCCTCCCTCGACGTTGTCCACGTCTTCATCACCCGCTCCATGCTCCGGGAGCTCGGCGCCTGGGCCCGTGCCCGACCACGAGGTCCGCGCTCCAGGACCTCGAGGCCTGTCTCACGGTGGTGAAGCTCGAGGAGACCCACGAAGCGTACGAAGCGTTGCTCCCAACTCGAGCTCCCACTTCCTCCATGGCCACAACGCCCACACAAGACACCCTGCTCGCGGCTCTACGATGGCCGGAGGAATCGTGGTGGGCGGCGGTGGGGAGGAAATGCAGGAGAGAAATAGGAGAGGAGTGGTCGCCTCGAGCAGACCTTGCTTGCCACGGCGGCAACGCCAGCCATGGGCTCTCCGGGTAGATCAGACGGGAGTAAGGGCGGAGGCGGAAGGGGATGAAAACCTTATCGCGTTGCAACCTTTTCTATTTATCCCTCTTATTTTTTTTTTCAAAATAGTCGCCATGGAGGGTTAGAGGCTAACAGGTAGGTCCATGCAGTGCCACATCAGCAAATACAGCGGTGTACAAGCATGAGTGACCGGAGATGAATCTCTAGTTCGTATTTAGTGACCGTAAAATTATACTCCCTCCGTCTCTTAATAGATGTCTTAGATTTGTTAAAATTTAGATAAATCTAGACACTATTTAGTATAGAGATTCACAAATTTTAAAAAATCTAAGACATCTATTTTAGAACGGAGGGAGTATTTTTTATGTACAATGACCGATGACTATTGACGAGTTTAACTCATATACGGTGCCCAAAATTAGCGGAGTTCATGGGCAAAACCGACCGACGACGTTTGTCTGCTTCCGAAGACTACGGGTGCGGCGCACCAAGCTTTTTTTTTTGGTTGTTGTTGAGAAATGCGGCGCACCAAGCTGAAACCGAAGCTCTGAACCAAGATGTACTTCTTTACGATTACGAGTGGATCGGAAATCGGGAACGACGAGGAATCGATCGAACCCAAAATGCAATTGCATGTTTTTTTACATAAAATATGCAATTACATGTATTTGGCGCTCAAGGATTCATGGTTTAGGGAATACAGCTACGTTCACGTTTGAGTAGGGAATGTAAATGGCAGCTAAAAGATGGCCGCAAGTCCCGTTTATTCAACTCCTTAGTTTATTAGAAAAAACAAATTTTATTAAACTAGAGTATTGATAATAATATTATGCGGGATTAAACGGCGCTTACATCCCTACGATTTGAGGCATCATCCTGGCACCGGTTTAGCATCAAATTTTCTGATATGAAGTTCCCATTCTCCAAAACAAATTGTATAGAGCTAGCATTTCCAAGATAATTTATACTTACAAATTAGATTGGTCTTTCCCACGCAAAGAAAAAAAAAGACTAGTTTTCAACCTTTATTTTGGTGAAATGCAATTTATCTTTTGTGGGTACGGAGAAGTGCAACATACTCAAAATGCAAAGCATTGAAAAATGAAACTAATATAATGCGGCAAATTGGGGAGCAACTTTGAGTTGTATCATCCCAACCTTGTTTGTTGTGGGTTTCATTAGCGTTTGGATAGGAGAAAATGATTCCACGTGTTTATAAGACATTTTTTTGGCAAGTGCTAGCCGTCCCCCGGACGATGGGGAGCTCCCATCGTCCTGCTTCCGCGCGCGCCACGTGTCCCCAAAAATTGACCCAAATCCCTTTTTCTGCAAAGTACCCTTTTTTTTTTACTATAAATGTTTCCGTTTTTGCTTCTGAAGCAAAAAAAAGGGTTCGTTCCAGAAATAGAATGTCCTGTCGGAAACCTCGCCACAGACCATGCAGCAAAAAAATGTGTTAATGTAGCAAAATCGACTTTGTTAGAGACATCATCGGAAAAAACTCGCCGACGACTCTCGCCGGAGACCTTGTAGCAAAAAATTGACACTGTTGTAGTAAAACCACAAGACGGTTATAGCAACAATGTTTTTCTAATGTAGCAAAACACCTACTTCATCGAAGACATCGTCGGAGACTTTTCTAAACACCTCGTCGGAGACCTCACTGGGGATGTCGTGTAGCAAAAAAATTACGATATTATAGCAAAATCTGAACTCAAATGTAGCAAAAAAGTAACAAAAATATAGCAAAACTGAATTCACCGGAGACATTGTCATAAGAACATGCTATATAGCAAAATAGTTTGTCTTATATAGCAACACCGACAGCTGTGTGTAGAAAATTTGACAACCGTAGTTAGCAAAAATTGCCAACGTGGTAGGGAACAACGCTGCCTATGGAGGAGCCCTAGGCCATGAAGGTAGAGGGGCGGGGAGGCGCAGGCCGGTGCGCAAGGCGGTGGAGGCTCGGCGACGTAGCGGAGCTTGGCTGGGCGAGGAGGCGCTCGGCAAACAGGGCCGTGGCGGCGCCACACGGGACGGAGGGGAGCTCGACCTCGGAAATAGGCCCAGCCAAAGGCGAGCCTCTCGTCCTCGAGGCTGCGGCGACGATGGTGTCCAGCGAGTTTGCGGCGGTGGCGCGTGGCAAGGACGGACTGCAGCAGCGGCGGCCCGACCGAGCGCTACTGCTGTGGTGGAAAAGATAAAGCCAGGAAAGAAGATAAAGGCTGTGCGTCGTGTGTGGATCACCTGGACGACGGGAGCACTTTATCACCCAAAAAGCATGGGTCCAAGGAACGATAGTGACGTGTGAAAAAAGGGCACGCGGTAGCGACCCGAACGATTACCATCATTTTCCTTTTTTTCCATTCTTTAAAAATTCTATATTGTCTATATCATACGTCTAGCAAAAAGTGGCAATACTGTTTCACCGATGAATCTACGCAACATATATTACGGCCTGAAAAATGGATGATTCAATTTTTTTTTTGAAAAATGCATGAATCTGGTGAATCGATTTGTGATATTCACCAAAATCGAGAAGTATTTCCTCCGTGCAAATAATAAATGATTTATGTTTATTTAAATTTACATGTATCTAAATATTAAAACGTGTCTGTGTCTATATAAATACGAAGTTACTTTACTTTGAGACGAAGAGAGCATTTGTTTGCCAAGGAGAGCACGTGTCCTAACAGAAGGTTCCGCTCGTGTGCAACACACACGACTCCATCCGTGCGCACACTGTAGCAACCCAGTTCATAATTGACGAAAGAGTCGAGTAGCATTGGAAAAAAAAAACAGTTTAATGGGAACATGTTGATGCTGCATTGTCCACCTCGCCCTTGTTTTCCTTGTGCTTCAACCGCAACGTCCACGTGACGCGCGTGGTGGCTCGGTCTTGCGGTTGGAACCAGGCCAGACCAGGAGAGCGCCAGCATCCCCCGCCCCACGCCGGTTTGCTGCTCCCGCGTGGCGTGGTGGCTAGACCCAACTGCATCATTGCCATTGGTCGACGTGAGTAAACTCGTTTTTCTGCTGCATCATGGCGCGGTGGCTAGACCCGACCGCGGGTTTCGAGTTCTGACAGCAAACTCGTTTCTCTGCCGCTTGAGTAACCTAGTACTCTTTTCATCTGTTTTAATTTTATAAAAAAAATATATCTAGATTTATTTTAGTGTGTAGATTTACTTTAAACATAAGTAATTCTATATAATAAAACTAGTCTAGAAATATTTACTGAACTAAAACATCTTATCTTTACTAGTACTTATTAAAGGCAAAGAAGACAAGATGATGGTACGTCGCTCTAGGCATACCCCTCAAGTTGAAATAATTTACCGGACAATGCCACCGCCAAGAAAACGCACTAGCTCGATTTATTTCATTTGCCCTCCGCTTCCTCGCACGTTTTCTCTGGACTCCCCCATCCCCTACCGGAAACCGTCCTACATCGTCCACGCCGGGGCCAACCGTCCATCCCGGCCGGTGCTCCTCTGCATAGAGGGGGCGGACCTCCCCATGTACGAGAGATACGTGGCGCGACCTGCACGAGCTCGCATCCGGGAGCGACCTGCACGAGCTCGCATCCGGGAGCTGCCTGCCGACGACGAGAATCAAGGTGCCAGCTCCGGAGATGCATCCACCCGCCCTGGTGCTCTTCGCGCAGAGGCAGAGGGAGTTAGTGCGGAAGCATGCGACGTGGGCTACGCGGGGATTACCTGCTCGAGCTCTGTTGCCTGAGGCCATCCGCCGGCGGTCATGGAATCAAGGTAACCCCGTTTTGGGGGAAATCCACAGATTTGGGGAATCTCTCCTCTCCTTCAATTATCTGCCCTCCTAACTCATTCCTCTCTGAATTTTACAACAGACTCATCTTCGGCAGTAGCGACGACAAATAGGGTGCTAGATTTATTAGTCCTGATGCCGCAACGCCTTCCCAATCCTTGGCAATAGCCCATTCATAATGCCTGGAGGATCCAGTAACCGCCATCAAGATTCCTTCTGTCCTTGATTATCCTCTCCTCTCGCTGACCAGGGGCTAGGCCCGTGATTTCATTGCCGTACTGCAGGACATGGTCACCTACCCAGGTACAGCAGATGCTCCCGTTATTGGGCGTTCCAGTTGGAGACTTGGAGTTCGAAGATTACAATAATCTTTTGGCTGATTTGTTTGCAGTTATTCTGATTCAACACAGCGAGGCTTCTTTACTACAGAGTTCAAGAAATTCATAACGGTGATAAGAACACCAAGAGGTTCATCCTATGATTTCCATTGTCGGATGCGGTATTTCAGTATATCACGTCTTGATTCTTAAGAGTAAAAAAGAAAACATGGTACCAAACAGCAAACAATGTGCATGTATACCATCAGAGTATAGACTTAAACTTTAATATGAAAATGAGGTTGCAAGATTGCAGCCCAACTGCCGGCGCTCATGCGACCACCCGTTTTGTCCCTGGCAGTGGGCACATATACTTTGTTTCTCCGCCATGGAAGCCAAAGGTCAACATGTTCTTTTGATGACATCCACACCTTCTTCTCGAGTAGGGACAAGGCACCTTTTGTATACAACACTCTTTCTTGTTCTGGTTTTGTTAATCTTCTTCGTTCTGTGATGGATTGATTTGTTCAACAGCGTTTATTAATAACATTGTGAGATAAAAAACCAAAGAAAGAGTTGATAAAAATTGTTCAGATTTTTGCAGCCGGTGAAAGTGTTCTCGACGAGTATCTGAAAAGGGACGAGAGCAATACGGGGACATGAACGAATTGTGATGCGTGTGCAGGTGCTAAACAGCTGAATCCACGTATATCATGTGTATATAATGTATGTATGTTTTTTTTCTCCCTTTTCTACTGCCAAAACACACAAAACATGATTTCGGACATGAAGCTGTCAAATGTGTGTCTATGAATTACTCACATATGTATATCCAATTTTTGAATTTTATTTCTGAAAATTAGTTTTCTAAGATTATTGATTTTTATTCTGAATTAATTTCACTCAGTTTTGAAGATTTTCTCTTTTCTTTCAAGACGAGACATGTTACAATTTAAATCCATGGATTTTGAAGATGGGTGAATATCCCATCGTATGCTTGTACTCACGGTTTGCTTCCCATTTTATTTTAGTCTTTATATCCAGTCTAACCATATTTGTTTTTGCAGATGGGATCCTTTTTATGCTGTTGTTGGATAGAATAGAAGGTAGCTTGATTCATACCGGCGAGGTGGTTTAAAATTTATGGCGCTGCCTATCCGTCTGTCCATTGCATGTCTGAATTGTCTCAACTGTTAATTAGGTAGTATAAGCGGTCATTTACCATCGGCAAGTGTATTTGATAATTTGCATTTGCAGTATTAAAAATAAGTTTAGGAAGATTCCATGTAAGGATAAATTTATTTCTAAGTAAAGATTTTGACTACTCCTCTAGATGTATGTTAGAGACCTTTTTCTAAATCATATGTATATTCGGTATCATCTTAATATCTTTCGATCACTTCTATATCTCTAGGTTGACCTATAAGTTCAACATGACCACTTCTATATCTCCACTTCGAATGCTCTTCATCAATGAGAATATTTATCAATTACTGTCTAAACCCGATAGGATGGCTGCTATCACCGCAGACCTACAGAGGATTCCTCCCAGCCATCTTATCACCCTCCTCTAATTAGTGAAGTGCCAAGAATTATAGGAAGGAGAGGATGCACAGCGGCCAGCGATGCGTACCATTTCTAACAGTAGCACTATATGTCTGCACTCGGCAGCCAATAACGAACAACAACCCATCAATGTTCACAGTCCACTCTACACATTATCATCAACGTGGCCTCAAAGTGTTCAGTATTTGACAAACAACAATCCAGATTGTAGGAAAGAAGGATGTTATGCTTTCCAAGGCTAGCCTTGAATATGTAATTATATTTTTTCTTGATTATTTGCATTATCTATCTTGCTCCGAGCTCTGCATTTTAACTGTAGATTCTTGGTCTTCAATCCATCACACAAAAGGTAATAACTTTATAGCTTTTTGGTTACATTATTCCTGGTTCTTATTTTTCACCTCTTGGCATGATATTTGCAGGTTCATGCCCTGGTAGTCACTCGTGTGGAACTTTTTATAGGAACTTCGTCACATCCTATATAACCTATGCTACAAAGCAAAACTAAGAAATTCCCAAGAAATTCTTTGGTGGGGTCAGTACCATGTTACATCCCACCGCATACATTTGTTAACTTCCAATTATTGTATCTAAGAAGGCTTTTAATGTATCACATGGAGATGGACTTTTCCATTGGCCAAAGTAGCTGGTGGTTGTAATGCAACACAATCAGCTCGAAGATTGAATAGAGAAATTGATGTAGCTCTTTTGTTGTTTTACACATGGAATGGACATTGTCGGAGCTTATACAAGGTATGATATCTTCTTGATGTGTAGCTTACTCACATGACTACCTCTTCTTATTTATAACTATGTTGAACTTAAATATAAACAGTAAAAAATATAGGAGTGGCAAGCATGGATATGAACCATTTCCTGTTGGAATTTTGGCCCAAATATTCTAGCCCATTTTCTATTTCAATAATTCCTGAAAATCCTAGAGGCCCATGTGGCCCATTCATGCAAGGCAAGAGGTGGGACAAATGTTTAGTCCCACATTGCTAGTTGAGTGGAAGTTGGACCAGCTTATAAGGTGAGCTCTTCTACCACTTGGTAAAAGGATGAGAAGGAGAAGGAGAGAGTTCCACACGCGCGCTCCTCCTCCTCCTCCTCCTCGCTCGCCACGCCACGCCACGCCACGCCTCGCCTCGCCTCGCCTCGCCTCGTTTGCGGTCTCGCCGAGCCGAGCTTTATTTTGCCACGCATGAATGGTATATCTTTTGATAAAGCCGATGTGCATCGGCTCTTTGAGATACATTGCTATCGGCTGTTGCTATCGGCTCCTGGAGCAGATGTGCATCGGCTCTTTGAGATACATTGCTATCGGCTCCTGGAGCATCGACTTGCTTTGAATGGACTTTTAATACGAAGGTGAAACGTTTGCTTTAAATGGACGTTTAATACGAGTTAAATGTGCCTACTCGTTTCATCTTCTGCACCGTCTGCCTTCTCCTCTGCGCCTATAAGAGAGAGAGGTCGCGCCTCCTCTCAGTTGTGCTGAAATACATCCCTTGCCTCGAGTTCCAGAGCACTGCGCTACTTCTATCTTCCCCATCCCGTCTTGCGGCGTGCACCGCGAGCCGGGACAGTAGGCCTCCGAGACCCCGCTGCTTCGAGTCCTGTACGGGAGAAGGGCGATAAGGTTTTTGGGGAGCGCTATCAGCGCGACTACTGGCTTCATCACGGACTCCCTCTCAGATAGCGACGTCTTCCCCGACGAGGACTTCTTCCCCGACATCAGCACCCTCTTCCTCGACGACATGGCCAATGACGGCGGTTCTACTTCTGCTACTGCCGTGTATAACTTCTGTCTCAATCTTGTTCTGATTCTATCCAGAGTTTTATGCCTTGTAGTTTGTGTGGCTATATGCCTTATTTTGTATTCGCTATTTAACATGATTAGTATATTACCTATTATTCTAGTCATGTTTTATCTAGCGTTTATTATGGATAATTCGCATGGTAAATTGCTCTATTTCTCAACAATCCAAAAACCTTATTTCAGGCAATTTGCCCCAAGTGGCTTTGTTGCTTCTATGAAGCCACCTGTGTTTGAAGGTGTGAATTACAAACGGTGGCGTGCGAGAGCAGTGCTCTGGTTTCAGACCATGAGCTGCTATAACGCCATCTATGGCGCACCTGAGGGGGAACTTAATCCCGCTCAGGAAGAGGCGTTCCAAAAACTTGATACTACTTTCAAGGCTGCCTTGATCAGCATCCTTGGCGACAATATTGTCGATTCATATTTGTCATTCAGCAATGGCAAAGATATGTGGGATGCGCTCGAGAGAAAATTTGGAGTCTCTGATGCTGGCAGTGAACTGTATGTCATGGAACAATTCTATGACTACAAGATGATTGATGACCGCTCCATTGTGGAGCAGGCTCATGAGATACAATCACTTGCCAGGGAGCTTGAGCACTTCACTTGTGTGTTACCGGACAAGTTTGTTGCCGGAGGCATCATTGCCAAACTTCCCCAGTCATGGAGGAATTTTGCTACTTCTCTGAAGCACAAGAGACAAGAGTTCTCCGTGACGGATCTCATTGGGACTCTTGATGTGGAAGAGAAGGCGAGAGCAAAAGACACACGTGCTCGAGGTACCGAGGGAGGTTCTAATGCCAACCTGGTACAGAAAAGGAACTTCCAGCCTTACAAGTTCAAGAACAAAGGCAAGTTTGATGACAAAGGAAAGTTCGATGGAAAGAACAAGGCCTCACAGTCTACCAGCTTCAAGAAGAAGACTGATAAGAGGAAAGGTGCTTGTCATGTGTGCGGTGATCCTAATCATTGGGCTCCTGCTTGTCCCAACCGCTTTGACAAACGCCAACATGGGAAGAGCAGCAAGACTGCTAATGTTGTCATGGGCGACGTTGAGATGAAAGATGTTGGGTATGGTATATTACCTACTGTTCTTTCATTATGTCATTCTCCTGATTGGTGGATTGACACGGGCGCTAATGTACATGTCTGTTCTGATATTTCCATGTTTTCTTCATATCAGGTCAGAGGGACTCAAACCGTGCTGATGGGGAACGGCTCGCATGCTTCTGTTCATGGTGTTGGTACGGTCGATCTGAAGTTCACTTCGGGAAAGACTGTGCGCCTGAAGAACGTGCATCATGTTCCCTCAATAAATAAAAATCTTGTTAGCGGATCTCTCCTGTGTCGAGATGGCTACAAGATTGTATTTGAGTCCAATAAATTTGTAATTTCGAAGTATGGAACCTTTATTGGTAAAGGCTATGAATGCGGAGGCTTGTTCCGCTTATCTCTGTCAGACATTTGTAATAAAGTTGTTAATCATATTTACACAAATTTTGAATCAAATGTCTGGCACTCTCGTCTTTGTCATATTAATTTTGGCTGTATGACGCGGCTAGCCAAAATGAATTTAATCCCAGATTTCTCAACTGTTAAGGGATCTAAGTGCCAAGTCTGCGTACAAGCTAAACAACCTCGCAAGTCACATACGACTGCAGAAGTGAGAAATTTAACACCACTAGAGCTCATACATTCTGATCTTTGTGAGATGAATGGTGTGTTGACAAAAGGTGGAAAGAAATATTTCATGACTTTGATCGATGACTCTACGAGATATTGTCATGTGTATCTTCTGAAATCAAAAGATGAGGCTTTGAGTTTCTTCAAAATCTATAAAGCTGAGGCAGAAAATCAACTTGATCGAAAGATTAAGAGGCTTAGGTCTGATCGTGGTGGAGAGTATTTTTCCAACGAGTTTGATTCTTTTTGTGCGGAACATGGTATAATTCATGAGAGGACGCCTCCCTACTCACCCCAGTCAAATGGAGTAGCCGAAAGAAAGAACCGTACTCTAACAGATTTGGTTAACGCCATGTTAGACACATCGGGTCTTTCTAAGGAATGGTGGGGGGAGGCATTATTGACCGCGTGTCATGTCCTAAACCGAGTTCCCACAAAGAACAAAGAAATTACTCCATTCGAAGAATGGGAGAAGAAAAGACTAAAACTCTCTTACTTACGTACTTGGGGTTGTTTGGCAAAGGTTAATGTACCAATCCCCAAGAAGCGCAAGCTTGGACCAAAAACCATTGATTGTGTTTTTCTGGGCTATGCTTTTCATAGCATTGGTTATAGATTCTTGATAGTAAAATCTGAAGTACCTGACATTCATGTCGGTACAATCATGGAGTCGATTGATGCGACTTTCTTTGAGGATATATTTCCAATGAAGGATAAACCTAACTCATCAAATCCGGAGATACCTAGTTCATCTAATCAGGAATTTGCTATATTCTCTGAACCTATCATTCCGATTGAACACTCTGAAAGTCCTAAGGAGGATGACAATGAAATTCCTAAAAGGAGCAAGAGACAAAGGACTGCAAAGTCTTTTGGTGATGATTTCATTGTGTACCTTGTAGATGACACTCCCACTTCCATTTCAGAAGCTTATGCATCTCCTGATGCTGACTACTGGAAGGAAGCTGTTCATAGTGAGATGAATTCCATCTTAGCTAATGAAACATGGGAGATCACTGATCGTCCTTATGGGTGCAAACCTGTAGGATGTAAATGGGTGTTCAAAAAGAAACTAAGGCCTGATGGTACTATTGAGAAGTACAAGGCAAGGCTTGTAGCCAAGGGTTATACCCAAAAGGAAGGTGAAGACTTCTTTGACACTTACTCACCTGTAGCAAGGTTGACCACTATTCGAGTACTACTTTCTCTGGCTGCCTCACACGGTCTTCTCGTTCATCAAATGGACGTTAAGACGGCTTTCCTAAATGGAGAGTTGGATGAGGAAATCTATATGGATCAACCAGATGGTTTTGTAGTAAATGGTCAAGAAAGAAAAGTGTGCAAGCTACTGAAGTCTTTGTATGGTCTTAAACAAGCACCTAAGCAGTGGCACGAAAAATTTGATAAAACCTTAACCGCTGCAGGCTTTGTTTTAAACGAAGCTGACAAGTGCGTATACTATCGCCATGGTGGGGGTGAGGGAGTCATCCTTTGTTTGTATGTTGATGACATACTGATTTTCGGAACCAACCTTAATGCAATTAAGGAGGTCAAAGATTTCTTATCTCGTTCCTTTGAGATGAAGGATCTGGGAGTAGCTGATGTTATCCTGAACATCAAGCTATTGAGAGATGATGATGGTGGGATTACATTGCTTCAGTCCCACTATGTGGAAAAGATTTTGAGTCGTTTTGGGTATAGCGACGTCAATTTTTCTCCTACACCATATGATCCTAGTGTGTTGCTTCGAAAGAATCGAGGAAATGCTAGAGACCAACTAAGATACTCTCAAATTATTGGCTCGCTTATGTATTTAGCTAGTGCCACGAGACCTGACATCGCCTTTGCTGTAAGCAAACTCAGTCGATTTGTCTCAAATCCAGGAGATGATCACTGGCATGCTCTTGAGAGAGTTATGCGATATCTAAAAGGCACTGCGAGCTATGGCATACACTATACCGGGTATCCAAGGGTACTAGAGGGTTATAGTGATTCAAATTGGATATCTGATGCTGATGAGATAAAGGCCACGAGTGGATATGTTTTCACACTTGGTGGTGGCGCTGTTTCTTGGAAGTCTTGCAAGCAGACCATCTTAACGAGGTCAACTATGGAAGCAGAACTCACAGCACTAGACACGGCCACTGTTGAAGCAGAGTGGCTTCGTGAACTCTTGATGGACTTACCTGTGGTTGAAAAACCTATACCCGCAATTCCAATGAACTGTGATAATCAAACTGTGATTATTAAGGTTAACAGTTCTAAGGATAATATGAAGTCCTCAAGACATGTGAAGAGGAGACTGAAATCTGTCAGGAAAATGAGAAACTCCGGAGTTATTGCATTGGATTATATCCAAACATCTAAAAACTTGGCAGATCCCTTCACAAAGGGTCTATCACGCAACGTGATAGAAAATGCATCAAAGGAGATGGGTATGAGACCCACAATTTGAGCTTTCCATAGTGGTAAACCATTCTATGTGATCGGAGATCCCGTGAATTAGAATTGGGAAACAAGCTGTTGGTTAGCTGAGAGGAAAGTATCCCTACTTTAATAAACACCACTCCATAAAGATGCAATACTTTCCTATTCTGCATGGCAGGTTGATTTATTATCTTAATGTGTTCTAAGTGGCTTATCCTAAGCAAAGATGTTGTCCTGCAGAACATCTTTTGAAGAACACACCTATATGAGTTTGACTGTTAAAACGTCGCAGTCTATGAGAGTGGGGTGCTCTCTAATAAACTCATGAAAGGTCATGGAGTATGACGTATAAGCTCCACCCGCGGGGAAGTCCCACGGTAGCCCAGTATCGGTCAAGACTTCGTGTGAAGCTAGATTGCAGCAAACTTGCACTTCAAGGCATAGTCCACTGTACAAGTCGCAATCTAGTGTAGCATAGAATTCTAGGTGGAAGTTCAACTTAACAGTCTCCACTAAAGTACCGGTATATAAACAGTGTTTTGGAACCAAAGACAGATTACATGTGCCTCTGGGATCTGGTGGAGGATTGTTGGAATTTTGGCCCAAATATTCTAGCCCATTTTCTATTTCAATAATTCCTGAAAATCCTAGAGGCCCATGTGGCCCATTCATGCAAGGCAAGAGGTGGGACAAATGTTTAGTCCCACATTGCTAGTTGAGTGGAAGTTGGACCAGCTTATAAGGTGAGCTCTTATACCACTTGGTAAAAGGATGAGAAGGAGAAGGAGAGAGTTCCACACGCGCGCTCCTCCTCCTCCTCGCTCGCCACGCCACGCCACGCCTCGACTCGCCTCGCCTCGCCTCGCCTCGCCTCGTCACGACGCGCGCGCGCCGCGGGGTGCGGGTTGCGGGTTGCGGGTTGCGGGAATCTCGCCGAGCCGAGCTTTATTTTGCCACGCATGAATGGTATATCAACAATTTTGGGAAAGCCGATGTGCATCGGCTCTTTGAGATACATTGCTATCGGCTCCTGGAGCAGATGTGCATCGGCTCCTGGAGCATCGACTTTCGACTTGCTTTGAATGGACGTTTAATACGAAGGTGAAACGTTTGCTTTAAATGGACGTTTAATACGAGTTAAATGTGCCTGCTCGTTTCATCTTCTGCACCGTCTGCCTTCTCCTCTGCGCCTATAAGAGAGAGAGGTCGCGCCTCCTCTCAGTTGTGCTGAAATACATCCCTTGCCTCGAGTTCCAGAGCACTGCGCTACTTCTATCTTCCCCATCCCGTCTTGCGGCGTGCACCGCGAGCCGGGACAGTAGGCCTCCGAGACCCCGCTGCTTCGAGTCCTGTACGGGAGAAGGGCGATAAGGTTTTTGGGGAGCGCTATCAGCGCGACTACTGGCTTCATCACGGACTCCCTCTCAGATAGCGACGTCTTCCCCGACGAGGACTTCTTCCCCGACATCAGCACCCTCTTCCTCGACGACATGGCCAATGACGGCGGTTCTACTTCTGCTACTTCCGTGTATAACTTCTGTCTCAATCTTGTTCTGATTCTATCCAGAGTTTTATGCCTTGTAGTTTGTGTGGCTATATGCCTTATTTTGTATTCGCTATTTAACATGATTAGTATATTACCTATTATTCTAGTCATGTTTTATCTAGCGTTTATTATGGATAATTCGCATGGTAAATTGCTCTATTTCTCAACATTTCCTACCTTATCTAGCTTATTTTGTGCCTCAATTTACATTTAGTGATGAATGTCCTTTCCTGAACAGTTGAACTAGTAACTAAGGAAGGAGTGGTATAAGCTTATGGAGTTATGGTGTTGCTGCCATCAAGATTTCTGCCAAACATGCTATGATCAAATATAATTCTGGCAGTTTAATTGACTCCTGATATGCCATGTACAACAATTATGTCCTATGACACAAAGGTTTTTTTATGTTCTGACATGTTGTGTAGTGTGCTAACTGATACAGAGTATTAGAAATGCATTGCGAAGCTTATACATGATTCTGGATTTCACTTTCTGAAGTAAGCTCCCATCAAACATTTGCAATCTGCTGACGTTTGGTTAGTACATTATTTTCGTGTGGTCAAACTGTCGTGTACGAAGTGTGTATAGTCACGTGTGTGTTTCCACTTGTCAAATGTCACCTGGTTTTGATGGGTTGTTGACGTATTTTTTGACAAATCTAACATGTGGGCAAAACTAATTCTTCATCTGACCCTTTCGCAAAACTATTTTGTAATCTGACCTCCGGGGTCGGCGTCATTTGAAATGGAGCCGAAGATGTATAGGTCGGCTCTAGCATAACTGAATTCGAACCGAAGAAGGTCGGCTCCATGTGAAATGGTGCCGACGTTGGCTCCATATGAAACAGCGCATACCTCCCGTAAGCTGCTCTTCTGTTGTCTCGTGTTGGCACCGATCTGTACAACTTCTTCGGCTCCATTTTAAATGATGTTGATCCTAGGAGTCAGATTCCAAAATAGTTTTGTGAAGTGGGCAGACAAACAATTTGTTTTGCATAGATTTGTCAAAAAATACGTTGTTGACGGAAGAGAGGTTAGTAAAGAAAGATGAGACATTGTCATAGGTGAGGGCATGTCACATCACTATTGGAATGTATCCAGTGAAATGGTTGAATCTGTGCACCCGATGCACCCACACAAAATTTAAGCTTATATTAAGTTTACATCAAGTTACAAATACGAAACATATTGCAGGTTGATTTTTGTGCAACACAAGGTTTTTTGTGCAAAACTTAGTCTACATCTTGTTCGTTGTTGTTTCATCCAAAGGTTTAGAATCCACCGGTTTAAGGATGCACTGGCTCATTGGATAAGTTCCCTTGTCACTACAAATATGAAAACGACGCGCATAGTGCACATGGGTACTTTGGAAGAACGTGGATAGGCAACAAGGAGAAAATGGGATGACCAAACATATCAATAGGAGACGGAACCATTTTGCTCGCTCGCTCCATCCCCCACCCCACCCCTCGCGGGCGACAGCAAAACCCTAGCTCCTTCCCCCACCCCCACCCCTCGCGGGTGACGGCAAAACCCTAGCCCCTCCTCGTTCTAGGTCCCATTCCCCTCTCTCTCTCTCCCTACCACAGCTGGTGTGGACGATCGGGCGTTTCCCGCATGAGGCCGCCGGCGGCGGGAGGGCCTTTTCCTGTGCGAGCGGGGAGGAGACGCAGGGCTCCTGATGGCAGCAGTGTTCCTCGATGGGCAATGGTCTGGTTTTTCAAAGTGAGGACCGCAATTGGGTGGCGTGTGCGGCTGCGGTGCGACCGTTGGTCGCTGGAAGGCGTGGAACCTGCGCGTGGCCGGCTGGTCACAAGAGTGTTGGCAGCGACACTCTTCATGCCCTGCTTTGGGCCCTTGGGGCTCGGTTTGGGCCTAGGCGGGATGAGCCAAGCGCGGTGGCGTCTTCTTCGATGGACAAGGAGCGGGATCTGGCGATGGGTTGGTGTTGTCAGTGGTTCCCCTGCTGTAGTGTAGCGGAGAGCCTTCTTGGGCCCGACCGAGCCGGTTAGGGCCTGGTTTGTCCTACTGTTGCATCCAGTCGGCTACCACTCCTCGCAGTGGAGGCAATTCCCTCCTGCGTGCTATTGTACCGATGAACCTCGCTGGAGTTTTTCTCCTCGGTTTTACCGGCCTCAGAAAATGGGCCACGATGAGTTGGAGATGGTGGGTGGCATGCGTTGGTGGGTGGCAAGATTTGTGGAGCAATACAGAGTGCCTGACAGTGTGGGTTTTTGAGGGGTCGGGAGAAATCCCTGTAGTCTTGAAACCGATGCGATGACACTATGAGTGTAGCCTTCCTCCTTGAAGGGCGTCGGGTATACCTATTCCCCACCCCTGTTGCGTACAAAGGAAACCATAGGATCTATATTGGGGTAGCCCTAGGACAGGTTCGAGTAGCAGCGTCGTCGTCGTCGCTTCCCTTCTTGGAAGTGATGCTTGGTACGCGGTGCTTCAGATTGCTATGAGGGTGGTGGATATTCTACTGAGGGTGCAATGGTTGCGAGTCACCTTCGTTTTCGTCGAATCGTCGATATCGATATTGTTTTATCTTCTTTTTTCTTGCTTCCTTCTTTTGGGCTTGCTTTATGTTTGTCCCAGCAGTGGTCTCATCGTTGTATCCGTTCATTGCTATAATGACGAAATCATGTTTCGAGAACAAGGAGAAATGACACACATAATGCTAGGATAGCGCGAGGTAGCAAAAAAAATTCAATCTTAATGTGACGCAAAAACACATTTAACAAAATAGAATAATCATATTTTAGAGAAAAATAGAATAATCATCGCATGTATATTTGGTTATTCCGTGGCAAAGCACGGACATTTAACTAGTCTATACCTATATATATATATATAATAGTAAAGCACGAAGTGTTTCTCCCGGTCCAACATTTTTTTAGACCGTTTTGCCCTCTCATAAAATTTTATATTACATCAAATGCCACCTATAAGTGAAAAACGATTTCAATTTTATTAATTATTTACGGCCGTAGATAAAACCGAGAGTCCGACACAACTTTCCCACCAAAAAATCAGGAGTCCCACCAAATATTGTCGACGCCGAACATGCACCCCTCCAGGTAATTCCGGTTGTATTCCTCGATCTCTCCTTCCGTCACCTCCAAAATTCACCTACATCGCCTCACCTAGCCGCTGTCAAATCGTGATCAGGCCGATAGAGCAGCTGCAAAGAAACTATGGTGTTCTCATGGTTTTTCTCTCACCCTCTTCCGTATGCAAAGAAGCTCCAAGGTTAATCTCCTGAGCACGGTCTCTTTTTCAGCACCAGTCCTTTAGCCAGGAACACGAGAAGATCTTTTCGATTGAGCCTGGACCAAAATTGCGTCCTCAACTTCTTGAGAAAATTAGGATGGAATCTGTATGTTATGATTTGCTTGGTGTAGTTACGGAAATCACTTCACGTCAATGAAGGCAGGAGAGTAGAGCTTTGGATCTGAAGATGGGGAAGGGTGGATCGATACACATCTAAGAATAGGCTCACTATGCTACTCTTTTTTTTGTAAAGAATAGGCTCACTATGCTACTCTTTTTTTGTGAATAGACTCGCCGCCGATATGGTAAAGCTAATTGATCAATCAGAAAAACAGCAGAGGTAAGAAGATTGATAAACATGACAAAGCAGTCATGGAGGCCGCTGATGGCACGACAAGGTGTGTGTGCCGTGGTGACCGCGACGCCGTTCAATATAGGAGTAGAGCAGACTTGATGACCGGTATGATGACTTTTAGCTCAGCCTCATACCGCCTAGACTGCCAGCTCCAACTCATGCATGCACGCGCTCGACTGCGGCTGTGGGAATATGCAGAGAAAGTATCAATGGAAAACAGCTTGGGGAGAGGTCCGTATCAACATGAACAACACTCGATGTTTTACATTATCAGACGGCAGATTGCTCGCTATTGCAGACAGAATATTGCAGCATGGAACGAACCCGTTTCGTGCACTGCAGGATGCATGCATATGTCCGCCGCTCGCTGGCCCTCCCAAGTGCAGCCTCCTCTCCATCGGCCTTGCCAAGGAGACTGATTGGAGTTCAGCATCTCGCTCAAGGACGTGCCATGCAGGTCGCCGGCCTCTCTGGTTAGGCTTGATTCAGGTAAAATTAGTCATTGTATAATGTAAATACGGACCAGGCTGTTAAAGGACAATCCGTACATCGGCGGGTGGGCTCACATCTCAAGAAAAATAGCATACAACAAGCGACCAAGCTGGGAAAATCACTACCTTGACTCAAACTTACGAGCCTACTAGAATGTTTATATAGAGACGAGATTTCTGCCATGTTGCTTTTCTGTTTTTTGTCTTGCTCAATAGTCGTCCTACATAATATTTCTATATTTCCGCTCTTTTCTTTTACCCGTGGTAGATTGTAATCATTCGCAAGTTTAATTCATCTAGATTGCGTTAGTCCCATGTGATTTTATTATAAAATTACAGCATAGTTGTGAATAGGTATTTGGTTTCAACTTTTTAACATATGCAAATGTCACAACTTATGGCTCTGTATGTAAGCGGCATTTTTATAATGAAAGACTATGTTCATGTTTTTAAAGTAAAATACTACTCCTTCCGATCCATATTACTTGTCACTAAAATGAATGTATCTAGACATGTTTTAGTGCTAGATACATCTATTTCAATGACAAGTAATTTGGATCGAAGGGAGTATATCTAATTATTAACATATACTCCGTTAAGGATATGGCAAGATCGATGAGGTCACTTGATCTACGATGGCAATCTTATGTAGGATTTGTTTTCTACAACTTTAAGAGATATAATAATTAACCATGTATTTAGGTCTATATTTATTAGACCGTAGCAACGCACGGGTTTTGTGCTAGTATTTTAAAAAGGAGGGAATAGAAACAAAGTCGAGAGAGTGTATACGCGCGTAATTACCTGTCGTCCCATACGGTTGGTTTCTGTTTGCTTTTGTTTCGAGAAACCACCATAGACCTGTTCCCGTATATACGCTATACGTATACTTGTTTGCGTCTATACACTATACATATACCTGTTCCCGTATATACAAGTATGGGTTTAGGGAATACACCATTTACCTATCGTCCCATTTACTAATACTAGATTTAAATCAATATTGTAGAGAAATTTTTAGTAAACATAGCAAATGCTTTACTTTTACACTTACTTGATTTCCCTTGACATACTGGGCCGCGTGCAATGACCAAAATAGCCCTTTTATAAGTTTTGCCTGAATCGATCAACTCTGTCTCCGCTCATGTTCAACTCGTCAAGAACAGAGCAGCCCGGCCGACCTAGAGCAGAGGAATTTGGTAGCGGCGGAAAGGCTCACGGTTGTCAAGCTTTATGCACGCAACCAAAAGTCCGAACTGATGGAAAGAGCTAGTGCAATCCACTTATACACTTGAACACCTCCTCTCATGTGTGACAGAGAGAACTTAGCACGTGTAACCGGAAGATAGCGGCGGCGCGTGAAACTCACGTATGACTCAAGAGGCATATACGTGGACATAGAGGAGTCAACAATAATTTTAGAATAAATTGTGAAAGTCAGGACTCGAACTCGAGACCTTAGGCTCTGATATCATGTCAAGCTTCATGCACTAGTCAACGCAACCAAAAATCCGAACCGATGGAAAGGATTAGTGCAATCCACTTATACACTTCAACAACGGTAACCAGCGGTAGAGATGGCGGTTGGAGGAGGGATTTCGGGCTATTTTTTTAAATAATACATTTTTTTAATCATTTCCAAAAATAATACACTAAATTGATCATTTTCAATTCTAGCGGCTGGTTTAATTTAAAAGACGACCAGAACACGTCTTTAATTGAAAAGACGACGGACAATAATCATCTTTTAAAAAGACGATGGCACGCATGATCAATGCAATCTGTCTTTAATCCAAGAGACGATCATGAGCTAGTCGTCTTTTGAAAAGAAGATTCGTGCCGTCATCTTTTCAAAAGATAATTACTGCTTGTCGCCTTTTCAATTAAAGACCGGCCGCTAGAATTGAAAACGATCAATTTCATATATTATTTCTAAAAATGATTAAAAATATATATTATTTAAAAAAAATTAGCGGGATTCCGGCGTACACGGAATCTCTCATATCGCTCTTCCCTGTCCTGAGAGCTAGGGCAGTACCTAGCGACGGAGGGGCTAGTTGTAGGGGCGAGAGACAGATCAAACCGTCTGCTCCGTCGGCCCCCTTGGAAGTTCTCCTCTGCCAGCACATCATACTGGAGCTGGGAGCCACGAGGCACGAGCTAAGCGATGATCACAGTGCGGTTTTCCAGGCAGACAAACACGAAATTCAGCTAACTGCAGACAGGCACCCAGTTCAGAAAACTGTTGGCTACACCTACAGAAGCAGCACTACATACACAAGATTTCATCCTTTGGTTTCACATGTTTTGGATGCGTCACAACCTTCGACCAGAGCAGCTACGGACTGGGGCATCATCTGAATAGAACAGTCCATGTTTCTGCAACAAAAGAAAGAAACAAGAACACTTGAAACAACATCTTTTCTGTGAGGAAAAATATGCCATTCTTCCATATATTTGTTATATTGCAGCTGCAGTAATATCAGTACACAATATGAGATACCGTTAATATGTTGCAAAATCTAGTGTTCAATCAAAGAAATTAACTAAATTAAGACTTTGAACCTGCCAATACAATTACTCATCCGAGAAGTTTCAAACCGACAGCATCTAGCTAATGTCAGCTATCAACTACACTTAGCATGCTTGTACCAGTACATAGACTTCATTAGTTGGTGAGCAAATGCCATCACTGAAGCTTACCTTTGAATAGCTACATCAACCAGTGAGGCATCATTTGCCAAACATATGTCCTCTAACGGCTACATTGCTTTCTTCGGTTTCATTTGGCTCTGAGAGTTCTCCAACCGTACTGTACTACCTGAAACTGTACGGCTACATTGCTTTCTTCAGTAACGCCACACGAGATTTCTGAAGCGAGCTTTCCTAGTACTACCTGAAACTGTGCTGCTACTGTTGGGAGTTTCAGTTAGCTGTTACTACTACTAGTTTTCTTACGGAGCCGAAGAAAATAAATGAGGACACGAAATTTCTGAAGCGGGATTCCTATCTGTACACTATTGGCAGTTTCAGTTACTCCGTACCTGTTGGTCCGCGCTCCTCAGCTCCAACGGCGCGGTAGCCTGGTTCGACGGCATGGTGCAGCCTGCAGCGTGGGGTGGCTGCGGCTTGCGGTGCGCTCATCAACGACATCTGCGTGGTTTCCTTCCGAGGCACCACCCGGAGCCGGAGAAATTCTTCGTCACGTTCATCCACCAGCACCATTGCGCCATCCCCGTCGACGGTCTCAAGTTCCAGGTGCATGCGGCCGGCCGTGGCGCACGCACGCGGACAACGTCAACATGGGGCGTCGGCCTACAGAATGTGCCTCCTCTCCAACGTTGGAATGGAACCTGCACAGTACTGTCGGGAAGGTGGCTTCTCTCGACTACTACTACTACTACATCGGCACATCGCTTTGTGTTTGTGTTTGTGTTTGTGTTTGTGTTTGTGTTTGGTCACGAAGGAGAACACCGAGATCCTCTGAGCTCGGGTCTGGTCCTGGACAGAGGACCCGAGCCGCACCCCCAAGGTCAAGTGGGCGGTGACCTTACCTGCCCGCATGTCACCCGGCGGCTGGCAGGGAACGTTGTCGGCGTGGTCTCCGGCACCATGTCATTATTGTTCACCTCGCCCTCGTCGAAGACTTCACCACCGAGGATGCCAAGGGAATCTCGCCACCGCCCTACGAACTGCCGTACAAGCTTGCTGACGTGAACGGTGGCCGCGCCTCGCCGCCACGCCAAGACTTCACCATCGCCCATGGCCGTCGTGATGATGGTGATCAGGATGGCAGAGAGGAGACGACAGGGGCGACCGGCGTGGAGGCAGGGGCAGGTCCAGGTCCAGGAGCTGGCGCGATGTGGTGCGCCGGCCGGAGCTTGTCCAGGAACCCGCGCCGAGACAAGCGGGATGCATGAGGGTCGTGGTGCCCCTGAGGCGCATGAGCACCGGGACAGCTGCGACGGCCGTCGCAGACACGGGGCAACGCTGATGCCGCTGTTGTCCACGAGTTTGTCGGCGTCCATGAGCCTGCTGAGGCCCTTGAGGCGCAGCCGTCTGCCAGAGAGGCTTCGGCGGCGCAGGCTTCTGGCTCTATCAGTATCAGCCAGGCGAGCCGAGGCCACGGTCGTGGGCTCCCCCGAGGCCGAGGGCGACGAGGCATCTGACGGGCGCAGCGGCCGCCAGCCCGGTGCGCCACCCTTCTCCGCGCTCCGCACGCCGGCTCCTGTCAAAGTAGAACCTGCTGACGCCTCCCTCCTGGCCGTCATCGCCCGCTTCAAGTGCTCTCTCTCCAGCGCGGCCGCGGTGCTTCGAGGAATCCCCTGTGCTGCCCACCACGCTGCCGTTCATTATCTCATCTGGCCAAGTCACGCGCACGCCTTCTCCCTCCACCCAGCTCAAGAGCCCATCCGTCGGCGCCGCTCTTCGCGCCGCTGCAGCACCCACTGTTGCCCAGACCACCGCCTCGCCGCCCGACGACGAGGAGGAAGACCCTCTCCATCCACCTGACGGACGGGCTTCTCCCCGCGCCGCTCCAGGCAGGTGGCCAAGGAGGCCGAGCGAGCCCGTTCGTCTGCAAAAACTTGGGCACATCATCCAGGACGGTGAGGTGGTCACTGAGAAGGCGCTCGACGAATTCGCTAAGATCTTCCAGGATCAAGCCTCGTCGGATACTGCGCGTGCGCTGTTCAAGCTTGACTGACAGTGAGCAGGACCTTGCAGCCGAGGGGGCTCTGCTTGACCAATGGCGGGGCAGCTGCTTTGGAGCAGTTTGCTCCTGAACTGAAAGAGGCGCAGCCAACACACTTGATGATTGATGCAACTCTCGCTCTCATCCGCTGCCTGAAGATCAACCTAGTCATTATGTTAAGTAGAAAAAAATCACTATCTGTTTGATGTGCTTCCAGATTGGTTCTGTTGTTCGAGTCCTGGCTGGCTTTGTGCCTGTTCCAGGTTGCAGTTAAACTGCTGACAGTCCTAGCTCCCCGTTTCAAACTTGTTTATGCTATGTTAGGGTGTCAAGTGGGATCCCATCAAAATCCCACTTCTAGTTCATTTGTCAAAATCTAGTGTAAATTTTTTCTCAAAATTTAAACTAGATTTTAGCAAATGAAATAAAGGTGGAACTTCGATGAGAACCTACTTGACACCCTAGCTACTGTCGCAACACCGTGAGTTCATTTTGGTTCCAAAAGGAGTGACAACCTAAACTTCTTGAGCTGGAATGTGCGGGGACTGAACGATCCGGATAGGTAGTCTAGTGTGCACGAGATAATCGCCGAGAAGGAAACAAAGCTAGACAATGTTGATCAGCTCGTAGCCGGTTTTTTGGGTGGGTATCGTCTGGAGAGTTCTTTTTTGGATGAATAATCGCAGAGGGGACGTGCACGGGGCGACGAGCCCCTGGGTTTCCTGGGCGAGGCGAATACGATGGCGACGTGGCGGCGGCGAGCCTCCGGGTTTCTTGGGTGATGCGAACACGATGGCGACATGGCGGCGACGAGTATACGCGGAGGGAGTGTGCGGGCACGTGAGAGAATCACGGCAACACCGAGCCCCCGAGCATCTCGGGCGAAGTCGCTGGTGATGATGGCAATAAAGATGAAGACGGGTCCCACCAATATATCTACTCCCTCCGTTTTAAAATATAAGATGTTTTAGCTTTATAAATCAAATGTATCTAAACTATTTTTAATGTGTAGGTTTACTCATATTTGGATTGAACTTACACACTAAAAATAGTGTAGATTCATTTACTTCTCAAAGCTAAAATATCTTATATTTTAAAACGGATGGAGTATTAGTCTAATCCATGCCATTAAAAAAATTATTGTAAAAATGCTAGCTCTGCAGCTTGCACCTCTCATGGATGACCTTGTATCAAAAGCCCAAAGCGTTTCATCAAAAGAGAGAATTTCTTATTTAATACTAGTTTCCAATATGATTTCTTATTTGACACTGAATTTTTTTTACTTCCCTATTTGATACTTATTGTAATTTTTTTTGCCTTATACGACACTACCGTCAGTTTCGTTACATATTTCCGTCAACTTTTTTTTCTAGCTGGACCAAAATACCCCTAGAATAATCAAAGCCCTTGACGATAGCATTTATCCTTTTTCGCTTTTTGTTGAGCGGAGCTTATCCTTTATGGCTTGAATGATTAGAGGTGTCCAGGAACGATATATTATCTGGGTCGTCAGATATCTCGCCTCCAGCGGGCTCTCCTCTGCCTGCGTGCGCCTCCGCTTCCACCTCTATGATCTCCTGCCTATGGAAGGTGGCGGCGTCGAGGAGCCATAGCTCCAGTTTAGCAACCTCCTGCTGTTGAGGTCAAGATTAATCGAGAGGTGGACACCCCCAGCGAGTCGACTGCTCTACAGAGAGAGAAGCGCTGCCGTCGTTGGCTTTCCCTGTAGAGGGTTAGCTTGCCGCCGTGGAGGAGGTCGTGAAGGTACAGCAGGAGACGTTGGGCTGCTGGCCGCTGCTATCATCGAGGCGTCGAGCACTAGCTTCCGGCCGTCAAGACAACCACGCAGGTGCAGTAGGAGACGCACGGAGGAGTCAACACAAATGGCAGTCATATTTTGGTTAATATTTTGCAAAAATTAAGGAGCACGGCCGAAGAAAAACAAGGAACCAGTAGAGGGCTGCCACGCACTTGCAGCGCACGGATGGGCACACGCGCAGGCCCATATGCAAGCACTCGTCCTGGGAGCAGGTGCATGCGTGACTGAAGTCAGTTCTGCTAACACTAATCATCAGTTTTTTGATTGATCTAAGATCACTTTCGAATTTAGCACGACATTACTTTCTTTACCACGATAAAATCAATTACATGACTAATTTGTTTGGGTCCTGGTTAGTAATTTAATGATTAGCAGATGTATCGCAGTACAACAACATTTGTCTTGTAATTTGTTTTTTCATATTATGCACAGGGGCAAAAGCGTCTTTATAGATCCCCAATTAACACCGTTAGCTCCCAAAATGCACTAGAATGTCATATAGGGCAAAAAGTTTACACTAGGTGTCAAATAGGGAAGTAAATATTTTTTAGTGTCAAATAAGGAATCATATTGGAAACTAGTGTCAAATAAGGAATTCTCTCTTCATCAAAAGGATAAGCATTCACAACAACTTCATGTATGTTTGCGATCTTGCGCAAAGACTTCACAAAAGCAAAATTCCATCTGACGAGGTTTAATCTCGTCAATGCCCATTGTTATGGAATTAGGTTTTGGAGAAGATGGGGATGCTGGAGATCGTGGCACGGTTAACAGACAAGCAACCAGGGGACACAAGATTTACCCAGGTTCAGGCCCCCGGAGAGAAAACCCTACTCCTGCTTGTCTGCTCTTTGATTACGGCGGAACCGAAGGTTACAGGGTGCGCAGATTCGATCTGGCGTGGATGCGTGTGCGAAAGTATGAGTCGAGGCTGGTTGAGTTGCCCTAGGACGTGCCCTCCTGGCCTTTATATAGACTTAGGCAGGTCCCGGGCATAGTCCTAGTCGGTTACAAGTTCTAGGGCGTTCGCCCTTTTGAGTTTCCTATCTCCTCTAGTCTTGTTCTCCAAGGATCCAAAGACGTCATGGGCCTTGGCCACCCTAAAATCTTCATGGGCCAACGTATGTTTGCCGTGGGCCTTCCTTGGGCTGGACTAGGTATGCTGAAGTTACATACCCGTAGGGTATAACCATGTCAGTAGCCCCCGAGTGATCAGTCGAATCGTAGATTCGGTTGAGGACTCTTCAATCCTTCGGGTGCAACTCTGTCTTTCAAGAGAAAATGTAGGGATTGTTGATACGTGTGCCTGACTCACCCGACGGATCAAGGTCAGTTAACTGTCTTAGGACGAGACAACACGATCTTCTTCAGATTCGGGTCCCTTAACCCGCGCCTGGAACATATGCTGGCGTAATTCAACCCAGGCCGCGGAGGACTTACAGGAGAGGAATTCCAGTGATTTTAATTGGTGTACCCAACGCGTCCGTCAGGATTTTTCATCGTACCTGCTGGTACGGATTCATGCTAGCAGAGCGCAGTCAGGTGCGTTGCCAGGCCATCAGATGATATCTGTAGGTCTTATCTTTGCCTCGCAGACGCAGCATCCGAACGTTTATCACCGCGGAGGTGCTTCGGGTGGCCAAGGAGATTGTTGCTCACTTAGCGTTCTGTTGGGGCAGAGTTGCCAAAAAGTTTTTTGCGTGCTGATCCGAAAGATCGCAGTCGAAGACTTCATAGGGTGCGCGACCAGCGCTCCCTATGGGAGTAGCCCCCAAGTGTCTGTTCGAGTCGTAGACTCGAACGGAGACTTTTAGTTCAAGCATTGTTTCAGTCCTTAGGTCCGCAGGACTCGAAAATTTTCGGATGCTTAAATCCATCCTCCCTATGGGAGTAGCCCCCAAGTCCTTAGCGGAGTCGTAGACTCGACGTAGGACTCACAGAAGTAATTTTGTCCTCATTTGTCGGTCGGGTGTGCGGCCAGCGCTCCTGATAGGAGTAGTCCCCAAGTATTTAGTCGAATCGTAGATTCGAGTGGGTACTTTTAGCTATGGAGCCGAAGTGGTGCTAGTATAGCTTTTGATGACGTCAGTGCTTACGATTGATGACCTCAAGCGTCTGCTGCGCCAGAGATGACTTGACGGAACGAAGCGTGGATCCCACTTGCTGACTTTGAATTGACCGGTCACGCGGGGCGTGGAGATGATTACGGCGCTTCCTCGATTTCCGCGCGTAGTGGACGGCGTGGTAACGACGGTTCGTTGTGGTGTTGACACGTGTACGGTCAGATCTACCGTTGGCGTTAGGTCTTCTCGATGGACGGCTGGTGTGCGTCGTCTTCGCTGTTATAATCCTGGGTGAAATCGTGTTTTGTTTTTCACCGCACCAGTTCATCTGTTTGCTGCCTTCTTGTTCTTGGGCGATTCTTGCTGCGGGTTGAGCTTTTCTTCCAGACTTCCTTTGTTCTTTGTCGTTGCCAACGCCACCACCGCTGCAGCGTCATGGGGAAGACAAAGAAATCCTCCTCCGCGGTTGGGACCAGCACCGCCGAAGGCAAGAAGGGCACCGCCGCTGCTCGCGTCACCGATGGTGGCTGGCGGCGATCGGAGACGCGAGAGAGCGATCTCCGTAAACTACGCGAGCGGAGCCTGATCCCGCAAGATGCGACGGCCGTGAGACTTCCTGGCAATGAGGTAATCCCCCGTCCCCCATTTGGGTACCGGGTTATGTTTCTTGCCTTTGTCTTGCGTGGGTTCTCGTATCCAGTCCATGACTTCCTTCGTGGACTGCTCTTCTTCTATGGGGTTCAGTTGCATCATCTGTCTCCCAACTCCCTTCTCCACATTGCGTGTTTTATCACGCTTTGCGAGGGTTGGCTTGGCATTGAGCCGCACTTTGGCCTCTTCCGGAAGCTTTATTCCGTGAAGAGGCAATCTGGTTCGGATGGTGTGTATCCCATTGGGGGTTTCATCATCTCTCTCAGTCCCAATGTCCAATTCTTTTCCTTTTCCATGTCCGAATCTGTCCGGTACTGGCGGAGAAAATGGTTTTACATCCGTGACTTCGTACTGCCTGGGCAAGATATTGGTCTCGTTCCTTTTGACCCCTCCCAGTTGATTGAGAAGAAAAGATCCTGGAAAAACCAGATCTTAGACGGTGAGGTGGCGGAGATAGAGGCCCTGTACCGTCGGGTGGAGGATCTCCAACTGATTCCTGAGAAGGAGGTGAACGGTGTCGACGTCATCCGAACGTTTCTTGAGCGTCGGGTACAGCCTCTCCAAGCGAGGGCGCATCCGATGTTTCTTTACTCTGGGCGCCGTGATCCGACGAGGGTTTCGAGTGAGAAAATCTCCGAGGCGGAACTTGACAAGACTCTTCGCGCGCTGTTGAAGTTCAAGGCAGACGAAGAAATTCCGGGGAAGTCGCAGACTCCTCCCTTTTCTTCGACGTTGGCCGTACCGAAGGTGTAGATTTACGCACGTAGTGCTCCCCTTTTGTTTTGTCGGCTGTGTACTTTTTCCCTTTGTTTGCTTAACAAAGTTCCATCTCCTTTTGTAGAGCTTCAAAGTTCCGGGCATGGCACCACCATTTCCCGAAAGGTATCCGAATGCCCCGGATAATGAAGTCGTGGACTTCCTTGTCCGAGCTACCGTCAGCGCGATCTCCAGCGGAGGATGCCGACGAGTCGAGTGAGGACCATTCGCGCAAGCGATCACGGAGCTCCAGCGAGTCTTCGGATGCCTCGACTCCTCCGACTCCCAGAAATCCTCTGGGCCTTGAGCGTCATGATGATGTTCATGGGGGTTCTTCCTCTCATCTTCCTGCCATTCCTGTGCGAGCTGTTGCTCCGCACCTGCCAGCAAAGCGGAAGAAGGAAGAAAAGAAGGAGGAGAAGAAGGAAGAAAAGAAGGAAGAGAAGAGGGCCCGAAGGGCTTCTCCTATCTTCGACCTGAGCGCGTTGGGCTCATAAGTTTTCTTGTTGCCATTGTTGTCCTTTTTCCTTGATGGTGTTTGCACCTGTGTTGATTGGCTTCGTGTGCAGGCAATCCTCTGACGGCTCTAGTGATGGTGGGCAGGAGATGATGGGGGAGTCGAACATTGCATCGCCTCCTCCTCAGACTGTGGCAACTTCTGGCGACGATGATCCAGTTCCTCCGGTGCAGGAGAGGCTGGTGGTTGCGCCCCAGAATTTCGCAGGCGGGCCTTCGGGTTCGCCTTCGGAGCACGTAAGTTTCTTCTACTTGATCTTACGGGGGGAGCCCCCGAGTATCTTCGAGTGCTGATGTTGTTGTTTCTTATTTGTGTGGGGCGTAGCCCCCAAGTCATGTCTTACTGTTGTTGCCTTTTCCTGCAGCCTTTTGTCCAAGAAGCCAAGCGGCTGGTGGAGGAGCGCCTGACGCTGGAGGCAAAACTGCGGCAGCTGCAAGGTATTCGTCTGCCTTGTAGTATTTTTCTTGCGTATCCTGGTCCTTTTATTTGACACTTGCTTGTTGTAAATGCAGAGGAACATAACGACTCTCTCCGCGAGGTTGATGCTCTGAAGAAGAGCCTTGGCCAAGCGGAGCAGAAGGCCGAAGCTGCTGCAGGTGCGCGAGAGCGCCTTGAGCTGGAGCTGACGAAGGCAGCCGAAGCAAAAGAGCTTCTTCAGTAGGAGGCGCCGATCGTGAGGAGCAGCTGGCCACCGTTGCGGCTGCTCGTGAAAAAGGGGTGGAAGATAAGCTCATGGCTGCTGCCAAGGCCGTTTCGGGTGAGTACAAGCTTTTGGACTTGTTTATTTTCCTGCGGATCTTCTTCTATGCTGCCTTTCTTCATGTTTTCTTCTCTTTTGTCTCAGATGCCGCAGGCATCGAGTTCGACCGCGGTGCTCTGGAGCACGGGAATGCTCTAGATGATGCCACTGTGGCGGTCGAAGACCGCTGCAGCACCGTCGTCAACTCCCTTGCCAAGGCGAAGGAGGTCCTTGGTCGCTTCTACCAGGAGCTCTTCCCGAAGGGTGCGTCTCTTGAAGATGTGGATGCCCTGGCGGAGGCTCTGTCGGGCGAAGCACCTGCAGCGTACAAGCGCAAGCAGAAGGGCATCGGCGCGGCCGTCGGGCTGGTAATGGCCATGGCGTCTGGGGCAGAGCTGGACCTGCCCCAGATTACTTCTCGGATGCCTACGGCTGCGGATGGATCCGAGGTAGCTTTCGCCGCCTACTCCGCTCGCTGCCGACGATATGGGCCTAAGCTTATTGACTTGTTGTCTGAGTACGCACTGCGGCAGCAGGGCGAGGCCAAAGCTAGGCAGTCTGGTTCTGAGGCGACTCAGTGTCCTGCACCTGAGGCATAGTAGACGTAGGGTAGTTTATAGTCTGCTTCTATTGTAAATATCTTTTGTAGTACCATCCTTGTGCCACGTAGTGGCCTTATTTTAATGAATTCCTCCGTGTTGTGCTTTTATCCTTGGCTGAATGTCGGTGTGCCTTTCTGCTGCTATAGGTTCCTTCGGGTGTTGACCCAGTTGGCACTTCATCCGAAAGGCCCTTGCGAGCATCATTGGATGATTCCTCGCAGCTCGCTTTTCTTCGGGATCGCGTGCGTAGCTTGGAGAGGGATTTGCTTGGGTTACGCGGTCGTGCTGACGTTTGGAAATCCAAAGCAGACCGTGGTGCAGCCAGAGAGGAGTATTTAATGGCGGAGCTGGGTCGACTTTCCGAGCAGCTGCAATGTAAGTTGATCCTTCTTTCGGGTTGTAGCCCAGTTCTTCGGGTGAGCCTGCTGGCCTTACTCTTGTTTTGTGCGTTTGTCGCAGGTGCTAATATTGCTCCGAGGGAAGAAAAGGAGCGTATTGCTGTTCGAGTCAATTGTTTGACTCAACAGGACATGGAGACCGGCGGTTTCTTCTGGATGGACCGTGATCACGCCATGGTTCTGGCAACGGTGCAGGATCGCGTATACCAGGTTTCGCGGGTACTCCGCCAGGTGCAGTGTAACACCCTCAGAATCGGACCTATGCAAGTTTGAGCAAAATTCGCCAAACCCGCATAGAAACGATTCAAAGGTGCCCACCAGGCACTTTCGTGCGGGTGGAAAACGAAGTAATAACATTACACAACAGTCCTCGATGGGACCCACAGAACAGATATATATATAATAGCGACTCAAAGAGTCAAGAATACAGATATAATATACAAAGATCCAAATCACCTTGAAAATGATCGAGCGTCCGACTACGGACAAGATGCAAATGGGGCTAAGAGCCCTGAAGAATAACAAATGGCGTCCATAACCCTGCCCAGGCCAAGCCGGAAGGGTAACCCTGCTAACGGCGTCGATCTCAAAACCTGCTTAAAAAAAGGGGTGCCGACAAAGGGCAAGGCAGAAAACAAAGAAGGAGCGTCAGTACTGAGGCCAGTACACGGCGAGGCTAGAATTCGGCGGTCCTCGCCTACATAGGTATGGTGGACTGAAGCGGCAGCGGCAGCATGCACTAAACAACCTATAGAGACTCGAAACAACTGGCGGTTATCAGAGAGAGGTGAGAATGACCTATCCGGATCCAACCTGAAGCTAACACCAAACAAACCCATCCTGGTGTTTCCCCCTCGAGACCAAACGAGGAAGTCAACCGAGGAACTCACACCGTTGGCAGTTTTACTTATTTGGTTAGCGTTGCAGCAATTACTAGTCAGGTATAGACAATCATTCTGATAAAGTAAGCAGTGGGCACTTTTAGTTAACCATTCCGTTATAGTCGAACTCTTACTAATCAGATACAGATAGCATGAGATAAACCCAAAACCCAGCAGTTGTTGGTACTTTTATTCAGCCAATTCGTTGTAGTTGCAATACTTACTAGTCAGATACATTTGTCGCAAGCGACAACCAAACAAGCAATTGTGGGCAGTATTAATTAGCCATTCCGTTGTAGTGGAGCTGATTACTAGTCATTATAAGTCAAATTTATAGCAGTAAACTTTAGTTATGCTTGTCTATGATCGAGATACTGTGCTCCAAGTCGTCCATATCCGCGGACACGGCTTTCAGAAAGTTTTACCCGGCCGGGGTGCACCAATAGCAACACACGCTCGATCAACCTCGGAAAAACCAAAATCAAAACCCAACGAGGCTTTCACGACTGAACAATCACAGGATTCAGAAATATTTCAGGGGGCCACCCCTTGGAGTACACCCGCAACGAAGTAAGCTAGCTCCGAGACGGACCCCAAAGTTTGTGGGGCCGGCGGTAAACGACAGCAGATCCCCAAACGGGGACTGTCGATACCACGTAAACGGGTCACAAATCCTAAACAGTACAGTGTGCAGTACCTCGCACAATCGTAAATAAAGCAGTAAAGCATGGCATAAGTACAGGATCGTAAATAAAACCTCAAACTAGTTTGTGGCCCCAAGAAATAAGAATGAATCAAGCTCTGGCTCAGGGGGGTCCCATATACCTCCCGGATGTGGATAGCGCGATAAATCAAGGAACATGTATCAAGTACTCGGGGTCTTACGGGACACAAGTGGGCGTTTGGAAACCAAATATTAGCTATCACCCACCGATGCCTCTGCTTATTCCATTTTAGTTGTTAAACAGAAATTAAAGTGACGATAAGTAAAACTAGAATCATCTCCATCATCAACATGCGGCAATACATCAGCAACTGTGGCATATGACGACACACATCAGCACTTGAGCAAGCAACTACGACGCGCAAGTCCAACTATCTACCAAACAACAGGTAATAGGATGTGTCCAAGGCAATATAGGGCTGCACGGTATATCACAGGTACGGGAACTAAAGCATCGCAACACAGATAGCAATAGATCAACAGGAGGGAAGTAAATACTATAAAAGTAAGATAGGTAGAATGGGGGAGATGCTCGCCTGAAAACATTGTCGAAGGGTTCAACCGAAGATCGGGGCGAAGCTCACATCAACTCAACGGCCTTATCCGCGAAGAAGCAAGACACTAGCAGAAAACCGGATGCACTATTTAATACAACGGCAGAAGATCGGCATGATGCATGTATGATGCATGGCATGGCAAGGTGCGATGCAATTAGGTCATATTAAGCGGAACCGGGGTCCCGACAATTAATTAAATGGTTCAAGTTATTTAGAACCCCCACAATTTAAATGTTGTTTTAACAAGGCAAGATTATAGTATTGGTCCGCTACACAAGTTTAAATGAGGCCGATATGAGACTAGATTTGCCCTCATATGGGCCCCATGTTTAATTATTAGGTGAATCGGCATAAGGCCCCCAAACCAATGATATGCATGCGAGATGACAATTAAAGATGCATCAAGTTGATATTATTTATGAAAATAGGGTATCGAGGGAAAAGGGTCACACATTTAGGGTTCGGCAGATCTCGGGTTCCGGGGTTCGGGGTTCGACAGGGTCCAGGGTTCGGCGGGTCCGTTCTCAGCGGGATCGTTCTCTCGTTCTCGGTAACGGGGTAGATCTTGTCGCATCGGGGTCTCGGTGTCCGGGGCAGAACTTGTGTCAGCGTTGGGGCGCATCGGATTCTTCCGGTCGGGGCGTTCTTGTCGCGTTCGCGGTCTTCGGGTCATGTCGACGGTCATGGCGTTCGGGGTGAAGCACTTGTCGCACAGGGTCTCGTTGTCCGGGGAAGTACTTGTCGTTCCACGGAGATCTTGGCGGCTTCGGAGGGTTTGAAGATCGGAACTCGGATCCACGAGGGAGAGAACGCCGTGTTCGGTCTTCGAGATACGGGAGCAAGCGCTAGGGTTCGTGTGGGCGATCATGACGTTCCGGGGGTACTTGTCGCACCGGTCCTCGGTGTTCCGCAGGAGACTTGGTGTTCTAGCTCTGTTGCCTTCGGTTCCCGTGCGGAAGATCTTGTCGAGCATCCGAGTTTCCCTGGGGCGATCTGGTTAAGTCGACGTCAACGCATCTTGTTTCCATGTTGAAGCACTCTTCATACACATCTTGGTCAATGTCGAACTTGAGTCGGTGCCGAAGGACTTGGTGGGGAGGCTTCTGGCAGCGGACGCGCGCCCAGGGCTCGCAGGCGGAGGCGGGGAAGGACGCGGGGTCGAGGCCGACGAGGCGGCGCCGGGGACGCGCGGGCCGCGGCTGCAGACGGAGCGGGAGGGAAGAGGGTCCACCGGCGGGCTTGGTGCGGGCCGCGCGTGGGAGCTTGAGGCGACGGAGGGCAGGGGCGCCGGCGGCTCCCTGACGGCGCTGTGACGTTAGCCAGCGGGGGGGCGGCCCGCTGCAGACGTGGCACCGGGTCGGGGACGGTCGGGCTGCGCGCGAGGCCGGCAAGGCGGCGGCAGAGGCCAGGGCGGGCGGAGCTCGCGGTGGAGGTGGAAGCCGGAGCGGCCGGGGCGGCGTCGGGGACCGGGGTCGCGGAGGCGGTGAGGGGCGACGAGGCGGAGCGCAGGCCGGCTCGAGCGGGCGCGCGCGGAGGCCTGGTGGTCGAGGCGGTGGTTCACTGGCGAGGTGGAGGTGTGGAGGTGCGCTGGCTCCGGGGCGGAGGGAGCACCGACGCGGAGGGCGGGGCTCGCGCGCTGCAGAGAGGAGGCGCGCAGCGGCCGGAGAGGCGAGGGCGGCAGGGCGGTCGCGTGGGGCGTTTGGGGGTTGGGGACGGCCGGCGGCGGCGGCGGGGCCGGCTAGGAGGCGCGCGGCGGGCCGCGGGCGGCGCGGGATGCGGAAGGGTGCGGCGGCGCGCGAGGGCGGTGAGCGCTGGGGCGGTGCTGGGGAGGAGCGGCGTCCGCGGGCGTGCGGCGGCGCGGTCGCAGCGGTAGGCGGCGGGGGTTCGCGCGAGGGAGGCGGGCCGGCGAGGTGGGGAGAGGCGGCGGAGGCGGCGAGAGGATGGAGGAGGGCCGCGGCGAGCATGGCGGTGAGGAGAGGAGCGAGCGAGGTGGGAGGAGGCTTGCGGGAGCGGGGCGCTGGGCGGCTGCGTGCGGGCTCAGAGAGAGAAAGGAACGTGGGGAAGAGGAACAGGAACTGGGGAGTGGTGGGCCGGACGTGGGGCCAGGGCAGGCGGGTCCCACAGGCAGGGAAGGGCTGGCAGAGGCGTGTGAGGAGATGCGGTCGGGGTGGGCAAGCGCGCGCGCGTGTAGTGCGTGGTGTGCTGGGGCTGTGGGGGTGGGGGCTGAGAGAGAGAGGTGAGGGAAGAGAGAGAGGGGTGGGGCCTGGGCCAAGTGGCAGCTGCAGATTGGAGAGGGGGGAGAAGAGAGATGAGGTGGCAGCATGCTACTGGAGGGAGTGAGGTGGCCAGGGGGTGTGGGTAGGATAGTGGGTAGCTTTAGGATTTAGGTAGGGCTGGACGGTTGGGCCGATTGTTTAAACTGGGGGTGGTCGTTCGGGTCGGGACGGCCCGTTCGACTGCCCCCGCTAAAATAATATAATACTTTTATTTAATTTAAATGCAACTTTTGCAGACCGATAGCAACAAACAAAAATATTCCAGAGACCCGGTGTTTGGCGTTTGAATAAAGAGAGGGCGTTTTAGAAAACAAAACGGGCTTTGCAAACATAGTTTTATGCGAACAATGCAAGATGATGACGATGCGATGCACAAATTCAACGCGATTTTCTAGTAGTGGTTTTTGCGGGATGCCACAATTCGACACCACTAACAAGGGATCTCGCCCTCGAGATCCGCCTCATGGTACCGGAAGGAAGGTCGGCGATCTGCGTCTTCTCGCGCTTCGTGTAGATCCTCGCGACTCCACTAACAAGGGTTCCTTCTTCATCTGGAAATCGGCGACACCACCAACAAAGGTTCGTTGATCTTGATCGTCGGGAGAACACTCCGGGGAAACAAAGGACGAAGTTGAAGGTAAGGCCACCTCTAACTTCCATGGACGGAGTAAAACTGCTGGATCCACTGATTCGACATACAAGAGCGAATGATAAGAGCAGTGGTAGGGTAGCTACTCCATCCCGCACTCAAACCATTACTCTGCACCCGAATAAGCGGATTAAGCATCCAACTCTCGGAATTAGACTGAAGATCTCGACAAGCGAGGTTCGGAAACAAGGGAGTGTTGCCAGCAGAAATCGTATGAAAGACACAATGATTAGGTTTCGCGGTGGTTCCATTGGCATGAACAACACATGCTCAAGGTATACTCCAACTTCACCAATGCTCGTCCTTCTCATGTGATTTTCAACGACACTGATATCCGGCAAGGAACACACATAGATAAAGATCTCAAGAACAAAAGATCGGATGACGGCACAACAGAACAGTTGCAGATTGATGATCGTAGCACCTCCGTTACAAAAGGGAGAAGGCGAAACCCTGAAGGTACGACGGAAACCCAACCACGAGAATTCCTGGACTCGAAGAGAGAGAAGAGAGCAGATTCAAAACACGTCGAGGTAAGAGGAGAGTAGCAGAGGGGTAAGGAGTAAAATCAGACCTAATCAGAACTATCCAACCGATTTTTCAAAAATAGTTTTGACACTCTACTTCGGCCGTTAGCTAGGTTATCCTACAGGCTGGACTTGTGGGGTATCGTAACTGCTGAGCTCTGATACCACTCCGTAACACCCTCAGAATCGGACCTATGCAAGTTTGAGCAAAATTCGCCAAACCCGCATAGAAACGATTCAAAGGTGCCCACCAGGCACTTTCGTGCGGGTGGAAAACGAAGTAATAACATTACACAACAGTCCTCGATGGGACCCACAGAACAGATATATATATAATAGCGACTCAAAGAGTCAAGAATACAGATATAATATACAAAGATCCAAATCACCTTGAAAATGATCGAGCGTCCGACTACGGACAAGATGAAAATGGGGCTAAGAGCCCTGAAGAATAACAAATGGCGTCCATAACCCTGCCCAGGCCAAGCCGGAAGGGTAACCCTGCTAACGGCGTCGATCTCAAAACCTGCTTAAAAAAAGGGGTGCCGACAAAGGGCAAGGCAGAAAACAAAGAAGGAGCGTCAGTACTGAGGCCAGTACACGGCGAGGCTAGAATTCGGCGGTCCTCGCCTACATAGGTATGGTGGACTGAAGCGGCAGCGGCAGCATGCACTAAACAACCTATAGAGACTCGAAACAACTGGCGGTTATCAGAGAGAGGTGAGAATGACCTATCCGGATCCAACCTGAAGCTAACACCAAACAAACCCATCCTGGTGTTTCCCCCTCGAGACCAAACGAGGAAGTCAACCGAGGAACTCACACCGTTGGCAGTTTTACTTATTTGGTTAGCGTTGCAGCAATTACTAGTCAGGTATAGACAATCATTCTGATAAAGTAAGCAGTGGGCACTTTTAGTTAACCATTCCGTTATAGTCGAACTCTTACTAATCAGATACAGATAGCATGAGATAAACCCAAAACCCAGCAGTTGTTGGTACTTTTATTCAGCCAATTCGTTGTAGTTGCAATACTTACTAGTCAGATACATTTGTCGCAAGCGACAACCAAACAAGCAATTGTGGGCAGTATTAATTAGCCATTCCGTTGTAGTGGAGCTGATTACTAGTCATTATAAGTCAAATTTATAGCAGTAAACTTTAGTTATGCTTGTCTATGATCGAGATACTGTGCTCCAAGTCGTCCATATCCGCGGACACGGCTTTCAGAAAGTTTTACCCGGCCGGGGTGCACCAATAGCAACACACGCTCGATCAACCTCGGAAAAACCAAAATCAAAACCCAACGAGGCTTTCACGACTGAACAATCACAGGATTCAGAAATATTTCAGGGGGCCACCCCTTGGAGTACACCCGCAACGAAGTAAGCTAGCTCCGAGACGGACCCCAAAGTTTGTGGGGCCGGCGGTAAACGACAGCAGATCCCCAAACGGGGACTGTCGATACCACGTAAACGGGTCACAAATCCTAAACAGTACAGTGTGCAGTACCTCGCACAATCGTAAATAAAGCAGTAAAGCATGGCATAAGTACAGGATCGTAAATAAAACCTCAAACTAGTTTGTGGCCCCAAGAAATAAGAATGAATCAAGCTCTGGCTCAGGGGGGTCCCATATACCTCCCGGATGTGGATAGCGCGATAAATCAAGGAACAGGTATCAAGTACTCGGGGTCTTACGGGACACAAGTGGGCGTTCGGAAACCAAATATTAGCTATCACCCACCGATGCCTCTGCTTATTCCATTTTAGTTGTTAAACAGAAATTAAAGTGACGATAAGTAAAACTAGAATCATCTCCATCATCAACATGCGGCAATACATCAGCAACTGTGGCATATGACGACACACATCAGCACTTGAGCAAGCAACTACGACGCGCAAGTCCAACTATCTACCAAACAACAGGTAATAGGATGTGTCCAAGGCAATATAGGGCTGCACGGTATATCACAGGTACGGGAACTAAAGCATCGCAACACAGATAGCAATAGATCAACAGGAGGGAAGTAAATACTATAAAAGTAAGATAGGTAGAATGGGGGAGATGCTCGCCTGAAAACATTGTCGAAGGGTTCAACCGAAGATCGGGGCGAAGCTCACATCAACTCAACGGCCTTATCCGCGAAGAAGCAAGACACTAGCAGAAAACCGGATGCACTATTTAATACAACGGCAGAAGATCGGCATGATGCATGTATGATGCATGGCATGGCAAGGTGCGATGCAATTAGGTCATATTAAGCGGAACCGGGGTCCCGACAATTAATTAAATGGTTCAAGTTATTTAGAACCCCCGCAATTTAAATGTTGTTTTAACAAGGCAAGATTATAGTATTGGTCCGCTACACAAGTTTAAATGAGGCCGATATGAGACTAGATTTGCCCTCATATGGGCCCCATATTTAATTATTAGGTGAATCGGCATAAGGCCCCCAAACCAATGATATGCATGCGAGATGACAATTAAAGATGCATCAAGTTGATATTATTTATGAAAATAGGGTATCGAGGGAAAAGGGTCACACATTTAGGGTTCGGCAGATCTCGGGTTCCGGGGTTCGGGGTTCGACAGGGTCCAGGGTTCGGCGGGTCCGTTCTCAGCGGGATCGTTCTCTCGTTCTCGGTAACGGGGTAGATCTTGTCGCATCGGGGTCTCGGTGTCCGGGGCAGAACTTGTGTCAGCGTCGGGGCGCATCGGATTCTTCCGGTCGGGGCGTTCTTGTCGCGTTCGCGGTCTTCGGGTCATGTCGACGGTCATGGCGTTCGGGGTGAAGCACTTGTCGCACAGGGTCTCGTTGTCCGGGGAAGTACTTGTCGTTCCACGGAGATCTTGGCGGCTTCGGAGGGTTTGAAGATCGGAACTCGGATCCACGAGGGAGAGAACGCCGTGTTCGGTCTTCGAGATACGGGAGCAAGCGCTAGGGTTCGTGTGGGCGATCATGACGTTCCGGGGGTACTTGTCGCACCGGTCCTCGGTGTTCCGCAGGAGACTTGGTGTTCTAGCTCTGTTGCCTTCGGTTCCCGTGCGGAAGATCTTGTCGAGCATCCGAGTTTCCCTGGGGCGATCTGGTCAAGTCGACGTCAACGCATCTTGTTTCCATGTTGAAGCACTCTTCATACACATCTTGGTCAATGTCGAACTTGAGTCGGTGCCGAAGGACTTGGTGGGGAGGCTTCTGGCAGCGGACGCGCGCCCAGGGCTCGCAGGCGGAGGCGGGGAAGGACGCGGGGTCGAGGCCGACGAGGCGGCGCCGGGGACGCGCGGGCCGCGGCTGCAGACGGAGCGGGAGGGGAGAGGGTCCACCGGCGGGCTTGGTGCGGGCCGCGCGTGGGCGCTTGAGGCGACGGAGGGCAGGGGCGCCGACGGCTCCCTGACGGCGCTGTGACGTTAGCCAGCGGGGGGGGCGGCCCGCTGCAGACGTGGCACCGGGTCGGGGACGGTCGGGCTGCGCGCGAGGCCGGCAAGGCGGCGACAGAGGCCAGGGCGGGCGGAGCTCGCGGTGGAGGTGGAAGCCGGAGCGGCCGGGGCGGCGTCGGGGACCGGGGTCGCGGAGGCGGTGAGGGGCGACGAGGCGGAGCGCAGGCCGGCTCGAGCGGGCGCGCGCGGAGGCCTGGGGGTCGAGGCGGTGGTTCACTGGCGAGGTGGAGGCGTGGAGGTGCGCTGGCTCCGGGGCGGAGGGAGCACCGGCGCGGAGGGCGGGGCTCGCGCGCTGCAGAGAGGAGGCGCGCAGCGGCCGGAGAGGCGAGGGCGGCAGGGCGGTCGCGTGGGGCGTTTGGGGGTTGGGGACGGCCGGCGGCGGCGGCGGGGCTGGCTAGGAGGCGCGCGGCGGGCCGCGGGCGTCGCGGGATGCGGAAGGGTGCGGCGGCGCGCGAGGGCGGTGAGCGCTGGGGCGGTGCTGGGGAGGAGCGGCGTCCGCGGGCGTGCGGCGGCGCGGTCGCAGCGGTAGGCGGCGGGGGTTCGCGCGAGGGAGGCGGGCCGGCGAGGTGGGGAGAGGCGGCGGAGGCGGTGAGAGGATGGAGGAGGGCCGCGGCGAGCATGGCGGTGAGGAGAGGAGCGAGCGAGGTGGGAGGAGGCTTGCGGGAGCGGGGCGCTGGGCGGCTGCGTGCGGGCTCAGAGAGAGAAAGGAACGTGGGGAAGAGGAACAGGAACTGGGGAGTGGTGGGCCGGACGTGGGGCCAGGGCAGGCGGGTCCCACAGGCAGGGAAGGGCTGGCAGAGGCGTGTGAGGAGATGCGGTCGGGGTGGGCCAGCGCGCGCGCGTGTAGTGCGTGGTGTGCTGGGGCTGTGGGGGTGGGGGGCTGAGAGAGAGAGGTGAGGGAAGAGAGAGAGGGGTGGGGCCTGGGCCAAGTGGCAGCTGCAGACTGGAGAGGGGGGAGAAGAGAGATGAGGTGGCAGCATGCTACTGGAGGGAGTGAGGTGGCCAGGGGGTGTGGGTAGGATAGTGGGTAGCTTTAGGATTTAGGTAGGGCTGGACGGTTGGGCCGATTGTTTAAACTGGGGGTGGTCGTTCGGGTCGGGACGGCCCGTTCGACTGCCCCCGCTAAAATAATATAATACTTTTATTTAATTTAAATGCAACTTTTGCAGACCGATAGCAACAAACAAAAATATTCCGGAGACCCGGTGTTTGGCGTTTGAATAAAGAGAGGGCGTTTTAGAAAACAAAACGGGCTTTGCAAACATAGTTTTATGCGAACAATGCAAGATGATGACGATGCGATGCACAAATTCAACGCGATTTTCTAGTAGTGGTTTTTGCGGGATGGACATCACTTTCCTCGGTGCTGCACGTCATGTTTCCATTGGATGCCGTGCCAACGACTCTTGCGGGTCTGCTGACGAAGTTTCGGAATGCCGGAAATGTCAAGGAGCTGGTGCGGCAGCAGCTCGTCGCAGGGGTGAAGGCTGCCTTGTCTCTTGTGAGGATGCACCGCCCTGACGTAGATTTGGCTGCTGTGGCGAATGGGCCACCTCCTCGACCAGATGGTGGCGAGTGGAACATGCGTCCGTATTATGATGCTGTAAGGCAGTATGCCGAACAAATTGTAGACTTGTTTGAGCAGCGTGCTCAGGTTATTCTTCATAGTAGATAGAACCTGAAAGTAAACAGATAGATGTGAAATTTGTATATTGCGGCTGGGCGTTTATGTATCCTTTGTTGTAAAGGTTTGTGAGCACGCAGTGCTTTGATTGAGTACGTGCCCTTTTCGTTTGCCTGACGTAGTCAGCTACTCAGGTGTACACGTTTGGTCCTCAGTCGATGAAATCGTGAGGTGGGGGGAGCCCCCGAGTGCGTTTGTAGCATGTAGTGAAGTTGCATAAAAATAGTCAACCGAAGGTTGGGAGCGAGACACTTAGCTTTATTTATATCGTAATGGAGGAGGTACATGGTTCGACTGAGTAGCCTTGGCTGAAAGCCTTATTGAGAGTAAAAGGGTGTAGGTTGCTACGGGTAGAATCGTCGCAGGTCCGAGACGTTCCATAAGTTGGAGTATGCGACTCCAGACTCCACGTGCTTGAGGCGATAGGCGCCACCTGGGATGACCTCGGTGATGGCATAGGGTCCTTCCCATGGTGAATCGAGTTTGTTCGGGCGCTTTTGCTTGAGTCGCAAGACGAGGTCTTCTTCGACGAAGGACCTTGGGCGCAGCCGACGGCTGTGGTAGTTGCGGAGACTCTGCTGGTACACCGCTGATCTAGCTGCTGCTATATCCCGTGCTTCGTCGAGCGTGTCGACGGCATCTTCGAGTGCAGTCGTGGACTCCGCTTCGCTGTAAGCGACGACTCGTGGAGCCTGATGGCGTACTTCGGCTGGTAGCACGGCCTCAGCTCCGTGCACCATGAAGAACGATGTGTAGCCGGTGGAGCTGTTTGGAGTAGTACGTAAGCTCCACAGGACAGACGGTAGCTCTATCGTCCAGTTTCCAGCTTTGTGCTCGAGTGAGCTCATGAGGCGCTTCTTGATGCTGGCGCCGATTAGGCCGTTGGCCTTTTCCACTTGCCCGTTTGTTTGCGGGTGTGCCACTGAGGCATACGTGATATTGATCCCGAGGCCTTCGCAGAAGTCCTGGAATTCTTCGGATATGAAGTTCGATTCGTTGTCGGTGATGATGCTGTGCGGTACGCCAAACCTGTAGACAATGGATTCGAAGAACTTGACGGCGGTTGTGCCCTTCTGGTTGGTGACTGGCATGGCTTCGATCCACTTGGTGAATTTGTCGACTGCGACCAGTGTTGGAATTATGCCCTAGAGGCAATAATAAATATGTTATTATTATAATTCTTGTTCATGATAAAGTTTATGTTCCATGCTAGAATTGTATTAAGCGGAAACTTTAATACTTGTGTGGTTTGTAAACAACACCGTGTCCCTAGTACGCCTCTATGGACTAGCTCATTGATCAATGATGGTTAAGGTTTCCTAACCATAGACATGAGTTGTCAATTGATAATGAGATCATATCATTGGGAGAATGATATGATGGACAGACCCAAACTAAGCGAAGCAATTAGATCGTTTCATCGTGTTCATCTTTGCGAAGCTTTTCCTATGTCAAATATTGTATTCCTTAGACCATGATATAATGCAACTCCCTGGTATCGGAAGAAAGCTTTGAGGTCATCAAACGTCATCCTATGAGAGGGTGATCATAAAGGTGTCTCTCAGGTGATCGGAAAGTATCTGTTGGGTTGTATGTATCGAGATGGGATTTGTCCCTTCCAAGTCGGAGAGATATACTTCGGGCCCACTCGGTAATCGATATCAACACCGCTTGCAAGCATGTGGTTAAGGAGTTAATCACAAAGTGATATCGGTTTACGGAACGAGTAAAGTACTTGCTGTGAACGAGATTGAACTAGGTATGACGGTACCGACGATCGAATCTCGGGCAAGTAAAATATCGCGAGACGAAGGGAATATATATATGGGATTGATTGAATCCAGGCATCGTGGTTCATCCGATATGATCATCGATGAATGTGTGGGAGTCAATATGGGTGCCCAGACCCCGCTGTTGATTATTGATAGAAGATCATGTCTGCATATTCTCGAACCCGCAGGGTCACACACTTAACGTGTCTCGACGCTAGGATAGATTGGATAATTGGTTTATGAATTTTTTTTGGAGTCTCGGATGGGATCCGGGATATCACGAGAGGTTCCGGAATGGTCCGGAGAATAAGATTCATATAAGGCAGTGCAGTTTTTTGGAGTTCGGAATTGTTCCGGGTTAATCGATATTGTACCGGAAGCTTCTAGAACCTTCCGAAAGGGGACCAACGTGGCCCCACCTTCCGGGAGGGGGCATGGGCCTATGAGGGAGTGTCCTGGCCGCATTGGGCCAGGGGCACAAGGCCCCATAGGGCCCAACCGATCCTAGATGAGTTTAAACTCGTTTAAACTAGAGATAGGATTTCTAGATAAGGGAGAGTTTAAATCGTTTAAACTAGAGATAGGATTTCTAGATAAGGGAGAGTTTAAATTGTTTAAACTAGAGATAGGCTTGGAGGAGGGGCAAGGGCTGGCCACCCCCCCTCTATATATAGAGGGGTGGTGCGCCGCCTTCCCCACTACGACACACCTTCCTCCAAGCCCTAGCAGCCTTGCTACCTTCCTCTCTCCCTCCCGACTGTTTGTAGGCGAAGCCCTGCAGCAGAAATTCTCCACCATATACACCACGCCGTCGTGTTGTATATCCAATCTATCTCTCCACCATACTCGCTGGTCCGAGGAAGGAGGAGACGTCGAGGTGCTGCACGTGTGCATCTCACGGAGGCACCGCCACTTATGGTGCTAGATCGGATCGGATCGCGAGGAGGAGAAGCGAGTACGACTACATCACCCACGTTCCGACGAACGTTCCGCTGTGCGAATCTTCAAGGGTATGAAGATCTAATCCAATCTCTCTCGTTGTTTGCATCTCTTAGATTAGATCTTGGCTTTCCCTCTGTTCGCTTCGTAGAAAATTTTGATTTACTATGCCGCGAAACCCTTCAGTGGTATCAGAGCTAGATCTATGCGTAGATGTGTTTCACGAGTAGAACGCAACATGGTTGTTGCGGGCGTTGATGTTTTCTGTTGCAAGCCTCTTGTTTGTGTTCTTCTTATGACGCGGGATAGTGAGATTGAAGCGGTCCAGGCCAACCTTACGCAACATCGTTCGCGAGACCGGCTCCGCACTTGACGTGTGGCTTGTACCACACATGCGGCTGGTGGATGTCAGTTTCTCTCACTATAGTTTTCATGGGATTAACACTGGAGTTTGGCAACCATAATATCACCGTTGTGGCTTTCCGTAGTAAGAATCGTTCTTAGCATATACACCCATAAGCCACGTAAAACATGCAACAACAAAGTAGAGGCGTCTAACTTGTTTTTGCAGGGAGTGTTTTCTGTGATATGGTATGGCCCAAGATGTGATGTGTATATTGTATGCGATAATCATGTTTTGTAATGTTTCACGACTTGCATGTCGATGAGTACACAACCGGCAGGAGCCATATGGTTGTCTTTATAATTGTGTATGACCTGCGAGTCAACTTCTTATACGCCATGTAATAGCTTTACTTTATCGCTAAGTAGTTAGCAATAGTTGTAGTTGCTATTCGTGGTGGAGGCAATCATGGTGGAGTGATGGAGATCATGCCGGAACGCACAATATGGAGATCATTGCGCGAAGATTGGCTATACCATGTCACATAAAGTTATATGCATGTGATGTTTATCCCTTTTATGTATCTTATTATGCTTAGATCGCGACGGTAGCATTATAAGATGATTCCTCACTTAAAGATCAAGATAAAAACTGTGTTCTCCCCAAGTATGCACCGTTGCGAAAGTTCGTCGTGTCCAAGCATCACGTGATGATCGGGTGCTATAGACTCTACGCTCACATACAACGGGTGCAAGCCAGTTTTTGCACACGCGGAAATACTTGGGTCTAACTTGACGAGCCTAGCATGTACAGACATGGCCTCGGAACACAAGAACCTAAAGGTTAAGCATGAGTCATATGAATGATATGATCGACACTTTGTTGTCCACCATTGAAACCACATCTCTTCTCGTGATGATCGGATTAGGTGTGGTGAATTTGGATCGTGTTCACTAAACAACTTGAGGGATGTTGAATTTAGTGGGAGTTCATCTAGTAATTTGATTAAGTTGAACTATTTATCATGAACATAGTCTAAATTGTACTTGCAAATACTGTAGATCACATGGCCAAATCCAACTTCAACTTCAACGTTTTTGCTGAGAAGGAAAAGCTTAGAAACAATGGGTCTAACTTCACCAATTGGTTCCGCAATCTAAGAATCATTCTGTCTGGCGGACAAAAGGACTATGTCCTTAGTAAAGCGATAGGTGACCCCCCTGCTGCAACTGCGCCGGCTGATGAGAAAGCTGTCTATCAGTCGCGCAAAGATGATTATGGTGTGATTAAGAGCACCATGTTGTTTGCTATGGAACCGGAGCTTCAAAATCGTTTTGAAACCTATCCCGGGCCCTTTGAGATTCTCGAGGAGCTGAAAACCATGTTTCAGACTCAAGCCCGTTCTGAGAGATATGAGATCTCTGAGAAGTTCTTTAACTGCAAGATGGAGGAAGGGAGTTCCGTTAGTGAGCACGCCATAAAGATGTCGGGCTACACTCAACGCCTTGAGCAACTGGAATGCACGATTCCAGAGGAGCTCAAGATTGACAGGGTTCTGCAATCACTCCCTCCCAGCTACAAAAGTTTTGTAGTGACTCATAATCAGATTGGTTCCACTGATACGATCACCGAGCTCTTCGCAAAGTTGAAGGCTGCGGAAGTGGACATCAAGAAGGATAATCATGTGTTGATGGTCAACAAGCCCTCCTTTAAGAAAGGTAAGGGAGCAAAGAAGCCCTTCAAGAAGGGCGGCGGCAAGCGCAATGCCCCTGCTGAGAAGAAGCTCAGGTCTGGTCCTAAGCCGGACACTGAGTGCTTCTATTGCAAGGATAGGGGTCACTGGAAGCGCAACTGTCCGAAGTACTTAGCGGACAAGAAGGCTGGCACCATCAAAGGTATATTTGATATACATGTTATTGATGTTTTCCTTACTAGCCCTCGTTGTAGTGCTTGGGTATTTGATACCGGTTCAGTTGCTAATATTTGTAACTCGAAACAGGAGCTACGGAATAGACGGCGGCTTGCGAGGGATGAGGTGACGATGCGCGTTGGCAACGGATCAAGAGTTGATGTGATGTCCGTCGGCACGCTCTCCTTAGTTTTACCTTCGGGATTAGTTTTAAACCTTAATAAATGTTATTATGTGCCTGCGTTGAGCATGAACATTATTTCCGGATCATGTTTATTGCAAGACGGTTATTCATTTAAATCGGAGAATAATGGTTGTTCTATTTATATGAGTAACATATTTTATGGTCATGCACCTCTTGTGAATGGTTTATTTCTTCTAAATCTCGAAAGGGATGAAACACACATCCATAACATTGAGGCTAAGAGATGCAAAGTAGATAGTGATAATACTACTTATTTGTGGCACTGTCGTCTAGGTCATATTGGTGTAAAGCGCATGAAGAAACTCCATTCTGATGGACTTTTGGAGTCTCTTGATTTTGAATCATTTGACACATGCGAACCATGCCTCATGGGCAAGATGATCAAAACCCCGTTCTCCGGTATGATGGAGCGAGCAACGGACTTGTTGGAAATCATACATACCGATGTATGCGGACCGATGAGTGTTTCGACGCGCGGTGGATATCGCTATTTCCTCACTTTTACCGATGACTTAAGTAGATATGGGTATATCTATTTAATGAAACATAAATCTGAAACGTTTGAAAAGTTCAAAGAATTTCAGAATGAAGTGGAGAACCATCGTAACAGAAAGATTAAGTTTCTACGATCCGATCGTGGAGGTGAATATTTGAGTTATGATTTTCTCACGCATCTTAAAGCAAGTGGAATCGTTTCACAACTCACGCCACCCGGAACACCACAGCGCAATGGTGTGTCTGAACGCCGGAATCGAACCCTATTAGATATGGTCCGATCAATGATGTCTCTTACTGATTTGCCGTTATCATTTTGGGGTTATGCATTAGAAACCGCTGCATTCACTTTAAATAGGGCTCCATCTAAATCCGTTGAGACGACACCGTATGAACTGTGGTTTGGTGCTAAACCTAAGTTGTCGTTTCTTAAAGTTTGGGGATGCGAAGCTTACGTCAAGAAGTTGATGCCGGACAAGCTCGAACCCAAAGCGGAGAAATGCGTCTTCATAGGATACCCTAAGGAAACTATTGGGTATACCTTCTATCACAGAACCGAAGGCAAAGTGTTTGTCGCAAAGAACGATTCCTTTCTTGAGAAGGAGTTTCTCTCGAAAGAAGTGAGTGGGAGGAAAGTAGAGATAGACGAGGTTATTGAACCTTCTCTTGAATTGGAGAGTAGCGCAGCACCTGAAATTGTTCCAGTGGCGCTTGCACCAACAATAGAGGAAGCTAATGACAAGGATCATGAAGCTTCGGACGATGCTGCTACTGAACGTCGCAGGTCGACAAGGTCGCGTGCCCCTCCTGAGTGGTACGGCAACCCTGTCTTGACTGTCTTGTTGGTAGAAGACAGTGAACCTACGAACTATGAGGAAGCGATGATGAGCCCAGACTCTGAGAAATGGCTGGAAGCCATGAAATCCGAATTGGGATCCATGAGCGAAAATCAAGTATGGACTTTGGTGGACCCTCCTAGCGACCGAAAGGCCGTTGAGTGCAAATGGATATTCAAGAAGAAAACGGACGCGGATGGTAATGTTACCGTCTATAAAGCATGGCTTGTCGCAAAAGGTTTTCGACAAGTTCAAGGTGTTGACTACGATGAGACTTTCTCTCCCGTAGCGATGTTTAAGTCCATTCGGATTTTATTAGCAATTGCTGCATTTCATGATTATGAAATATGGCAGATGGATGTCAAGACTGCTTTCCTCAATGGGAACATTGATGAAGAGTTGTATATGATGCAACCCGAAGGTTTTGTCGATCCTAAGGATGCTAGTAAAGTATGCAAACTTCAGCGTTCCATTTATGGACTGAAGCAAGCATCTCGGAGTTGGAACCTTCGTTTTGATCAAGTGATCAAGAGCTTTGGATTTGTTCCAAATTGCTATGAAGCTTGTATCTACAAGAAAGTGAGTGGGAGCTCAGTGACGTTTCTGGTACTATATGTGGATGACATATTGATTATTGGAAATGACATCAACATGCTTAACGATGTGAAGAGTTATTTGAACAAGTGTTTTTCAATGAAAGACCTAGGTGAAGCTGCTTATATATTGGGCATCAAAATCTATAGAGATAGACAAAGACGCCTGATAGCTTTAAGCCAGAGTACATACCTAGACAAAGTTCTGAAAAGGTTCAGAATGGATAAGGCAAAGAAAGGTTCAGTGCCTATGTTGTCAGGTAAGATATTGAGCAAGGCTCAGTGTCCAGCTACGGTAAATGAGAGGGAAGCTATGAGCAAATTGCCTTATGCCTCGGCCATAGGTTCCATCATGTATGCCATGCTGTGTACTAGACCGGATGTGTCCAATGCTCTTAGTTTGACGAGCAGATATCAAAGTGATCCAGGAGTGGAACACTGGACAGCCGTGAAGAACATCCTAAAGTACCTAAATAGAACTAAAGAAATGTTCTTAGTCTATGGGGGTGATGAACTGATGGGGGAATACCAATCGGGGTATACCCACGAAGCGGATTCGCCAGCTGGATCGAGCCGACTGAAGCCAAGCCCAGAGCGGGTCGACTCGCCGGATACGGCGACTGGTGCGTGTTGGACCCGAGCGACTGGCGCCGACTGGAGGCCCAAGACGGCGACTCTAATAGAAAGCCCACCAAAGCACTTGTAAACCCTAACTGGCTGCATATATAAAGCCACCAAGGGCACCCCCAAGGGGTACGTCATATTAGATCTAGTCTCTCCCACCGCCTCCGGCGGCTCCATTGTAAACCAATCTATGATCATATACTGGATTGATAGCAGGACGTAGCGATCCTCCACCGAGGGGACGTGAACCTGGGTACATCGTGTGCCAATCTCGCTCCCGGATTCTCCTACGTCGCCTTGCTCCCTCTACGTAAGCTACCCCCAGTAGCATCTGCCGTGCAATACCACGACATGAACAGCTTGTCGTAAAAGGTTACGTCGACGCTAGTTTCGACACCGACAAGGATGATTCTAAATCTCAGACAGGATACGTGTATATTTTGAATGGAGGAGCTGTGAGCTGGAGAAGCTGCAAGCAAAGCGTGATCACGGGATCTACAGTAGAAGCGGAATACATGGCTGCTGCAGAAGCGTCAAGTGAAGGAGTTTGCTCAGAAACTTCATCACTGAGCTTGGCGTGGTTCCAAGTGCATTGGACCCACTGGAGATATTGTGTGACAACACTGGCGCCATAGCACTCGCTAAGGAACCAAGATATCATCCAAAGACCAAGCATATCAACTGCAAGTTTCATATAATCCGAGATTATATAGCAGATGGAGATCTGAAGATTAGCAAAGTACATACGGATCTGAATGTCGCAGATTGTGGCATCCCGCAAAACCACTACTAGAAAATCGCGTTGTTTTTGTGCATTGCATCGCCATCATCATGCATTGTTTGTCTGAACTATTTCTTAAAAACCTAGTTTTGCTTTGTACAAATACCCTCTTTATTTCAAATGCAAAACCCCGAGCGTATCGGATATTTTATTTCCCTAAAAACTATTTGCAAAGTGGTCTTGTTTTAAAATAAACAAAACCCAAACAAACACACTTTCTAAACCATCCCCCTCTAAAACCTATCCCCACCCAATCCTAATCTACCCTCCAACCACAGGCCGTGATGGGGATATGCCTACTGGGGTATCCTCAGCGGAACGTTTCCGACTGGCCCAAGGGCTGGCGAGTGGGCCTGCAGAACGGCGAGTGGATCAAAGCCCAGCAAGGTACCAGGCGACTGGAAGTCGAAGGCCCAGGCGAGTAGATAGGCCCAGTCGGTCTGAGTTAAACGATTGACAAAGTTGTAACCGAATCGGTTGAGATATGTAAACCCTAGGGGAGGTAAGCCTATATAAACCTCCCCAAGGGGTGAGTAGGGACACGTTCCCTCATACACCCAAGCAACTCGCCGCCTAGTCGCCGAGTTCGCCCATTGTAAACACCTCCATAATACAATCTAGCAGGAGTAGGTCTTTACCCTCCGGGGGGGCGAACCTGGGTAAAACCCTGTGTCTTTGCCCTCATCTCGCACCGCAGATGGCTGGCCGCCCTTGCCCTTCGTTCTACTACTCGCTGCCGATTGCAGCATCTGCCGTGGTCATTCCCTCGACAGTGGCGCCCACCGTGGGGCCTGGCCGGTCTGGCCGGTGTTCTGCGGCGAGATCCAATCTGCCCATCAACGAGACGGTCGCCACCGGCCGCATGATAGCGATCGGCGAGATGCTCCAGATCTTGCCGAGCAGCTACGTCCCGGCGGCACGACCCGTCACGCACAGCGTGATCCTGCCGATCGGCACGATCAGCCTCTTCGTCGGCTTCACTGACATCACCACTTCGGAGGACTCGGCTCGCATCCGCGAGTCGCCACCACGCGATCGGCTCTCCGAGAGCCAGGTCCGCACGATCCACCGCCTCGCCTCCGAGTACAACTCGGCCCATAGCAACGTGGCCGAGAACTCAGCGGCCGCAGAAGACGCGGCCGTCACAGACGACGCCGACTCGGCGACTCCGGCGTCACTCGCCGGATCCATCACCGCGGCCTCGTCCGCGGGCTCCATCGCTCAGGTCTCCAACGCGGGAGATTTCGAGGACCCCTCCATCCTCGGGATCTTCGACTTCGACTCCGGGTCGGAAAACTCCGCCGACCTCCACGACGGAACCAGTCGCCACGCTGCGACCTACATGGCCACCGGCGCCGATCCGCCGGAGGACCCTTTCTCCACCCCAATCCCTCCCAACGCTACGGCAACGGAGGTCGAGGAACTCCGCCTGAAACTGGCGGAGGCAGTTCGCAAGGAGCAGGCCGAGCGCGAAAAATTTCGCCTCGAGCAGGTGACAGCGCAGGAACTGTCACGCTACCACCAGCAGCGGATCAGGTCACGCCTGAACCCCACCGTTCAGGGGCGCGCCCTGAACTTCGACGACGAGAACGACCCGGCTCGCATAGCCGAGCGCGCGATCTGCGAGAACGCGCCACCAGGGGGAAGCGCTCGACCCCCGCCAGGATCAACGGCGATGGGTGCCCCACCACCACCCAACCGCTCCCCTCCCAGGGACCAGCCGCGGATAGTCGTCTCCTCACGGGAGCGCGATGCGAACGGCCTTCCACTGTTCTCCACCCCGATGGACAACCTCGTGGCAGGCCGAGCCGCAGCCGACAGCATCACGGCCACCGGCGACGGCGCCTTACAGATCCAGTACGTCAAGGCCCTGCTCGCAAAAGCCGTGGAGCAGCAGAGAGCGGGCGCCGACTCGCAAGGGCGAGTATACTCGCGCTCCTCGGGGAGCAGGGCGGCCTCAAGCGGCCGCCCAGCGGCGGCAAACACCCTCAATTGCCCGCCACCAGAGCCACTGCAGCTCCAACGCCGACCCGCGAACGCGGCACTCTCCACCAACGACCCCAGGCCAGCGACCAACTTCGTCGCCGCCAACGGAGAACCCGTCGACGCCCGCACTCACATCATCAACAACCAAAACTGGCGCGCACGCCAGCCCGACGACTTGCGGCACACCCTAAATACTCGCCGCGATGGCGAGCCCATGGGGTCGCTCAGTCGACTGGGGCCTAAGTGCTTCGGACCAATGATCCGCGGTGAAAAGTACCCGCCAAACTTCAAGGCGCCAAAGGAGATCGAAAAATACGACTCCTCGTACGACCCCGCAGTCTGGCTGGACACATACCTCATGGCAATGGGGATCGCGGGCCACACCGACCTACTCGCCGCCCGTTACCTCCCACTGATGATGGAGGGGACGTGCAGACAATGGATCAACACGCTCCCCCAGGACAGTATCGACTCCTGGGAGGAAATGCGAGACGCCTTCGTCAGGCACTTCGAGTGTTCCTACACCCGCGCCACCACCATCGAAGACCTGGAACGATGCGTCCAGGGACCCCGCGAGTCGACCCGCAACTGGGTCCAACGGTGGCAGGAGCTCTGGTACAACGCGGTCGGCATCCACCCGGACACCGCGATCCATTGCTTCAAGACCTCGTGCCGCTACGAGCCTCTAGTCTCCAAGCTCAAGCGACATGCCCGCACACTCGACAACATCCCCGACCTCCTCGAGATCGCCAAGCGGTACGCCGAAGAGGACCCCAACCAAGACGTCGACGACGAGTCAGGGGGGCAACGCCGCACGAACGGCAACGACGGCGGACGCCGAACCGACCTACGCTACAGCGGCACCCGCCTCACAGGCAAGCGCCGCAACGACGGGCGAGTCGACTTCGTCGCCAACGCTGGGCACGCACAACGCGAGCCCAAGAGCTACCGCCGCGACGGAGGGCGACGACGCGAGGGCGGCAACTACAAGAACAAGCCAAGGTTCGATCCCGCGGCCCTCCTTAACCAACCGTGTGCGTTTCACAGCAGGGAAGGAAAGCCCGCCACGCACACCACCGCCGACTGCCACACCCTCAGGGAAATCGAGAAGGCACGGCACGCGCGGGAGGACACCGATAACGACCCGCAAAATGGCGGAAAATTCGGCAAAGTAGCCGGCTCGCTCCACACCTTCACCGGCTTCAACACGAAGCGCGAGAAGAAGGTCATCGCCCGCGCCGTCGCCGTCAACGTGGTGGCCCAGACAGACGTCCCCCAGTTCCTGAACTGGTCGGAACAGCCCATCACCTGGAGCCGGCAAGACCACTCGCCACGCATCGAGTACCCAGGACGAGTCGCCCTGGTGGTCAAGCCCAAGGTTGGTGACTACTGGCTCCCCAAGACTCTGATGGACGGCGGCAGCTCCATCAACATCCTCTACCTCGAAACCTTCAGGCGGCTGCGGCTCCCGCAGTCGATGATCGAGACCACCCACACCACGTTCCACGGCATCGTCCCCGGTCGGAAGGCGTACCCGATCGGCAAGGTCACGCTACCCGTCACCTTCGGCACTCCGGCAAACTTCCGCACCGAGCGGATCGTCTTCGAGCTGGTGCCCTTCGACAGCCCTTACCATTGCGTCCTGGGGCGCCAGGCGTTCGCCAAATTCATGGCGGCACCCCACTACGCGTACAACGCGATGAAGCTCCCCGGACCGTGCGGCGTCATCACCATTAACGGCGACCCCGACATGGCCGCCGAATGCGAGGCCAAAGGAGCCGAACTCGCCGACGCCGTCATCGCGGCGGAAGCTAGTCACGCCGATGATCTCGCCAAATACGCGAGCGGGGTCAACAATGACGACCCCACAATACTCAAGAAGCCCAACTCAGAGGGCACAAACTCCTCAACCTTTGAGGCCACGACGCACACCCGCACCGTCGAGCTGGTCCCAGGCGACCCCAGCCAGACGGTGACGATCGGGGCAGGCATGAGCCCAGCGTAGGAAGGCGCGCTCATCGAGTTCCTTCGTGAGAATAGGGACATCTTCGCATGGAAACCCTCCGATATGCCTGGTGTCCCTAGGGAGCACGCTGAGCACAAACTAAACGCCGACCCCAAAGTGCGACCAGTCAAGCAGTCGCTACGGCCCTTCAATGAAGAGCGCCGTCGAGCAATCGCCGAGGAAGTGCAGCGCCTGCTCGCTGCCGGCTTCATCCGGCCAATCAAATACTCCAAGTGGCTGGCAAACCCAGTCCTGGTCGAGAAGAAAAATGGAACCTGGAGAATGTGTATCGACTACACAAACCTGAACAGCGCCTGCCCAAAGGAGCAGTTCGTCCTCCCGCGGATCGATCAGATAATCGATTCAACCGCGGGCTCGGAGTCGCTGTGTTTCCTCGACGCCTACTCCGGGTACAACCAGATTAAAATGGCTGTCGAGGATGAGGAGAAGACGGCATTCATCACGCCATTCGGAGCATTCTGCTACACCGCCATGACCTTCGGCCTCAAGAACGCCGGGGCGAACTACCAGCGGTGCATGCAAGAATGCCTCGCGAGCCAAATTGGCCACAACATCCACGTCTACATCGACGACGTGGTCGTGAAATCCGCTCGCCAAGGAGACCTCCTCGCCTTCCTACGCTGAGGGAAAGGTGAAGGCCGAGCTTCCCTCCGTCATCTGGGGAATCCGCACCTCGGTCAACAGGTCGACGGGATTCACCCCCTTCTTCATGGTCTACGGCGCTGAAGCTGTCATGCCAACCGACCTCGAACACGACTCGCCGCGGATCGTCCACTATACGGAGGCCGCAAACGAACTGGCCCGTCAAGATGGGCTCGACCAACTCGACGAAGCACGCGACCTCGCCCGATCGCGCACCGCTATCTATCAGCAAGGGCTCCGCCGCTACCACAGCCGACGGGTGAAAACCCGCACCTTCCAGGAAGGCGACTTGGTGTTACGCCTTATCCAAGACAAGAAGGGCATGCACAAGATCTCCCCTCCGTGGGAAGGCCCGTTCGCCATCGGGCGTGTACTCGGCAACGATGCCTACTACCTCATCGACGTCCGCGGGGACGGCGAGCTCGACGTCAAGCGGCCATGGAATGTAAATCTCCTCCGGAAGTTCTATTCCTAGAACCCCACATATGTACTCTCCAGTCGCTATGAAATAAAAGAAACAGTTACCGCAAATTGCGTCTACTCTCCGTACCTTGTGCCACTCGCACTCGTAATAACAGCATCATGCTAACATGCAGAAGTCAACCTTTGGTACAGCGACCGGCACGGCCAAGTAGTGCGAAATAGGAGCACTGAGTCACCTCAGGTCCTGTGTCGTCCACGAAAAACGCCAATCCGGAGCCCCATTGGAGTCGCCTAGCTCGACTGGTTTTGCAAACCAAGACAACTGCCCTCGCTTCTCACAGCGGCTTTTGTCCTCCGCATCCTCGGCGTAGCGACTCGAACGACTAAGTACCACGCTCAGGGACTGCATACCAGTTCGTCGCGATCGGTCAGGGAAAACGTCAAGTAAGAGAGCACGCCCTGGACTCGCCATTGCGACTGACCCCCCGGGCCAGGCAGGAGTGACGCGCCCACACCAACGCGCTCAGTCCTCAACCACCCTCGAGTCGCGCCTCGAAATACCAAGTACCACGCTCGGGGACTCGGCCACCCGGCCCCGTTCGCGCACGGGAAAACGGTAAAGTAAAGAGCACTCAAGGGAGTCGCCGTGCGACTGGCTCTCCGAGCTCGGGCGAGTCGACTAAACTAAAACAAAACACACGATAACAACAAACATCATATACAAGGTGAACCCCACAAAAGGGCGGACGCGCTCGGGGACTCATCCAAAATCAATCCAAAACACGACAATTATTAGCAAAATAGACACAACGTCCAATTCAATCGCACATCGCGTTGTCTTACATTACAAACTATGCCTGTTCGGCAGAATTGCTACTAACTTATCTAGGCATACTACACTATTCCGCAGGCTTCGACGATGATGCACCAGAGTCCCGGCGCTTCCGGATGAACGGAGTATACGGGTTCGATGGATACGTCGTCAGCTCGCCCGCCATCGCCGCGCGGAAGGGCTGCTCGACTTTGAAGTCGCGATGCGGCGGCTCGGGGTCGTTCGGCGCGACGACCGTTTCCTGGTAAGGAATGAGGTCGCCCATCGCCCAGACACGCTCCGAATACGCGGCGGCACGCTCCTGCAGCTTGAGAACCTCAGACAGGTCCACCGCGCCAGTCGACGAAGGATACCCACTCGTCACATCGTCGATGTCGAAGTCTTCGGGGAAGTGAGCAAGTCCCAGGCTCAGAGCTGTTGACGCTCCACGCCGAAACGCCGACCGCGTCATGAACTCTACGACCGCGGGCGCCTTCTCCAAGTACTCCCACACCTCAACGAGGTCACTGGGAATAACCTCCGTGGGCGACATCTCTTGAAGGTACGCGCGGATGCACGTCGCCGACAGCGTCGCTGAGTCGACGAGCATGCTCACACACTCCTTCGCATCAAGAGAGCTCGCTTCCTCATGGCTACCAATCACACGGCCTGCTCGACGGAAACAGTTGTGAGCACCACGGAAACCACAAACAATATAACTACAAGACTGGGAAGGCGCACTTACCAAGCAACGGGCGCGCGAGTTCCGTGATGAAACTCTGAAGCGATGTATGATCGTCTTGCAGCCCAACAATGAGGGCTTCCGACAACTTCCGGTCTTCTTCCGCGGCCGCAACGGCGGCCTTAGCTCGCCCGTTCGCCGAGCTCGCTTCCTCTTTCGCCTCCCGCAGTTCGCGCTCGAGGTCGGCGATCCTTTGCTCGGCAGTGCCTAACGCAGATTTCGCCGCCATCAGCTCGCCAGCTGGGACAAGCTCTTGGCGAGCCGCCTCTGCCTGCGCAGCAACAGCCTGAAGGTCCCTGTTAACCTCTTGGAGAGCGGCCAACTCCTCAGCACGCTGCTTCGCAGCCAATCGCTCTGCCGACTCCAGTTGCAGACCCTGCACAATTTCAAAGTCAGCAAACACGAAAATTACTCAGTGCCCACCCGCTACGATTTAGCGGGTGCGCACTCGGGGACTGGATAACACGAAAATTACTCAGTGCCCACCCGCTACGATTTAGCGGGTGCGCACTCGGGGACTGGATACCACGAAAATCACTCAGTGCCCACCCGCTACAATTTAGCGAGTGCGCACTCGGGGACTGGTGACCACGAAAACTACCAAGTGGCCACCCGTTACAATTTAGCGGGTGCGCACTCGGGGACTAGACTCGAACGTACAATACAAGAAATTATAAGAATCAAGCCGCTGCTAAGCATCGACCCGATCCTCGGGGACTGGAGGTACCTGGATGGCCGCGCCAAGCATGCCGTGCAGTTCCACCGCGTCCACAGACGCAAGCAGTGCCGGTGTGTGCCCGCGACGTGGATCAATTTCAGCGTCGGCGGTCCCTGGAGCGGGGCTCGGAGCCGCAGCCTCATTCGCCGAGGCCGCCTTGGTCATGAAGCGGGGAAAGGTAGCGATTGACGCGCCCGCCCCAAGGGAGCTCGCCTCCTCCGGTCTAGGCAACGAAGTGCCCCCCTTCGTGGACGCGGTCGCTTCCACAGCGGGCCCAGCCGGCGCGATCGCCGTGTCGTCAGAGACGGCGACGATGTCGTCGCCCTTGGCCTTCTTGCTGCCTTCCGTGGAGGCGGCGACCTCGTCCACCTTCCTCTTACGGGAAGGGTCCTCCTCGCTAGTGGCGGAGGGCACCTTGGCCACCGTCGGGTGGCCCATCTTCTTCACTCCGGTCCTACGCATCGAGACAACTCAGTAAAAACAGTCAAAATATTAAGAGAGAAAGGTGAAGGCCGAGTGCACTCACTTGGCGACTGGAATGAAACGCAGCCCTGTACGAAGGCCGGCCGGTCTCTCCAGCTCGGGGCCCAATCGGCGACTAAGCCCCAGTTCCAGGACGCCAGGGGCCCAGGATACGGATGGCTTCTTCGACGTTGAAGTAGCGGTTGGTGCCTCCGGGACGCCTTCGGCGGAGGCCTCCTCGCGAAGTGGAGCTGCCGCGACCGGAGCCTCCTTGCGAGGCGAGACTGCCACGCTCGGGACCTCCTTGCGAGGCGAAGTCGCCCCAGCCGGAGCCTTCCCCAGCCCGGAGACCGGCGCGAAGGGCGGAGGCATTGAGGCCAGCGGTGCCTCCATGGATGGCGCATCTAGTGCGGTTGTTGCCGGGGCCGCCTCGTCACCGGCCGAGCTGTGAGCATCGGAGCTGCTCGCTGAGCGCGGCGGTGAGGCCATCTTCGGCGGCTTCGTCTTCCTCCTCAAGGGGGCCCTCGCCTCTTTCTCTTTCTTCTTCTTCGCGGGAGTGGCCTGACGGAGCGAGGTGGTCTCCGGGAGTTCCTCGTCATCGTCATGACGCTCGAGGCTCCTGCTCGCCTCGAGTTCGCGCTGACGTTGCCCGCGGGTCTTTCGGACCAGTGGGGCGATCTCCTCTTCGGATTCGTCCTCGTCGTCCTCGTTACCCTTGGCGGGAGGCGACTCGCTTGTGTCCTGGGCGGATGGCCCGGAGCTTTCTGCATCGGCGGGTGGTAGCCACCCTTCCACCACTTGGAATAGCTGCGTTGAACACGAAACAAAGTTAGAATTACCGCGACTGCACATGCTGCGACTGCGAACAAGATAAAATAATTACCGTTGGAGCCGGACGCTTCGCGGTATATGGAGGGACCCCGGCCTGCGCATCCGTGTATGCCGCCTGGGTGATCCTCTTCAGCGCCAGGAGGTAGTCCTCCAGCTTCCACTCGGCGAGGCAGGCCTTCGTCGAGTCTTCTCGGCCCGTGTACTGGTACATGTAATGCTCGCGTTGGGCGAGCGGAACGAGCCGCCGCCCAAGCCAACAGTTGTACAGGTTCACCGTCTGGAGCCCTTTCTTCTTCAGACCGCGAATGGTCTGGAGCATCTCGTCGACGACCATCCGCTGATCATCGGGGAGCTTGACGACCTGGAGATTGCGTGGCTCGGAACGGTTGGCCGAGTACCGCGGGATCGCCGCCTCGTCCTTCGGGGTCGCCTCGGTCACATAAAACCAAGACTTTTTCCAGTCGCTCGCTGCTTTGGCCGGCAGCATCAGGTCGAAGAAGGAGGCTTTGGATTTGAGTTGGAAGGTTAAGCCGCCCGCGGCTAGCATTGGGCCGCCCGCCTCCTCGCGGCTGATCCGTCCATGGAACAGATCTTGCCACAAGGGAAAATAGGGCCGGCAGCCCAAGTAGCACTCGCAGAACGCCACAAAGATGGCGAGCTGCTCGATACTATGGGGACCCAGATCCGAGGGCTGGATCCCGTAGAAGGCGCAGAAGCGCCGGAAGAACAGAGAGGTGGGAAACCCTAAACCCCGCTCGAGGTGACTAGTGAAGCAGACAAACTCTCTCTCGCGCGGGTTCGGGGTCGTTTCTCCGGCTGCGGGGATACGCCAGCAACCGGCACGCAGGATTCCGGCCTCCTCGAAGGAGGCCAGTTGCGCCCTGGTGCACTTAGATCTACCCCAAGGTTCAGTGGAGAGGGCCATGGCTGAGGATTTGCTTGGAGGTTGGAGGATTGCGGGTCGATCAGATCGCGGGATCAACGGACGGAAGATGTGCGTACTCGGAAGAAATGGTGGGCGGTTGGCTTTCCGATAGCCTACCATTCCTCTTATATAGCGGGAGCTGCCCGCCAAATTAGGGGGCCGTTACCGCGCGATGATTACGCCGAAAGTTACCGTTAAGTTACCTTAACGGCTAGTTTGACCACGCCCGACGGTCCGCCTCCTGCCACCCGGCTCGCTAAGTTACTCGCCGAGGCCGCGACCCGTTGACTCGACTCACCCAAGACGCAACTCGGTTCGCCGGATTTTTTCCTTCGTGCAGGAGCCCGCCGACGATTCGACTGGATGCCAACTTGAAGCCGTATACTCCGACTGCCAGCAGCCACCCGCGCCTAATCAACGACGGCCTCGGGGACTACTGATGGGGATATGCCTACTGGGGTATCCTCAGCGGAACGTTTCCGACTGGCCCAAGGGCTGGCGAGTGGGCCTGCAGAACGGCGAGTGGATCAAAGCCCAGCAAGGTACCAGGCGACTGGAAGTCGAAGGCCCAGGCGAGTAGATAGGCCCAGTCGGTCTGAGTTAAACGATTGACAAAGTTGTAACCGAATCGGTTGAGATATGTAAACCCTAGGGGAGGTAAGCCTATATAAACCTCCCCAAGGGGTGAGTAGGGACACGTTCCCTCATACACCCAAGCAACTCGCCGCCTAGTCGCCGAGTTCGCCCATTGTAAACACCTCCATAATACAATCTAGCAGGAGTAGGTCTTTACCCTCCGGGGGGCCGAACCTGGGTAAAACCCTGTGTCTTTGCCCTCATCTCGCACCGCAGATGGCTGGCCGCCCTTGCCCTTCGTTCTACTACTCGCTGCCGATTGCAGCATCTGCCGTGGTCATTCCCTCGACAGGCCGCCACCTCACCCTCTCACCCAACTCCTACCCACCTGCCACCTCATCAATCCACCACTTTTTCCTCTCCCTCTTTCTCAACCCAGTCCCACCTACCCTCTTTCTCTCCCCCCACCGACACCTGGACCCCACCCCACTCCCCTCTCCCTTCCCACCTCCCTGCCAGCCGGACCCACCCTGGGCCCCGCCGGCCACACCCCACCTTTTCCCCCCACTCACCCTCCCCCGGGCCCCACGCCCCCGACCCCACCTGGCCCCACCACCTGTCGGCCCCCTCCCCCGCACGCGCTCTCCCCCCACGCGCTCGTCTTCCTCCTCCCCTCCCCTTCTCTTCCCTCTGCCGCTCGCCCCGGCCGCGTTCCCGCCTGCAGGCTCGCCGGCCCCCTCCCTTCTCCGCCTCCTGCAGCCCCGCCTCGGCACCGGGCCGCCCCGCCTCCACCGCTCGGGCCTCCCTGCCCGCTTCTCCGGCGCCGGCGCGGGCCCGCCTCACCGCCGCCGCCCGGACCTCACCTCCCCGCGGCCGTCCCCCTCCTCTCCGCCACCGCCGCCACGCCCAGCTCCCCACCCTCGCCTCTGGCCCCTCCTCCGGCCTCGCCGCGCCGCCGCTCCCGCTCAGCCTCGCCGCGCTCGCCACGCCTCTCTGGCGCCCACCACCGCCGCCGCCCCGACCTCTCCCCGCGACCTCCTGCGCTCACCGGCCCGCCCTTCCGCCGCCAGGAGCCTCGCCTCCAGCCCCCGCCGGCCGCCTACGAGCTTCCCGCCAGCCGCCGTTCTCGTCTGCGCGTGCCGCTCTCTTGCCTCGTCGAGCCCCAGGCGCCCTCCGGCGAGCGCCGCCTCCTCGGGCTCGTCCCCGCTCAGCCGCCGTCCCGCCGTTCGCCACGTCGTCGCTCAGAGGCAGGACCCGCACCGTCCGCCTTCGGCCCGTCCGTTGCGCTGCCGCGGCGCCTCCCTGGCCCTCCTCTTCTCCTGGCCGCGTCAAGCCCTTCATGCGGCGCCCCTGACCTCCTCTCGGTACCAGACCTCAAGGCGAACTCTCGTGTTGGAGGCATGTGTGTGTGCTGCTGAAGATCCTCGAACCCGATGGTCGACGACACGGAACGCCGAGGCCTCCACCTCGGATCCACAAGATCTGCCACGCGGAGCCGAAGACCGCAGAACGCCAAGCTCTCCCGCAGGACCCCGAAGACCGAACTCGACATGCCATGTTCTCCCTCATGGATGCCATGATCTCCGTCACGGACGCCGAGACCCCGGCACCCCGGAGACCCAAACCTGAGATCATCGCCACAGGTCGACAAGGATTCCACATGGGACGATAAGTACTCCGTCATGGACCCGATTGAAGCAAACCCGAAGACGACAGATGCGACAAGTACTTCTCCCCAGATCCGATGCCCGGGGACCCGGACGCCAAGGTCGCCGATGTGAATACGACAAGTGCTTCATCCCGAACGCCATGACCGTCGACATGAACCGAAGACCACGGATGCGACAAGACCTACCTCCGCTATCCGAGAACGTTCCGTCGAACCCTGGACCCTGAGACCGAACCCCAAACCCCGGAACCCCAAGATCGTCGAGACCCCCCCCCTAATGTGTGACCCCTTTTCTCGAACCCTATTTTTATAAATGTAATAACAACTTGTTGCATATTAATTGCCATACTTGCTTGCATATTTGTGTGGTTGGGGGCCTTATGCCGATTCACCTAATAATTACATATGGGGCCCATATGCGGGCAAACCCAGTCTCATATTGGCCTCATTTAAATTGTGTAGCGAACCGATGATATCATCTTGCCTTGTTAAGACAACATTTAATTTGCGGGGTAGATAAATAACATGAACCATCTAACTAATTGCTGGGACCCCGGTTCCACTTAATATGGCCTAATTGCACCGCACTTTTGCCATGCCATGCATCATATCATAAGCATGCCGATCTTTGCCGTAGTATTAAATAGTGCATTCGGTGTTTATTCTAGTATTTTGCTTCTTCGCGGATAAGGCCGTTGAGTTGATGCGAGTGTCGACCCGATCTTCGGTTGAACCTTCGGCAATGTTTTCAGGCGAGCATCTCCCCCTTTCTACCTATCTTACTTTTATAGTATTTATTCCCTCCTGTTGATCTATTGCTATCTGTGTCGCGATGCTCTAGTTTTCGTACTGTGATATCCCTTGCAGCCTTATATTGCCTTGGACACATCCTATTACCTGTTGCTTGGTAGATAGTTGGACTTGCGCGTCGTAGTCGCTTGCTCAAGTGCTGTTACGTGTCGTCAAGTGCCACAGTTGTTGGTGTATTGCCGCAAGTTGATGTTGGAGATGATCATGGTTTTACTTATCGCCCACTTTAATTACTGTTTAACAACTAAAATTGAAGTAAGTAAGCAGAGGCATCGGTGGGTGATAGATAAAATTTGGTTTCCGACCGCCCACTTGTGTCCCGTAGGACCCCGAGTACTTGATACCTGTTCCTTGATTTATCGCGCTATCCACATCCGGGAGGATTATGGGACCCCCCTGAGCCAGAGCTTGATTCAGTCTTATTTCTTGGGGCCACAAACTAGTTTGAGGTTTTATTTACTATCCTGTACTTATGCCATGCTACTACTGTATTTACGTTTGTGCGAGGAGCACACTGTACTGTTTAGGATCGGGACACGATTCCGCGGTGTCGACAAGCCCAGTTTTGGGTTCCCAGTCGTTCACAGCCGTCCACCCAAACCTCGGGTCCGTCTCGGAGTCAGCTAACTTCGTTGCGGGTGTACTCCAAGGGGTGGCCCCCTGAAATATTTCTGAATCCTGTGATTGCTTTGTCGTGAAGGCCTCGTTGGGTTTTGATTTGGTTTTTCCAAGGTTGATCGAGCGTGTGTTGCTATTGGTGCACCCCGGCCGGGTAAAACTTTCTGAAATCCGTGTCCGCGGTTATGGACGACTTCGAGCACAGTATCTCGATCATAGACAACTATAACTAAAGTAGTGCTATAAATTTGACTTTATAATGACTAGTAATCAGCTTCACTATAATGGAATGGCTAAATAATACTGCCCACAATTGCTTGTTTGGATTGTCGCTTGCGACCATTGTACCTGATAGTAAGTATTGCAACTACAACGGAATGGCTAATTAAAGTACCAACAACTGCTGGGTTTTGGGTTTATCTCATGCTATCTGTATCTGATTAGTAATTGTTGCAACTACAACGGAATGATTAACTAAAAGGGCCCACTGCTTCTTTTATCAGGACGATTATCTATACCTGACTAGTAATTGCCGCAACGATAACCGAATAAGTAAAACTGCCAACGGTGTGAGTTCCTCGGTTGACTTCCTCGATTGGTCTCGAGGGGGAAACGCCAGGATGGGTTTGTTTGATGGTAGTATCAGGTTGGTTCCGAATAGGTCTTTCTTACCCCTCTCTGATAGTCGCCAGTTGTATCGAGTCTCTATAGGTTGTTTAGTGCATGCTGCCGCTGCCGCTTCAGTCCACCATACCTATGTAGGCGAGGACCGCCGAATTCTAGCCTCGCCGTGTACTGGCCTCAGTACTGACGCTCCTCTTTTTCCTTTGCCCTTTGTCGGCACCCCTTTTGTTTAAGCAGGTTTTGAGATCGACGCCGTTAGCAGGGTTACCCTTCCGGCTTGGCCTGGGCAGGGTTATGGACGCCATTGGTTATTCTTCAGGGCTCTTAGCCCCATTTGCATCTTGTCTGTAGTCGGACGCTCTATCGTTTTCCAGGTGATTTGGATCTTTGTATATTATATCTGTATTCTTGACTCTTTGAGTCGCTGTTGTATATACATCTGTTCTGTGGGTCCCATCGAGGACTGTTGTGTAATGTTATTACTTCGTTTTCCACCCGCACGCAAGTGCCTGGTGGGCACCTTTGAATCGTTGCTATGCGGGTTTGGCGGGTTTTCGCTAAAACTTGCATAGATCCGATTCTGAGGGTGTTACAGAGTGGTATCAGAGCTCAGCAGTTGCGATACCCCACAAGTCCAGCCTGTAGGATAACCTAGCTAAAGGCCGAAGTAGAGTGTCAAAACTATTTTTTGCAAAATCGGTTGGATAGTTCTGATTAGGTCTGATTTTACTCCTTACCCCTCTGCTGTTCTCCTCTTACCTCTACGTGTTTTGAATCCGCTCTCGTCTCTTTCTTCGAGTCCAGGAATTCTCGTGGTTGGGTTTCCGTCGTACCTTCAGGGTTTCGCTTCCTTCTTTGATAACGGTGTTCTACCATCCGGTGTTCAAGTTGCCTGAGGAATCCGTCTACTACGGTACCATTCTTTGTTCCTTGTTTGTGCCTTCCGGTGTTTTCCGACGCGACGACGTCATCTACGCCAGATCCGATGTAGAGTCTGCATCACTCCTTTGTTCCGAACCTCGCTTGTCGAGATCTTCAGTCTAATTCCGAGAGTTGACTGCATAATCTGCCTAATCGTGTGCAGAGTAATGGTTTGGGTGCGTGATGGACTGATCACCATCCGACTACTCTTATCATTCGCTCTTGTACATCGAATCAGTGGATCCAGCGATTTTACTCCGTCCACGGAAGCTAGAGGTGGCTTTATTTGTTGGTGCCTCTACCTTTGACCTTTTGTTCCCGGAGTGTTTCCCTGGACGATCACGGACAACGACCTCTTGTTAGTGGTGTCGCGAGGACCTACACGAAGCGAGAAGACGCAGATCGCCGACCCTTCCTTCCGGTACCATGAGGCGGATCTCGAGGGCGAGATCCATTGTTAGTGGTGTCGAATTGTGGCATCCCGCAAAACCACTACTAGAAAATCGCGTTGTTTTTGTGCATTGCATCGCCATCATCATGCATTGTTTGTCTGAACTATTTCGTAAAAACCTAGTTTTGCTTTGTACAAATACCCTCTTTATTTCAAATGCAAAACCCCGAGCGTATCGGATATTTTATTTCCCTAAAAACTATTTGCAAAGTGGTCTTGTTTTAAAATAAACAAAACCCAAACAAACACACTTTCTAAACCAGCCCCCTCTAAAACCTATCCCCACCCAATCCTAATCTACCCTCCAACCACAGGCCGCCACCTCACCCTCTCACCCAACTCCTACCCACCTGCCACCTCATCAATCCACCACTTTTTCCTCTCCCTCTTTCTCACCCCAGTCCCACCTACCCTCTTTCTCTCCCCCCACCGACACCTGGACCCCACCCCACTCCCCTCTCCCTTCCCACCTCCCTGCCAGCCGGACCCACCCTGGGCCCTGCCGGCCACACCCCACCTTTTCCCCCCACTCACCCTCCCTCGGGCCCCACGCCCCCGACCCCACCTGGCACCACCACCTGTCGGCCCCCTCCCCCGCACGCGCTCTCCCCCCACGCGCTCGTCTTCCTCCTTCCCTCCCCTTCTCTTCCCTATGCCGCTCGCCCCGGCCGCGTGCCCGCCTGCAGGCTCGCCGGCCCCCTCCCTTCTCCGCCTCCTGCAGCCCCGCCTCGGCACCGGGCCGCCCCGCCTCCACCGCTCAGGCCTCCCTGCCCGCTTCTCCGGCGCCGGCGCGGGCCCGCCTCACCGCCGCCGCCCGGACCTCACCTCCCCGCGGCCGTCCCCCTCCTCTCCGCCACCGCCGCCGCGCCCAGCTCCCCACCCTCGCCTCTGGCCCCTCCTCCGGCCTCGCCGCGCCGCCGCTCCCGCTCAGCCTCGCCGCGCTCGCCACGCCTCTCTGGCGCCCACCACCGCCACCGCCCCGACCTCTCCCCGCGACCTCCTGCGCTCACCGGCCCGCCCTTCCGCCGCCAGGAGCCTCGCCTCCAGCCCCCGCCGGCCGCCTACGAGCTTCCCGCCGGCCGTCGTTCTCGTCCGCGCGCGCCGCTCTCTGCCTCGTCGAGCCCCAGGCGCCCTCCGGCGAGCGCCGCCTCCTCGGGCTCGTCCCCGCTCAGCCGCCGTCCCGCCGTTCGCCACGTCGTCGCTCGGAGGCAGGACCCGCACCGTCCGCCTCCGGCCCGTCCGCTGCGCTGCCGCGGCGCCTCCTGGCCCTCCTCTTCTCCTGGCCGCGTCAAGCCCTTCATGCGGCGCCCCTGACCTCCTCTCGGTACCAGACCTCAAGGCGAACTCTCGTGTTGGAGGCATGTGTGTGTGCTGCTGAAGATCCTCGAACCCGATGGTCGACGACACGGAATGCTGAGGCCTCCACCTCGGATCCACAAGATCTGCCACGAGGAGCCGAAGACCGCAGAACGCCAAGCTCTCCCGCAGGACCCCGAAGACCGAACTCGACATGCCATGTTCTCCCTCACGGATACCATGATCTCCGTCACGGACGCCGAGACCCCGGCACCCCGGAGACCCGAACCTGAGATCATCGCCACAGGTCGACAAGGATTCCACATGGGACGACAAGTACTCCGTCATGGACCCGATTGAAGCAAACCCGAAGACGGCAGATGCGACAAGTACTTCTCCCCAGATCCGATGCCCGGGGACCCGCCAAGGTCGCCGATGCGAATACGACAAGTGCTTCATCCCGAACGCCATGACCGTCGACATGACCCGAAGACCACGGATGCGACAAGACCTACCTCCGCTATCCGAGAACGTTCAGTCGAACCCTGGACCCTGAGACCGAACCCCAAACTCCGGAACCCCAAGATCGTCGAGACCCCCCCCCCTAATGTGTGACCCCTTTTCTCGAACCCTATTTTTATAAATGTAATAACAACTTGTTGCATATTAATTGCCATACTTGCTTGCATATTTGTGTGGTTGGGGGCCTTATGCCGATTCACCTAATAATTACATATGGGGCCCATATGCGGGAAAACCCAGTCTCATATTGGCCTCATTTAAATTGTGTAGCGAACCGATGATATCATCTTGCCTTGTTAAGACAACATTTAATTTGCGGGGTAGATAAATAACATGAACCATCTAACTAATTGTCGGGACCCCGGTTCCACTTAATATGGCCTAATTGCACCGCACTTTTGCCATGCCATGCATCATATCATAAGCATGCCGATCTTTGCCGTAGTATTAAATAGTGCATCCGGTGTTTATTCTAGTGTTTTGCTTCTTCGCGGATAAGGCCGTTGAGTTGATGCGAGTGTCGACCCGATCTTCGGTTGAACCTTCGGCAATGTTTTCAGGCGAGCATCTCCCCCTTTCTACCTATCTTACTTTTATAGTATTTATTCCCTCCTGTTGATCTATTGCTATCTGTGTCGCGATGCTCTAGTTTTCGTACCGTGATATCCCTTACAGCCTTATATTGCCTTGGACACATCCTATTACCTGTTGCTTGGTAGATAGTTGGACTTGCGCGTCGTAGTCGCTTGCTCAAGTGCTGTTGCGTGTCGTCAAGTGCCACAGTTGTTGGTGTATTGCCGCAAGTTGATATTGGAGATGATCATGGTTTTACTTATCGCCCACTTTAATTACTGTTTAACAACTAAAATTGAAGTAAGTAAGCAGAGGCATCGGTGGCTGATAGATAAAATTTGGTTTCCGACCGCCCACTTGTGTCCCGTAGGACCCCGAGTACTTGATACCTGTTCCTTGATTTATCGCGCTATCCACATCCGGGAGGATTATGGGACCCCCCTGAGCCAGAGCTTGATTCAGTCTTATTTCTTGGGGCCACAAACTAGTTTGAGGTTTTATTTACTATCCTGTACTTATGCCATGCTACTACTGTATTTACGTTTGTGCGAGGAGCACACTGTACTGTTTAGGATCGGGACACGATTCCGCGGTGTCTACAAGCCCAGTTTTGGGTTCCCAGTCGTTCACAACCGTCCACCCAAACCTCGGGTCCGTCTCGGAGTCAGCTAACTTCGTTGCGGGTGTACTCCAAGGGGTGGCCCCCTGAAATATTTCTGAATCCTGTGATTGCTTTGTCGTGAAGGCCTCGTTGGGTTTTGATTTGGTTTTTCCGAGGTTGATCGAGCGTGTGTTGCTATTGGTGCACCCCGGCCGGGTAAAACTTTCTGAAAGCCGTGTCCGCGGTTATGGACGACTTGGAGCACAGTATCTCGATCATAGACAACTATAACTAAAGTAGTGCTATAAATTTGACTTTATAATGACTAGTAATCAGCTTCACTATAATGGAATGGCTAAATAATACTGCCCACAATTGCTTGTTTGGATTGTCGCTTGCGACCATTGTACCTGACTAGTAAGTATTGCAACTACAACGGAATGGCTAATTAAAGTACCAACAACTGCTGGGTTTTGGGTTTATCTCATGCTATCTGTATCTGATTAGTAGTTGTTGCAACTACAACGGAATGATTAACTAAAAGGGCCCACTGCTTCTTTTATCAGGACGATTATCTATACCTGACTAGTAATTGCCGCAACGATAACCGAATAAGTAAAACTGCCAACGGTGTGAGTTCCTCGGTTGACTTCCTCGATTGGTCTCGAGGGGGAAACGCCAGGATGGGTTTGTTTGATGGTAGTATCAGGTTGGTTCCGAATAGGTCTTTCTTACCCCTCTCTGATAGTCGCCAGTTGTATCGAGTCTCTATAGGTTGTTTAGTTCATGCTGCCGCTGCCGCTTCAGTCCACCATACCTATGTAGGCGAGGACCGCCGAATTCTAGCCTCGCCGTGTACTGGCCTCAGTACTGACGCTCCTCTTTTTCCTTTGCCCTTTGTCGGCACCCCTTTTGTTTAAGCAGGTTTTGAGATCGACGCCGTTAGCAGGGTTACCCTTCCGGCTTGGCCTGGGCAGGGTTATGGACGCCATTGGTTATTCTTCAGGGATCTTAGCCCCATTTGCATCTTGTCTGTAGTCGGACGCTCTATCGTTTTCCAGGTGATTTGGATCTTTGTATATTATATCTGTATTCTTGACTCTTTGAGTCGCTGTTGTATATACATCTGTTCTGTGGGTCCCATCGAGGACTGTTGTGTAATGTTATTACTTCGTTTTCCACCCGCACGCAAGTGCCTGGTGGACACCTTTGAATCGTTTCTATGCGGGTTTGGCGGGTTTTCGCTAAAACTTCCATAGATCCGATTCTGAGGGTGTTACACAGATCCATTGACTAAACCTCTTCCACGTGTAAAACATGATCAACACCTCAGTGCCATGGGTGTGAGATTGTTGCCAGATGTAAACTAGATTATTGACTCTAGTGCAAGTGGGAGACTGTTGGAATTATGCCCTAGAGGCAATAATAAAGATGTTATTATTATAATTCTTGTTCATGATAAAGTTTATGTTCCATGCTAGAATTGTATTAAGCGGAAACTTTAATACTTGTGTGGTTTGTAAACAACACCGTGTCCCTAGTACGCCTCTATGGACTAGCTCATTGATCAATGATGGTTAAGGTTTCCTAACCATAGACATGAGTTGTCAATTGATAATGAGATCATATCATTGGGAGAATGATATGATGGACAGACCCAAACTAAGCGAAGCAATTAGATCGTTTCATCGTGTTCATCTTTGCGAAGCTTTTTCTATGTCAAATATTGTATTCCTTAGACCATGAGATAATGCAACTCCCTGGTATCGGAAGAAAGCTTTGAGGTCATCAAACGTCATCCTATGAGAGGGTGATCATAAAGGTGTCTCTCAGGTGATCGGAAAGTATCTGTTGGGTTGTATGTATCGAGATGGGATTTGTCCCTCCCAAGTCGGAGAGATATACTTCGGGCCCACTCGGTAATCGATATCAACACCGCTTGCAAGCATGTGGTTAAGGAGTTAATCACAAAGTGATATCGGTTTACGGAACGAGTAAAGTACTTGCTGTGAACGAGATTGAACTAGGTATGACGGTACCGACGATCGAATCTCGGGCAAGTAAAATATCGCGAGACGAAGGGAATATATATATGGGATTGATTGAATCCTGGCATCGTGGTTCATCCGATATGATCATCGATGAATGTGTGGGAGTCAATATGGGTGCCCAGACCCCGCTGTTGATTATTGATAGAAGATCATGTCTGCATATTCTCGAACCCGCAGGGTCACACACTTAACGTGTCTCGACGCTAGGATAGATTGGATAATTGCTTTATGAATTTTTTTTCGGAGTCTCTGATGGGATCCGGGATATCACGAGAGGTTCCAGAATGGTCCGGAGAATAAGATTCATATAAGGCAGTGCAGTTTTTTGGAGTTCGGAATTGTTCCGGGTTAATCGGTATTATACCGGAAGCTTCTAGAACCTTCCGGAAGGGGACCAACGTGGCCCCACCTTCCGGGAGGGGGCATGGGCCTATGAGGGAGTGTCCTGGCCGCATTGGTCCAGGGGCACAAGGCCCCATAGGGCCCAGCCGATCCTAGATGAGTTTAAACTCGTTTAAACTAGAGATAGGATTTCTAGATAAGGGAGAGTTTAAATCGTTTAAACTAGAGATACGATTTCTAGATAAGGGAGAGTTTAAATTGTTTAAACTAGAGATAGGCTTGGAGGATGGGAAAGGGCTGGCCGCCCCCCCTCTATATATAGAGGGGTGGTGCGCCCCCTTCCTCACTACGACACACCTTCCTCCAAGCCCTAGCAGCCTTGCTACCTTCCTCTCTCCCTCCCGACTGTTTGTAGGCGAAGCCCTGCAGCAGAAATTCTCCACCATATACACCACGCCGTCGTGTTGTAGATCCAATCTATCTCTCCACCATACTCGCTGGTCCGAGGAAGGAGGAGACGTCGAGGTGCTGCACGTGTGCATCTCACGGAGGCACCGCCAGTTGTGGTGCTAGATCGGATCGGATCGCGAGGAGGAGAAGCGAGTACGACTACATCACCCACGTTCCGACGAACGTTCCGCTGTGCGAATCTTCAAGGGTATGAAGATCTAATCCAATCTCTCTCGTTGTTTGCATCTCCTAGATTAGATCTTGGCTTTCTCTCTGTTCGCTCCGTAGAAAATTTTGATTTACTATGCCGCGAAACCCTTCAACCAGGAGGAAGACGTGTCCTCCTTTCGAAGATTTTGGCAGTTTGTCGATCATGTCGAGGCCCCATTGGGCAAAAGGCCAGGCTATGGGTATGGGTCGAAGTTCGGACCCAGGTGCGTGCGGTTTGTCGGCGAACTGTTGGCACCCGTTGCATCTTCGGACGATGTCCTTCGCATCGCTCATGGCCGTTGGCCAGTAGAATCCTGCTCGCAGAGCTTTGGCGACGAGGGAGCGACTGCCTGCGTGGTGGCCGCAGATGCCCTCATGGATATCTTGGAGTATGGCCTTGCCGTCGTCGATGGTGACGCACCGTTGTAGTACACCCGTAATGCTGCGTTTGTACATCTCGCCGTTGATGATGGTGAAGGCTTTTGACCGACGAGATATGCGCCGGGCATCTGTCGGGCTGTCTGGCAATTCGCCGTTTATCAGGAACTGGAGGTATGGACGTGTCCAAGTTTCTTCGACTGCCATGACCTGCATCAGGTTGACCATAGCGACTTCGGTGTCCAACTTTTCGGGTCCTTCATGACCTTCGGGTAGCGTAGCCCCCGAGTGTTCTGCTTCTTCGGGTGATCCCTTGGGGAATTTCCGCTTGATGGATGGCACGCAGATCTGTTCGAGGAACACACCTGGTGGTACCTTTGCACAAGTGGAGCCGATGTTGGCAAGTCTATCGGCCACCTCGTTGCTCTCTCTTCCAACGTGCCGAAGCTCGCAGCCGTCGAATTCTCCTTCGAGTGCGTTGTATAGCGCGCGGTACGCGATCATGTTTTCGGCGTGTGCGTCGCACTCATTCATCATCTGCTGTACGACAAGGTTGGAGTCGCCGTAGATAACCAGGCGCGTTGCGCCGCATATTTTTTCCATCTTCATGCCATGGATCAGGGCTTCATATTCGGCCTCGTTGTTGGAGGCTCTGAATTTCATCCGAAGGACGTACTTCATCTTATCACCTTGCGGGGAGGTCAGTATGACTCCTGCCCCTGCTCCGGCTTCGCGTTTGGAGCCGTCGAAATGCATTGTCCAGGACTGCGACATGTCTGGGGTGTCCGGCAGCTGCAGCTCCATCCAGTGCACCAGGAAATCCGGAAGGACTTGAGATTTGATTGCGTGTCGCTTCTCGTAGACGATGTCCAAGGGTGATAGTTCGATGCCCCACAGGGCCACACGTCCTGTGGCCTCTGGGTTATTCAGGATGCTGTTCAGGGGCGCCTCGTTGACGACCATCACCTGATGCTCCTGGAAGTAGTGGCTCAGTCGTCGAGCCGTCATGAACACGCCATAGGCTAGCTTCTGGTAGTGCGGATACCGCTGTTTTGTTGGAGTGATAACCTCGCTGAGGTAGTAAATTGGGCGTTGTACCCCGTGGGTCTTGCCTTCTTCGGGTTGTTCGACCACGAGTACTGTGCTGACCACCTGGTGTGTGGCTGCTATGTACAGCAACAGGGGCTCGCGCTCTTTTGGCGTGACCAAAACGGGCGAGGTGGAGAGGAGCCGCTTGAGGCTTTCGAATGCGTCGTTGGCTTCTGGTGTCCACTCGAACTTGTCTGCCTTGCGTAGCAGCTGGTAGAATGGTAGGGCCTTCTCGCCCATGCGGCTGATGAACCTGCTTAGTGCCGCTATTCGCCCTGCGAGCTGCTGAACGCCCTTGAGGTTTTTCGGCTTCTCCATTGTCATGATAGCTTTGATTTTCTTCGGGTTCGCTTCGATCCCTCGTTGAGAGATGAAGTACCCGAGCAGCTGACCCGAGGGGACGCCGAAGGCGCACTTTTCTGGATTGAGCTTGATCCTGTAGCGATCAAGGTTGTCGAACGTCTCGTGGAGGTCGTCGATAAGTGTGCTTGCCTCCTTGGTTTTTATGACTATGTCGTCAACATAGACTTGGACGTTGCGACCGATCTGGTCCTTGAGGCAGGCCTGCATGCATCGCTGGTACGTGGCACCCGCGTTCTTTAGCCCGAAAGGCATTGTGTTGTAGCAGTATACTCCGAACGGTGTGATGAATGCCGTTTTCTCTTGATCTTCGACCTTGAGTCGAATCTGGTTATAGCCTGAGTAGGCGTCGAGGAAGGAGAGTTTCTCACAACCTGCAGTCGAATCGATGATCTGGTCGATCCGAGGAAGAGGGAAGTGGTCCTTAGGGCAGTGTTTATTTAGTGACGTGAAGTCCACGCACATCCGCAGGATGTCCGTGTCCTTCTTCGGGACCATCACCGTATTTGCTAGCCACTCGCTTTCCTTGATTTCCCGGATGAAGTCTGCTGCGAGTAGTCTGTTGATCTCCTTGCCGATAGCTTCGGCTCGTGGCTCCGACAATCTTCGGATAGACTGCTTGACTGGCTTGGTGTCTGGGAAGACATTGAGTGCGTGCTCGGCGAATTCCCTGGGAACTCCTGGCATGTCCGCAGGACACCAGGCGAATATTTACCAGCGCTCACGGAGGAATTCGACGAGCGCGCCTTCATATGCGGTGCTGAGGTCGTTGGCGATCAGCGCCATCTTGGAGGCGTCTGTCGGATGGACCTGTACTTTCTTGGTGTTGACGGCGGAGTCGAAGGACATGTCGGGTGCGTTCTGCCTTGTGACTGGGGGTATCCCATTGTCCGTCTCCTCGCAGAGCCTTACAAGCTCGTCTTGCATGCCGAAAGACTGAGAGATTTTGTTGAAATCCCTGTCGCATTGGTCCGATCGGGTGAATCTCCCGTGGATTGTGATGATGCCCCTTGGTCCTGGCATCTTGATTAATAGGTATGCGTAGTGTGGGATGGCCAGGAACCGTGCGAATGCTACACGTCCCAGGATGGCATGGTACTGCGACGGCCAGTCCACCACTTCGAACTCTAGGCGCTCCTGCCGAAAGTTGTCCGGCTTCCCGAAGATGACGTCGAGCCCTATTTTGCCCAGGGGGAAGATGCCCTTCCCTGGGACAATGCCGTGGAACGTTGTGTCTGATTGTTCCAGGCTGCATTGCGGGATCCGCATAGCTGCTAGAGTGCTTGCGAACATTAGGTTGATGCCGCTGCCGCCGTCCATGAAGACGCGACTCATCTCGAAGCCTCCGATCTGCGCCTCCAGCACCAGGGCAGCATGACCTGGGCGAGGGATCTGGCAAGGGTGATCCGCGCGAGTGAATGTGATGCAGGACTCCGATCCGCTGAGGTACTCAGGGATTGCAGGCGGAGTTGCCACGGCCAAGTTGATTTGTCGGGTGATTTTCTTCTGTACTCTATTTGTTGGGCGTCCCTTTTGTATCATATTGAGTGCTCCTTTTGATGGGGGGTATGGGACCCCGGCATTGTTTTGTGCTGGTGCGACTGGTTGATTTTGGCCTCCAATAGGTGGCGGTGGAGGATCTCCGTGTGCTATTTCACCTGGCGCAGGTGCGTTTCCGAACGCAGGGATTGGACCTTGTTGCCTCATCTGCATCATGCCTTCGCTGAGTTTCTAGAACTCGCGGCAGTCCTTGAGCATGTGGCTGGCTTTCTTTTTGCCATCCTGTTTGTCGATGTATAAGTGAATGGTGCATGGACCCGAAAATTTGTCGAATGCTGAGGGCCCGTTGTCGCGGTCGCGGCGTTGCCACGACTGCGTTGGTCGTCCGTTGTCGCGGAAGTTTCCGCTACGGTATCCTCCGCTGTTGCGGCTGTTGTCGTTGCGGCGGTCGGCATAGCCGGCCGCGACCATGTCGGGTCTGTCGCGGTCCTCGTAGACGCGCGATCTCCTCTTGCTGCGGCATTCGCGTCTTCGGCCGTAGTCGTCCTCTTCATCTGATTGTGGTCGCTGGATGCAATCTTCGCCGTCTGCCCAACTGTTGGCGATTTCCATGAGGTGGTCGAGTGTCTTGGGATTTACACGCCCAAGTTCCTCCTTTAAGTCTGGGCGTTTGACGCCGTCCCTCTCTTCGGAGATGTGTGATGCGGAGTTCTTGGTCGTAGACCAGCGTAGTATGTATGAGCGAATAGATTCACCCGTTCTTTGAGTGCAGGCTCGCAATTCTTCGATTGAGGCGGGCCTCTTGCTGGTGCCTTTGAAATTTCGGATGAAGCTGTAGGCGAGTGTTGGAGATATGCCCTAGAGGCAATAATAAATGTAGTTATTATTATATCTTTGTGTTTATGATAAATGTTTATATTCATGCTATAATAGTATTAACAAGGAAACATTAATACTTGTGTGATTTGTAAACTTAATTTGAAGTCCCTAGTATAGCCTCTATACTTCACTAGCTTGTTGGTTGATTAAATGATTGTGGTTTCCATATCATGAACATTGAGATGTTATCAACAACAAGATCATATCATTAGGAGAATGATATGATGGACATACTCCTATTGATAAGCGTAGCATAAAGATCAAGTCATTTCAATAGTTCAATTGCTATATGCTTTCTGATACATAGTAACCTAATTCCTTCGACCATGAGATCATGCATATCACCTTTACCGGATGGATGCTTTGATGACATCAAACACCACACCGTAACTGGGTGGCTATAAAGGTGGCATTAAGTGTTCGGAAAGTATTGGTTGAAACACATGGATCAAGAGTGGGATTTGTCCATCCACATGACGGATAGATATACTCTGGGCCCTCTCGGTGGAATGTCATCCAATTAGCTTGCAAGCATGTGACTTGGTCACAAGGGATCACATATCACGGGAACGAGAAAAGAGTACTTATCGGTAACGAGGTTGAACTAGGTATGCAGAGATACCGACGATCATAACCTCGGATAAGTAAACTATCGTGAGACAAAGGGAAATTGGTATCGTATGTAAGTGGTTCATTCGATCGCAAAGTAATCGTAGAAATATGTGGGAGCCATATGAATTTCCAGATTCCTCTATTGGTTATTGTTCGGAGAAGTGTCTCGATCATGTCCGCATAATTCACGAACCGTAGGGAGACACACTTAAGGATTCGACATTGTTTTGAGTAGTTATGGTATTATGAGAAAGAGACCGAATGTTGTTCGGAGTCTCGGATGGGATCCGGGATATCACGAGGTGATCCGGAATGGTCCGGAGAATAAGATTCATATAAGGAAAATCCCGTTTCGGAGTTCGGGAATGATTCCGGTGTTTTTCATCGGGAATGTTCTAGAAGGTTCCGGATTGTCCGGCACTCCGGGGGGGAGGGTACATGAGTGTGTCATTGAATTATTGCATCATGTACTAAGTGTTATTGCTGTTCCAAAAACATGAAAGTCAAATTGCCAGTTTGAAAGTCAAACGGCTAAAACAGGAAACTGTGGGAAACAGGAAACTGTGGGAAACAAGCAAGAGGAGTTGGAACCAACTTGGAGGAGCAGTCCCACTCCTCCAGGCCGGCGCCCAGCCCTAGGCCGAGTTGGGGAGGGACTCCCCTCCCTCCCTGGCGCGCCTAGCTCCTCCACCCATAAAAGGAGGGGCAGGGCTCCTCCTTGAGACACACAAGTTTCCACCTCTAATCTCAGGTTTAGAGCCGTTTGGTTTAGAGCTTCTAATTGCTTTAGCCTGCGGTTTAGAGCCTTCTAATTGGTGTGTATAATCCCTAGACCACTAATAGCCCTCTCTCATAATCCACCATACTCGCTCCGTCTTAAGGCGAAGCCCTGCGGGATCTCCCCTCTACTTCCGGTACCACGCCGTTGTGCTGCCGGAATCGCGAGGAGAGTGCTACAACCTCTGTTGCCTGCTGGAACAAGGGAGAGGAAGGTCTTCGTCGAGTATCGAACGTGTGACCGACTGCGGAAGCGCTGCCGGAACGCAGCGCCGGAAGGATCGTCCACACGATCTTGAGATCGGAAAGAGTACGACTACATCACCCACGAGAATCCGCTCTCGTTAAACACTTTGGAATCTTCGAGGGTAAGTTATTCCATCGACTCGTTGCTACAATCTAGTAGATAGATCTTGGCTTGTTTGTTTGTATGCGATAGAAAATTTTTGTTTTCCATGCTACGAACCCCTACAGTGGTATCAGAGCCGTGTCTATATGTAGATCTGTTGCACGAGTAGAACACAATGGTCATTGTGGGCGTTGATGCTTTTATTGTCGATTGCTTTTTGTGTACTTTGCATCTTGCGGTATGTTGGGATGAAGCGGCCCGGGCTAACCTTACATGACATCGTTCATGAGACTTGTTCCACGCTTGACATGCAACTTGTATTGCATAAGTGGCTTTGCGGGTGCCTGTTTCTCCTAGCATAGTTAAGATCCAAATTACAACGGGTAATCAACAATGCTAGTATCAATGTTGTGGTTCTTGTTCGTAAGTTAGAACGACACTTATTGAAAGCCCCAAACCACGTAAAATATGCAAAGAAAGTAGAAGCGTCTAACTTTGTTTTGCAGGGGTGTGCAGTGATGTGATATGGCCATGATTGTGATTATATTTGATGTATGCAATGTTCCTTATTGTAAGTAGGCAACCGGCAGGAGCCATATGGTTGTCTTTAATTTATGTTAAGACCCGCGTGTCTATTCAAAGTAGTTGTAATAGTTGAAGCCGGTGGACGACAACCATGGTGAAGCGTCATTGACCTTGATGCAATGCCGGTGATGATGGAGATCATGTTCGTGCTTGAAGATGGAGATCGGAAGCACAAAGAAGAAAGGCCATATCATATCACATATTATGAATTGCATGTGATGTTAATCCTTTATGCATCTTGTATTGCTTAGTAGACGACGGTAGCATTATAAGATGATCCCTCATGCACATGAATTTCAAATCATAAAGTGTTCATCCTTAGTTAGCACCGTTGCTAAAGCTTGTTGTTTCAAAGCACCACGTGATGATCGGGTGTGTTAGATTCTGCAAGTGTATACAACATGAGCAAGCCAGATTTGCTCATGCAGAAACTAAGGTTTGATCTTGACGAGCCTAGCATGTACAGACATGGTCTCGGAACACGGATTACCGAAAGGTAAAGCATGAATCATATAGTAGATATGATGAACATGACGATTGTTCGCCATTGAAACTATATCAACTCTCGTGATGATCGGTGTTGATGTAGTGGATTTGGTTCGTGTGATCACTAAAACAATGTGAGGGATGTTGTTTTGAGTGGGAGTTCACCTAGTTTAATTTCATTAATTAATTTGAACTCAATTTGTCATAAACTTAGTCTAAACTATTGCAAATATGTTGTAGATCAATGGCAGCCCCTACCATCAATTTTAATGCGTTCCTAGAGAAAGAAAAGTTGAAAAACAATGGAAGCAACTTCGCGGATTGGTTCCGCAATTTGAGGATTGTCCTCACAGCTGGTAATTTGACCTATGTGCTGGATGCACCGCTGGGTGACCCACCTGCAGCTGATGCTCCCGATGAAGTAAAGAATGTTTACCTCGCTCGGAAGAATCAGTACTCCATAGTTCAGTGTGCTATCTTGTATGGTTTACAATCGGAGCTTCAGAAAAGGTTTGAAGAGTCAGACCCATATGATATTGTCGAGGATCTCAAATTGATTTTTGAGACTCATGCGGCAATTGAAAGCTATGAGGCTTCTCAAAATTTCTTTAACTGCAAGATGGAAGAGGGCGGCTCCGTCAGTGAGCATGTGCTTAAGATGTTTGGGCACGCAAACAAACTTCAAAGCTTGGGTATAGTGATTCCGAATGCTTTGGGGATTTACCGCGTCCTCCAGTCACTGCCACCAAGTTACAGGAACTTTGTGATGAACTACAACATGCAGAACATGAACAAAGAGTTGCCAGAACTGTTTGCTATGTTAAAGTCTGCAGAAGTGGAGATCAAGAAAGAGCACCAAGTGTTGATGGTCAATAAGACCACCAAACTCAAGAAAGGCAAGTCTAACCAAAAGGGACACTTCAAGAAGGGTGGTAAGAAAGTTACCACACCGACGAAGAAAACCAAGGCTGGACCAAAGCCTGAAACTGAGTGCTTTTACTGCAAGGGAGAAGGTCACTGGAAGCGGAATTGCCCAAAGTACTTGGCGGATCTGAAGAACGGCAACATCAAGAAGAAAGGTATATCTGATATACATGTTATTGATGTGTATCTCACTAGTACTCGTAGTAGTGCCTGGGTATTTGATACTGGTTCGGTTGCTCATATTTGTAACTCGAAACAGGTGCTGCAGAATAAACGGAAGCTAGCGAAGAACGAGGTGACGATGCGCGTGGGAAATGGATCAAAGGTTGATGTGATCGCGGTCGGCACGCTACCTCTTCATCTACCATCGGGATTAGTTTTATACTTAAATAATTGTTATTTAGTGCCTGCGTTGAGCATGAACATTATATCGGGATCTTGTTTATTGCGAGACGGTTACTTGTTTAAGTCAGAGAATAATGGTTGTTCGATTTATATGAGTAATATGTTTTACGCACATGCATCTTTGATAGATGGTCTATTCTTATTGAATCTCGATAGTGGAAATACACATATCAACAATATTGAGGCTAAACGTTTGAAATCAAGCGATAATTCGACCTATATGTGGCACTGTTGTCTTGGTCACATTGGAGTGAAGCGTATGAAGAAACTCCATTCCGATGGACTTCTTGAATCACTTGATTTTGAATCACTTGAAAGATGCGAAGCATGTCTGATGGGAAAAATGACTAAGACTCCATTTTCTGGTATGATGGAGCGAGCTACGGACTTATTGGAAATCATACATACCGATGTGTGTGGACCAATGAGTGTAGCATCGCGCGGTGGTTATCGTTATGTTCTTACCTTCACAGATGACTTGAGTAGATATGGGTATATCTATTTCATGAAACACAAGTCCGAAACTTTCGAGAAGTTTAAGGAGTTTCAAAGTGAGGTAGAGAATCAACGTAACAAGAAGATTAAATTTCTACGTTCTGATCGTGGAGGTGAATATCTAAGTTACGAGTTTGGCAAGCATTTAAAGAAGTGCGGAATACTTTCACAATTGACACCGCCGGGAACACCACAGCGTAATGGTGTGTCCGAACGTCGTAATCGAACTCTCTTAGATATGGTTCGTTCTATGATGTCACTTACAGATTTACCGCTATCATTTTGGGGTTATGCATTAGAAACAGCCGCATTCACTTTAAATAGGGCACCGTCTAAATCCGTTGAAACGACACCGTATGAATTATGGTTTGGGAAGAAACCTAAATTGTCGTTCCTTAAAGTTTGGGGATGCGAAGCCTATGTAAAGAAGTTACAGCCGGACAAGCTTGAACCCAAAGCGGAAAAATGCGTCTTCATAGGATACCCGAAGGAAACTATTGGGTATACCTTCTATCATAGATCCGAAGGCAAAATCTTCGTTGCCAAGAATGGATCCTTTCTAGAGAAGGAATTTCTCTCGAAAGAAGTGACTGGAAGGAAAGTAGAACTCGACGAGGTTGTCGAACCTTCTCTCGAAATAGCGAGTAGCGCAGCACCGGAAGAAGTTCCTGTGGTGCCTGCAACAATTAGAGAGGAAGCTAATGATGATGATCATGAAACTTCGGTTGAAGTTGCTACAGAGCCTCGGAGGTCAACGAGAACTCGTACCACTCCAGATTGGTATGATTCCGTTATGAGTGTCATGTTGGTGGACAACACCGATGACCCCGAGACATATGAGGAAGCGATGATGAGCCCAGATTCCAATAAATGGCAAGAAGCCATGAAATCCGAGATTGGATCCATGTACGAAAACCAAGTATGGAATTTGGTGGACTTACCGGATGGCCGGAAGGCTGTCGAGAACAAATGGATTTTCAAGAAGAAAACAGATGCTGATGGTAATGTTACTGTCTATAAAGCTCGACTTGTCGCAAAAGGGTTTCGACAAATTCAGGGAGTTGACTACGATAAGACTTTCTCACCAGTAGCAAAGCTAAAGTCTGTGAGGATTATGTTAGCAATCGCTGCATATTATGATTATGAGATATGGCAGATGGATGTCAAAACAGCATTCCTCAATGGAGATATTGATGAAGAGTTGTATATGATGCAACCCAAAGGTTTTGTCGATCCTAAAGATGCTAACAAGGTATGCAAACTTCAACGGTCCATCTATGGATTGAAGCAAGCATCCCGAAGTTGGAATCAACGTTTTGATAAGGTAATCAAAAGTTTTGGTTTTATACAAACTTATGGAGAAGCTTGTATTTACAAGAAAGTGAGTGGGAGCTCTATAGCATTATTAATACTATATGTGGATGACATATTGTTGATTGGGAATGATGTAGACCTTCTTAATAGTGTCAAGGAATATTTGAATAATAGTTTTTCAATGAAGGATCTTGGCGAAGTAGCTTACATATTAGGCAGAAAGATTTATAGAGATAGATCGAAACGCCAAATATCATTGTCACAGAGTACATATTTGGACAAAGTTCTAAAGAAGTTTGGAATGGAAGAAAGCAAGAAAGGGTTCTTGCCCATGTTGCCCAATACGACCTTGAGTAAAACTCAAAGTCCAACATCGGCAGAAGATAGAGAAAGGATGAGTAAGACTCCCTATGCCTCAGCCATAGGATCTCTAATGTATGCCATGCTATGTACTAGACCCGACATTGCATATGCTGTTAGTTTAACTAGCAGATATCAAAGTGATCCAGGAGTGGATCATTGGACAGCGGTCAAAAACATCCTTAAGTACTTGAGAAGAACTAAGGATATGGTTCTTTCTTATGGAGGTGATGAACAGCTCGTTGTTAATGGTTACACCGATGCTAGTTGGAACACCGATCCAGATGATTCTAAATCACAATCTGGGTACGTATTTATTTTGAATGGTGCAGCAGTTAGCTGGAGGAGTGCAAAGCAAAGTGTTGTGGCGAGATCTTCAACTGAATCGGAATACATTGGCTGCTTCGGAGGCTTCACAAGAAGCGATATGGATGAAAGAGTTCATTACAGAGCTGGGTGTGGTTCCAAGTGCGCTGGACCCAATGTCTATCTACTGTGATAACATGGGCGCCATAGCCAATGCGCAAGAACCAAAGTCACACAAGAAGCTGAAGCATATCAAGCTGCGTTTTCACGCTATTCGAGAACATATCCAGGATGGGGATATAAAGATTTGCAAAGTACACACAGATCTGAATGTGGCGGATCCGTTGAATAAACCTCTCCCGAGGGCAAAACATGACCAACACCAAACTGCCATGGGTGTTCGGTATATTACCATGTAATCTAGATTAGATGACTCTAGTGCAAGTGGGAGACTGTTGGAGATATGCCCTAGAGGCAATAATAAATGTAGTTATTATTATATCTTTGTGTTTATGATAAATGTTTATATTCATGCTATAATAGTATTAACAAGGAAACATTAATACTTGTGTGATTTGTAAACTTAATTTGAAGTCCCTAGTATAGCCTCTATACTTCACTAGCTTGTTGGTTGATTAAATGATTGTGGTTTCCATATCATGAACATTGAGATGTTATCAACAACAAGATCATATCGTTAGGAGAATGATATGATGGACATACTCCTATTGATAAGCGTAGCATAAAGATCAAGTCATTTCAATAGTTCAATTGCTATATGCTTTCTGATACATAGTAACCTAATTCCTTCGACCATGAGATCATGCATATCACCTTTACCGGATGGATGCTTTGATGACATCAAACACCACACCGTAACTGGGTGGCTATAAAGGTGGCATTAAGTGTTCGGAAAGTATTGGTTGAAACACATGGATCAAGAGTGGGATTTGTCCATCCACATGAAGGATATATATACTCTGGGCCCTCTCGGTGGAATGTCATCCAATTAGCTTGCAAGCATGTGACTTTGTCACAAGGGATCACATATCACGGGAATGAGAAAAGAGTACTTATCGGTAACGAGGTTGAACTAGGTATGCAGAGATACCGACGATCATAACCTCGGATAAGTAAACTATCGTGAGACAAAGGGAAATTGGTATCGTATGTAAGTGGTTCATTCGATCGCAAAGTAATCGTAGAAATATGTGAGAGCCATATGAATTTCCAGATTCCTCTATTGGTTATTTTTCGGAGAAGTGTCTCGATCATGTCCGCATAATTCACGAACCGTAGGGAGACACACTTAAGGATTCGACGTTGTTTTGAGTAGTTATGGTATTATGAGAAAGAGACCGAATGTTGTTCGGAGTCTCGGATGGGATCCGGGATATCACGAGGTGATCCGGAATGGTCCGGAGAATAAGATTCATATAAGGAAAATCCCGTTTCGGAGTTCAGGAATGATTCCGGTGTTTTTCATCGAGAATGTTCTAGAAGGTTCCGGATTGTCCGGCACTCCGGGGGGGGGAGGGTACATGAGTGTGTCATTGAATGATTGCATCATGTACTAAGTGTTATTGCTGTTCCAAAAACATGAAAGTCAAATTGCCAGTTTGAAAGTCAAACGGCTAAAACAGGAAACTGTGGGAAACAAGCAAGAGGAGTTGGAACCAACTTGGAGGAGGAGTCCCACTCCTCCAGGCCGGCGCCCAGCCCTAGGCCGAGTTGGGGAAGGACTCCCCTCCCTCCCTGGCGCGCCTAGCTCCTCCACCCATAAAAGGAGGGGCAGGGCTCCTCCTTGAGACACACAAGTTTCCACCTCTAATCTCAGGTTTAGAGCCGTTTGGTTTAGAGCTTCTAATTGCTTTAGCCTGCGGTTTAGAGCCTTCTAATTGGTGTGTCTAATCCCTAGACCACTAATAACCCTCTCTCATAATCCACCATACTCACTCCGGCTTAAGGCGAAGCCCTGCGGGATCTCCCCTCTACTTCCGGTACCACGCCGTTGTGCTGCCGGAATCGCGAGGAGAGTGCTACAACCTCCGCTGCCTGCTGGAACAAGGGAGAGGAAGGTCTTCGTCGAGTACCGAACGTGTGACCGACTGCGGAAGCGCTGCCGGAACGCAGCGCCGGAAGTATCGTCCACACGATCTTGAGATCGGAAAGAGTACGACTACATCACCCACAAGAATCCGCTCTCGTTAAACACTTTGGAATCTTCGAGGGTAAGTTATTCCATCGACTCGTTGCTACAATCTAGTAGATAGATCTTGGCTTGTTTGTTTGTATGCGATAGAAAATTTTTGTTTTCCATGCTACGAACCCCTACAGCGAGCTCCTCCCAGCTTCGGATGGATCCTGATGATAGGCTGCTGAGCCAGACTCGCGCCGCGCCTGTTAGCTGCAGCTGAAGGCATTGCATGGTGGTTTCTTTGTTGCCTCCATGAAGCTTGACGGATGACAGATGGTCACTGAGCTAGGACTTTGGATCTTGTGTGCCGTTGAACTTCGGAGTATCCGAAGGAAGCTTGAAGTTGCGTGGCATCTGCGTTCGCCGAACAGATCTGCTGAAGCATCGGGCTCCGCAGAGTTCTCCTTCGTCTTCATCCATCTCATATTCAGACGAGCATGCGCGTTTGGAGCGTGCTTTGTCGATCTTGCGCTGTGTAAGCTTGTCTCTGGCGTCGTAGTCGCGTTTGTGCCGGTTGGAGCTCTTCTTCCTTCGAGGAAGATCGTGCTCCTCTTCCTCTTCGGATGAAGGTGTGGGGCTCCGGTCGCGCCTGGCCGGAGCTTTCTTCTTTGGCTCTGCAGGAGCGTCTTCATGGAGCGCAGCTCCGATTAGTCCTAGTCCGGTGAGTGCGGACTTATGCATGGCCCTTTTCGGGTCCCCTTCCGGTGGTGGGTGAGCCGCGAGATACGCAGTGGCTTCCATGATCGCAGCTTGTGGCGTATTTGGGGTGATGTTGCCGTCGGCGTCCATATCCATGAATGATGTATGGAGAGTTCGGGTCACGTCACGCCGCTCCTTGGGGTCCATGTTTTCCATCCGAGAGCGATGCTTGTTTCCCTGATTCCTGTTTGTGCTAGAGCCGGGTTCCATGGCGGAGAGCGCAGCTCGTCGCGCACTGGACTCAGCGGCTGCTTGCTTGCGTTTGTCGAGCGTCTTCTGCATCTCGACTTGTTTCTTGTGCTCCTCGATGAGGAGGTAGTGGTATGCCCTCAGCAGATCACGTGGGGAGTCCAGAGGTAGGACTATTTCGCCCGCGACGGCGCGGCGTGCTTCGACCCATCCTTCTTTGCTAAGTTGGATGAGGTGGACGCCGTTTTCCCCGTTATCGCCGTTTCTGTCCTGCGGGTTGGGGTTGGGCGGCGGGTTAGGCGTTTCCTCGTCGGTTTGGATGACTGCGGCGCACAGATAGCGCCTGCAGATTGGTTGGCTGCTGCCGCAGCTTTCGGATCCAGAACCGTAGGTCCCTTCATCCGAAGGTGGATCGCACAGATCGGAGTTGCAGCTGCTGCTGCTGTAGAACTCATCTGTTGATGGTGACGTGCGTAGCACGGGGTGTGGAGCCCACGAAGCGGGCCTGATTGACGGCACGGGCACCCGCTCAGGGAGGCGGAGGGTACCAGTTTGTCCCACCTGGAAGCAGAAGCTCCCGAACAAAATCTCGAGTCCGTCGCCTACGGGCTCGAAATCCTTCATGGTGGCCGGCGAGTGGGCGGTGAAGTCGAAAGCGCCGAAGAGGAGGTCACTCTCCGTCGCCGCGGAGTTGTAGATCGATCGGGTCGGAACCGTCACGACCGCACAATCAACAGCCCCAATTCCCACAGACGGCGCCAATTGACGAGGTTTAATCTCGTCAATGCCCATTGTTATGGACTTGGGTTTTGGAGAAGATGGGGATGCTGGAGATCGTGGCACGGTTAACAGACAAGCAACCAGGGGACACAAGATTTACCCAGGTTCAAGCCCCCGGAGGGAAAACCCTACTCCTGCTTGTCTGCTCTTTGATTACGGTGGAACCGAAGGTTACAGGGTGCGCAGATTCGATCTGGCGTGGATGCGTGTGCGAAAGTATGAGTCGAGGCTGGTTGAGTTGTCCTAGGACGTGCCCTCCTGGCCTTTATATAGACTTAGGCAGGTCCTGGGCATAGTGCTAGTCGGTTACAAGTTCTAGGGCGTTCGCCCTTTTGAGTTTCCTATCTCCTCTAGTCTTGTTCTCCAAGGATCCGAAGACGTCATAGGCCTTGGCCACCCGAAAATCTTCATGGGCCAGCGTATGTTTATCGTGGGCCTTCCTTGGGCTGGACTAGGTATGCTGAAGTTACGTACCCGTAGGGTATAACCATGTCACCATCGCTTCTCTTCAACTTAGGTATTCCCAAAGCATTTGATTCCATGAGGTGGGAGTTTATTCTTAAGATCCTAAAAAGGCATGGTTTCCTACCTAAGTTCCGAGATTGGATTGTTGCGTTGCTTAGTTCCTCATCCTCGATAGTCCAACTCAATGGGGTAGCCGGTCATCCCATCAAGCATGGGAGAGGGTTATGGCAAGGAGACCCTTGTTCCCCTCTCCTGTTTGTTCTACCCGTCAACCTCCTTCAACAAATTCTCGAGTTAGACACCCATCATGAGCTTCCTCATCACATTAGAGAAAGGGGAACCACCATTAGAAACTCCCTATACGCGGATGATGCGGTTGTTTTTGTCGCTCCCTACAAAGAGGATGTGCTCCTTCGTTTGCCGTGGTACTTCATAGGTACCTGGGTCTCCTGCTCTCCGTTTGGCAATTAAAAAGGGTGGATCGTCAACCGCTTGAGGACAGGATGAGTTGTCACTTGGGATGGGAAAAATATCAATGTGGTCGATCAGGGACCCCTTATCAAATTCATCCTCACTTCAGAACCAATATTCCATCTTACACCTCTCACCATTCCGCTTGGTTTCCTTGCTAGATTAAACAAGATAGAACGTGTATTTCTACGGGCCGATACCAAATATGTTTCTAGTGGATAAATTCGGAAATAGTTTGTAGGCATACTCATCTTGGAGGCCTTAGCATTCCTCACCTTGAAATTTTTTCACGGGCTCTAAGAGCATATCCACTCGGCTACTCAGGACGCCGATCCGGACGCCGAAAATAGGTCCGGACGCCAAAATTTCGCCAAGTCGCGTACCCAGGAACTTGTTTTTGTCCGGATTTGGACCAACTTTGGTCCGGACTCCCCAGGCCGTACCCAGGATCCCGGGTACGCTCTGGAAACGCCGGACAAAGCGAATTCGGCTAGTGGATACATCCAGTCAGCATATATTCGCCCATATTCATCCAAAGTTCGCCCATATTTGCCCAAAGTTCGTTCATATCGCCATATTCGCCCAAAGTTCGTCCATATAGACCATATTCGCCCAAAGTTCGCCCAAAATTCGGCCATATTCGTCCAAAGTTCGTCTGTATCGTCCATATTCGCCCAAAGTTCGCCCATATTCACTCAAAGTTCGCCCATATTCACCCAAAGTTCGTTCATATCGCCATATTCGCCCAAAGTTTGTCCATATAGACCATATTCGCCCAAAGTTCGCCCATATTCACTCAAAGTTCGCCCATATTCACCCAAAGTTCGTTCATATCGCCATATTCGCCCAAAGTTTGTCCATATAGACCATATTCGCCCAAAGTTCGCCCATAGTTCGTCCATATCGCCCATATTCGCCCAAAGTTCGCCCATATCGACCATATTCGCCCATATTCGCCAATATTCGCCCAAACCGCTTATATTTGTCCAAAGTTTGCCGAAATTTATTAAATTTTAGCCAAACACGGGAACTCGTCTGGGAACGCGAGTGGGAAACTCGGCGTTCCTAGGCCAAAAACGAGTTTCGTCCGACCAAAATTTGGTCCAGATTTCGGCCTAGGTTCGCCCAACGAGTGGAGATGCTCTAAGACTCTGGTGGTCGTGGTATGAATTGACGAATCATAAGAGACTTTCAGCTGGAATGGCACCCCTTACTACTCCATGGATATTTCTGTCTTCTAAGCATCCACTACCATCACTATTGGCAATGGCATGATCGCATTATTTTGGGACTCTCCATGGCTCAGCGGGAAGAAACCTATGGACATTGCACATATATGAGGCATCCACCGGAAAAAATGGAGTGTCAAGCAAGCCATGCAATACAACACTTGGATTTTTAAGATTAAAATGAACGACCGTCTTGAGAAATGAGCATCGACAAATTGTACACTATGTCCTCTATGCAAGCAAACTCAAAAAACGGTTGCACATATTTTCTTTCAATGTCGTTACATAAAGAGATTATGGGGCTTGGTACAAGGTTGGATGGGAATATCATCTTTTAGCATCCACGATTGGCCCGGGGAAGCTTTCCATTTAGTCATGATGGACCAACAGGTCGAGAAATAGTGCCCCAAGCCACAAGGCGATGGCGTCCCTCGCTATGTTCATATCTTGGACAATTTGATAGGAGCGCCACACAAGAGTTTTGCGCAACAAGTCCACCCCATGACAATTATCTTAAACATCATCAAGACTGAAGCAAAGCTTTGAGTCATTGAGGGAGAAAAATCTTTCAGTATTGTAATTTCGAGAGAGTAGTCCCTTTTGTTTCACACTTTTTTATTTTTGCTCGTCAAACTCTCTCCTTAATTAATTGATAGAGGCAAGTCTTTTTCCTCTGGTTAAAAAGAAGATGGGAGCGATCATCCTCTACAACTGGCATGTACTTGCTGTAGTTGTTTTAGTCTAGCAGTATTTATGCATTATAAGCGCAACGGTGACAATGATCAGACGGTTATTTTATACATTAGGATCTCTGCAACTGAATGAACATACAACAAGCCTGAACTCGCCTACTAACAACGCACTTAAAATGGATATTTTGCCGACACATGATATCGTCAGCTCACTAGCATTCATGTATAAAGTGGCGGCACGTGCACAACATGGTAGCTGAACCTAGCTAGCCAGCCGAGCCTACCATCACCATCCAGCTGCTAGTTCCGGTTCAATCCTCTACCCACTATTAGATTAGAACACCGTATGTATCCACCATAATTACTAGGTGAGCTATGTCAATGGGTCGCTGTTAGGTTGGTCCTAGTGCTAGTATCATAAGGTATATCATGCATGCCAACTTGGCAAAAATCTGATGTGGCGCCATAATTAATGAAAAAATCGGTGGTTAGTGTATCATAGATAGATACCGTATCATAGCACGTAAAACTAGAAAATATAATGGCAAATAAATCTTGTACACACGTTTTACATAGAGATTCTACAAATCAATAAATATACCACTACTATGATACTACTATATGATACAATGCACTAGAGTCATAGTATCATACACTAGTATCATATGCATGATACTAGTAGTATGATACTACCACTATGACCAGCCTTAAAACTGAAACCGATCGAGGATCGACCACATGCACCTAGGGCGCATTTGGTAGGTAGCAGTTATTTTGGGTTCCATCCTAGCTATGTTTAGTTGGTTGTATTGCATCCCTAGTCCCCAAATTGATACTATGATTGGTTGTGTGCATACAAGAGGTAATTGTTGTTTCGATGCAACAACCGTATGTTTGGTTGTATGCACGCAAGCATGTGGTCACCTCTTATCTATGCTGGCGACCTTACCATGGAACATCTCCATATGTGACACAACGACTAATGAATTAGCAGCTCATCACATTTCATCCACAGAAATACTATTAGGACAGAAAAGCAATTTAGATTGTGAACAAGGATAAAGAATGCAATACTCTCTAAAAATCAAGTAGTAAATGGTATTGATTGCATACCACATGTCTTATAAAGGGTCTACTATCAGTTTAACATCATTGATAAAATAACCTTCATGAAGCAAATTCATATTTTCAGGATTTCTTGAACCGAAAGGTGAATAGGACTGTGTCTAGTTCACTATCTTTCAATTCGAATATCCAATAGAGTTAATCAATATGCATAGTTAGGATAGATAAACACTTTTTTATCATAACTTAATTTTTGAATGACTATTGCATATGTCCAAATGAAGGATTCATAACACAAAGCTCAAAATAACTAATGATAGAGAATAAAATAAAATAACCTTGGTTTTGATCTCACTAACATTTGCATTACAAAGAACATGATAGCATGTTTGATTTAAAGGATTTCCAAACAAATTCTATAGGATCCCAACCCATAGGAATTTTTCCTATAGAGTGTGTTTGTTTTAAAGGAATGAATCCTAAAAAATCCATATGCACTGCTTTCCTACACTACCATCCTATATGATTTCTAGCGATAGGTCAGATCTCTTGGAAAATTCTTATGTGTCTGTGACAACTATGACATGTACCTAAACTCTACAAATTTCCTGTAACCAAACAACTTATTTTACCAATTCCTGTATTTTTATTCTTATAGGATTCCAAGTGCCATGTCGTTCTATTCATGCACTTCTCCTATTCCTATGGTTTACAAATCATTTGAATCAAACAATCCCTAAAGAATAAACTGGTTATAAATGGCTACAAACCTTGCAACGAAAAAGACACACCTTAACTCATCTCGAATGCTTCTAGAATATAGTGAAACCAAAGCCTAAATGAGGGTTGTGACAGTATCATGCAGACAACTATATACATAAATTCTTTGACTCATATAGAATGTGATCAAATTTTTTGAAGAGGCCATTGTAGAAACTTAGCATAGGGACATTAGATATTTGTTGCACCGCACGACCCAAAAAGTTTGCATGGAAGATAAGTACCCAACAAGTACCCGAGAGATACATTGTCAATGCAAAGAACTCATGCACCACACTCGAAAGCCTCACATATGGACACACGAATATTTATGCATGCAATTCTCAAAAGAGTGTCACGAGAAATTATATATATTACTAAACATCTTTACTTATGATGATTCTTTCTATCAACATAAAATCTTATTTGAGATAGTTTATATCTTGTTCCTCACATTTTGTTACATACTAGCACCGCTAAAATTTTAGGTACCATGGCCCATGTTATAATATTAAGACCGTTGCTAATACACTTACATAATAATGAGATTGCACTTCACATTGAATGTGACAATTGACTTTTTTTCATGAAGTCGTAAAGAATAATACTTTGTACAATTCAATACTCATTCTTTCAATTAAGATTAATAATAATATCAAAATCGCATTTAATTGTGGATTAATTTGTATCACACATGTGCTATTCTTCTGCAATTCTCAAATGAGTGCCCCGAAAAATTATACTAAACATCTTTACTTATGCATTATTTTTTCTATCAACATTAAATTTTAGTTGGCATAGTTTCTAGCATGTTTTTCACATTTAATTATATTACAATCATTGCTAATACACTTACACAATAATGAGATTGCATTTCGCACTAATGTTTGACTATTTTCTTATAATTTTATTCAATAATTCACAAAGAAAATATTTTATAGAATTCAATACTCATTCTTTTAATTAATATTAATAGTAATATAAAATCGCATTTGGTTATGGATTAGTGTGTATCATATATGTGCTATTCTTCTACCTGAATATCATCTGTATGTTATTATGTTAACAAATATCTTAACAAATGTTTCGAGAGTGTAGGATGTTTCAATACTACTTGTAGATAAATAGGAAATTGCATATTTATTGTTCAAAATATCTCAACTTAAATATCACATGAGGTGGATACAAATATCAACCATAAAAGTAGAAAAAAACATGTAACGTCTATGTATCTTGGATTATATTAACTGGATGCTATCAACACCGGTTGAAACTATCTTGTGTGACCGTGTCAAGATAGTTGCATCTAGTATTCATGGGCTCTTGTTGCTTCACACATGGAAAAGATAATTCCCAAATGGATCCAATAAGGGGCCGTGTGGATAACCTACAAAGCATGAGAAACTCCATTATTGTTTGAAATAATATAATTTTAAAAGTGTCAAATAACCAAACTAAATCCCAAGCCCCAAGGAAAATCAGAGCCTTCATTTTTTGTTTACCCTATTCAACTAATTTCAAACATATATGCTATATTGGTTGGAGGTGGTAAATTAAATGTGACATAGAATGAGCAGACATGAGATAAATAAATGCCGAAGAGTCACAAGAAACAATATTTTCTTACATCCACCCTAGTTTTGTTTTTTCAAGCTATTTTTGTTAACAAACCTTTTTATATAAGAAACATATGAAAATCTTATTTTCAGAGGAACTTTTAGTTTTCATAAATATTTTCGAAACAATGTAGCATGCACATTCATAATATCTGCATACATATGTTTGACTAGAAGAGATCCTGAGGTGCTCAAACTTTAGATGAAAGTATCAAGAGGGTGACTGTCATGAGCCACTAAACTAAGCATAAGCAAGCAATCCACTTATAACTGGTTAAGGTCCATTAAAACTAGTGTTTGGTTGGACTTGATATATAACCAGGGGTGGAGCCAGGATTTTGGCATAGTGGGAGGAGAGGGGCGATGACCATCGAACTGAATTTTATTATATATCGATATTAACCACAAAATAAAATAGCATGTCAACATATGATTTGGCTATAACATTGTATAATTCCCCCTTTTTCTTCATGGCTAGACAATTTTTTGCAATAGGCTAAGGTAGGGTAGACTAGGTGTGGGAATTGGTAGTGGATAATCTAAATTATCTGACATTCGTATTCGGAAAAAGAAAATGGTCATGATAATATCTGTATCTGGACGAACCTAGAAATGGATGTGGTAAATATCCGAATTCGCTTTACAAATATGAAAATGGGTGTGGTATTGAATTTTGAAGCAAATGTGGATATGGAAACGATAATATTTGTATCCTAATGAAATTATGTTAGCATATTCCATTAATTGTGGTTTAACGTACCAATTATTCAACCTAAAAAGGCTAAAAAAAAGTGGTCAAAGTTATTTTTCGTGATTAAACTAAAAACTAGTGTGTATTGTATCACTATATTTATATATCCTTCGTTATACAGTTCACTAATTATTAGACATGATGCTATTATTTGGTTATTCATATTCGTTCCGAATTGAGAAAATATCTGATCCGCATCCGTTTTCGAGTAACATCTGCTCCGCATTGGTATTTGACAATATTCGTATTCGAATCCTTATTTGTGTTGAAAATATGAAAACAGATGTGGGAATGGCGGTATTCGATCTGGATCCGCTCTATTTTCATCCCTAGGGGTAGACCTCTCTTCCTCTTTTCCTTTTTGTTTGCATATATAAGACTTTTGTTCGTTGAGGAGTAATAAAAAGCCACGGGGACTCCCCTACATTACAAAGTTTTAAAAAAACAGTGCATGGATTTGAATTATCTAAAAAAAATTACATAAATAATTAAGAAAAACGGCAATGAACTTAAGCTAACAGATTATGAATTTAAATTCAGCTCTATATTTACCAACACCGGCATGATTTGAGAATTAAGTAATTGGCGCGAAAATACAATCCTTTGTGTGTGAGTAACGAGAGGTGTATAGCCGAACAGAAACAAACAACAGCTACCTAGTTGGATCAGATCAGTAGTACCCACGCGTGGTGAGTTGGAAGGACAACTGTGTAGACGTGCGTCAAGCGGGCAACGACGACCAGCGGCGGTCGTCGTATCCACCGATGCTCGGATTCCTGTACAAGCCGTCCAAATACTACGGTGCAGTATTACTGATGGGCAAAGCAGCCTGGAAGCCGCTATTCTAATCCACTATACTTGTCTAGCTGAACCACGTCTGCGCGCCGCCGTACGTGCCTGGCCACCGAAAGGACACTATCCAACGGCTCTGTGATTCCGCCGCGACAGTGGTTTCGGCCACCTCCGTGGTGCTTTGCAGTCTTCCATAGTGCTTTGCATAGTCTTATGTGCTATATCGTCCTAGACTTTCCAAAACCTCGAGGCAATGTCTAGGATCTTCGCCTCGACTTGGATATCCTGTTATCTGTAGGAATTGACTCGGAAGGCAGTGTGTCCCGTTCTCCTCTATCGTCTTCCTCGCGTCCAATGTGGAGGAAGGCCAGCATCTCCTTGGGCCGGCCGGCGCTCGGTCTTCCACCTCCTCCAGCAACGTGAGATTCTCCGAGTCGTCAGGCCTCCGAGTCTCTGTCCCCAGACCGAGCGCTGCTCGCCCTGCTGCCTCTGCTCTCCACCGTCGTTCCAGCGACCGAACACTCGCCGGCAGCAGCTAGCCAGCCGCGTTGCTTGACTCGACCGCCAGCTCGCACGCACAAGCACTTTCGCCTCCTCGAACGATGCCCCCCTGATGCTTCCGGCCGTCGCCAGCCCCGCCTCCATGCACGATCGTGCTTCTTTGGTTGCCGGTCAGCACCTCCGTGCACGTACGTGGCCTCCAGCACAGCGGCGCCCAGCCTTGCCTCTAGACACGCACGCGTCCATGCCGCTGAATACCGTCCTGGATGTACAGTTCGCCGCGCTGCGTGGTGTGCGTCTGAAAGTGCTGTTTGCTCCCCTGAAGAAACAGTCAGCTGGCTCCTGTAATTCAAAAATGACGATGACAAGTGCGCCGCCGCCATTAAACGCGGCTGTCCGCCCAGCCGCTCGACCTAGCAATGTGTCGCTCACGTTCGCGATATTGAGCCCTCGTTCTCTCTGACATCCGTCTTCGAGTTCGCCACCGACAGGACCCAGTCCACCGTCAAAAAACGTCTAGTACGCCCGACCTACGCCGTGTCTTCGTCGCTGAAATCTACTCGTCGTGGCTCCTGCTCAGAGACTTTAACATGACGCGGCCGGTGTGCGGACGAGAAGAACAACGACAGCTTCGACGCCACCACCGTGGCATCGTTTAACCAAATGATCAACTACGTCTTGCTCCATAAGGTGTCAAATGAGATCCGACCTAAATCCTACTTCTAATCCATTTTAAATTTTATAGTGCAAAATTTTACACTAAAAATCTTAAAATAAACTAGAGGTGGACGGCCAAGAATAGTTCAGGGTGCGGATCTGACAGTAACTGTGAAGCCAGTGCCTCCTTCTCATCCAAAAATCACGAAACCAAAAACACAAGGACGTCTACAATTGGCTAATACCTTTCCCTGTCCTCCCAACTGAATGGTATCAGCAAATCTTGTCCATCCTTGAGTTCTCAGTTTCTTGAGTTTAGGAGAAGGGGAAACACCGAAGCACGCCTTAGATAAACGTTAGTCAGATCCATGGTCAAGCAGGTATGTAACCTCTGAGCATTGCTCGTCGCCACCGCTTAGAGCTATCAACTTCTAGGATAAACGACATAGAGATCCATTCAAGTGCTAGGGCACATCCCTGTGCACATGCAACTAGTTCCACCACCAGGGGCGAGGATACGAGGGTGGCCACAAACATATTGTAGCTTGAAATTACACGTATAGCAGGTTTCATCGTATTTTTCTTAGTCCACATACACTTAAGGTTGTACTCCCTCCGTTTCAAAAATATAAGATGTTTTAGGTTTGTAGAAAAAATATATCTAGACTTTTTTTAGTGTCTAGATTCACTCTAAACCTGAGTGAACCTACATACTAAAAATAGTCTAGATACATTTACTTCACAAAACTAAAACATCTTATATTTTGAAATGGAGAGGTACTTAAGAGGTGCACGGAAGTACATGTTACAGTGTAATATCGTCGGTTAATCAATGAACCACTTCTCTGTTGTAAGATTCATGGTGAATCACTAAACGACTAATCTGCTCTGATGGGTTTATTTGTACTCCCTCTCTCTGGTACATGCATCTCTTGACAAATCTGCGACGTCTAATTCGGGGCAGAGAGAGTACTTAGTTGAGAATACTTTTATGCAAATTAGATTGATAAGCTGCCAAACTGCTTGTTCCATTCTTCATAAACCCCCAGTTCGCTTGTGGAAACAGAAGGTCTGACCTCCTGCAGAGCAGCCTCAAAATCCTGCCATCCGAATAAGCATTCAGATTTGAAGTGAATCTACACATTAAAAGAAGTCTAGATACATTTTCTTCACAAATCTAAAACATCTAATATTTTGAAACGGAGGGAGTAGAAGACATCATTTAGGGGAATGATTCATAAGACAGAAGCATGTTAGAAAATCAATAAACCTAAGAAGTGTGTAGACATCATTTAGGGGAATGATTCATAAGACAGAAGCATGTTAGAAAATCAATAAACCTTGGGAATTGATCAATTGGGAGTATGGTGTACTTTTTTAATGATCGGTGAACACCCTTGTTCGAGCTAGCTACTAGCTCTCGCCAGGAGATGTGATGTGCGAGCGTGCAAACACACAGACCTAGCTGAGCTGATATGTTTCTTTTGTCTCACACAAGTGCACACAAGAGATGAAGCTATATTTATTCTTCTGAATGTAATGCAAGCTTACAATAGAAAGAGGACTGTGTGTCCTTTTTATAGACTCACAAAACGACTCTGCTTTAGCTACCAACACAGTGAAACTATCTAACCTGGCACACGTACTATTGGAGCTAAGGTATATTTCGATTTTGCTTCTAGTACCTCCGTTCATGAATATAAGAAACGTCTTATATTTTGGAACAGAGATGGAGTACTTGCTATTACCGACTGCAGCTAGTCCAGCCTGGATCCTTCCTTTCCTAGACTAGATACCTTATGCACATACCCAAAAACTCTTACTACTGTCAACCTACATGCATAGATATTGTATCTTGCATGCCGCATGCATGCACTTAAGTTGCATGTGCTTAACCACTATGGATTAAATACTCCCTCTCTCCCAAATTAGATGTCCCAGATTCGTCTAGATTCATATGTATCTATCCACTAAAACGTGTGTACATACATGCGTAATTAGACAAATCTGCAACAACTAATTCGGGACAGAGGGAGTACATATTTGACTAGTACCTTGAGCATCACTGGTCGCATATCCTCCTTGTTGAGTTTTGTGATTTCAACGCCCCGTTGGTGAGCTTCTCTTAGTGGCCCCATTGAAGCATCTTTCACAAGATTCTTCATGTCAGATCCCGAGTAACCTGGAATTAAGAAACAAGACGGTTTAAATGTTTATAACAGGAAAACTTAGTAAGATGGCATGAAGGTCTAGGTTAATAGCAACATGATGAAAGCTCGATGATTCCATGCACCTTCTGTTAAATTGCAGATGACACCTGTTTCTTCCTCTGAGAGCTTGAAAAGGCCATCCTTCTCCAGTAGATTGCGAATTATCCAAGTGCGTGCTTCTTCACAACCATGAAATAGTCAGATTTCTTCAGCTATTCCATAGAGCGGAAACAGAGCATTACCTGATGAAGGAAGGGGGATGTATAGACGCTTTGTAAGTCGCCTGCGTGCTGCTTCATCTAATTCTTGAGGTCTGTTTGTTGCTCCTGCCATCATTTTTACGCCACGATATTAATATGATATAAGTCATGATCATTGATGTTCCACACTGTATATCGTAAAGTTAAAAAATACATGCAGCAAAAGGCAGATCTATCCAATGAACACAAGTCTAACATGCAATGGTAGTCATAACCCGTGAAGGAGCTTTAGCCTGTTTATTGGGAGTGTGCCAATGCCATGGTAAGCTCTGACATTGATCGTGATATGAGATTCAACGCCACTTGACAGGCCATGTAGTAGAACACCAAAGCTTAGCTATAACAAAATGTGCATATGCAATTTGCGTTTACGGAGAGAAAAGATGCAGATTTTCTTGATGCTTCAACCCCATAAGGTACTTTTAGTCCTACCATGACAGAAATGTAATGCAGTATAGCAAACTCAGTTATTTATGCATGTGGTACCTATGAGTAAAATTTGCTCGCTTCCACTGTCAAAACCTTCCATCTCGATTAGAAACTGTGTTTTCAACCTCCTACTTGATTCATGTTCACCATCTGATTTGCGCTGCAATCATGCTTAGCGTGTTAAGTGTCAAAACATGCAACGTCTATGGGCATAACAAAAACAACAAACCGAACAATACCTGAGATAGTAGTGAATCTATCTCATCCACAAATATGACAGCAGGCTGACGGCAACATGCCACGCCAAATAGTGCTCGGACCAGCTTTTCACCCTCACCAATCTTGCACCAGCAAGAAAATTAACAATCAATATCACCAAAGCAAAGGAATTTACTATCAATATTATCATAGTCAAAGAATTAAAAATCAATGTAAACAGTCAGAGATGCTGAATATACTGAATCATGGTCTCTGGGCTCTCTTTTACTTTTGATGGGAGTAAAATCAGTGCGGTGTCTAAGTGACTGCAAAGTAAACATTCTCAAACTCCCCAAAAGAGACATTCGCATACATACAGAAATAGAATCTCCATTCAGAATTTTGAACACAAAAATCTTCGATTCTTTCTATAATCACAGAAGGTTGTTTCACCCTTGATACAGATATCGCGGGATACAACGTTACACAAACAAATAAGACAGTCTCTATTCTCATCACGAATTGTAAATCTACAATAGACACCAATATCCCATGTATTTCCTGGCTAGCAAAACCAGCATAGCCAGCAGTTCTAGAGTTAGAGGAATCTTGGCAAGACATACCATTTTATTACTTAGTGGGTTTCAGGATTACAAGAATTACCAAGTTAGAACTTATCGAAGTACTCCCTCCGTCTGGAAATAATTTGTTAGATTCACATGTATCTAGACACGTTTTAGTTTGTAGATACATGCGAATCTAGACAAACCTGAGTCACTTATTTTCGGACAGAGGAAATACTAATCATATTAAATTGCCCAAATTAGTCACTCTCCATTCTGGAAGTGTTATTATCATCTAACTTACCATACAAGAGGAAATACTCAGAGGAAAACAATTACTGGAATAAACCTAATCCAGATCTATTGTGAATACAAAACATGGTGAATTGGTAACAATATGCTCCATAGAGCTGAAGAGTGCCAAGGCTTCTCAAGATTCTATGCCAAAACAGCTAAGTTGAGCAATTCATCACAGAAGTATACAACTCGCATGCACAATGAAGTCAAGTTAATGTGGAGTAAGCATGGAAATGAACTAATAATACCAACAGAGATAATCGTTGGAAGAGATATGTATGTTTGCCATTTTCATTCTATAACAAATCTGATGCCAACTATCTGTACTGAATGAGGAACACAAAAAAGCTGCATCCTGACACAACATTATTTGCATATTAAATTAGGAGCGGGTTGTAAAAAAAAGTACAGTAACAGATAAGTTTAGAAACATGTTCACACACCTTACAAAATCCTGCTTCCAGTTCTTTATTATTAAGTTTGGAACAATGGACAATGACAAACTTATAATCACAAACATAAATTAGCACATTGAAAAAACATTTCATAAGTGCGTCAAAATATGCATAACAGAATTAAGGACGTGGAAGTGGGGCAAGTGGGTTCTCAATTTTAGATCTCTATACTAACTATAAATTAAGTGGGACAAGTGGGATAAGTCACAAATCACACTTGTGAGTTATCCCATTTGTCCCACTTAGTCTAGAGTTAGTATAGAGGTGTAAAAATGAGAACCCACTTATCCCACTTGTCCAACTTCCACATCCCCAAACAGAATACTATTGACTGTAAAATGGTAGAAATGGGACTTATTGAGAATTTAAAACAAGTGCCAGACATACCCATTTGCTTGTGAGTGAACTTGCAGATATGTAGAAGAATGTTGCCTTGGCCTCACCAGCTATTGCTTTTCCGATCATGGTTTTGCCAGTTCCCTGTGAAATAAGCAGGCATACATTAACGTTAAGAAAAGAAGTTAGGCACAACAGAGCCAGATGAGATAAAATACCCACAGGAGGTCCAAATAGTAGTAGACCTCTTCCAGGAGAACGACAGCCACGAAAGATATCTGGCCGTAGTAGGGGCCAAATAACCATCTCTGTCACACACTTCTTTGCATGATGTAAACCAGCTATTGCAGATTGGCATGAATTAGTTACACAAGAGACACAGAAATTCTGAAGAACTGAAAGGCAATGTGTACCAACCTATGTCATCCCAGCTAACTTTTGGATCTTTATCCATTATTTCGTTGCTAATGTGCTCAATAAGGCGAGGCTCCAGATTCCTCAGCTTCTCAGGAAGCTCACCATCAGGGCCACAAAGCATTTCTAAACTGCTGGTGGTGAAAAATACCAGTAAGTATGTATGCAAGCACCACCTATACCATGCACGTATATTTTTAAGGCTCCTCATGCATGTGAAATCCATTTCACTAATATAGATATTAATGCAGGTGGGCATTTCGCCCCCTGTCGCGCTGTTCAAAAAAAAATTAATGCAGAATACACTTAGTAGCAAGAAACTGTAATAGTGATTTGCATACTCATGATAATTATATGCCAATTAACTTTAGAGGGGACAAACGCCTTTTTGCTTGACACAGGGAAATGGTTGATATCTGAGGATATATGAAGTATTCCACAAAATACTGCTTTTTACCATCACCGAGCAAGAAACCAAAAGCTAAAATGGTGCATAAACTAACTAGATATTGTTCAGCATTCCAGATGCTAGCTTTTTACTTACTTAAATTAACTTAGCACGAGATCCAAACAGACCATCACTAAGTTTCACATCAGTAGTTCAGAATTAGATTTTACTAATGGTCAAGCTTTGAACATACTGTACTTAGATAACACTCTATAGTTCTTGGTACATCTCAATGTTACTGGGTCCACCTGATCAAATTGTTAACCTCTTCTAAACTTGTTAAGGGAACGGCGATATTGGCATACAATAATTTACCTTGACCTTCAATGTGCTGGATCGATATCATTGTAACTAGGTTCTAATTGCAAATCTATTCAAAACAACATAACGAGTCTGTTGTAGTAATGCCGATAGTGTAACCCATCAAGAAAAATGAAGAGGTGCAAGATGTGCATATGCTAAATATTAAGGAAAGTTGCAGATCCATAACTGAGGGTGCATAACACTAAACTATTTATATACAGTATCACATGTGATCAAATGAGTTCAAATGGTACCAGACAAAAGTTTGAATTACAGACCATTTTTTTGTTGAATCTTCCATGGAATCATCATTCTTCCCAGTAATTCGTGAGTTGATTGTAGCGGATCCTCCATTGTTTCGGATAGGAGGGACAAAATTACCACGTGGTCCACGGCGAGAATTCCAGCTTGGCCTCGCACCATAACTCCGTGTACTAAGGTTGTTATCACATTGTGGAGATACAGAAGCACCTTGGTGACCACTATGCCCATGTTTTTGCACGGCATCCATCGCCTACAAAGCAAAAGGCATCCACTGAACAAGGTTGCAACAAGTACATGTTAGCCTGAAAGTTATCTTGTCATGGTGTGATCTGCACACATAGGTTGTGTGCAGGCTGTAGAGCACACATAGGTTGTGTGTTTGCTGTTAGAAGTAATCTTGTCAATGTAGTTGGCTAGTAGAAGGAGCTAGCTAGGTCATGAAGTATCCAGGGTATGTAGGGAGAACTCTAGAATTAGGAATGTTCTAGAGTAAGATATTTAGTAGTAGTATGAAATGTCTAGAGTTTGTACAGTATTCTAGAAATATGGTGTAGGGTTTAGATCGTGTCACATGGTAACAATCTAAAGGGTCGTGTACAAGTATAAATAGGTCCTAGCATAGGTTGCTGTGGGCTAGCATAAGTTGCAAGCCAAGATGTAGTAGATAGCCTGTGTCAGGTTGAAGCACATATGTATGTGTGTCATACATATGTGTGTAAGCATGAGTTGCTAAGTTCAGCAGGCATTTGTTGCTGACAAATGTAGCATCCGTTGCTGCAAAAGCTAATAGAAGAAGGCATCTGTTGCCTAAAACTTCTGTGTGTTCTCCTATGTAGTGCTAGTCCCTCATTTTCTGCTTTTACTCAAAAGAGAGAACAGAGAGGGAACACTAACAGCACATATATGTTGAACTTCGTAGAAGTGAGTGTAAGCCTATAACTACCCTTGCAAAGCATGGATTTAATAATAGGACAAAAGTGCTTTCTCGCAAAAATATAGTGATACTGTCTGAACATTGTTGTGGGTGTGGGTACGTGCCACAAGAGCATCTAGCATCACGGCAGTAGTGTCAACATATGTGGGAAGAGGGAGAACGCCAAAAAATGGCAGAACTGAGTACATATGGCAACATGGGCCAGGATGTACCAGGTCATTCAGGCGTTTGTAACAAATACTGGTAGCGGTTGCCAGTAAGAGGATTAGTTGACAAAATCTGCACCTACCTTTTATAAACTTTAGGTGATTTATGATCGTGCATTTCTCTTGAAAAAACATTAAAAAATCATCAAAAATATTTATCAAAGAGGGAATTGAAAAAATTGAACCAATGTTGCCAGTACAGCTAAGAAGTACAGAATTTGACAAGTGCACATACCAACTTTATCCTGGCAGTCACAAACCCATTTGCAGGAGCATCAGCTTCATCGTTGCTTGATGGAACATTTGCATTTTCACATATGGGACTTCTGAACCCTGTATGCTTTCGTTTTGTAATCTGCAATGACCCACAGTGTTTCTCATCCTCTTCAACCCCCAGATAAACAGGATGCTTATTATCTTGATTTGTTCTGATCTCATTTTCAACACAAGCAAACACTTTAGACATGTTCCCCTCTGATTTGAACATATTCTTGTCTGACACGCTATTTGCCTTCAAGAACTTGCTGCTATACAAAGATGTTATTTTTGTTTGTGTCATTAATTTTGAAGCCCCGATGCTAAGTTTCTCGTTTTCTAGGTCAACTGGGTTTTCCTCAATATGTGAACCCCCTTGACTTGTGAACTCTTGGCAAGCTGCGTTCTTCTGAATTTCAATGCATGCCAAGGAGAAAATGGCAAGAAAAGTTAGCAGGCAAACCCCAGTATTTGCAAATAATAAACGAGTATATAGACTTTTCAAGTAATGATTTAAGTCAAGGTAATACATTCCAAAATATGTAAATGACCTTCAGAAAACTTATACATATAAACAAGTTAAGCAAAAAGGGTAACGTCTGGATGCCCACCCCCACCCCCACACACAAAAAAAAAAAGGTGAAACAAGGTAGAGCATGAGAAAATAGTCATTTCAGTGATGACGCGGAAGCGCTTTAAGAATAACATAAACTAGATCATACCAGTTGATCAGCAGCATTTCGACTGGATTTTTTATGAAGAGCCTGAAAATACTTTGAACGCTTGATCTTTTCAATGTTGACGTTCCCTTGCTTCGTAAAAACACAATAAACATCTTTTGTTGCGAGTTCAAACACTGCACTGAGTTCAAAACAAATCCAAAGTAAGGATTGCCAAATTGAGAAACACGTTCAAGAGCACATGCCTCAGAGTATAAACTTGAACTTTTCCAAAGAAAGCATGGCAGCAATGGTAAATATAGTTAAATGCACAATTCACGATAAACCCAACAAACTTCTTAATAATTTCAAAGTGATAAAATATTAATTTATCTTAATCAGCACAGAACAAATCTCAAATTAGTGTACTCCTGGCTCTGATAATATTTGCCACTCCTATCTTATATCTATGGAAATGATGTTGCTGAGACCACATCCTAGTAAACTCTTGCAATCGGTGCTAACTTTTGAATCTTATATAATTTAGCAATGTTCTAAAATGTCTGCAACACTATACGCCAACACCTCTATCCTCACTGATGGACACATGGATATGAAAAAAAGGTGATGATCCCAGAACAATTATGATCAAGCACATGTCCATCTTTGTAAGTAATATATACAATGTAACGGTCTGCGGGTCTTCAGCTTAAAATGAATTAACACTCAGGCAATTCTTCAGGGTGGCAGGTTGGTATTTTGTGTTCTCTCACACATAATAACAAGCACAAGAAATAAATGTATTTCAGTAGCCCTGTTATGTGGAGCAAAACTAGGCACGCAAAGGCATAACAGGCCTACTGAAATACATTCATTTCTTCCTCTTAGGAGGCTTGTAAACCCAACTCTATCTTTTCAATGAAATGAGACGCAGACTCCTTTGTGTTTTCTCGGGGAAAAAAAACTAGAGCATGCATACTAGAGATATTCATGTATTCTAAAAGTAGAGCATGTGCTAAAGTTATTCGTTTATCATCTTTGAACAATGCTATGAAGAACACATCCATAATTACGTACCTCCCATCAATTTTGGTCAAAATTTTTTTTTTGCACATGTAGCATTTTGAACTATTCAAATTCTTTCCTAGACGATATGAGTGCTGTCTAGCATAGCAGCATTATAAAGAACAAAATATATCTATTACTATGCTAGTTAAATGCTCCCTAGAATTTCCATGTTAATTAGGAAAAAAAAAAGGAAAATATCTAGCCATGCATAGGAGTGGGCCTGAGTTATAACAATGGAGATTCACTGTAGAAAAGAAAATTAATCCCATTGTCTCATACTTGAAGGGAAGATACTAATTGCAAGCTCACAAGAAATTCCCGGTTCATAAGAAAAAAGAGAACAACAATCCATCGAAATGGGCCCAAGCTATAACGTACATATTCATCATAGAAAAGAAGAGAATTAACCTTATTACCCTGTGTACTTGAAGGAAAGAAAATTCCAAATATCCATTCATCTAACAGTGTTAGGTTTGGACTCCCATGTGCACATGTATCACTGCGTGTATCAGTTTCTTTTCTCTACTTCAGGAAATTGCCCCATAACCAAAGAATCCCGAAATTGTTCCATTCCAGGCACCCTCTGGTGGCTCTTCTGGCGGCAAGATATTATGATTTTAAGTCTTATTTATCGAGGATTTCTGATTGCTTGGTCAACTCTAGGGATTCTCTGCTATTTTGGAAGATGAATGGAATGACAGAGTTCTAATGAATGATTTCCGGAGGCTTTTCTCATTTGCATGCCAAAACAAGTTGGTGGACTTGGGATACCAAACCCAAGTCAACTGGAAGTCGCTTCGAAGGTTAGATGGCTCTGGCTACAGATAACAAGTTCTGACAGGACGTGGAAGGATCTGCAGCTTCCCCTCTGGGTTTAGAAAAGGCAATTTTCAAGGCAACCGGCCAACCGCTGCGATAGTTTTTGCTTGTCACAGAAGCCCTCCTCAATACTGAGAAGTGCACCGTCACAGAAGCCCTCCTTGCCAGATCCATATGTTTCCATGCCAATAAATTGCAATGTATACCACACTACTATTGCCTGGCTATGACTGGACTTTACCCTATATTATGCAATGGTATTTCGAACAAAAAGGCGTGGTCGACTTGTTATCGTCGACCATCCTATAAAGGATATAAATCAGGATCATGACAGTTGAGATGTTTGTGCTTCATCAGCCCTTTTAAGGAGGAAACAGTAGAAGAGTATCCCACTGCATATGCATTAAATAAATAAAAAAGTTATGCGCGTGCAAAAAGAAACAAATTCATTTTGGTCGGCAAACTACCACATCATCAGTCATTGCATTCTCCAACTATGTGCATATAAAAACATCAAACCCTACACAGATTCCTAAAGGTAACTACTACATTTAGTGGATCTAAGCAGTAGAAATTGAGCTATACCAGTCGAACAGCACCGTCAGTAAAAGATCCGAATCCCCGCGTCTACCATGAAGTAAGCAGCATGAAAAAGTAAAACCGTACTGAATGAATCAGACGCAGAACCGGGAGTTTGCGCTGGGTAGGTTTTGTACCGGTCCGATTCGGGCGCGCGGGCGCGGGAGGCGGCGGCGAGATGGGAAGAGGCTGCGGCGCGGATGGGCGCGAAGAAGGCGGCTTCGGGACCCGCGTCGGTGGAGAGGGTCTGGCAATCGAGGAAGCCGAGGAGGCGGAGCGCGAGCGCCTGCGCCGCCGCGGCATCCCCGCGGTCGAGCGCGGCTTCGGCGCCATAGAGGAGGGAGTGGAGCCGCCGAAGCCGCTCGCCCACCTCCTTCCTCCAGTTCGTCGGGCTGGCGGCGGAGGAATCCGCGGTGGCAGGCTGCCCCTCCATTTCGGCGATTTGGGATTCTCGGCTTCCTTCCCGCTCTTTTGCAGCTCGACACGAGGTGTCTCCGCTCGGGGCTGCCTGTAAATCGCAAACCTGTAATCTACAAGTTTTTTTTCGAGTCGACGCAGATTGAAACCTGTAAATCAGATTTGTAAAATACAAATTTCAAAAAACTCCAGAAATTAGAACACGTGCTCGATTCATAGATTCGCATGGGATTTAGTATATCGTGATGTGTTGCATACAAATAGTATCTCTATTAAAATATTACACATGATTGTGTCTATTATTATCTTTTATTCCATATGATGCGCAGCTGTAGGTGAATCTTCAACTTTAATCTATCTCCATCCATTGAATCAACCTACGATATAAAGTAAACTAGATTGGTCTCATAAATGAAGGTAAACGAAAAAACAAAGTCTTATAGAAATATTATTTTTAATTCCTTTTAGCGTTGTTTTCTAAGGTTCTATCAAACCTAGATCTATTAGAGGAAAAAAGACTATTATACTATATTCGTGAATCCGGATCGAAGGTATCAACCTTTTTCTGGCGACGTTGTCGGGAAGCAATTCACTATCCTGGTGAGATCACTAGAGACCTTGTTTTTAGTTTTATTTTTGTTTATAGTTTATTTCTTGTTATCTATTTTAAACCACCACCCTCCAAAAAAAAATAGTTACTTGTTTATTTGTTCCTTTACGTTTAAAATACCAAAAAGAAAAGAACCATGGCTCAAAAGAAACTTGGGAAGCATGCTATTTCTACTGATGATTTTATTCGTGCATCTATTATTCAGCCCGTTGTTGATGCGGAAGCATGTGAAATTAAGCCTAATCTTTTGAGTTTGGTTCAGCAGAACCAATTTGGAGGCTTATCTTCTGAGGATTCATATTTGCACCTAAATATTTTTACTGAAATTTGTGACATGATGCGTATTAAAGATGTTAACCCAAATATTGTTAAATTACGTTTATTTCCTTTCTCTCTAAGAGGAATGGCTACAGACTGGTTGCTAGCTCTACCTAAAGACACTATTATATCTTGGTAGGAATGCAATAATCTCTTTATGACTAATTTTTTTTCTCCAACTAAGACTATGAAGCTAAGGTCCAACATTACAAATTTTAGACAAGAAGACCGCGAGCCACTAGCGCTTGCATGGAAAAGGATAAAAGAAGCCATAATAAACTGTCCTAGTCATGGGATTGAAGAATGTCTTATATTGCATTTGTTTATAATAGCCTTAACCAAATGTCTAAGTTTATGATAGATACTGCAGCATGAACAATCATGGAAAAGCAAGTGAGTGTTGCAAAGAAATTACTTGATGATATGTAAAACAACCATGCCTAATGGCATGTAAAAAGAACCTCAAAAAGGGTGAATTCAATCACCGAGGTAAACAATGAAGAGATTACCGTAAAGGTAGATGAGTTACTCAACATAGTAAAGGATAAGGAAGATATCCAAATTAATGTTGTCACTACCGATGTTAATTTTATAGTTTATAGTTCTTATAATCCTGCTTGTAAGAATAAAAAAATCTAATGTTCGAAACCATTATTCTAATCCTTCAGGAGCTCCTTGCAATAATTATGATAATAATAATGAAGAAGATCATGTCATTCTCTCATTCGAACATACTGTTAGAACTTTCATGCAAGCTCAAACCGAGTAAAATAATATGGTTATTAAAATCATGGAGAACCATGAGACTAGTATTGATAGATTATTTTATCAAGTCATTGCAATTAGAAATAATGTGCAGGCTCTACAGAAAAGTACAAATACCATGGAGGCACAATTGGGCAAGGTAGCTGAGAGCTAAGCTCTCATAATGGCAAAATTCGCTTGAAAGCTCGAGCCAAATCCAGTATAAGACCTGAAGATAATGAGGGTGGAAATGAATGAAGAAAATCCCGAAGAGATGGATTATAGCAATGCACCAACACTTGAATATGCCTGGTTTGTAATAAGGTAACGGTGCTACATACCAACAATCTATACAACAAATAGCGTCTAAGGTTCAGGAATTAAAAACGGAGTAAAAGAGATTAGCTGATAAGCTTCCTGCTAATCTAGTTGATATATTTGAGCCCACTATTAAAATTAAATTTAATATTAATGATATATTTGCACTTAGCGATCTTGGTGCAAACGTCTCAACAATTTCCAAGAGTCTATTTGGCAAGCTAACTTGGGGCCTAATACAGCCACTGAAATGAGACTTTATCTTGCTGATTCAACTTATAAAAAAGCTATTGGGATAAAATAAAATATAGTTGTTGAAATTAAAGGAAGTACCACTCTTATTGATCTTGTTATAGTGGACATGCCTGAAGATCCCATAGCACCTATAATTCTAGGTAGACCATTCCTAAGAACTATCAAAACTTTAATCAATCGACATGAAGGGAATGTGGGAATAGGACCGTTGTCTAGATATCCTTTTATAGACCATTTTCCTAGGAATAAGAAGGCCAAACTTAATAATAATGATGATGGTATAATCACACCGAAAACCAATTACTTTGGAGTGGGTGTTCGTTCATAAAATCTAGATGATCATCATCTAGGTCAAGCTAATTGACCTTAACTAGAAACACTTCATGGGAGACACCCCATATGAAATAAAAGTTTTTACTCTTTTGTTAGTTTTTTGTTTTGTTTTGTTTTTGTTTTCAATAAAGAGTGTTCAATAAGTCCTTTGGAGAGATGAGAAGAAAATAAGGTAATCTCCGATCTTCTATTCACTAACACATGGTCTGAAGGTATTGCTGATTTTTTTATGAAGTCTATTTGTTGTTATTTTGTCAATTGCTAAGATGTATAAATGCACGTGAAGCTACTAACCAAATTCTACAAGTTTTTTAGCTTACAGGCCGCGTAACGACCACTGGTACGGTCGGGAGACCCCGTACCGTGCGTCCCTACCACATCGCAGCTCTGGAAAATAGAAGCGTTGAATTTTGCCGCAGGACACACTAGACGTAACGACCACTGGTACGACCGGAGGCGACCGTACCGCCCGCTCGTACCGTACCATCGAGCAAAGCATCAACTTTCAAGAAAACCTACTGACTGAATAACGACCAATAGAGCGGGCGCGCACGTCCGTACCGCGCGCTCGTACCAAGTGCACTACCGGAGGGAAACGTTGCCCCCCAAGGGTTGTCACTCAGTACGGGCAGGCTCCGGCCCTACCTCCCACATGTACCACGTACTCGTCCACCATATTATCCCAAGAAGAGGTAACCCTAAAATTCCCAAAACACAAACCTCTCTTTCTTCTACCTCCAAACTCCAAACCACCTCCATTAAAACTTCAATTCTACTCATTTTTTCTTCGAGTCCTCGCTCTAATCTCCAACTTATTTGCATCAAAACTCTGTTTAATCTTTCACCATTATTAATTCAGACTTATGTCTTGTTCTTGAGCTAATATTCATATTGAGCATGTTTAGTTTTGTTTTTACAGGGGTTTATTTTGTAACAAATGTAGAGGATCATTTATGCTATGTTTCTATTAGACTAAAATAATTGTTAGCATTATTTTTTATTTTGTTTTAGATGAACACGAGGAGTCGTACACGTGTGTTGGCCGTGAAACAAGCCATAACAGCTGTTGATATGCTAACCTCTGAGTCACCTGGTATCGAGTTCACCGAGGAGTTTCAGCTAAACCGTTTCAACCGTCTTAAGCTCTGAGAAATCAAGTCCACTAAGTGGGCGTTGTTATCGCCATATTTTGGCTAAAGAAGGAGATGGGCCGTGATCAAGATGGGCTTGGAAGATGCGTATATTCAACGTGTTGTTGGATCGGCCTAGTGTGTGGATTTGGGCTAAATTGCCCGTGTATCTTGTACCATAGTAGGTTTCGTGTTAGTTTAGGTTCCGTTTCAGTTTAGGTAAAGATAGAGTTGTAGAGTTATTCCAAAAGTAGAGAGTCTCCGGACTATAAATATGTACCTAAGGTTATTGAGAAAAGGAGGACAATCACGTTCACAACAAACACAATCTCCGCGCATCGCCACCCCTTGTTCTAGGGTTTCTTTCGGGTAAGTGTCATGCTGCCTAGATCGCATCTCGCGATCTAGGCAGTATTTTTACTTATGCGTTATTTAGTGTTACTCGTACTGAAGCCTTGTTGATGGCGAGTAACACTACTATCATGGATTTGTTGAGGCTAGCATCGGTGCCTTTCGTTATAATTCTTTGATTTACGCTGCCTCTAGTTATCTCACTACCTTTGCACCTTTTCCCAAGTGTGAGGGTAGCATCTTGCTTCATCTTTATTTAGTTGTTTCGATCTGTTATGGTTATGCCTTGTTCTCCAAGGTTTAGTTTGATATCTACGTAGTCAGGCCTTACAGACGGATTGAACGATCCAGTAGTACATAAAGACGTGGCTTACTCGTTTTAGAGAAGTTGTTCCGGTAATTAACTTTACGTTGGTTATTAGGCCTCCTCTAGGGTTAGTATTCTTCATATTTTGTATATACCAGGCTCAATTACGTGTAGGACGTTCCAGTTACGTGGTGAAAACGTCAAACTGTCGTAGATCGATTTAACTTGTAACGATAAAGCAAAACCCCATGTTATCATAAAATCTAATGCAGAATCATGGGATAATCGGCTCTAGGAGCCGATTCACGGGGAAACCTGGGAGCCGGTCACGGCTCGAATTTTACGTATACTTGTTTACCATGCAGGAAATCAATCGGAGCAATCCTTCACCTTCCTGACCAGGTATAGGTCAGGTGGCACGCCCTCGAACCAAGCCAGGGCGCGTGCCGGAGTTTTGTGGGCCGTTGCCCGAGGGACCAGGGCCCACCAGCAGTTCTGGGAGCCTCCCGGCTCTTCGTGTTGCTCGTCGCTGCCCGCCGGTGAGTTTTGGCAGGCAACACATTCTGGCACGCTCGGTGGGACATTCAACAACGTCTACATCAACATCCGACGCTGCAATGGAGAACAGACCAGTCACGTACGACGAGCTTCCTGAAGAGCACAAGGCAAAGTATGACGAGATCAGAAATCTCTTCGAAGCCGATCTCATCGGCTCTTTCGAGAGGACCCGTAAGAATGGCATCAAGTGGAGGGGGTTCTCCCCCGAGGGTGCTCTTGATGAGGTGGATCTGTCTGTTCCTTCGGAGGAGCGCACCAGAGCTCTGCGACAGGAAGTCAACTACATGGTGGCTCATTCTCTGCACCGCCATTCTGAGAGCCTGGTGAACGCTTTCGAGCGGGTCGCGGTTCGCGTAGTTCAAGAAATCATGAAACATCAGTACTCTCCGTCGGGGCCTACCTTAGGGACTCACCAGGGAGAAAGACCGCTCCAGACTAGGCCGCAGCTGCCATTCACGCTTGCAGCTCCAGAGCCACCAGGAGCAGCGGCGTACGTCGTCTATAAGGCTGGAGGCGACCCAGGCGATTGCCAATTCCTGTTCGAGCCGCCTAAGGAAATCCCACACGGATACATATGCGTCTACGTGCCGGACTGCAACAACCTGCCACGCACCAACCAGATTGCAACCGCAGGAGTTTCTGCGGCAGGGGTTCCTAGGGTAGGAGCTCCAGGAGCAGGCGTTTCTGGAGCAGCGATGTCTGGGATGGACGCCGACAAACAGGCGTGGCTAGCCAAGTATGCCACTGGAACAAGTCATGAGAATCTAGCCCCTGCGGCTCAAACAGTGGAGCAAATCCGTACCATCTTGAGAGACCAGTTCGGCTTCGTGCCGAAGAGAAGGACAATCGGCTATTCAAAGCCGTACCCCAACGAGTTTGATCTGATTCCGCTGCCACCCAAGTATCGGCTCCCTGAGTTCTCAAGGTTTAGCGGGTCGAAAGGGTCGAGCTCAATCGAGCACGTAAGCCGATACCTGGCACAGCTAGGCATAATTTCGGCATCGGATCAGATGCGCGTAAGGTTTTTTGCGCAATCTCTGACAGGACCAGCTTTTGGGTGGTACACCCCGCTGCCACCCGATTCGATTCAGACCTGGAAGCAACTGGAAGAGCAGTTCCACATCCAATATCATTCAGAGGCTACCGAGGCTGGCATTGCAGACCTGGCACAGGTGCGGCAGAAGCGGGGAGAAACAGTAGCCGAGTACATCCAGCGCTTCAGGACCGTCAAGAACCGATGTTACTCAGCTCGTTTAACTGAGAAGGAAGCAGTCGAACTGGCAGTGTTGGGTCTCTCAGCACCCATCAAGGATCTGGCTTTCCAAGTAGAGTACAACTCATTGGCGCACATGGCCCAGAAACTGACGATGTATGAACAGCGCCACCCTGAGTTATACCAAGACAAGTTCAAGCGTCCGATAGGCCTGGTCGATACAGACGAAGGTGATCCTACACAAGACCAGGAGGTGGCCGTGGCTGAATGGGCTCGGGGGGCAGACCCCGTGTCCTGCAAATGGGTGAAACAGCAAGGGCCTGCAAAAGGGTTCGACTTCGACGTGAGCAAAGCTGAGCAGATTTTCGATTTACTGCTGAAAGAGAAGCAGCTGAGGTTACCCGACGGCCATAAAATCCACGGCTCAGGAAATGAACGGGAGACCATACTGCAAGTGGCATCACTCGTTCACCCACCCCACCAATGACTGCAAAGAGCTACGTCGCCAAATCCAAATGGCGATAGAGCAAGGCCGTCTGATCCTTGGGCAGTTCGCCATGAAAGTGGACACAAACCCATTTCCCGGCGTCAACATGATAGAACTCAGTCGCTCCGCGAGGCGTCAGCTGGATTTTTCGTTCGGTGTTAATATGGCAGGGTCTGGGTACCACCATGACACATACAAGGAGGAAGGTGGTCGCTCTCGGGGCAAAGAAAGAGAAGAGGCTGGTCCATGCGACCGGCCCGGCCATAACGACAGGCGGTACTTAACAGAGGAACAGGTGAGGAGAGTGTGGTATCAGAAGCCGCATTCCACGCATCTCCTTAACAAGTATGAGCGTCAGTATGACCAACGGCGCCAGCGCGATGGAGACGATAAAGGATATGAGCACCTCGCTAGGGGACCGTTAAAAGAAAAGGAAGGCGCAGACAGACATTGGGATTGTCCTTTCTTCAAGTATTGCTGGGACGCGGGAATGAGCCGATTGCCTACAGTCGACAACTGCCCGGAGTGTGGACAGCAGAAGGAGGACACGAGGCCAGTTTCAGTATTCAAACGTTTAGGGCCTCTCCCACCTCAGAGCCATCACAGGGAGTCCGCTCGAGCAAAGGACCTCGAGAAGCCAAGGGATGACAAGGAAGAAGACAGATATCACCGTCCAAGGTGGTGTCCAGACGGACTCAGACATACCCAAAAGCGTAGAGTGCAGCGGCTGCGTAACTTGGAGGAAGCTGAAGCGCGATATCTCCACGCTTTAAAGAAAGCGCGGCCCGACCTAGCCGCCAAAATCAGGCAGACCTTGGAAACGGGAGACCGCCCGACAAGGAAAGAGTGGCGCCCCAAACCAATAAAAGCCGATGCATAGACATCGGCTGGTACAAACATGGTGTTCATACTTCCGTCAGAGTTCTGCGCGCCAAGAACCAATGAGCTACCAGTGGCACAGTTCGACTGCGGCCCACGGCCGGTTATTTTTGAGAAGCCACGTGAGAAGGGTTACAAACATCTGAAAGCCCTGTACCTACGAGGTTACATCAATGGGCAACCTGTCAGCAAGATGTTGGTATACACCGGGGCGGCAGTCAATATCATGCCATACTCCATGCTACGACGTTTGGGACGCTCCACTGCAGATCTGATCAAAACCAACATCACGTTAAGCGACTTCAACGGTCAGTCTTCGGAAACGCAAGGCGTACTGAACGTGGATCTGACAGTGGGCAGGAAAACCATACCCACGTCATTTTTCGTCGTGGACAGCAAAAGTACCTACGCTGTCTTGCTAGGTAGAGATTGGATTCACGCTAATTGCTGCATTCCATCCACAATGCACCAGTGCCTAATACAGTGGGACGGAGATGAAGTGGAGGTCATCCATGCAGATGATTCTATCGAGATTTCCATAGCTGGCATGAACGTCTGGGAAGCAGAAGACCAAGAGCCGATCTCTGGAATCAGTTTAGACGGCTGTGAGCGCATTGAAGCTACAAAAAACGGGGTGAGGCTGGTCTTATCCACTGGCCTGACAGAGTAGAAAAGTCCACAATCATACGTGGTACGGCCGATCCTCGCGATCGGCCACAAAAAATGAAAAGCACCAATCACACGACAAGCGGATCACGTAGTCGTAGCAGGGAGACGCCCTGCCATTGTAAAACAATAAGGTGTAAACCATCCTTGACTAACGCAAGCAAAAAGGGGGCCGATTCAGGCAATCGGCCCAAATTATTTTTGTTACCCTCACCTACGGTTTGCCCTGTGTTTACCATCGATTTGACAGGTGACGGAAAGCTAGGGTATGGGTTTACATCTGCTGATGAGCTAGAAGAGATCGACATTGGTCCTGGGGATAAGCCACGACCAACATTTATCAGCAAGAAGTTAGACCCGAGTCTGCGGGATCCGATGATAACCCTGTTGAAAAAATATCCAGACTGCTTCGCCTGGGACTACACAGAAATGCCTGGGTTAGACAGGAGCATCATTGAGCATCGACTCCCGCTTAAAAAAGGATTTCGGCCATTTCAGCAGCGAGCACGACAAATGAAGGCCGGAGCAGAAGCAGTGGAAATTTTTGGAGATTCCAAGTTGGTGATTTCCCAACTCACGGAGGAGTACAAGTGTGGCATCCCGCAAAACCACTACTAGAAAATCGCGTTGAATTTGTGCATTGCATCGTCATCAACATGCATTGTGTGCCAAAACTATTTTCGCAACACCCGTTTTGTTTTTCTAAAACGCCCCGTCTTTTATTCAAACGCCAAACACCGGGTCTCCGGAATTATTTTTGTTTGTTGCTATCGTTTTGCAAATGGTGTTTTTTTAAAACAAATAAAATTTATATTTATTTTTGCGGGGCAGTCGAACGGGCCGATTGACCCGAACGACCACCCCTGTTCTTTTTAAAACGGTCCACCCTGCCAGCCCCATCTAAATCCTAGACCTACCCAGAAAACTACCCAACCATCCCTCCACCTCACTCCCTCCAATAGTATCATGCCACATCACCCTCCCCTTCCCTTCTATCCAATCAGCTTTTGCCACATCACCCTCCCCAACTCTCCCTCTCTTTTCTCTCTCCCTCTCTCACAGCTCACACCCCACCAGCCGAACACACCTGCCCCACACATGCCTCCCCCACCTCCCGCTCTGCCTCCCCTGCCACCGCACCCGCGCCCCGTGCCCTGCCAGCTCGCGCGCGCGCGCCTCCGCGTCGCCGGCCGTCCACCGCCGCCACCGGCTCGCCGCGCCATCCCTCCCCTGCGGCCGCGCCGCCGCCAGGCCCCATCTCCGCCTCCGCAGCTCGCCCTCCCGCCGTCCTGCGCCTCCGCGCACGCGCCGCCCGTCCCCGCCTCGAGTTTCCCCGGCCGCTCCGGCCCCTCCCTCTCCGTGCTGCCGCTCGCCGGCTCGACCCCCAGAGCACCGCGCGCCGCCCCGCTGCCCCCAGCACCCTCGCCGGTGCGACGTCCAGCCCTCAAGCTCCCCAGCCGCCTTCCGCGCCTCTCGCCGCCCACCCAAGCCCGCACGCGAGCCGTTCCCCTCCGTCCTCGCCGCGGAGCCCGCGGAGCCGCCACCGCCATCGCCGGCCTCGCCCTCATCCTGGCCGTCCCCACCGCTCTCGTCCGCCGCCGTGCCGCCCCAGGTTCGCCGGGCCCCTGCAGCACCTCGCCCCCGAGCAGCCGCCACCACGCCAGGCTCCCCCGTCCCCGTCTGCCGTCGCCCGGCGGCCTCCAGCGTTCGCCCCTGCCGAGCTCGTCCATCACCCAAGCCGGAATCGGTGTCGCACATGCCGTACGCTTCGGTGCCTGGGTGCTAGCGCTTGAAGATGTCCAGGTGGTGTGGCGATGATGTTTGTCTAGATGGCATGGTGGTGTTGTGGCGATGCTAAGAGCTACCTCCCGGCGACAAGATCTTCTTAGCGGAACCGAAGACGGAACCCGAGTGCCAAGGTCGTCTCATCGGCAAGATCTCCTTCCGGGCACCGAAGGACGACCCCACCGAGAACCTCGGCACGCCAAGATCTACTTCACGGATCCGAAGATCCCGGTCGTGGGATGCCGCTGAAGTATTCCAAGCCCTGCTGCGAATTCTTCAGCTCCGACCATGTGGTGTTTGAGAGGCGAAGTTGACATGAGGCCTCGACAACAAGTACTTCCTCGGAACCACCAAGTTCTCCATCCTGGCGCCCTAAGACGCGGAACCCCAAGATCTTCTCCTGTAGCGACGAGGTCTTCTTCACGGAACACCAAGGCTGACTCGATGGCGCGGACCCGACAAGAGCGTCACAACGACAAGAACGACAGCAACCAGGACGGTACCGATGCCCCGACGCCAGGCCAAGTACTCCTTCATGGAACGCCGAGACCCCCGAACCCGGAGACGAACCCGTACCCGAAGGCCGCGGATGCGACAAGATCCACTACCCCGGAATCCGAGGACGCTTCCGCCGAACCCCGAACCCCAGACCCGTCGGACCCTGGACCCCGAGACCGACCCCGAACCCCGAACCCCGGAACCTCAAGTTCGTCGAGCCCCTCTGATGTGTGACCCCTTTTCCTCGAACCCTATTTTATAACATAAGAACAACTTGATGCATATTGAATTGTCATTCTCGCATGCATATCATTGGTTTGGGGGCCTTATGCCGATTCACCTAATAATTAAATATGGGGCCCATATGCGGGCAAAATCTAGCCTTATATTGGCCTCATTTAAACATGTGTAGCGAACCGGTTCCATCTGTTGCATTGCTAAACAACATTTAAATTGCGGGGTTCTAAACAACTTGAACCGTTTAATTAATTGTCGGGACCCCGGTTCCGCTTAATCTTGACCTAATTGCATCGCACCTTGCCATGCCATCCATCATGCATGCATCATGCCGATCTTCTGCCGTGTATTAAATATTGCATCCGGTGTCTCTTCTAGTGTTTTGCTTCTTTGCGGATAAGGTCGTTGAGTTGATGTGAGCTTCGCCCCGATCTTCGGAAGAACCCTTCGACAATGTTTTCAGGCGAGCATCTCCCCCCTTTTCTACCTATCTTACTTTTATAGTCTTTATTCCCTCCTGATGATCTATTGCTATCTGTGTTGCGATGCTTTAGTTTCCGTACCTGTGATATACCGTGCCGCCCTATATTGCCTTGGACACATCCTATTACCTGTTGTTTGGTAGATAGTTGGACTTGCGCGTCGTAGTTGCTTGCTCAAGTGCTGATGTGTGTCGCCATATGCCACAGTTGTTGATGTATTGCCGCGTGTTGATGTTGGAGATGATTCTAGTTTTACTTATCGTCACTTTAATTTCTGTTTAACAACTAAAATTGAATAAGCAGAGGCATCGGTGGGTGATAGATAATATTTGGTTTTCCGAACGCCCACTTGTGTCCCGTAAGACCCCGAGTACTTGATTCCTGTTCCTTGATTTATCGCGCTATCCACATCCGGGAGGTATATGGGACCCCCCTTAGCCAGAGCTTGATTCCGTCTTATTTCTTGGGGCCACAAACTAGTTTGGGGCTTTATTACTATCCTGTACTTATGCCATGTTTTACTGCTTTATTTACGATTGTGCGAGGTACTGCACACTGTACTGTTTAAGATCGGGACACGTTTACGCGGTGTCGACAAGCCCCGTTTGGGGTTCCCAGTCGCTCACAGCCGTCTACCCAGACCTTGAGGCCGTCTCGGAGCTTGCTTACTCCGTTGCGGGATCTACTTAAGGGGTGGCCCCCTGAAATATTTCTGAATCTTGTGATTGCTCTGTCGTGAAAGCCTCGTTGGGTTTTGATTTGGTTTTTCCGAGGTTGATCGAGTGTGTGTTGCTATTGGTGCACCCCGGCCGGGTAAAACTTTCTGAAAGCCGTGTCCGCGGATATGGACGACTTGGAGCACAGTTTCTCGATCATAGACAAGCATAACTAAAGTTTACTGCTATAAATTTGACTTATAATGACTAGTAATCAGCTTCACTATAATGGAATGGCTAATTAATACTGCCCACAATTGCTTGTTTGGTTGTCGCTTGCGACAATTGTATCTGACTAGTAAGTATTGCAACTACAACGGAATGGCTGAATAAAAGTACCAACAACTGCTGGGTTTTGGGTTATCTCATGCTAATTGTATCTGACTAGTAAGTGTTGCCACTATAACGGAATGATTAACTAAAAGTGCCCACTGCTCATTTTATCAGGATGATTATCTATACCTGACTAGTAATTGCTGCAACGATAACTGAATAAATAAAACTGCCAACTGTGTGAGTTCCTCGGTTGACTTCCTCGTTTGGTCTCGAGGGGGAAACACCGGGATGGGTTTGTTTGGTGATAGCTTCAGGTTGGATCCGGTTAGGTCACTCTTATCCCTCTCTGATATCCGCCAGTTGTATCGAGTCTCTATAGGTTGTTTAGTGCATGCTGCCGCTGCCGCTCAGTCCACCATACCTATGTAGGCGAGGACCGCCGAATTCTAGCCTCGCCGTGTACTGGCCTCAGTACTGACGCTCCTCTTTTTCCTTTGCCCTTTGTCGGCACCCCTTTTTGTTTAAGCAGGTTTTGAGATCGACGTCGTTAGCAGGGTTACCCTTCCGGCTTGGCCTGGGCAGGGTTATGGACGCCATTGGTTATTCTTCAGGGCTCTTAGCCCCATTTGCTTCTTGTCCGTAGTCGGACGCCCTACTGTTTTCAAGGTGATTTGGATCTTGTATATTATATCTGTATTCTTGACTCTTTGAGTCGCTGTTATATATATCTGTTCTGCGGGTCCCATCGAGGACTGTTGTGTAATGTTATTACTTCGTTTTCCACCCGCACGAAAGTGCCTGGTGGGCACCTTTGAATCGTTTCTATGCGGGTTTGGCGAATTTTGCTCAAACTTGCATAGGTCCGATTCTGAGGGTGTTACAACAAGTGTGAGAGCGAGTCCCTCTTCCCATTATGGTTGCACTGCCGTGCGCTGATGACACAGTTCCGGTACATAAACTTCACCTGGATCCCGCGGTCGCAGAACATAGAGGCAAATGATCTTGCACAAATGGCTTCAGGCTACAAGGATGTAGCAGAGGGAGCCGATATTCAGGTACAGTTCTTGGAAGCTGACGACTGGAGAGCCGATATCTTCAATTACTTGAAGGATTCGGCTCGGGGGGCACCTAAACGGATAAGGTACAAGGCCATGAAGTATGTACTTATTGGGGATGACATGTTTTACAGGACTCTGGAAGGGTTATTGCTCAAATGTCTGGGGACAGCCGAGGCCAATCGGCTCCTGCACGAGGTACACGAAGGCGCTTGTGGAACTCACCAATCGGCTCACAAGATGAAATGGTTGATCAGGCGATCAGGGTTTTATTGGCCCACCATGCTTGAGGACTGTTTCAACTACTACAAAGGGTGTCAAGCATGTCAGAAATTTGGAAAAATTCAGATGGTACCCGCGTCAGCAATGAACCCCATCATCAAGCCTTGGCCGTTCCGAGGTTGGGGCATGGATATGATCGGCAAAATCAATCCTCCATCAAGCAAAGGCCACATGTGGATTTTGGCCATCACTGATTATTTCACTAAATGGGTGGAAGCTGTCCCGATGAAATCAGTAAACTCAAAGGATGTTATCAACTTTGTGAAAGAGCATGTCATCCATAGATTCGGGATTCCCCAAACTATCACGACCGATGGATGTTCGGTCTTTATTTCTCAGGAGTTTAGAAAGTTCTGCGAGGACATGGGGATTAAGCTGATCAGGTCATCTCCATACTATGCTCAGGCTAATGGGCAAGCTGAAGCATCCAACCAGAGCCTCATCAAGCTGATCAAGAGAAAAGTCGATGAGCACCCTAGGCGTTGGCACGAGGTTTTGTCAGAGGCATTGTGGGCTTATCGCATGTCATGCCATGGGGCGATTAAAACTTCGCCATACCATCTAGTATATGGACAAGAAGCCGTATTGCCCTGGGAAATTACGGCTGGATCGAGACGTGTCACTTTTCAGGACAATCTAACAACTGAAGAATATGCAACCCTGATGAGTGACAGTGTTGAGGATTTAACTGAGCTCAGGCTGTGGTCGCTTGAGAAGATCAAAGAGAACAAGGCCAAGGTAGCTCGTGCATACAACAAGAAAGTGAGGCCAAAGGAGTTCCACGTTGGTGATCTGGTACGGGAAGCTGTGTTGCCATTAGGGACTAAGGATGCAACATATGGTAAATGGTCTCCAAATTGGCACGGGCCGTACAGGGTTGATCAAGTTTTAAGAGGGAACGCATACATGCTTGAGGAGCTGGACGGCGTGAAATTCCCGGTGGCGGTCAACGGTCAACATCTCAAGAAATATTTCCCAAGCATGTGGGATGATGGACAGTAAAACATGGGGGCCGATACATGAAATCGGCCAGGTAAAAAAGCACGTGAGATGTTGGACAAGTGTGGGGGGGCCGATACTGAAAATCGGCCGAATAAAAAGCACGTGAGATGTTGGACAAGTGTGGGGGGGCCGATACTGAAAATCGGCCGAATAAAAAAGAAAAATATATAGCCGATGCACAGTCATCGACTCTAGAGGTTCATATATGTTACAAATAGGTGCCAGTATCCACATACAAGCTACTGAAGAAATCTTCATCCTTGCCCGTCATTAGCTGTTTGTTCAGGGCACGTATTTCGATGGGCAATTGGAGATCTAGGTCGCCCTTTTTGAAGAGGGTCGCAGGTTACCGTTTGAGACTAAGAAGTGATCGTTTAGGTTTGCCTGAGCATGTGACCAAGTCGGACTTTGTCAACGTTTTTGGGAAAACCGATATGCATCGACTCTTTGAGCTATGGCTTGGTTGACTGAGTAAACGTAACAAGGGGAAAGCCGATGCGTTGCTATCGGCTTCTGGGGCATCGAACTATTTTGGTTATCGGCAAAAAATTGGGGCGACAAGAGCAATCTTCGAGAGAACGGATTTTTCATTTCATTCAGAAGCTGGTTGCTTACAAAAGGGCTGATCGATTACAAAAGGGAGCTTATTGCTACTACTATTACTGCTACTGGTTCCTAATCTAGGCCGAGGTCGTCGTCGCTGTCGTCGCCGTCGTCTTGTGCGCTATCCTCAGCGCTGCTACCGGCGTCGTCTTCGCTGCTGCTGCTGAAGAAGCCAGCAGGGGCCTCCTCGTCCTCGTCGTCATCTTCGGTCTCCTCGCTGGACCCGGCGCGGAAGCGCTTCGTCGGCGGGTACTCGTCAGAGGAGGTGTCCTCCTCCGATTCCTCCTCCTCGTCGGAGGACTCGACGCCGTCCCAAGACCAGGCGTCGTCGCTGCTCTTCGCCTCCAGTTCCCCGTCAACGAGGAACTGTAGGCTCTCCTCGCCGTCGGTCAGGGACGCATCGTCCTCCGACCAGACGGCGAAATCCCAGTCCCTTTCGTCCCACCATCGTGGGGCGAAAGTACTGTACGCCGCCGTGCGCGGGTGCTCTGGCGTCGGCTCTCGGTCACTGATGTTATTGGAAGACTGGGAGGAACGGGCGGAAGAGGAAGAAGCCATGGCGAAGAAACAGGGTTTTTTCGGCGGAGGAAGAAGGATTTTTTGGCTGTTGGAGGAGGATGGGGATTGCGAACTGCTTAGATGGATTTAAATAAGGTGAATAGTGGAGAGACGGTTCAATGCCATAGCGGTTTCCCAGAATGTGCTGCCAAAATCGTCAAATCATGCACTGCGAAGGAGTTGAGAAGACAGGGCATCATGATGAAGGGGTGGCGTGACGATCCTGTTCTGCAACGCATTCTGTCAACGCGCAACCCGATACAAAGAAAAGAGAAAAAAAAATATATCAGCAGAATGGTTTTGGAATTATCATTGCCAAAACCAGGGGGGCATGTGTTATCGCCATATTTTGGCTAAAGAAGGAGATGGGCCGTGATCAAGATGGGATTGAAAGATGCGTATATTCAACGTGTTGTTGGATCGGCCTAGTGCGTGGATTTGGGCTAAATTGCCCGTGTATCTTGTATCATAGTAGGTTTCGTGCGTGGATTTGGGCTAAATTGCCCGTGTATCTTGTATCATAGTAGGTTTCGTGTTAGTTTAGGTTCCGTTTCAGTTTAGTTAAAGATAGAGTTATAGAGTTATTCCAAAAGTAGAGAGTCTCCGGACTATAAATATGTACCTAAGGTTATTGAGAAAAGGAGGACAATCACGTTCACAACAAACACAATCTCGGCGCATCGCCACCCCTTGTTCTAGGGTTTCTTTCGGGTAAGTGTCATGCTGCCTAGATCGCATCTCGCGATCTAGGCAGTATTTTTACTTATGCGTTATTTAGTGTTACTCGTACTGAAGCCTTGTTGATGGCGAGTAACACTACTATCATGGATTTGTTGAGGCTAGCATCGGTGCCTTTCGTTATAATTCTTTGATTTATGCTGCCTCTAGTTATCTCACTACCTTTGCACCTTTTCCCAAGTGCGAGGGTAGCATCTTGCTTCATCTTTATTTAGTTGTTTCGATCTGTTATGGTTATGCCTTGTTCGCCAAGGTTTAGTTTGATATCTACATAGTCAGGCCTTACAGACGGATTGAACGATCCAGTAGTACATAAATACGTGGCTTACTCGTTTTAGAGAAGTTGTTCCGGTAATTAACTTTACGTTGGTTATTAGGCCTCCTCTAGGGTTAGTATTCTTCATCTTTTGTATATACCAGGCTCAATTACGTGTAGGACGTTCCAGTTACGTGGTGAAAACGTCAAACTGTCGTAGATCGATTTAACTTGTAACGATAAAGCAAAACCCCATGTTATCATAAAATCTAATGCAGAATCATGGGATAATCGGCTCTAGGAGCCAATTCACGGGGAAACCTGGGAGCCGGTCACGGCTCGAATTTTACGTATACTTGTTTACCATGCAGGAAATCAATCGGAGCAATCCTTCACCTTCCTGACCAGGTATAGGTCAGGTGGCACGCCCTCGAACCAAGCCAGGGCGCGTGCCGGAGTTTTGCGGGCCGTTGCCCGAGAGACCAGGGCCCACCAGCAGTTCTGGGAGCCTCCCGGCTCTTCGTGTTGCTCGTCGCTGCCCGCCGGTGAGTTTTGGCAGGCAACAGGCGTGTCCCTATATTCTGAACCAACTTGGCATTCGCGCTGTTTTAAATTTACTTTGCAACAATGTTGGGTTGTGTGACTTTTTTTCTAGGATATTGACACATAACACCGCTTGACGCTTGAGTTTCTCATCATCTTGACACATTCGGTGTGCTCACACTATTGCCCCGAGGAGCAAATGCCTGGAGCTGATCGCATCAACTTCTATCTATGAATTGTGAGTACTCCTTAAACCTCTACCAATGGGCTTACTATTTTGGGTTTATCAACAATACCACCGACATACGCTCCACCACCTTTATTCTGAATCTAACACCCTTGGCTTACTTTAATAGAATAAGAATTCGTGGAAACACAACCAAGGGAAATCAAATTGATCATCCTGTTGTTCATTATTTGTTTTATGTTATTGCTAACACCTCGTAGACACGTGGTGAGTTTACTAGAGTCAATGAGGAGGACATGATGATCCTCGTTAAAGCTGCTATTCCTAACTGTAACTTAACGTCAAATTTGGGTGCCCTTATTTTGTTTTACGTTAAGCATCAAGCTCTTGAATCTCGTGGTCCAATATGCAGATAAGGAGTCATAACTATGCTTGCACGTGCACTTCACATCAATGTAGGTAGGATCCAACCGTTGGTAGGAAAACCGTCGTCTTGGTTTTTCTACTCTAAGAGCTTGTGGTATGATTTCTAGAACTAATGTAGATACTTACTTGATATATCCGGGATGGATCACTTGATCCCCTCCCTTTGACTAACGATCTATTCTCTATCAATGAGGAATGACGTTTGCGTTATGACACGTAGGTTGAGACAAGTCTATCCCAACAAGAAGTATCTGCGGATGAAAAAGGAGAATATGAAAAGTAGAACAAGAAGAACCCAAACAAGATGTGCAACCACCAAATTTATACACCACCTATGAAGATATCTATGCTCTCGAAGGAAATATCCAAAACATAAACAACCTCTTCATCGATTTTCGAGATACTACTGCTAACCTTGCCACCCAATTTAACAATTGGAGCAGCCAATTGAACGTGGGAGATTGTCCACGACCACCACAATGAGAAACAAAAGGGCTTGCAAAATCCTGAGCTTGAGGATGTGTCACCTGACAATTTTATTTGTGTAATAATACATCTCTAGCAGATACCGCATATCTATAGGCCCACAAAATTTTCCACCTATATGCGGTACCGTGGCCCAAAAGTGACCTTTTTAGATACCGTAAAAGAGCCCGTACCGCAAATATTTTAGTCGTTTTTCGCAAAACGGCACGTCCGTCCCGCATATATTCGGTGCGGGGGGCTGGATGCGGGAAAACACATCCATTTCCCCTTCCTCCCCCGCCTAGAAACCCTCGTCGTGGCCCGCCACTGTCTCCGATTCCGGCCGACTCAGCCGTCCAAAAACAAATGCCGCTGCCAACCTCCGCATCCACTCCCCATCTATCGTTGTGTAGCCAATTGTGTATTCTATCATTGTGTAGATTTTTAGCTTGAAATACTTCATATTTTGGACTCAGCAAAAATAACAAATTCTTCACTTTATTCTACTATTCAACAAAAAATTTGATTTGTCATTTTGCTAAGCCTAAAATATGAAGTATGTGTATAAGTCTTTCCCGCGTACCTAGGTATGCAATTTTACTTATATAAAATAAATTATTTAACAAAAAAATATACCATTGAAAATATAACATCCGAAGTTTCTAATAATATACTTTTTACTCCCTCTGATCCATAATAAGTGTCGGTGATCTAGGATTGTTTTAGTACAAAGTATGTATTATATCCCGGCACTTATTTTGGATCAGAGAGAGTAATATATAACTCATATTAAGTTGGTCGAATTAACGACACAAAAACCCATGCAAGACTTATAAACTGAGATGGGGGAGTATTAGTGATTCGTGGGCCTAAATAGTGTTACTCCCTCCGACCCATATTAGTTGACTTGGATTTGTTCAAATTTCGATGAACCTATATACTAGATAATGTCTAGATTCATCCAAATCAAGAAAATTTTGAGCCAGCTAATATGGGTCGGAGGGAGTATTGTATTTCTATGCTTGGATGGTGACTAATTGAATTTACACTATCCAATGGTACAGCTAGGTGAGTTTTACTTCTTATTAATAGTTGGAACTTACATAATTGAAGACTGCTTGCTTCCAAGAAATGTGACTAAACTTAAAATTATTCGTAATATCATTGGTTGTGTCAAAACGGATGATCTATGGTTATCGAGGCAGATCTATGAATGGGCATGTGTTTTGTCATCTGAATCCGTAGACCACCTTGGTACTAATCTTCATATTTCTCTCCCAACTATTTCTCATCCATTGATGCCTATCCATGTATTCTCCTCCTTCCACACCATATCATTAACCATACTACAATTGCTTTCCTGATTAGTGCAAAGTCAATCTACAATATGTTTCGAAGCATGTCTATTTTACCTTTTCACCTTCTATGTGTGCTTAACCTTCCGTCCTTTCACCGGCTCCAAAATTTACTAATTTATATGATATCCAAATTAACGATTCGTTTAATTTCTCATTCAGATGTACTTCGACACTTATTATGGACCAGAGCGAGTATATAAAAACATTTTATGTTAATTGAATTAGTAAGTTCATAGAAGCATTTACGTGATTCTTATGAAAACCAAAATATAATTTGTGTATTTTTTATTCCGCTCTGTGCATGTAAAATGTTTAAGTTGTCGACCTAATAAGAGTTGTGTCATATATGGTTTATAAAATTGTTTTCTCTCTTTGTCTACATAACTAGATGTGTCTATATACAAATGATTTTTTGAAGGAATTGGATTCATTAAATCATCGAATTCTGCTCCAAGAAGATTAATGCAATCTATATCTTGCCTATGTGTTACCCAATATATATTTTTCTCATGTATGTGTCAAATAATTGAACTGACTATTGATCATGACCTCTCTATAATGACACATAGAAGTTAAAATCAAAATAGCACACGAATCAACTTCAGTTTTCTCCCATGAGATGTGGAGATTAAACACGAACTACATATGTATTATTTCTTTTTGCCCACATCATAGGGTAGACCCTCTTCTATCTAAACTATACAAATGTGATTACACGTCATATTTTTTTATTAAAAGAGGGATAAATTCCATCTTATATTAAGATATTTGTATAGTTAACTATTTGGAACATATTATTACTCATAACTATTGGTTTTGCATCTCATATATGTTTTAACATACACATAGTATATGCATGTTTTACTTCACAGTGACTTTAAATACCACACTATTGTTCAGTTTTTATTCTCATTTTTCTTTTGTTCAGTTTGTCGCATACAGTCCATGGAGTCCAGCGACAAACATGGGCTCATTTTCGGTACCTATCTTATAACTAGCTATTCTAGAATATTTACTTACAAGATTTAGAACTTACCATATTCTAGCCTCGAGTTCAACATGACAAGTGATGATTACTAGAGACTCCATGAAGACATACTTTTCTTGGGCACCAAAAATTTACAAAGGTATTCAAGTTCTATAGAAACAAACAACTTAACTATACCACCCACTAGAATATAGATATCGCCAATGATAATGGTGTGGCAACAGTCGCCGTGCGGAATGATAACTTCTATTTTGTTGGATTCACTAACTCCGATGAACAATGGTCCTAGTTTGACTTTGAACGATCTCCCCATTTAATTCCCGGCACCTTCAATGGAGAGTAGGGCTTAATACTATGGAAATTGTGCCTTTGAGCAAAAGCAACTTGAACCAAGTTGTGCAAGTTCTTTTAGATTACAGACACCCACCAACTAGTTTGTAGTAGTTCACTTGTGAATACTATCCAATCAAGTTTCATGAAAAATAATTTATACTAACATTTTTACTTATTTGTGATCTTTTTGTCAACCTAATATCTTTATCGCTATATTGTAAGCTACAATGGTTCACATATAAATTTGGTATGTCTTTGCTAATACACTTGCACAATACTAAAATTGTATTTTACAACAAAAGGGATGCATGATTTTTTATTAAAATTTTATTTAGGAAGAAGTCTCTAAGGAAATAGTTTGTAGAACTTAATACTCATTTTTTAATTAAAAATATAATGACTGAAACATTTTTTGTGGATAAATATTTATCATATGCTATTATTTTGTAATAAATATCAAAGATATGCTATTTATTATCTTGATAGAGGTTTCGAGAGTGTGGGCACATACCCAAGTGTTAGCATTTCTTATTACTTGGTTCTATTTATAATAAATAGGCCTTAGTTTTCAACTACTCATAGGATTCAACAATTTGCTGGAAACACACATGTACCTTATGCGTGGCCTCGGAATGTAATTTTTTGTAGAAAACTTACAAGATATCTTAAAGTGCGATATAGTCTACTCCTCATTATGCATACTGTTTAGACATAGACGTGTAACTCTACGACATTAACTAGCCTTCTACTATGTATATCACTATGTTTAGTATGTATAAATTGGCTTCATAAATAAGAAGGCCAACTCGATAGCATGGAAGAATAATGAATTGAGAACGGAGACACTTAAGCCCTTGTTATCATGCCATGCTATATGAATCAGGAATACTAGCCACATTGCATGACTTGACATCCAAAGCACAAGCTAGGAAAACTAGACAAAATAATTATCATGTGAGAATAAAAACACATAAAAGGAAACATTACATGATGTTTGTTCAAATAATTAGTGGATTTACTCCTATGTGTTGTATGTGAGGAGGTCGTACAATTCAACAAGATGAGCGAATGAGCAAGACAACTTTATCCGCTACAAGACAACATTCCCCCTTGGTTATATCTTTGTCTACTACTTCTTAGCAGATGCTAAGGACATGACATAAGATCGGTAACAGGCTCTTAGTATGCAGTGTCTATAAAATAATATCCCTATTATAGAATGTTACATAGAGTTAAATATGTAAACATGTAACAAAAATAAATAAAATAGATTTTAACAACCAAACCTATCTACAGATAAAAAAACTAACTAAAAATAGAGAGAGGTAAAATGCTACCTAGAGACAAAAATTTACCATGTGGGAATAAATAAATCTAATGAACCCATTTATACATCCGGCTTGAATAAATATATATTGGATATTGTCCAATTAACACATTTGTACATGCCCAAATAACACAATAAAGTAGATCTATTTAAAAAAATTGTACATCTTCCCTAAATAAATAATGGATCTAACTTATAGATCAAATCATGTCTGAACATTTACACTTAATGAAAATCAGTCGTATAGAACCAGCACCCTAACATTATTCTAACGAAACGAGCACTGTTGATAGTGCTGAGAGTATAGACTCATACTATAAGAACAAGTTACACAAGAAAGATATGAGCGTGAACCTTTGGGAGGGCGAGGAGGCGTTTTAGCAATGGTGGGGGGTGAGAGGACGAGTTGGCTTAACCGGAGGTGTCGGCGGTAGGTAACTCCTACGTGCGTCGGCGCGAGTCCACTATGAACATGTTGCCAGGGAGGTCATCCGCACTCCAACGAGAAAAGCCTCTGCGTCACCGACCATGTGAGTTCTGGGTGACCAAATGTGTCCTAAAGAGGGGGCGACTCTGGAGTTGAAAGTGAGACCAGATAAGGCATGCTGGTCCTAATTTATATAACAAAGTTGGTATGGCAAGGGCCGAACTATCACACGCACTTACCATCCACAAAAATTATATGCGTTGTTATAGCATTGCGAACAATTTAGGGAAAATGACCATGTGCGATATGATTTCCAAAACACCATTATTTTCTCAGTACATTACCAAATTTTCACCCATCATGATTGTGCAGAAAATAAAATAAACGGAGTGGCCCATCTTTGTCTACTACTTGCACTAACATAAACCTTAAAAGTGCTATTACAACACCTATCATGATAGAAATCTCTACTACTTGCACTTACTTAAACCTGAAAGTGTTATTACAACACCAATTATGATTACAACATCAGCCAAAGCATAATGCAGCTTATTTTTCATATCATGAGTATATTTTTTAATCTTATTCGTCTTCAACATGTATGCCTTTGCCTATATCTTTTGTCTGTCGGGAATATCTATCAAATACAGATCCATCTTCATATTTTTCGTTAAACTTATTCGCTTCTTCCTGTTTTCTTCTTCTCCTTGACAACAATGTTTAGCCCTTCAGCGCATAGCTTCAACTGCACATGTAGATCCTCGCAGTCAATACGGGAAAGCTATAATATTCATAGATATAAGAAAACCGAAATCACGATCTAGAATAACACAGAACTAATTAAGTCTACAAACCTCGTCTAAATTTGCATTATCGATGTTGTCGGACTTCTTGACCATGCTCTCGGTCCTCGAAACCATGGCGATGGCTGGCAAACCATGTTCGTAGGGATTCGAGCGACGTGGAGTAACCGCTAGTTGCTTGGGAGAGGCGTTTTTAAACAAGAAGGAAGCTTAGGGCTAGGTATTTAACTATGGACGGGCACATCGTGTGCTATACAAGGAGTGCAAAGATAATATTCAAATATAACTTCATTACATACGAAGGGCTATTACATCATAAAACTATTCTATTGAGACGATCATTGATGTTGTTGTAGCCGAATAGGTTCCAACACCTCATGGCTATCTCAAAGCCGAGGCGGGCATCCAACGCGGCATACCTGATTTGATCTAAATCTAATGGGAAGTTGGCTCACCCATCATGTCTGCTATTCTTCTTCAGATTTGTCTGAATGTAATAGTTGGGCAGAGCAACGAAAGAAGGAGAATTGTTGGTTGTCGGGTTCCAAACCTCTTCTAGAGGTCGCACAAACTCGGAATGTTGAGGCTGTAGGACCCAAGATTCTGCACATCATTGTCGATTGCCACGTTGTACAACATGATTAACTTGTCCCCAAGGAATTCCCTTAGGGTCTCTGGCACTCTGTTAGCATGGAAGATTTGAGAGACGAGTATCTCGGAGGCCATGGAAAATTGCAATATGGTGGCGCGCTGCTTCTCCTCCGATGGAAGAAGGCTCTGGCTCACATGCTTGCTCGCTGGGGTGAATTCGCTGTCGATTGCAACACACTTGATCGGCACAACATTGAGGACATGCTCCTTCACGTACTGGATCAACCTCTCCACCCTCCCTACACGGAGGGTGAAGGTCATCTTGGAGAACATGTCTTCCTCCTCGTAGAAGTACGCACTTGTCCTTGGTAAGGCCGCTATTGGACTTAGATGGGATGAACCATCGATTGAGATAAGCGGCTATGTGTTGATCTTTTCGTAATCTTAGGATTTTATAGCAGTTACCGTCTATGTGTGAACAGGTTCACGTTGTTTGATCGTTGTACACTAGTACTCGATGGAAATTTGTAATGTGGTGTGAATCAAAAACAAAATCAATCAACAATTTTGGTTGATGCCTTTGCTCGAAGTAAACCGTAATTAAGGCAGTTCCAGCTTCGAATGACCAATAAGATTCCCGCGGACTTAATCACACACAGTTTCGAAATGGGAAACGACTACTATTCGACCTTTCGCACAAGATACGAATATCCAACCTGTGTGGGATATTAATATCACACACAATTATTGGGGGAAAAACGTGTGCTTCCTTTTTGAATTTTCACCTAGTATCATATATGAATGGTATGGCGAGCAAAATGAATTAGCGCATCTTTGGAGAAAATTTTACTCAAACATTTCGAAGAATCACACACGATTCCATTCATGGTTCTAGTATGAGAAATCTTGTAGTTGACATATTGTTGTACATACATATCATTATAACACAGACGTCGACCTCTAGCGCTTATAGACACCGAGGCACACACTTAGTCATCGCGCTCGTGCTAGTGCAACAAACAAAAGCCGCCAGGAATAACTCCGTCGGAAAAAGTGCATCGGCGACGCTTTTTTTTGGCTCAGTAGTACGTCATCCCCCGACCTCGCGCTTCTGCGGCGCAACAGATAATGGCCCTTGGTATACTAGATTGTGACGCATTATGTTAGTGCCATGACATACAAAAATTGCAGTGTGGCTCCTAGTGTTGGAATTATGCCCCAGAGGCAATAATAAAGATATTAGTATTATAATTTTTTTTCATGATAAAGTTTATATTCCATGCTAGAATTGTATTAAACAGAAACTTTGACACTTGTGTGGTTTATGAACAACAACGTGTCCCTAGTACGCCTCTAAGGACTAGCTCATTGATTAATGATGGTTAAGGTTTTCTAACCATAGACATGAGTTGTCGATTAATAACGAGATCATGTCATTAGGAGAATGATATGATGGACAGACCCAAATTAAGCAGAGCAATTAGACCGTGTCATCGTGTTCATATTTGCGAAGCTTTTCCTATGTCAAGTATTGTATTCCTTATACCATGATATAATACAACTCCCTGGTATCGGAAGAAAGCTTTGAGGTCATCAAACGTCATCCTATGTGAGGGTGATCATAAAGGTGTCTCTCAGGTGATCGGAAAGTACTTGTTGGGTTGTATGTATCGAGATGGAATCTGTCCCTTCCAAGTCGGAGAGATATACTTCGGGCTCACTCGGTAATCGATATCAACACCGCTTGCAAGCACGTGGTTAAGGAGTTAATCACAAAGTGATATCGAATTACGGAACGAGTAAAGTACTTGTTGTGAACGAGATTGAACTAGGTATGCCGATACCAATGATCGAATCTTGGGCAAGTAAAATATCGCGTGACGAAGGGAATACATATATGGGATTAATTGAATCCTAGCATCGTGGTTCATCCGATATGATCATCGATGAATATGTGGGAGTCAATATGGGTTTCTAGATCTTGCTGTTGATTATTGATAGAAGATCATGTCTGCATATTCTCGAACCCGTAGGGTCACACACTTAACGTGTATCGATGCTAGGATAGAATGGATAATTGGTTTATGAGTTTTTGTTCGGAGTCTTGGATGAGACCCAGGACATCACGAGAGGTTCCGGAATGGTCCGGAGAATAAGATTCATATAAAGGAAAGCAGTTTTTGGATTTCGGAATCGTTTCGGAGTTTATCGGCATTGTACCGAAAGGTTTTAGAAGGTTCCGGAGTGGGACCAACGTGGGCCCACTTGTCGGAGGCCTGCGTGGGCCTAAGGGGAAGTGCCCTAGCCACTTTGGGCCAGGGGCACAAGGCCCCTAAGGACCAGCCGGCCAGCCCCTAGGGGAAACCCTAAGGAAAACCTTCTAGAAGAGGGGGGATGACTTGCCCCCCACTCCACCCCTTGGGCCGCCGCCCTAGGGCTTGGAGGAGGGGTCAAGAGGGGGCCGGCCAGCCCCCTATATAAGGAGGGTAGGGGCGCAGCCTCCCCCCACTCCTCCAACCCTAGCCGCCGTCCAACTGCTGCCCCTCCACCCCTCTCTCTCTCTCCCGACTGCGCGTAGGTGAAGCCCTGCCGCAGAAACTCTCCACCATAAGCACCACGCCGTCGTGCTGCAGATCCAATCTATCTCTCGGAGGCGTCGCTGCACTGTACTTGTGCATCTCTCGGAGGCGCCGCCACTTGCGGCGTAGGATCGGATCGGATCGCGAGGAGGAGATGACGAGTACGACTACGTCAACCATGTTCTGTTGAGCGTTTCCGCTGTGCGATTTCTTCAAGGGTATGAAGATCTCATCAATCTCTCTCGTTGATTACATCTCCTAAATTAGATATTGGCTTTCTTGTTCGCACTCGTAGAATTTTTTTGATTTACTATGTTGTGTAACCCATCACCTAGGTGTTACACACCCCCATACCTGGAAAAAAAATAAAAATAAAAACTTTTTTTGAAATCAAAGATGACTAGGTATGATACTTGTATAAAAATATTTTCTTAGGTAATTACTTTCATTGTATCCTGGATAAAAAACCTCGAAATGCCCCACGATCAAGTACTATTCATCTTTGATTCGTCATATTTTTGTGAAGATCACGTGAATCATTTCCTTTCCAAATATTTTTATACCAGTACAATACTTGATCATCTTTGATTTTAAAAAAGATCAAAAAATAACCTTTTTTATTTTTCCAAGTATGGGGGGTTGATACGTCCATTTTGCATCACTATTCTATATCATAATTTACTGCTATTCATTGATATATTTCATATTAAGAGGTGATACTTATGTTGTTTCATCTATTTTTGTATGTTGGATGACTTTTGTAGGATGAACCGCCGAAGTCAGGATTCTGATGAAAAAAGCGGTGTTTAGATGCAATTTTCGTGAAGATCAGAAAATTCCAGAAAATACACGGAAAAATCTATTTTTACAGAATATAAAGGATGCCAGAAGGGGAGGCTGAGATGGGCCACAAGGGGCCCACACACACCCATGCGTGGGCCACCCTGGGCCGCGCCACCTGGGGGTGTGGCCACCCTGGCCCACCTCTTGCTCCGCCCTTTCGCTTATATCTTCTCCTCGAAACCCTAATACATGGGGAGCGACCACAGAAAGATTCCGCCACCTCTGCGGGACGGAAACTACAGAGAGAGAAGGAGCTCTCTGGCAGACAGTTTTCTGCCAGGGAAATCCCGGAGAGGGGAGATCGTCGCCATCAACACCGTCATCAAGCTAGACTTTATCGGGATCATCATCATCATCCTCACCACCATCTCCACCAGCACCATCATCACCACTCCATCCCGCTATAACAATTGTGTTGAATTTTGCATAGTTCTTAGGAGAAACTTTCCCGGTATTGATTGCTTTTATAGTTGATGCTTGTGAGTGGAACCATTGAATTATTATTTATGTTCAGATTGTTATTCATCATCATATCATCTCTGATCTTGGTTCATATGATGTCTCGTGAGTAGTTCGTTTAGTTCTTGAGGACATGGGAGAAATCATGTTGTTAGTAGTGGAATTGTGTTGAGGTATTATTCAATGGTTTGATATTTAAGTTGTGGTGCTATTCTTCTAGTGGTGTCATGTGAACGTAGACTACATGATACTTCATAATTTATGGGCCTAGGGGAATGCATTGTGTATTTGGCTACTAATTGTTGGGTTGCCAGAGTGACAGAAACCTGAACCCCCATTAGAAAACCTTTGTACAAGGGAGTGTAGGATCTCAGAGTTTAATATTGTGGTTAGATTTTTATCTTAATTACTTCTTGTAGTTGCGGATGATTGCAAGGGGTTTAATCACAAGTATGTATTAGTCCAATTAAGGTCAGTACATCAGCACAGGTTCACCCACACAACACTTATCCAACCAAAAAAGATTAATCAACTATATGAAGCGAAAGCACTTGATAGTATTCCCATGTGTCCTCGAGAACGTTTGGTCCTTATAAGTATTACAACCGGCTTGTCCTTTGCTAAGAAAAGATTGAGCCACTTGCTGCATTTATTTGTCGTATTTATTTACTTGCACTTTATTTCTTTGCATTATCAAAAAACCCTAAAAATTTGTTTGCTAAGTATTTACAGAGAATTCCTGCTCCAAACCACTAGTCAACACCTTCTGCTCCTTGTCGGGATCGACACTCCTATTTATAGAAAGTACTATGATACACCCCCTATACTTGTGGGTCATCAAGGCTATTTTCTGGTGCCGTTGTCGGGGAGTGAAGCGCTATTGAAGAGTGGAACTGGTAAAGGAAACTTATACTATGAGTATTGTTTTTATTTCTGTTTGTTGCTTTGTTTCCAATATGGATAACCAACTTGGTTTCCTATTTGGGAAAGCTACTACCACTACTAGGATAGTAGATGAACCACTGATACGTTAGAAACGTATCTATAATTTTTGATGCTCCATGCTTGTTTAGTATCTACTTTGCTTTACTTGTCCACACTTTGAGGTACTTTTTATATGTTTTCTGGTACTAACCTACTAACAAGTTGCAACAGTGTCAGATGCCTGTTTTCTGTTGTTTTTGGTTTCAGAAAAGTCAGTAAAGAAATATTCTCGAAATTTGACGGGACAAAGGACAAAGTCAATTACTTTCCGTGGGGAACAATAAGTCTAGAGGAGAGCCCGCGGGGCCAGACCCACCCCAGGCGCGGGTGGGCCCCACCCCGCGCCTGGCTAGGGTTTGGTCGCCCTAGCGGCCGCCTCGGTCTCCCCTTCGCCTATAAGAAGCCCCTGATGCAGAAACCCTGGATACCCGATCAGAAATCTACGAAACCGTCTATAGCCGCCACCACCATCGTCCCTAGATCGGGGGGATCTGAAGTTCTTCTCGGCACCCTGCCGGAGGGGAGATCATCCCATAGGCCTTCTCTCCTGTATGATGCGTGAGTAGTTGCACCTTGGACTATGGGTCCATGTAGTAGCTAGATGGTTGTATCTCCTCCTTTGTGCTTTCATGTATAGATCTTATGAAATCCGTTCATGATCAAGATCTAATCTATTTGTAATCATGCATGTTGTGTTTGCGGGGATCCGATGGATATTGAGATTATTATGTTGGTTTGATTAATGATTTTGTATTTATGATTCTATCATGTCTGTGTTGTTTGTGATCTTGCATACTCTCCGTTGTTAGTAGCTATCTTGGCCAAGTAGTTGCTAGTGACTCCAAGAGGGGGTATTTATGCTTGATAGTGGGTTCATGCCTCTAGTTTCCAAGGGAAGTGACAGAAATATCTTCGGTTGTAGATGTTTTGTTGCCACTAGGGAGAAAACAACGGTCTCTTGTTCATGGAACATGTGGACTGTTTACCTTGCACACTTTGCTTAAATCAGTTGTTTGTTGCTTGCAACTTAATAGTGGAGGGGGGTCGGATGATAACCTGAAGGTGGACTTCTAGTCATAGATGCAGTTGGATGGCGATCTATGTATCTTGTTGTATTGCCCAATCAACCTCATAGGATCTTTCTGACTAGTAATTTCATTGTTATGCCTTGCTCAATTTCTGTCAATTGCCCCACTGTAATTTGTTTACCCTTCATGCCATGTTGTTTATTTAAGGAGAGCACCTCTAGTGAACTATGGACCCCGGTCCAATCTTTACCATCTTTCACTGTTACTTGTTTACTTGCTGCAAACCACCATTACCTTCCACACCATACGTTTAATCCTTTGTTACAGCAAACCGGTGAGCTTGACAACCTCACTGATTCGTTTGGGCAAAGTCTTGAGTTTGTGTTGTGCAGGTCTCTACGTTGCTTGCAACATCTGTGTGATGTTTCCTTACTCCTACTGGTTCGATAACCTCGGTTTCTTACTGAGGGAAAACTTGTTGTTGTGCTACTTCACACCTTGCTCTTGGGGTTCCCAACAAAGCGCTCCTACATCAACCTAGTGCAGCCAACAAGCTTTTCTGGCGCCGTTGCCGGGGAGGCCAAGGACGTCTTCACAAGGGGAGTCCTTCACTTCCTTTCTCTTTACTTTGTTTTTAGTTTGCTTTGTTTCTTTTGTTTTGTTTTGTTTGCCTCTTTTCAAAAAACCCAAAAAAAATTAGTTTAGTTTGGTTTGCTTGCTTTATTCAAAAACACAAAAAAATAGTTCCTACTCTAGTTGGTGGTTTGTTATCGCCTTGCTTGGTCATGCTTTCTATCAATGGATGGTTTCTTTTAAACTAGTTCTTATTGGCAAGGTGGGTTCACGAAAGAACAAAACTATTATTATAAAGAACATCGTTTGTCACAAAAAGGGAGACACTTATGGGAACAAATTGATAAGTTGAATACTATTGCTAGAGACGTGTGCTCTACTTATAATGTTACTTATTACTTTGATAAAGCTTGTTGCTGTAGGAGGTATAAACACCTACCCTTTCAATGTGAGTACAATGATAATGTTATCATGTCTTCTTATGTTAAAGGAATTTATGATTTTGATGATGTGGAACAAATTGAAGAATTTATTGCCTTCAAGGGTGCATTTGAACTTGCCAGTTTGCTTGAAAATACTGATGATGCACCTTATGAACATGAGGTTTTGGAGATACTTAAATTTTGCTTTGATAATTACAGGGAAGAAAATAGCTATATTCTTGAATATTTTAATAGACGCTTTCCAAATTTGGAAGAGACTAATGCCTTGCAGGATACTATGGAAGAAGAAATTGTTGAAACTGGAAGCTCATTAGATGAAAAAGAGGAGAAGAGTGATGAACAAAAGGAGGAAGAATGGATCTACCCATGCATACCTTCTAATGAGAGTAACTCTTTACCTCTTATATTATTTGATTGTCCCCCGTGCTTACCAAAGGAGGATGAATGCTATGTTCCTGTGAATCCTTTTGAAATATCTACTTTGGGTAAAACCTGTGAAGGTTTTAATTCCACTATTTTTGAGCTTGATAGAAATTATGTGTTTGTAGATCATGAAAAGCATGCTTTATGTGATAGCTATATTGTTGAGTTTATTCATGATGCTACTGAAAATTATTATGAGAGATGAAAGTATGGTTGTAGAATTTTTTATGGTACTGAAACACCTCTCTATGTGCTGAAAGTTTTGAAGTTACTCTTGTTTTATCTTCCTATGCTTGTCACTTTGTTCTTTGTGAATTTATTTGTGTAGAAGATTCCGATGCATATGAAGAGGGTTAGACTTAAATGTGTTTTGAATTTGCTTCTTGATGCTCTCTTTGACTTCAATTCATATTTCTTATGTGCGCATCTTCTCAAGCTATCAAGCCTAACTTAAAGGCGTTAAAGAAAAGTACTTGTTGGGAGATAACCCAAGAGTTTCCTTGAGTCTTGGAAGTTATTACTTTAGTAATGACCTCTCCTTATCCTTTTTTTTTGCTTTTTGTGCTAAGAATGACCTTTAATGAGAGGGAAGTAAGATTTGGGGAGTTTCTATCCCGAAACAGTTTTCTGTCCTCCACCAAAAAACTCGTGAGCAAGCTTTGTAACTCGTATTAAGCTCAAAATTTACTAATAAATCCCCCAGTATGTTAGCTACCTTCGTTAGTTCAACACTTTTTGATTTGAGCAACAGAAGATGTTCGAAAAAATCGGTTTCTACCTGCTGGTCTGTTTTGATAGATTTCTGTCATTATTTGCATTTGCTTCTTATAGATTCCCTTTTGAGTTCTCTTTAGGTAAATTGAGATTTTTGAAGGAGTTACTACAATAGCTTGCGTTTTTAGTGAAAAGCCTTTCCGTTCCAAAGCTTTGCCAGTGGTCTAATATCTTTTGAATACACTAATGCTGATAATGAAGATTGTGTGAAGTTTTGTATGAAGGAAAAATTTCAAGTGTAGAGTAGAATGATGCAATGAGGTGAAGAATGGACAAAAACTCAATCTTGGGGATGCCACCATGGTGTCACCCCAAGAAATATCCAAGAGGTACATGCGTCAAAGCTTAGGGATGCCCAAGGCATCCCCTTATTCATCCATAAAAATCTTAGGTCTGTCTAGACACTTCGTTTTTATTGTTTCATGCACAGTTGTGTTGTTCTTGGAGCGTCTTAGTTTTCTTTTGATTTTCTTAGGTTGTTTAGTTTGCTTAAGTAGTTTGGACCCCCGGTCTCGCTGTGTTGTTTTGCAAATAAGTTTGCTTGGTGTTTGGAAAGGAGTAGTAAGTTCTTACTTAAAGTGCAAGAGGAGCTTGCATTGACTATGACTTAGACTTTAGCATGACATGCTAGGTGTTGTTTTAGCATTATGCTTAGTGATTATTACTGTAGCATTTCTTGTTCCAAAAAAATGGGATTGCTTAGTGTGCCTTGAAGAAATTATGCGTTGTTTTAGCATGCAAAAGCATAGTATTGTGGTATTCTCCTTTGATGCTTTGCTTGGGTTGACTTGGCACATGATCACACCATGTTATGACTCTCACAAGTCACCATTAGCCTCTATGATCATTTAGTCCTTGACCTGTAGTACCACTCTTTGCTTTGATTAGTATGCTTTGTGCACTGCATGATTTTGGCCATTATTGCTCTCTTAGTTGGTTGCTCCCAGTATTTTGCTATCCTCCACTTGTATGAGTAAGTTCTACTCATGCTTCCAACTCCCAAGAAACCAAGTTATTCCAAAGTGTCCACCATAAATTCCAAAACATGGTGTGTTACACCATTCCAAGTATATTCTTGCTTTCAACTAGCTTCCAATTAAAAATTATTTTGTTATGTGAAAACTTAGTGATTAAAGCCCTCACGAACTTGACGACACACTTTATACTTTGCCGCTAATAAACTTGAACCATTGTGACAACTTTGTTGTATATGCTTGCACTTATAAGTTGGAATTAGCAGAACCGTGTTGTCACGGGGAACGTTTTCAACATTGCACTTGTACCTTGTTGTACTCAGTTGATATCATGTTCTTTTGTCTATGGATGTCACCGGTGTGAAATAAAGAGGGAACTTGTAAGTCCATGGAGTTTGTATCCTGTGTTAGAGAAACGCCTGGGTCGCTAGCCTAAGCCATGCCTAATCATGGTGGAAACTTGCAGCATCACCATAGTGAGCTATCTATGAAGCATTCTCAATAAAAAGCTATGCATATGGTAAATAAAAAGATTACTGAGATGCTCATTGTCTGCTTGCCTTGTCATTTTGGTTATGGGAAAGCTCATGTACCATGTCCAAGGGGTACCCCGTTGGCGGTTCTCAATGATATGCAAATACTTAAAGTGATAAGAACTTATCTGGACCCAAAGTTGAGTATGCATGAGGTGTGGCCCTCGTATTCAAGGGGCATGAGATTGCCAACTTATACTTCGTCAAGTATATACTCCAACTTTGCCACTTTAACCTTAACCACTTCAAGATTCTTATGATAGGGGCAATGAGGGTTGAAAGCTAACAAGTACCATAATTTTTGGAAGCTCTTTTTGAAACTTGTAATCCCTGCTTCCTTTACAACAAGGCCTTTCTTCCACCACTATTGAGTCTCCACCTTCTACCTTTAGGCACCATTAAGAGAGCATAGTTTTCATTCTGAGTGCAGTGTTCCAAAGCTTATTAATTGATGCATATTGTGTTATTACTTGCTCTTGTGCTACCTGTTTCTAGTCACCCTTGTCAACTTTGCAGGTGTCCCATGCATTTAATTGCTACTCTATGAGGGACAAGCTGATTGCCATTATGCTATGTTTTTTGTATGTGAAACAAACAAACGTTTTTCTATGCATGTTATTCATGATCTTTGTTTGTAGCCTTTCATGTTGCATGCTTAGTTACTATGTCCTATTGTTAGAACTCCATCTTTCATGCACATGTTTAGAGTTCTTTGATCCCAGCTTTCAATGCTTGCAAATGGTTGGATCATTATTGTGAGGGTGCATGTCACCTCAAAAATTATTCTTTTTATCACTTACCTACTCGAGGACGAGCAGGAGTTACGCTTGGGGATGTTGATACATTGGAAATGTATCTATAATTTTTTATGCTCCATGCTTGTTTAGTATCTACTTTGCTTTACTTGTCCACGCTTTGAGGTGATTTTTACATGTTTTCTAGTACTAACCTACTAACAAGTTGCAACAGTGCCAGATGTTTGTTTTCTGATGTTTTTAGTTTAAAAAAAGTTAGTAAAGAAATATTCTCGGAATTGGACGGGACAAAGGACAAAGTCAATTACTTTCTGTGGGGAACAAGAAGTCCAGAGGAGAGCCCGAGGGTCCGGCCAGAGGGGCCAGACCCACCCCAGGAGCGGGTAGGCCCCATCCCGCGCCTGGCTAGGGTTTGGTCGCCCTGGCGGCCGCCTCGGTCTCCCCTTCGCCTATAAGAATTCCCCGATGCAGAAACCCTGGGTACCCGATCAGAAATCCACGAAACCGTTTGTAGCCGCCACCACCATCGTCCATAGATCGGGGGGATCTAAAGTTCTTCCCAGCACCCTGCCGGAGGGGAGATCATCCTGGAGGCCTTCTCCGGTATAATGCGTGAGTAGTTCCACCTTGGACTATGGGTCCATGTAGTAGCTAGATGGTTGTATCTCCTCCTTTGTGCTTTCATGTATAGATTTTGTGAGCTCCGTTCATGATCAAGATCTAATCTATTTGTAATCATGCATGTTGTTTTTGTGGGGATCCGATGGATATTGAGATTATTATGTTGGTTTTATTAATGGTTTTGTCTTTATGATTCTATCATGTTTGTGTTGTTTGTGATCTTGCATGCTCTCCGTTGTTAGTAGTTATCTTGGCCAAGTAGTTGCTAGTGACTCCAAGAGGGGGTATTTATGCTCGATAGTGGGTTCATGCCTCTAGTTTCCAAGGGAAGTGACAGAAATCTCTTCGGTTGTAGATGTGCTGTTGCCACTAAGGAGAAAACAACGGTCTCTTATTGATGGAACATGTGGACTGTTTACCTTACACACTTTTCTCAAAGTAGTTGTCTGTTGCTTGCAACTTAATACTGGAGGGGGTTCAAATGATAACCTAAAGGTGGACTTCTAGTCATAGATGTAGTTGGATGGCGGTCTATGTATCTTGTTGTATTTCCCAATCAACCTCATAGGATCTTTTTGACTAGTAATTGCATTGGTATGACTTGCTTAGTTCCTGTAAATTGCCCTGCTGCAATTTGTTTACCCTTCATGCCATGTTGTTTATTTAAGGAGGGCACCTCTAGTGAACTATGGACCCCGGTCCAATCTTTACCATCTTCCACTGTTACTTGTTTACTTGATGCGAACCACCATTACCTTCCACAACATACGTTTAATCCTTTGTTACAACAAACCGGTGAGCTTGAAAACCTCACTGATTCGTTGGGGCAAAGTCTTGAGTTTGTGTTGTGCAGGTCTCCGCGTTGCTTGTAACACCTGTGTGACGTTTCCTTCCTCCTACTGGTTCGATAACCTCGGTTTCTTACTGAGGGACAACTTGCTGTTGTGCTACTTCACACCTTGCTCTCGGGGTTACCAACGATGAGCTCCTACATCAACCTAGCGCAGCCAACAACCACCACCTGCTGAGATAGATCCTTTTAAGATACATACAAGAATTGTTGATCGTGTTATGGATAATTATTTTGGGGGTGTAACTGTCCATCCTGGTGATCACTTGCTTTTTATTCATGAATTATGCGGGTTGTTTAAGTGTGTAGGTATCACATCGGAACAAGTTAAGAAGAAGTTACTCTCTATATCATTGAAAGGAAGAGCTAAAGAATGGTATAAGCTGCTAAAGAATGAACAGTCTATGGAATGGGAGGAAATTGTACCTCTCTTTTATTCTAAATTATATCCTCCCAGTAAGATTCATAAGTATAGGAACCAAATATAGAACTTTTGGCCTCGTGATGGAGAGAGTACAACCCAAGCTTGGGGAGATTGAAGTTACTAATGCTTAAATGTCCTATTCATGAACTCTCTAATAATATTATTATCAATAACTTTTATGCAAGGCTTTCTCTTCATGATAAAATTTATTAGATGCTTCTTGTGATGGATCATTTACACGTATGAAGGAAGAAGCTAAATGGGATCTTCTAGACCGTATTCAAGAGAATACCGAAGCATGAGAGAATGACAAAGGAAAAAAGTCAGGTATAAATTATGATTATGAATGTATTAAATCTTTTATGGGATCTGGTGACTTTCATGATATTAGTACTGAGTATGGTATTGATTCTCAAAGTATTGCCAATTGTTTTAAGGACTTTGCCTCTTATATTGAAATTCCTAAAAAGAAGTAGGACAAGTACCATGCACCTTATAAAGATGTTGTTAATCATGTTCCTGTTAGAAACACTGAAGTTTGTACTGTTGATCCTATTTTTCCTGAACCTTATATTGAGAAAATACATTTCCCTGCTAAGGTAAAGGAACATTCTATTATTGCTAATATGGTTAGCAAAAGTACAAAAAAAACTGTTGAACCTGATGAACAAATAAATATGAAACCGGTAGTAGCCATTGTGAAAAACCTTGTCACTAAAAATGTAGAAGATGGGCACATTATCTTTTTTGAAGATGCTTCTAATATTGTATCTCATCCTAGTAAAGTTAGGAAAGCTAGTATCTCTGTGCTTTCTGTTAGAATTGGTGATCATTGCTATTATGGTTTATGTGACATTGGTGCTAGTTCTAGTGCTATTCCTTATGAGATTTACAAAGAAATCATGCATGAAATTTGTTCTTGTGAACTTGAAGACATTGATGTGGTTATTCACCTTGCTAATAAAAAAACCATCTGTCCAATTGGTATTGTAAGAGATATGGAAGTTCTTTGTGGTAAGATAAAATATCCTGCTGATTTTCTAGTGCTTGGTTCAGCTGCTAGTAAAACTTGTCCTATCATTTTTGGTAGACCTTTCCTGAACACTTGTGGAGGTATTATAGATTGTAAGAAGGAGAAAGTTTTAACTAAGTTTGATGGAGAATCTTATGAGTTTAATTTTTCCAAATTTGCTAAAGCTCCTTATGAAAAAGATATGCCTAATGAGGGTTTTAGGGTTGAAAAACTTGCTTCAATTGATCCAGTTTATGACCTTATACCTCTCTTTGATGATTGTAAGTATGCTCATTCTGACGATAAAGTTGTTTCTTGTGATAGTTATATTGTCAACTTTATTCAAAGTGCTACTGAAAGTTATTATGAGAGAGGGAAACATGGTTTTATGCATCTCAATAATATTAAGTTTCCCCGATTTATGTTGAAAGCTTTGAAGTTGCACTTGTTTGTCTTCCTATGCTAGTAGCCTTTTGTTTCAATAATTTGTTTTATTATGAAACTCCCTTGCATAGGAAGTGGGTTAGACTCAAATGTGTTGGATATTTGCTTCTTGATGCTCTCTTTTACTTCAAATAAATATCTCCTATGTGAGCTTCATTGAAATTATCATGCCCATCTTAATGGCTATAAAGAAAGAGCTTTTGGGAGACAACCCATTTTAGTTTGCTTTTGGTTTTTGTTTCTTTGAGTCTTGGAAGTTATTACCTGTAACAACTGCTCCTTATCCTTTTTTTTTGGTTTTTGTGTCAAGATCAACCTCTTTTGAGAAGTAGGTGAGTTGTGAGAAGTTGCTATCCTGGGATAGATTTTTGTGCTGCATTGTAAAAATTTGTGAAAAATCTTAGTACGGATGGAGTTGTAATTTTCTATGCTTGTGCCCCAAGTTGTTATCCAACTTTCGTTAGTTTTGCACTTCTTGATTTTAGCAACAGAAGATTTTCAAAAAATCAATCTTTAGCTACTGGTCTGTTTTGACAGATTTCTGCCATCATTTGCATTTGCCTCTTAAATCGATTTCCTTTCAGATTATTTTTGGGCTTTTGAAAGGAGTTGCTACAAAAGATTATGTTTTGTTGGATCTCAGTTGAAATTTGAACCCAAAGGTTCTTAGTTTTTGCATATACTAATGTTGCTATTGAAGATTGTGTGGATATTTGTGTGAAAGGAACTTTCAAGTGTTGGAGAGAAGGAATCTGCAGAGTCCGTCTTCGAATAGGTAAACGTGCTAAAAACAGAAGGTTCACGAAAGATTTTTTTTATATTTTTGCAGTTTTTATTACATACGAAAGATAACAAGACGAAACAGAGAAGAAAACAAAGCCCGGGTGGGCCACACCACCCAGTGGAGCGGGCCCTCCCTGGCCGCGCCACTAGGTGGTGAGACTACCCCGGAGTCCATCTCCATCCCGTTTCGCCTAGTACCTTACTTATGTCCTAAAACTTCGTAATATATAACCCCCAGATCCCCCGAGGTCCGTATATCATGTTCTCATCGTGTTTTCATTTCGATCTGTTTTTATCAGGAAATATTCTCAAGTTTAGAGGCACCATGGTCTCTGCCAACGACGAGGGCAAGAAACCCATGGAAGAAGAAAGGATCGTAGCTAGGCATGAAGACATGGATTGGAGCATCGAGGAGGAAGTAAAGAACATGTCAGCAGGCATGAAGGGACAAACTGCCATGGGATCAAGGGCGAGAAAACCTACTTTTGTAGGTGCAATTAACACTGGACATGCTTTTTCTCATAATATACAGGGGATGATGACCTCCATTCCAGACTTCAGTTCTTGCCCTGTGGCAGTGGAAGCGCTTCAAGCCACTAATGAGTTTTGTGATAATTACCGAGCTCTAAGGAGGAAGGTGGACATACTTCAAGATGAGAATAACATGCTTCATAAGATGCTGGAGGGTTTCCTCACCCTGAACAAACCACCACCACCGAAGGAGTGATTCGTCATCAGGTTTTGGCATCCCCTTGGTTTGTTCCATGCTTGGGGGAGTGTCGCGGTATCACATCATTATCTTTCATGTTTTTACCTTTTTAGTAGAGTCATATCTTGAATAGAGAAGTTATCATATAGGATGGTTTGCATTGTGGAAGTATCTCTCCTTTAGTTAGTTATCTATATATCCCTTGGTGTGAGTGCCTTTATGGGATATTAATGAGAAATTTCATCTTTTACTTTTTGCACATCTTATTTTAGTTTGCAATATCCATTATATGATTGATCTTGTTGATTAGTATTGGTATCACTTTGGGAGCATCAAGTAAATCTAGATTGGTTTTGGCAAACCGAGCTCTGGTCAGTAGCAACACTTTTTTGAGGTTTGAAAGGAAAAGAGGAAAGCACTTATAGGTATTTTTATTATTTTCCTTCTTTCTTGATTGGCTCATAAGCTTAGTATTCTTTAGTTAAGATCTTTTGTGTTTTCAAGGAAGATTGCATGTTTGTCTTTATCACTTGTATGTTTGCTTGTTTCCTTCAACTCTTTTGCTTGCTACCCAGCCTTGCTAGCCAAAAACCGGTACTGAGAGGGAATACTTCTCGTGCATCCAATCCTTTAAAATTAAACCATTGCCATTTGTGTCCACCATATCTACCTATTAGCATTATTGCCATTCCGAGTAAATTCTTGAGTTTCATCTACCTTTCAAATTAAAAATTCTTTTGTTATGTGAAAACTAGTTAGTAAAGCTCTCACGAACTTGATGGCACACCTTATTTTCTTGCTCCTAATAAACTTAAACCATTGTGTCATCTATGTTGTATATTCTTGCACCTATAAGTTGGGAATTAGCAGAACCGTGCTGTCACGAGGAACGCTGTCAACACCTGTAAATATCTACCCCGTTGATATCATGATCTTTTGTTTGCGGATGTCAGCAGTGTGAAATAAAGGGGGAGCTTGTAAGTCCATGGAGTTATGTATGTGTGTTAGATAAATGTCTGGGCCGCTAGCCTAAGCCATGCCTAATCATGGTGTAAACTTGCAGCATCACCATAGTGAGCAATCTATGAAGCATCCTCAGAAAAAAATTATACAGAAAAAAGAGAGAAGAGAAAAATATTTGCACCATTCTCATGGTAAATAAAAGGATCGCTGAGATGCTCACTGTTTGTTGCCTTGTCATTTTGATATGGGATATCTCCTGTGTCATGGGGCAAGGGGTACCCCGTTAGCGGTTCTCTATGATACACATATACTTACAATGACAAGAATTTACCGGTAACTAAAGTTGAGTAGCATGAGGAACGGCCCTCGTACTCAATGGACATGAGATTGCCAACTTATATTTCGTCAAGCATATACTCCATATTTGTTCACTTTCAACCTTAGTCACCTTAATATGCTTATGATAGGGGCAATGCAAGCTCAAAGCTAGTAAATACCATAATCTTTTGAAATCTCTTTATGAAACTTGAAATCCCTGCTTCCATCTGTGAAGTGCCTTTCTTTTACTTCTTAGTTGAGTCAGTAAACCTATTCCTTTCTATCTCCAGCAAGAATTTGAGTTGTTGTGTTTCAATCATTCATATGATGATTTATTCAATCATGTTTCTTATCTTCCTTGTTTTGCACAAAACTCTTATCTGAATGAATATTACTTTGAAATTCATTATTATGAAAAGCCTTCTATGTTTGAGAAAAAAGACTCCTCTTATAAACTCCTTTACAAAATCTTTGCTTGAAAACCAAGTATGATTTGTCATCCGTTCTCTGACCAAGAACAAAGTTTGCCATTACCAATTATGATTTATCATCCGTTCTCTGACCAAGAACAAAGTTTGCCATTACCAATTATGATTTGTATTTATGCATCTTTATTATGACAACCATACTCGTTGCAAGTTAAGTTATATAATGGTGAGTTGCTTTCTATTATGAGTTGTGTATTGGTAAGTGTGATGCTTCTTGTCCGTATTCTTTTTATCGACACTTCACTCCATAAACCTGTGGTCATGTTTACTGAGCTCAATTTTTGCTTGGGGACAAGCGATGTCTAAGCTTGGGGGGAGTTGATACGTCTATTTTGCATCACTATTCTATATCATAATTTACTGCTATTCATTGATATATTTCATATTAAGAGGTGATACTTATGTTGTTTCATCTATTTTTGCATGTTGGATGACTTTTGGAGGATGAACCAAGTCAGGATTCTAATGGAAAAAACGGTGTTTAGATGCAATTTTCGCGAAGATCAGAAAATTCCAGAAAATACATGGAAAATTCTATTTTTCCATAATACAAAGGATGCCAGAAGGGGAGGCTGAGATGGGCCACAGGGGGTCCACACCCCCCATGCGCGGGCCACCCTAGGCCATGCCACCAGGGGGTGTGGACACCCTGGCCCACCTCTTGCTCCACCCTTTCGCCTATACTTCTCCTCGAAACCATAATACACTGGGAGCAACCACAGAAAGATTCCGCCGCCTCTGCGGGGCGGAAACTACAAAGAGAGAAAGAGCTCTTCGGCAGACAGATTTCTGCCAGGGAAATTCCTTCCTGGAGAGGGGAGATCGTCGCCATCGACACAGTCATCAAGCTAGACTTCATCAGGATCATCATCATCATCCTCACCACCATCTCCACCAGCACCATCATCACCACTCCATCCCTCTATAATAATTGTGTTGAATCTTGCATAGTTCTTAGGGGAAACTTTCCCGGTGTTGATCACTTTTGTAGTTGATGCTCATGAGTGGAACCATTGAATTATTGTTTATGTTCAGATTGTTATTCATCATCATATCATCTTTAATCTTAATCCATATGATGTCTCGTGAGTAGTTCGTTTAGTCCTTGAGGACATGGGAGAAGTCATGTTGTTAGTAGTGGAATTGTGTTGAGGTATTATTCAATGGTTTGATATTTAAGTTGTGGTGCTATTCTTCTAGTGGTGTCATGTGAACGTCGACTACATGATACTTCACCATTTATGGGCCAAGGGGAATGCATTGTGTATTTGGCTACTAATTATTGGGTTGCGGGAGTGACAGAAACATGAACCTCCGTTAGGAAACCTTTGCACAAGGGAGGGTAGGATCTCAGAGTTTAATGTCGTGGTTAGGTTTTATCTTAATTACTTTCTTGTAGTTGCGGGTGCTTTCAAGGGGTTTAATCATAAGTATGTATTAGTCCAAGTAAGGTCAGTACATTAGCACAGGTTCACCCACACAACACTTATCCAACCAAAAAAGATTAATCAACTATATGAAGCGAAAGCACTTGACAGTATTCCCATGTGTCCTCGAGAATGTTTGGTCCTCATAAGTATTACAACCGGCTTGTCCTTTGCTAAGAAAGGATTGGGCCACTTGCTGCATTTATTTGTCGTCTTTCTTTACTTGCACTTTATTTCTTTGCATTATCAAAAAACCCTAAAAATTTGTTTGCTAAGTATTTACAGAGAATTCCTGCTCCAAACCACTAGTCAACACCTTCTGCTCCTTGTTGGGATAGACACTCCTATTTATCGAAAGTACTACGATACACCCCCTATACTTGTGGGTCATCAGGGGTGTGTAGCACCCGAGAGCCAAAAGTCTGCGTTACATGACATACACAATATTCTGCAGTGTGTGGTACCATTTGGTGGCACGTTAGTATTAAACACAATCATTATAAACAAATTAATTTGTTAATACCATTCATCTTGAATTTTGATGTAAATATGATATATTTTATTTTCACTACAGATTTGAGCCCCTCTCTACTCCCATTACAAGTCAACAAGAAGATACAATTAGAACTTACAATGTCACCTTTTGTCTCATCACAGGGAAAAAAGGAGACATAATTTCTACACTAATCCTACCACCTATTCTTAGCACCTCTCTACTCTACTCCCTAGCTATTGTAAGCGCCGTGATAACATGCCATCCACCAAAGTGGCGCACCCACCATGCTTAGTGTACAGAACAGTGCCAGCTGCAGCGATGAGCCTGCCATCCCACGAGCCGGGTACTGTGACGATCGTAGCGGCGAGCTGGCCATCCCGCGAGGTCAGTACTATGATGGCCGCAGGGGTGAGCCCTCCATCCAACGAGCCTGCCATCCCATCGTGAATCTGAAAGAGACAACCGATCGATTAGGAGAACAAAAGATTCAACAAGGTGAGAAAGAACAAGAACAAGATCGATTGGATAGTAGAATAGGGAAGGCAGTTAGAAAAGGAAACGGGAAAAGAAAAAAGAAGCAAGAACACAAACACACAAGTAGAACAAAATAAACTATCTGAAAAGAACTAAAGAATGCACACGGGAAATTTAACCATGCTTTTGTAAAAAACGATTTTCATTTTCAATAACGTGTGCCACAAACAAATTTTTCAGAAGTAAACCGTGTGGGATGTATTTGTTACGGTCTTAAGAAAATTTCTGCGTGTGATGTGGCCGCTGACGAGCTTATCTTGGTCGCGGACCGACGAATTTTAAGACATCAACGATTTTTCACACCACACACAAAAAGTGTTTTTCATATGCGATGTGTGGCTTTACGTAAATAACCATATGCATCCACTTCTCCGCCAATAGTTCCCTTCATCACAAGTGTGTGCCTTTTCCGAGGGTATCCATACCGGTCTAAGTTGTGCCCTTTAGCTACATGGGAATTGCCGACTTGCATACTTGCCAATGACAATATGACATACCAAAGTCCACATAGATGATATTATATCCACTCGATCGTTTTTATTTTGCCCCAATAAAGTTCCTATTGTGCTAGCATATTTAACTCCATGTATTCATGCAATAAAAAATATGGTAGAGCAAGTGATCCTGAAATTACCAAATCTATTTTTCTACATAAACATGTAATTGTACCATTTATAAACCTAAATCTGCGCATAAAATACGAATTGCACAAAAACACAGTGAGGCTTGAAAATATGCAAACAACTGCATTGCACATTCTAAACCCAAATAAAAATATTTTGTGCAGTTGTGGGCTTCAGACACAAGTAAATTGCACAATCTAAACCCAAATGAAAACATTTTGTGCAACTGTGGGCTTTAAACAGTGTAAAACAACTAAATTGCACATTTCTAAACAAAAAGTTACACACCAAAAGAGTTGCATGAAAAATAGATTTTAGGAAGTGCAACTACTGAATATCACATGTTAAACCCATAATTATATCAACAGATTAATCGTATGGGCGATTTTTGATTTTAGAAAGTGTAACTACCCAATATTCACATTTTTAATCGTAAATATGTACGAATTTTAAAAGAGCAACTTCGCAATAAACAGAAACAAGTACAAAACTAAAAGGTAACAAAAAGAAACATAACTCTTGCAAATAGAAATACAAATAAAAAGTTGTTTTTGAGAACACAAATATATGCCATAGCACACTATAAATTTTTTTGATGCTAGTGCGGGTAATAATCAGCTATATATGAAATGATAGAAATCCAGTCACCTGAATTGTAGGAAATTCAAATTTGCAGCATTCAGCCTTTTAAACTATGTGTCGTGTACTTTGTGTTATAAGACCATGCACTATGTTGCAGCAAAGCGGTTCAATGAGCCATTTGAACCGATTCGATACATAGTGAGACATCGATTCAAGGTGTCAAAGAGAAAAGCGAATCACATACTTGGTTCGGTTCATAGGAATAAAGAATTTTAGAACCGATGAAGCAATGGGTGGGAACGTGGTCTGTTCACGGGAATGGATAGGAAATAAATGAAAAGAATCCATATTTTATTTCTATTGGACCCCATGCGTATAGTTTTGTGCGGTTCACTACATAGTAGCAAATCGGTGGCGATTCTTTGCCTGACAGACTTTTTCATTGAATCGGCGTCACATAGTGTATGGCCTAAGACCAGCCACAGCGTTGCCAAAAAATGATTCAAAGCATGCTTCGAACCGGTTCGATACACTACAAAGCATCGACTTATTCTGTTCCAAGAAAAAAGCGACTTACACTTATGGTTCGCTTCTATCCTGACACAAGCAGATCAACCAGGTCTAGACGAGAAGAATATGGATAGTTTTCTGTGAGCGCTGGGTCCCATGTTACTGTATCAACCGATTCAATACACTCCAGCTAAATGGGATCGGTTCGTTCTTTTTTATGTGCCGCACCAGCAGTGTGGCTGGTCTAAGTACATAGATAGACCTCGATTTACATAGTTGTAACGTGCATATACAATTCCTTATCGATGGTGAGTATTTTATATCATCTCCTCCATCTCAGTTCCACTGTCGCCCATCAGACAGCCAGACCTCTCACTCGAGCCTGTCGATGGAGACGCCGCCGCAGAAGACGTCGGTGAGCGCCGTGGTGGATTCCAGCGCGGTCTTGAGCAGAAGCACGGCCTCCTTGTGTCCGAGGTCGACGGTGAGCTCCTCTAAGGCGGAGCAGTCGGTGACCTTGAACTTTTTGAGCAGCATGATGGCGGAGATGGTGGACATGGGCTCGACGGTGAGGTCGTCCATCACCAGGTAGCTCACCACCCCCTTCACGTACCCTCCACTGGCATCCTTCGCCGCCTCTTTAGCCGCCGCCGCCGCCGCGGCCTCCTGCTCCGCTGCCTGGGCCAGCTTGCCGTGCGCGTCGCCTGGGCTCCACCGCATCTCCACGTTCATCGGCTGGCGACACACCGGGCACGGCAGGCCGGCCACATCCGTCACGCTGGTCGGGTTCCCGCGGCACGACGTCCCGTACGGGCCGCCGCAGCGGAAGAACCGCTTCGGTGGCGGGGGCGGGGGCGGGGGAGGAGGAGGGGACGGTGCCGGTGGGGCAGGCGGGGCGGAGTCGCCGGCGAGCAGCAGCGCGAGTGCCGCGGAGGGCAGCGCCGGGCAGAGGATCGCGTCGCGGTCTGGCGTGGCGGCGGTGAGGAAGAAGGCGTCGTCGAGTGCCCGCGCGCCCGCGTAGAGCGTGCCGAGGGAGCCCGGCACGGCGAGCGCGTCGTCAGCGTTCTCGGCAGCGGCGTTCGCGATGACGCGCGCGGCGAGGCCCGCGGGCACGCGGAGCAGGCCGATGAGGAAGTCCACGGCGTCCTTGCGGGCCTCCGCGTACAGCACCCGCCGCGACCGCTTGTCCACCAGCAGCTTCATCTGCGGCACCGGCGCCACCGTCCCCTTCTCCGCCGCCTTGCCCGCCTCCTTCACCGACGTGCCCATGCCGGTCCGGCCGCTCACCGCAGGTAAATTGCTTCTCAGCTCGCTGTCTGCTGTCAAACAATGCTGATAGAAGACACTTGCAAAGCTTGCAGAAACATGGCGTTGCATCGCCTCTACTTATACCATGGCATTTTGATTGCAAGATTGGCCGGATACTTGCAGTGCAGGGACAAGTTACCGATCAAGATGCTACCTTGAACCAGACGAACGATGAGATCAGAGAGATGGAGGGCGAAAGGATTGGTATATTTGCTGTGCAAGTATACTTTCTTTTCACCTGAGGATGCCGTGTGAGAAGATGCAGAGTGAGGTGTTCTCTGCTTTATCCATGGAGAAGCTAAGCTAATTTGCATCAGTGTGTACTTATTTCAGACACTAACGAAGTAGCCAGTCTAGATACACTTCTTTCACGAAGCTAAACCATCTTATATTTTGAATCAGAGGGTGTAGTAGGCAAGAACGACGAAGAACTAGATTAGATCGATTCTTCATTAGTTCAGTTCATGTACAGGCACACATCAGATATCAGAGTACATGACATGGTGACAACGGCACAGTATCCGTTACAGCACTGATAGCTTCAGACACAAAAAAATCAGAACCTGCTAGCTGGTATAGACATGAACAAAGGGGGTACACAGTTAACAAAGGCAGCCCCGCGAAACTAGACGCCATCAAGATTACTCGTTACTTGTGATCAGGGGGTACACAGTCTGCGAGTCGCGCTAAGGAAGCACAAAAAAAATGATGTTGCATCTGTACAGGATGAAACCTAGCTCTACTGACCGGATCAGGATCTGTTGATACCTGTCGACCGACTTTCCTGACGGGGCATGTCTAGATTCAGACCTTGCTTCAGTACCCTTCAATCTTCATTCAATCCCTCTCAGGAGCGTCTCCTGCCTCTTTCCGCGCGCTCAGGTTCCCGGCGTAAGTCCAGACCTTCTCTAGATCGCCGGAGAAGAGCTTCTCCACTTTGATCTCGTGTTTGCCTTGCAGGCTGTTTTTGCTCGGTGGAGGCTGGGCTCTTCCGGGGCTGTTGCCTGAGACCGGAGTGGACGAGCAGAAAGTGGGCGTAGCGAAGGGGGAGCCGTATGGTGTGTGCTGAACCGAGAACGGGCTTGGGGAGATCTTTTTCTGGACTGGCATGCCTGAGCCACGGTTGAAGATCGAAACGGTCTCAGCAGCAGCAGACTTCTTCGTCGCGTCGTCCACATAGATTACATCATCGATTCTTGCGATTGTATTGAACGCCAAGCTCTCCAGGACCCGCGAGTAACTCTCAAGTATGGACTGGCCAACATCCTGTGCAAGATTAGCCAGAGACAGGGTGAATATTTGTGTGTTTATTTGAGTCATGTAGAAGTTTAAGTGATGTTACAGAGCAAGGTTCTAAATATAATGTTTTCCAAGTCAGGTTAGAATCATCGAGTCTGAATGGTACTCCCTCTGTCTAGAAATAACCGACTTGAGTTTGTCTAGATTCGAATGTATTGAGACACTAAAATGCATCTAGATACATTCAAATCTAGACAAACTCGAGTCAGTTATTTCTGGACGGAGGGAGTAAAACAGAAGTGCAAAAGAACCATGGCAATCACTTCAAGATTATCATGTTCAGTTGAGTAGATGTGAAGAATTACCTTGTTATACTGGATCTTGTTCATGTCAAGGGAGGTTTGTGGCAGACCAGGGTGTCGTAGTCGTAAGCTCTGCAATAGACCGTCAGCTCTTTGGGACAGAACATTACTCTTTGAATCTCCAACTAGACCCTTCACTTTTCCACCCCAAGATTTCTTTGATTTGGCTTGAGGCGACGACTTCTTTTGGCCCTTTAGTCTCCAAACATGGATGGCAGCTTCTATTCTGTTTGCTACTTCAAGTGTATGGTGCTCAGATGACAGATCCAAGCAGTCAAGGAGGCATTCAGGTGAGAACTGTTCAGCTGTTATGTATCGATAAATTATCTCACCCAAGCAAGATCGACCACTCTGCAGAAAAAGGCAGGATAATATTATGAATCAAACTGACATTTGTTTTGGCAACTGCTAAGAGAATTACTCGAGTGTCACTGCATTACATGCTTGAACAGAAAAATATTACAGCACTGACAATAGCTTTGCACAAAATAGTTAGCAGATTTGAGCTTGACCTGGCATATGCGTTCAATGGGCTATCAAGACTAAATTATCTATACATTGAAGTTCTTCAGCTGCTAAGAGCCATCACATTTGAGCTTTGAATCATAACAGTCAGCAATGTATTCGCCCAAACTTCTGCAATTCTACGTATTGATTAACCTTAGTTTCAATCGTCAACTAGACACAACTTCAGATCAAAGAGAGTGAACCAAGAGGTCCCAAGGCAAGTGAAATAGTCAGAGAACTCCTAACATAAAGATGCAAGTATCCATCCAAAGAACAAGGAATAAACTTGGTCGTAATACCAAGAAAGTGATTGCACTACATCTTTCAAGCCTCCAAGAGAGGAACATTGATACGCTTCAGAGTCAAGACACGGTTACTTGATGAGAGCTAAGAAGTATGATTGCAGTGGCAGATTCAGTTCTTCAGTATCAAAACTATACTAGACATGAATTGAATTGACTCCTCACAACAAACAGAAGGAGTTACAGCAAACTTTTCATTGGAAAACAATTGCGCTGCTGTGAATGACAACAGCTAGAGCAACAAGACTAGCTTATGCAAATCGACAAACAAGCACCGGCACTTATAGTGCACGCCATTTTTTATCGACAACAAGTAGACAGAGTTAATTGAGCTGCTACATTTAAAAGCATGTAGGAGGCAAAGTGGTCCCGTTCAAATAGTTCCATGCAATTGATATTCCCTTATCAGCAATTGAAGTAGTAAGCTACTACTACTGAATTATAACTCTTCCATGGACAGAACAACAGAAGCACAGTTGATGGCACAGCAGCGAATGCTGCTTCCAAAATGAAGTGATGTTTACCTTTGGCAATGACTCCAAGTAGACTTCAGGGATCTCCATCTCGGCAAGCACATCGCTGTTGATGGCCATGGCCGCCTTCAGTATCTGGTTCGCGCAATCCCTGCTCTGCTGCAGCTTCCTCCTAGCGTCCTCAGGCAGCCCCTTGGGCGGCACCCGCGGGCACGGCAGCCACCACTTCTCCTCCTGCCGCACCGACGACGGCCTCCCACAGGACGAAGCCGACGAGGACGACGGGCACGGCCCCGCACCGTCCTCGACCACGATGCCCCTGTCCACGTACCAGAACTCGGTCTCCTTGAACTCGTCGATCATGGCGAGGAGCATGGCGTCGAGCTTCTTGAGCGCGGGGAGGTTCATGTAGAGGTCGCTGCGGGGGCGCGGCACCATGACCTCGAACTGGCCGCCGCCGTCGGGGAGCTCCTGGGTCGACGGGATGAGCTCGACGATGGAGTCGGCGACGGAGAGCAGCCACTCCATCTCCCGCGTCCACATCGCCTTCCTCGGCGCCGCCAGCGGCTCCAGCCTCCACAGCTCGCCGAACACGGTGGCTGGATTTGGAAACAAACAAGGACACATTCCGATTATTTTTGTAAGAAGAAAATCACGGGAAATGCGGGTAGATTGACTGATTGATTGACGGGGGCGAAGGGGGTGGGGTACCGGAGAGGTTGGTGATGGCGTTGGAGATGGCGAGCGCGGTGCAGACGCCCTTGCCGCTGCCGGACATGTCCTCGCCGAGTAGCAGCTTCGCGAAGCGCTCCTTCATCATGTCGATCTCTGCCAAACACAGAGCAAAGCTCTTTCAGAAAAGTGCTACACGAGAATATGCGAAGTGGAGTGAGATCTAAGCAAAGGGGGGCGAGGCGGAGGCGGAGGCAGGGCACGTACCGGAGAGGTCGGCGGCGGGCTTGAGGTAGAAGGCGGCGGCGGAGGAGGGGGTGGGGAGCTGGGAGGAGGAGGAGGAGGCGAGGCCGCGGGAGGCGGAGGAGGAGGAGAAGGGGAAGCGGCGGGTGTTGGGGGCGGAGCAGTCGCTGGAGGTCTCGGAGCCGCTGACGTCGGCGCTGGGGCTGTAGCTCCCGCAGCACCGCTCCGAGCCGGCCTCGTCCTCCGAGACGCTCGCCATTGGGGATCCCCGGGGAGGGCTCGAGCTACGCGCGGCGGGGGAGGCGGCGGGAGTGGTGGCGGAGGCGCATCTGGAGGAGAATGGAAGCGATGTGGATGGATGCGGAGAAGGAGATGGAGAGGGGAAAGCGACGGGAGCGCAAGCAGGGCAGTACTGGTGACTGATGTGGCCGCGCTTTCTTTTCAACTTTTTTTATGCGCGTCACAATGAGCTAAGCGGCAGAGATTAACCAAATCCTTTTTCCAGATGGAGATTAACCAAATCTTGGCAAAGTAAACATTTTTAGATCCCTTAAAAAGATGTAATTATACCTCAACCGATGTTTGGTGAGGGGACAAATGGCTATTTTTTCACATCTAACTCTATATAATTATTTTCCATCACTAATTCTTTCAATTCGGGGGTGAGGTTAAGAAAATAAATCTACGGTGAACATATCCAATGCATGAGAGAAGACTACGAAAACATCTCTTATCTAAAAGAGTAGTCTCTACATCCAAACCGTTGAAATATATTTTTTAGTCATTTTTATCTGTTTGGGCTGTTGTTTGTGTTGGCTAGTGTATGTAATTTAATATGGTATCAGAGCAGGAGGTCCTAGGATCAAATCCTGACCAACGCAAAAATTAAAAACAAATATTGCGGCTTGCCAAACATACGACACAGTATGCCAAAGGGAGAAAGACGTAGGGTAAGTATTGAAATATATTTTCTATTCCTTTCCATCAGTTCGGACTTCTGGTGGTTGCGTTGGCTAGTGCATGCAATTCAATATAAACCAATACATAAATCATTCAATCATGTATTATCATATAGTTAGACCAAAGCATATTAACAGAAACAAGATCTCTCATCATAAATCTTGAATCTATGCAAATTACGATATACTGAGATATATAGTTGTCTCTAAATATCTACGGTGTTACCAGATGATGCATTCGTAGAGCAGCAAGAACAAGCAAATGCACGGAAGGACCACATTGTATAAGTAAATATCTAAGGTGTTATGATTTAGAAGGTTTTCAATGTGCCAACGAGCATTTGCTATTAGTATATGCACAATATGCATTGGCTCTTTTAGTCCCCGCACTATTTGCTCCCATGTTTGTTTCAAAAGTTTCCGTGTATGCTTGACCTGCCATTAAAAACTAGAGCAGATTTCCGTTATACTTGACATATTATTAGGCCTCTTCTAGCTAGCACTCCATAAATCCACCTCTCTTATCTTGTTTCATTTACAAAAATATACTTATAGCTTAATCAACTAAAAGGAAAAATATATCTATGTGTATACGCACCCTATCTGCTGGTTCTTTTATTTTTGGCATTGTTTTCTTCTATGTTTGTTTTAGAAGGCTTAGTATATGTTTGACCTACCACTAGAAATATGGAAATGAATTCCTGTTCCACCTACATAGGCATATTAGGCCTATGCTAACACTGGCAGAGCTAGCCCAAAACTTCTAAGGGGGTAAAACATAAAAGTGGATGCTTGGGGAAGGGAACAAATGACTATTTTTCACATCTAAGTCTCTATAATTATTTTCCTTCACTAATTTTTCAAAGTCAAGGGGCAGCATTAAGAAGATATATCTATGAAGAACATATCTAATGCGGGAGATAAGACGACGGAACCATCTCCTATCTAAAAGAGCCATCTCTACTTCCATACCAATACTTAAATCATTCAATCATGTATTTTATCATCTAGCTAGAGCAAGCATATTAACAAAAGCAAGGTCTCTCATCATAAATCTTGAATCTATGCAAATTACAATATATCGAGATATATATTTGTCTATAAATATCTACGGTGTTACGAGATGATGCATTCAGAGTGATCTAGAGCAACAAGAACACGCAAATGTGCGGACGGACCACATTGTGTAAGTAAATATCTATGGTGTTATGATTTAGAAGGTTTTCAATGTGCCAGCGAGCATTATCTATTTGTATATGCACAATATGCATTGGCTCTTTTAGTCCCCGCACTATTTGCTTCCATGTTTGTTTCGGAAGTTTCCGTGTTTGTTTGACCTACCATTAAAAACTAGAGCAGATTTCCGTTATACTTGACATATTAGGCCTCTGCTAGCTAGCGCTCCATATATCGACCTCTCTTATCTTGTTACATTTAAAGAAAATATACCTATGGCTTAGCAAACTAAAAAAATAAATATCTATGAGAAACATATCTAATGGACGAGAGAAGACAATGAAATCGTCTCTTATCTAGAAGAGTCATGTGGACATGTCATAGGTGTACCTACAGTCCCTCTAGTCTGGGAGGCCGCCAAGGCTTGCCGGCGTACGATTTGCATTGCATTATCTTAATTTGCACCGTGGTTTTGCAAGTAAAAATGACGTCTTAAGTATGTTTGTCTATGTTTCCAAAAAAATCCCTAGATCGGCCACTAGACTACATTCATAGTAATACATAGACCATTCAAATCGTGTCGTATCAACTAGTTAGACCAAGCGTACCAACAAAAATAATGTCTGCTATAATAAATCTCGTACATCCGCAAAATATAATATCCATATACGATAAAGCGTCTTATAATTAGGTACTGAGAGAGTACAATATTAGACATGATGATGATGATGCATTCGGAGTGATGTAGTAGAGCATATATGCGGAAGGAAGGACCACAGCCAGGGCGCGGAAGGTTTAACGTTAACCATGCGGCCAGCATCATTAAATTCCGCGGTCGCGGGGTCCCCCTTGAAATTCGCAGGCACGCACGCACGCACGCTGATGTCTCCGCTGAGTCTGCTGCCTCGGGGGAGGCTGACATGTGGGCTCCCCCCGCGTGACAAAGATGCGCTGGCCCCGCTCGTCGGCTTCATTCATTGCTGTCCGATGCAGGAATCGATAAGATAAGCTGTTTGATTGCACCGCAGGAAAAACACAGGAAATTTTATAGGGTTTAGGTACATGTCATAGTTGTCATAGACACATAGGATTTTTTTCAAGAGGTCTCACCTCTTGTTAGAAATCCTATAGGATTGTAGTGTAGGAAAACAATGCATAGGAATTTTGTAGGATTTATTCTTTTGAATCAAACACATTCTATTGGAAAAATCCTATGGATTGGAATCCTATAGAATTCCTTTGAAAATCCTTTGAATCAAACATGCCCTGAGTCTTGACTTGCGTCACCCGAACAGAAAAGGTAAAATCCCCTTGAGCAAGAACAAGAAAAAAAAAGGTTAAATTGTACTAATACTATTAGTGAAGGATTAGTGAACACCCTAGTTTGCGAGACTGGGGCGATGATGACGCGATTTGGGTGGTACTAGCTTACTAGTGTAGTTAGGTTAGTCAGTAAGTACGCCGTGTGGGGCAGGCATCATTTGCGAGTGCCCACGTCCGTTAATTGCGCATTCACGTGGAGCCCAATCCACACGGACACGGTGCTAATCCTAACCCAGCAACCAAATTAAAGATCAGATGGCGTCCCCCAGCCGTCGAATTAGTTGCAAGTACGTACGATATGGAGCAGTGCAAGATGGATCATGGAAACTTCTAAACTGTGGCGAGACATGGATATCGACGACGACGATGGCGTTGGCACGAGCAAACACAAAACGTAGTAGACGAAGCCGATCGGTCGACGAGCGATTTATAGGAAGCTCGCTCACTTGTGTACTCCTATGTAGTAGTAGCAGCTAGCTAGGGCGCGTAGTGTGCGTGTTTGTCTCCCCGACCCGACAGCAATTGCATCTGATTACTAGTATTTGATTTGATCCGATGGGATGGAGGGATGGAGGGATGATCTTACCTATATTTGTTATCCAAAACTGTTTTGTATAGTTTTAATGGAATGAACACAAGATATCGAGTAAAGATAAGCCAACCATCATGAGAAATTAGAAGCCGTCCTTGTCCTTGTTGAGCCTGGATCAATTAACATGTAATACAATTTGAAGCCATAGTTAAAAAAACAGAACGATGCTGCTGACGCATGGAAGCGTCCTCGTCTTAAAACTAGATGAATTAGGCAAAATCAAACGCTTCCTCGCCAAATAAATGTACATGAAGCCATCCTTGTCCTTGTTCTCTTCAGCGCAATATAGAAAGAAAAACAATACAAATATAAGTACCTTGCAGGACACAACCCGAGCACCTTGCAGGCATCGGCGGTGGTTTCAGCGCACCACCACCAGGACGAGGTAGCAGATGGAGGCCTGCTGCGCCTGAAGCTGGAGGTCCTCCGGCGAGGTTCTTGGAGCCTGTGCTCAGCAAAATCGACGCCGGTGTGTGGTGGGGAGCGAGGTCGGGGCGGTTCAGAAGCTTGCAGGTGGGGGCGTAGGCGGGGTCGTGGAGCTCGCGGGCATGGTCTTGGAGCTCGCAGGAGGGGTTGTGGGCGTCGCCCGAGGTTCACTCGTGACCGCCAGGTCACCCGTCGCGGCAAATCGTCGTCGGCGGCGGCGCGCCGACTGGGACGGCCGTTGCGCTTGTTCTCGACCAAATTCAGGCCGCGTAGTCACGGAGGAGGCAGGCGGGTGGCGGGTTGGGGGGGGGGGGGGGGGGTGGGAGGAGCGGGGAGGAGTGGCGGCACACGGGGAGGGCATGGCGACGTTGACCAACGACGGCGTCGGTCGGGTTGGCCTGATTTTTCAGCGTGAGCGGTTGGTGCCCTCCCGCGTCGTTTTGGTCTTACCCAAAAATTGTATCTATCTATCCATATATGGGTAGAATGAGGTAAAATATGGGTGATCACCCAAAAAAATTTAGTAGGGGATCACTTTTAGGTAAGCTGCTGGAGCAATGATTTTGAGTCATCTTACCTAAAAAAACGGTTATTGTCCATCTTATCTATATATGGGTTAGCTCTTGGAGATGCTCTAACGACTTTGCCGGCCAACCACCTCTACGGCTACACCAGAATGGACTGCAGTCAGACAAACTCTCTCTATATATCGGCCTAGCAAGCAAGCTCTAGTGCTGTTCAAAAAAAAAAAAAGCAAGCTCTAGTGCAGTGGAATGCTGCTCGCGGGGACGAGGAGCTGAAATTTGGCTCTGACCCACACCTAAAATCTGGAAAGGAAAAAAATTCAGGGCCCTCCTATCACCGGTTGCACACGCATGTGATTTTCACTCTGCATATCAAGACTGGATACTCGAAGAGCACCACCGGAAGTGTTGCCGCTTCGAGGCCGCCGCTGCAAAGCATCAATCGTGAGGCTCACATGTACATGTGTGGTTCGGTGCCCCTACAACAGCATGTGAAGCAATGTGTTCATCGTCGTATCCAAGACTCCGCTTCCACCAATACTTATCGGTCTTTAAATCATATAGACGTCTTAGAATTTCCTGCCTCCGCCAACACCATGGAAATCACATGCGTTGACATGTCGTCCCATGGTGTCGACGAAAAACCGAGCTTCGCAACACGCCCACGTGTAGCTCACATTGGGATGAAATTTGTGCGGACGCGCATAACCGGATCTCATACAATCCAGAGTCTAGAAGCACCATATACGAATCCTTGAAGACCGCCAGCGGAGACATCGTCGATGGCAAGATCAAGGACGACCTGCAGCCTGCAGGAGGGAGATCGGCGAGATGCATGGGGGGAAATAAGACCACCAGGGCCTCTATCGTACCTTGCTCCTTTTTATTTAGAGTACTAGACCCTTTAGGCTCCACCGCCAACTGTCGAACGAACGAGGTCGCTGGCAGCCTTGCGAGGAGTTCGTATGCCTAACCACCACGCTGCCCAAGCGGTCGCCGCGACCGTCGTCACCACGCTGCCCTTGCTCCGCCGCCTCACCCAGTGACGTACGAGAGGTACCCCAACCCTGCAGGAGCAGAGCAGGGGGTTACCGCCACTGTGGACAGCGGCAACGGCAAATCGCGGCAACGCAAATGGGATTGCCTCGCATGCTTCTCGGGAGGTACACATACATGAAATGCATGCATTGCACGGATTGAATAAGTTTTTATATTGTACTATCACTTAATTGTTATGGTGACGTTTCTGGTAAGCAACATGTACACGTGATAAGAGCAAGATGCGTAGGGAAGCCATAAATAATCGGCGGCCATCGCTCACTGCATGCTCGGAAACAGGAACCGTAGCTTGCTATCTTTCCTCTTCTTTTGAAGGGATTCAGATTAGACAGATTGGTATAGGCGCCTAGCAAGGCGGGGGCTGGACGATGATGAGCCCTTTTATTTGTTTTGGAAGCTAGCAGGTAAATGAAAACAAGGAAAAGCTCGTGATACCTAAACGGGATCCAAGAAATATGTAATCATTTGAACCGGAAGAACCGGATTTCTTTTAATTTGCGCCGCTGGACCCGAGTACACAGGGCCGGCCGGAGCCTGAATCTACCGAATATTTTGGTCATCTCAGTACGTATCTCACGGTAATTGGCGATCTACACTTTTCCTTCCGAATGACGAACCGAGGATTGCATCATTTGCCATCTGCGTACGTACGAGTGCGACCGCAAAGGCGGAGGATCCACATCAGATATGCCTGGTGCCAACTCGAGAAAAAGCTTCAAAAGCACATACCGCGCTCGTACTAGGAGACAGTGCCGTGTTCTACGCTTCGATCGAGAGTTCAGATTCCCACCCTTTTCTTTTCTCCTCCGACCTTTTTCCCGTCTCATCGTCGCATATTCTATTCCGTTCATCCTGAAGTATTAAAAAGCAAACTGAAAATGATTTGTGGATTACTTTGCGCACTTGCCAAAATCCTTCAATTTTGAAATTAAAAAATGTTAGCAAACTCAAATCCCGATTCAAAGGTATATATATAGTTGGATTTTTGGACGATACGGATCCTTAGAGAAAATTTCTATGGAAAGTCGCTCAATTTAAAAGATTGCAACCTTTAGAAATTCTTTAGAAGGATTCATTCACACTCCATTTTGGAATAAAATTTCCATCCACTAAAAAAAAAATTCTAAAACGCGCGGGCGATCTACGTGTCTATATAGGGTTTGTCTATGTCTTAGTTGATTGAGATTTTCTTAAGTCTCAATCAACTGAGAAAAATGCAAACGTAGTTAAAAGAAATGTGCAACCCAGTTCTAGTTGCACTTTTCTAACAAAAAATGCAATTGCATTTTTCTGTAGAAAAGTGCAACTGAAACCAGTTGCACTTTTTTTTAAACAGACGGTTGCACTTTTCTTAAGTCGACTGAGAAATAGCAAAACCGGTTTATATATTAAGACAAAAGAGATTACACTATAAGTTTCATCCATGCCATAAAATGGCCGGTCGATGATCCACGACCAAAGAAAAGATCGCACCCTAACGACGACGACAACACCGCAACCTAGAAAGCATTAGGCCGTGCCACCGCCGAAGTCGCGAGCATCCGAAGGACGCAGCTCTCAAAGCAACTTACCGGTCAACCATATGTCTAGAAAGAGTCGGCGAGTGCATGGCAGGCTCCGCTTCGATCCAAAGAGGACGTCGCCCTGTAAATTGCCATCTACCGTATGTCTTAAAATTTTGATGGTCTAGAATGTGTTTGTTCCGAGAGACTAATATTTTCACATTCCCTCGATGCAATTTTCCGACCGAAAAATGCTACTCCCTCCCACGCATAACGATCGGAGGGAGTTCTTTAACTCGTGGAAGCAAATTATCTGTGGCGTGTAGGGTTAGGAAAAAAAAAAGGGTGCGGCAGAGTTTAACGTTAACCCTTCCTCAGCGTGAAGAAAAGAACACAAGAACGAAGGCAGGCTTCTCATTAACTAAAGTGAGGAGTTGCCGTGGGAAGATTGGCAGGTGGTGATGATGCGCTGGCCCCACATGTCGGCTTCATTGATGGTCGTCCTTGCTAGGGAAAGGTTGACCGGTTGACCCCGGTTGTCTCTGTTTTTTTCTTCTTTTGCGATAGGCCGTCCCAGTACGGTAGGCAAATGTGGAGTTGACATCTGTTTTAACAAGCCGTCGGATAAAATTAGCAGTCTACTCCTCGGAGAGTAAAGCTATGATGATCAGTGATGACACGGACGATTGTATATACTAGTACGGAGTGCTATTGATTTCGACGTGCATGAGGTCCGGACAGGTATCATTGCTAGAGCCGCTTTGCAAATCATGCGCATGCATGAATAATGAACAGTACCGATCCTGTCTTTTAAAAAGATAAGCACTCCTTCTAATCCAAGACCAGATGCATGCATGGTACTCCCTCTGTTTACTAATGTAAGACCTTATAGTATTTTTAGAAATGCATATATATAGACATGTTTTATTATTTAGATTCAAATCTAGTCTAGTTTGAAATACCTAAAAAATGTTTTATAGTATTTTTAGAGTTCTTTTATGGTACCTTCAAATAAATAATAACCCTTCATTTTGGTGCATCTAAAGGCTCTAAATAGTTTATACTAGTGTCAAAAAGGAGACTAGTATAATTTATACTAGTGAGAAAATCAACACCACATGTTAGACAGGCTTTTGTTGGGCTCCGTCCCAAATGTTCTTCTAAGCCCAAAGTCGTGAATAACAGTGGCGGCAATCTATCTTGACGAATCTTGCTCTACGAGTACCATGGATCAACTGCTCACGTTCATATTAGTCTGGCAGTTTACTACTACTACTTTGTCACGGCCATCGTTCTGCTCATCGGCGGCGTGGCGACTACCGACCGCACAGATGCATGCTCATCGAGTCATCGGTGGCGCAGCAAGAAGGAGAGGTGGACACCATCCGAGCCGTCAGCGGCGATTGATGCGGCCGCGCGCGGCGCGCGAGGACGCCGGCCGTCGACTCAAACGACCCTGTTGAGATTTTGAAATTTGAAATTTGTCCATTGGTGTTGTTCTTGACGGGATGAACTCTAGAGATTACTATCGATCAAGCTCCCAAACATACTGCGCTCGAATTTTGGAATTTGTCCATTGGGTGTTCGCTGTTGACGGGAAGAAATCTAGAGATCTGACTAATTCTTTATCAAATTTTCAGCGACGTGACGAACAATAATGCGTAGATGATTGTTCGTAGACTACATTGAAAATATTACTTTTCGTATAGCATGGAGTCCTCGTTGCCTGCACTTCAGAGCATCGCCGCCGTCCTGACCTCCGTCGGGTCGCACGATGGCTCTGTTCGAATTAGTCAAACTAACCGGGGTACATGCTGGGCTTATTGGGCCAAATCTCTCTCAGCCGTCAGATCTAATTATACTAGTCATAATTGAAGAGTAGTAAAAGGTATTATAAAAATGTCACGTATCGTGACCCTGCTACACCAGCCTCCACTGCATCGACCACTCCATCGGCTGCTACTGCACATCCCCAAGTTGATCACGACAAGAACGATGGGCTGGAAGTGCGTCGAGGGACCAGGAACCGGAGGCCCAACTCGAGATACACCTGAAGCACCAAGTCCAGTGGCAAACCGGCATCTACAAGGGGGGGCAAGCGGAAGGGGATCTGTGTGGATGAACTAGAACCCTAAGGGGCGACCGGCTCTATCTCAATCCCCTGTGCTTCTCTGCCTCGATTCCCCCAGAATTCTTGTAACCGAACACTGAATCTTGGCAATTTGAGTCGTATCTGTGTCGGGAGCGTAACAACTTGGTATCAGAGCAGAGCATCTCGGCCATCTGGAGTCATGCCTCCACTTCTTCCTCTCGCGGCGGACGCGCCATCAGCAACACCACTGAAACCGGTCCTTCCAGTTGTTCAGGAGGACGCGGGCAATCATGGTGGCGACGGCCACGGGAAATTCGGCCACGGCGACGCATCGAACATACGGGGTACCCAGGCTGGTGATCTCACGATCCCGGACAGGACCCCGGCCAAGGGTACGTTCCAATATCCTGGCCCTGGTTGCGATTCGTCTGAATTTTCTCGTGGGTGGGGTATGCATCGTTTTCCTTAGCCTCCCCGTGTGGATTTTCCATTGTTTGATGGAGATAATCCGCGGGCTTGGCGCCTCAAGTGTGAGGCTTATTTTCAAGTGTGTGCAATGCATCCCGACACTTGGGTAAATTGCGCAGCCATGTACTTTATTGATGGCGCTCTCTCATGGCTTCAGTCCACAGAAGCACACCTGCATCATCCCGTTTGGAAAGATTTTGCTTCTTCCATTTGCACACAATTCGGTAGAGCTGATTTCCAACATCACTTGCGTCTGTTTAACAAGCTTCGTCAGACAGGAACAGTTGCCGAATATGTTAGCAAGTTTAATGAACTGATGCATAACCTGACCGCACACCACAATTCGTGGGATCCTGCATACTTTGTTACTCACTTTTTAGATGGTTTGCATCGGGACATTAGAGCTGCTGTTATTTTGCATCAACCCGTCAAACTCGATACTACCGTGGACTTGGCCTTGTTGCAGGAAGGCGTTCTGGAGAATTACCGGCAAGAAGTTCGTCGCTCGGATTTCTCACCGATGCCGAGGGCTATACCGCGGACCGCACTGCCTCTGCCTCTACCACAACCACTGTAACACCCTCAGAATCGGACCTATGCAAGTTTTAGCAAAATTCGCCAAACCCGCATATAAACGATTCAAAGGTGCCCACCAGGCACTTTCGTGCGGGTGGAAAACGAAGTAATAACATTACACAACAGTCCTCGATGGGACCCACAGAACAGATATATATAACAGCGACTCAAAGAGTCAAGAATACAGATATAATATACAAAGACCCAAATCACCTTGTAAACGATAGAGCGTCCAGCTACGGACAAGATGCAAATGGGGCTAAGAGCCCTGAAGAATAACCAATGGCGTCCATAACCCTGCCCAGGCCAAGCCGGAAGGGTAACCCTGCTAACGGCGTCGATCTCAAAACCTGCTTAACAAAAGGGGTGCCGACAAAGGGCAAAGCAGAAAACAAAGAAGGAGCGTCAGTACTGAGGCCAGTACACGGCGAGGCTAGAATTCGGCGGTCCTCGCCTACATAGGTATGGTGGACTGAAGCGGCAGCGGCAGCATGCACTAAACAACCTATAGAGACTCGATACAACTGGCGTCAATCAGAGAGGGGTAAGAAAGACCTATTCGGATCCAACCTGAAGCTAACACCAAACAAACCCATCCTGGTGTTTTTCCCCTCGAGACCAAACGAGGAAGTCATCCCAGGAACTCACACAGTTGGCAGTTTTACTTATTCAGTTATTGTTGCAGCAATTACTAGTCAGGTTTAGATAATCATTCTGATAAAATAAGCAGTGGACACTTTTAGTTAATCATTCCGTTGTAGTTGCAGCAATTACTAATCAGATACAGATAGCATGCTATAAACCCAAAACCCACCAGTTGTTGGTACTTTTATTCAGCCATTTCGTTGTAGTTGCAATACTTACTAGTCAGGTACAATGGTCGCAAGCGACAATTCAAACAAGCAGCTGTGGGCAAGATTAATTAGCCATTCCACAAGCTGATTACTAGTCATTATAAGTCAAATTTATAACAATAAACTTTAGTTATGCTTGTCTATGATCGAGATACTGTGCTCCAAGTCGTCCATATCCGCGGACACGGCTTTCAGAAAGTTTTACCCGGCCGGGGTGCACCAATAGCAACACACGCTCGATCAACCTCGGAAAAACCAAATCAAAACCCAACGAGGCTTTCACGACTGAACAATCACAGGATTCAGAAATATTTCAGGGGGCCACCCCATTGAGTAGATCCCGCAACGGAGTAAGCAAGCTCCGAGACGGGCTCAAGGTTTGCGTCAGTGGCTGTAAACGACTAGGAACCCGAAAGTGTGGCTGGGCTTGTCGATACCGCGAAAACACTCCGCTTACCTAAACAGTACAGTGTGCTCCGCGCACAATTTAAATACAGAAAGTAGCATGGCATAAGTACAGGATCGTAAATAAAACCTCAAACTAGTTTGTGGCCCCAAGAAATAAGACTGAATCAAGCTCTGGCTCAGGGGGTCCCATATACCTCCCGGATGTGGATAGCGCGATAAATCAAGGAACAGGTATCAAGTACTCGGGGTCTTACGGGACACAAGTGGGCGTTCGGAAACCAAATATTTTCTATCACCCACCGATGCCTCTGCTTATTCCAATTTTAGTTGTTAAACAGAAATTAAAGTGACGATAAGTAAGACTAGAATCACCTCCAACATCAACATGCGGCAACACATCAGCAACTGTGGCATTTGACGACACACCTCAGTACTTGAGCAAGCAACTACGACACGCAAGTCCAACTATCTACCAAACAACAGGGAATAGGGTGTGTCCAAGGCAATATACGGCTGCAAGGGATATCACGGGTACGAAAACTAGAGCATCGCAACACAGATAGCAATAGATAAACAGGAGGGAAGTAAATACTATAAAAGTAAGACAGGTAGAAAGGGGAAGATGCTCGCCTGAAAACATTGTCGAACGTTTTCCCCGAAGATCGGGGCGAAGCTCACATCGACTCAACGGCCTTATCCGTGAAGAAGCAAAACGCTAGAAGAAAACACCGGATGCAATATTTAATACAACGGCAGAAGATCGGCATGATGCATGTATGATGCATGGCATGGCAAGGTGCGATGCAATTAGGTCATATTAAGCGGAACCGGGGTCCCGACAGTTATTAGATGGTGCAAGTTATTTAGCTACCCCGCAATTAAATGTTGTATTACATGGCAGAAGATAGCACCGGGTTCGCTACACAATTTTAAATGAGGCCGATATGAGACTGGACTTGCCCGCATATGGGCCCCATATTTAATTATTAGGTGAATCGGCATAAGGCCCCCAACTACATGAATGTATGCATGCAAGACAAGTATTATGCGACAAGTTGTATTTCAATTATAAAATAGGGTTTGCGGGAGAGGGTTCACACATTAAGGGGTCTCGACGATCTTGGGGTTCCGGGGTTCGGGGTTCGGGGTTCAGGGTTCGACGGACTTGGGGTTCCGGGGTCGTTCTCGAACTCCGGGGGTTAGGGTCTTGTCGTCTCACGCGGAGATCTAGGCGTCCGGGTCACGGCGTCTTCGGGTCCAAGAGGAAGAACTTGGGTTGGCATCGGATATGTCTTGACGTTCCGCGGCGAAGTGCTCGTCGTTCCGTGTAGGCGACCTTGGCGTACGGTTCTCGGCATCGGTGCGGGAGGGAGTCCTTGTCGTGTCGGGGTCTTGGCGTCCTTGGGGTTCCGATAGGAGATCTAGGCGTTCGGCGGGTTCGGCCTTCGGATCGGCTTCGGGGTCCCTGTTGACGATCTTGAATAGGCACATGTGCCTTCGGCGAGGCTTGGTGCACAACTCTTCAGTAGAACTTGGCGGGGTCCTTGGAAGACTTGGAACGGCTTCGGCGTTTTATGTAGATGATCGACGGGTCCAGGGGTCTCGGCGTCTAGGTTCCGTGAAGATCGGGTATATCTCAACGATGGTCCTTCTTGTGCTGCTCACTGTCGGTCATGTTGTCGAGGTCTGGGCCTCGGAAGATCTTGGCGAGGGGTTCGGTTCCGGGCTCCGAAGGCAGAACTTGGCGGCTCGGGCCCACGGGGTTTGGGGTCGAAGCCGACGCGGTCCTAGGCCCGGGGCAGAGGTACGGCGCCGGAGGAGGGGGTTCCGCGGCAGAGGGGGCCCTGATGCTTGCTCAGGGACAGAGGCACGGCGGGACCCGCGCGCGAAGGAAGGCCAGGGCGAGGTGGAGCTTGCGGCGAGGGGCTGGCTCGGCGCGCGCCGGCGAACAGGTCGACGGGCGGTGGCGCGGTTCGGGGCGACGCTGACGAGGTGTCGACGGCGAGGCGTGCCCACGCGGCGGCGATGCGGGTCCGGCGGCTGCGGGCCGGGGGCGGGCTGGCTCGATGCGGGGAGGAGGCAGGCGGGGCCGGCGGGGACGGCTCGCGAGCGGCCCGAGCGCGGCCTGGCGAGGGGCGGCCCGGCGAGGCAGGGGCGGTCCGGCCAGAGGAGGACGACGCGGCGGCCTAACGCGAGCACGGGCCGGGGCGGGGGCGGAGGCGAGGTCCGGCGACGAGCGCGGGACCGGCGGCGGCGCAGACGCGGGGGCCGCGGCGAGCATGCGGCCGGGGAAGGGCGACGCGGGGCCAGGCCGGAGCGGAGAGGCGGCCGCGGCCGAGCGCGGAGGCGGGAGGTTCGACGGTGGGCGGGGGCGAACGGTGCAGGGGCGCGGCGGCGAGGTGGGGGAGGCGCCGCGAGCGACGGAGGCGGCCGGCGCCGGGGAGGGAGCTCGCGGGGGCGGCGGCTCGAGAAGGGAGGCGGGGAGGCGCGGAGCTGGCGAGCGGGGAGGCCGGGGCGGAGCGGCGAGGCTCCGGGCGCGGGGTGGAAGGAGCGTGGGTGCGGCGGGGAGACTGGGGACCGGGGAGGGTGAGCGCCAGCGGTGGCGGGCCGGCGAGCTCCGGCGGCCGACGCCGGAGAGGGGAGGGTGGCGTGGAGGTTGCATGCGGGATGGGGAGGAAGGAAGAGGAGATAGGAGGGACGACCGAGCTGGGTGGGGAGCGTGCGTGGGGCGCGTGTGTGGGCCAGGGTGGGACCCAGGGGAGGCGCGGGGTGGGGTGGCGTGTAGCGTGCGTCGTGTGCGTGCGTGGGTTGACTGGCCAGGGAGGGGGAGGGGAAAGAGAGAAAAAGAGGGGTAGGCCAGGTGGCGGTTTGTGGTTGGTGAGGGGGAGGGAGAGGGTGACGTGTCGCAAGGCCATTGGCCGGGGTGAGGTGGAGGTGTGTGTGGGTAGGGGACCGGGTAGCTTCAGGATTAATAGGGTGGGACTGTTTGGACCGAAAGGTTGTATACGGGGGTGGTCGTTCGGGTCGGGTTGGCCCGTTCGACTGCCCCTACTAAAATAAATTAAATATTTTTATTTGATTGCGACGGATTTTGTAAATAGTTTTTGACAACAAAATATCCGGTTGCATCCGGGGTTTGATACTTAATTAAAATGGGGCGTTTGGAAAACAACACGGGCTTTGCAAACATAGTTTTATGCAAACAATGCATGATGATGACGATGCAATGCACAAAAACAACGCGATTTTCTAGTAGTGGTTTTGCGGGATGCCACAATTCGACACCACTAACAATGGATCTCGCCCTCGAGATCCGCCTCATGGTACCGGAAGGAAGGTCGGCGATCTGCGTCTTCTCGCTTCGTGTAGATCCTCGCGACACCACTAACAAAGGGTCGTTGTTCCTGATCGTCGAGAGAACACTCCGGAGAACAAAGGACGAAGGTAGAGGTATCAAACGATAAGGCCACCTCTAACTTCCATTAGAAGAGGGAAAAGTTACATCGATCCACCAGTTCGATGTACAGAGCGAACAGTAAGAGTCGGGTAGGGTGATCAGTCCATTCCGGACCCAACTATCAACTCTATACATGGGTAGGAGAATCAGGCAACTCAACTCTCGAGATTTAGACTGAAGATCTTCATAGGTGGTATCCGGAACAAAGGGATGCTGCCAGCAGAAATCGTATGAAAGACTCACTGATTAGGTTTCGCGATGGTTCCATTGGCATGAACAACACGTGCTCAAGGTCGACTCCAACTTCACCAAAGCTCGTCCTTCTCATATGTTTTTCAACGACACTGATATCCAGCAAGGAACTCATATGGATAAAGAGCTCCAGAACAAGAGATTGGATGAAGGGTACAACAGACAAGTTGCAGATTGATGATCGTAGCACCTCCGTTACAAAAGGGAGAAAGCGAAGCCCTGAAGGTACGACGGAAACCCAACCACGAGAATTCCTGGACTCGAAGAGAGAGAAGAGAGCAGATTCAAAACACGTCGAGGTAAGAGGAGAATAGCAGAGGGGTAAGGAGTAAAAATCAGACCTAATCAGAACTATCCAACCGATTTTTGCAAAATAGTTTTGACACTCTACTTCGGCCGTTAGCTAGGTTATCCTACAGGCTGGACTTGTGGGGTATCGTAACTGCTGAGCTCTGATACCACTCTGTAACACCCTCAGAATCGGACCTATGCAAGTTTTAGCAAAATTCGCCAAACCCGCATAGAAACGATTCAAAGGTGCCCACCAGGCACTTTCGTGCGGGTGGAAAACGAAGTAATAACATTACACAACAGTCCTCGATGGGACCCACAGAACAGATATATATATAACAGCGACTCAAAGAGTCAAGAATACAGATATAATATACAAAGACCCAAATCACCTTGTAAACGATAGAGCGTCCAGCTACGGACAAGATGCAAATGGGGCTAAGAGCCCTGAAGAATAACCAATGGCGTCCATAACCCTGCCCAGGCCAAGCCGGAAGGGTAACCCTGCTAACGGCGTCGATCTCAAAACCTGCTTAACAAAAGGGGTGCCGACAAAGGGCAAAGCAGAAAACAAAGAAGGAGCGTCAGTACTGAGGCCAGTACACGGCGAGGCTAGAATTCGGCGGTCCTCGCCTACATAGGTATGGTGGACTGAAGCGGCAGCGGCAGCATGCACTAAACAACCTATAGAGACTCGATACAACTGGCGTCAATCAGAGAGGGGTAAGAAAGACCTATTCGGATCCAACCTGAAGCTAACACCAAACAAACCCATCCTGGTGTTTTTCCCCTCGAGACCAAACGAGGAAGTCATCCCAGGAACTCACACAGTTGGCAGTTTTACTTATTCAGTTATTGTTGCAGCAATTACTAGTCAGGTTTAGATAATCATTCTGATAAAATAAGCAGTGGGCACTTTTAGTTAATCATTCCGTTGTAGTTGCAGCAATTACTAATCAGATACAGATAGCATGCTATAAACCCAAAACCCAGCAGTTGTTGGTACTTTTATTCAGCCATTTCGTTGTAGTTGCAATACTTACTAGTCAGGTACAATGGTCGCAAGCAACAATTCAAACAAGCAGCTGTGGGCAAGATTAATTAGCCATTCCATTATAGTGAAGCTGATTACTAGTCATTATAAGTCAAATTTATAACAATAAACTTTAGTTATGCTTGTCTATGATCGAGATACTGTGCTCCAAGTCGTCCATATCCGCGGACACGGCTTTCAGAAAGTTTTACCCGGCCGGGGTGCACCAATAGCAACACACGCTCGATCAACCTCGGAAAAACCAAATCAAAACCCAACGAGGCTTTCACGACTGAACAATCACAGGATTCAGAAATATTTCAGGGGGCCACCCCATTGAGTAGATCCCGCAACGGAGTAAGCAAGCTCCGAGACGGGCTCAAGGTTTGCGTCAGTGGCTGTAAACGACTGGGAACCCGAAAGTGTGGCTGGGCTTGTCGATACCGCGAAAACACTCCGCTTACCTAAACAGTACAGTGTGCTCCGCGCACAATTTAAATACAGAAAGTAGCATGGCATAAGTACAGGATCGTAAATAAAACCTCAAACTAGTTTGTGGCCCCAAGAAATAAGACTGAATCAAGCTCTGGCTCAGGGGGGTCCCATATACCTCCCGGATGTGGATAGCGCGATAAATCAAGGAACAGGTATCAAGTACTCGGGGTCTTACGGGACACAAGTGGGCGTTCGGAAACCAAATATTTTCTATCACCCACCGATGCCTCTGCTTATTCCAATTTTAGTTGTTAAACAGAAATTAAAGTGACGATAAGTAAGACTAGAATCACCTCCAACATCAACATGCGGCAACACATCAGCAACTGTGGCATTTGACGACACACCTCAGTACTTGAGCAAGCAACTACGACACGCAAGTCCAACTATCTACCAAACAACAGGGAATAGGGTGTGTCCAAGGCAATATACGGCTGCAAGGGATATCACGGGTACGAAAACTAGAGCATCGCAACACAGATAGCAATAGATAAACAGGAGGGAAGTAAATACTATAAAAGTAAGATAGGTAGAAAGGGGAAGATGCTCGCCTGAAAACATTGTCGAAGGTTTTCCCCGAAGATCGGGGCGAAGCTCACATCGACTCAACGGCCTTATCCGTGAAGAAGCAAAACGCTAGAAGAAAACACCGGATGCAATATTTAATACAACGGCAGAAGATCGGCATGATGCATGTATGATGCATGGCATGGCAAGGTGCGATGAAATTAGGTCATATTAAGCGGAACCGGGGTCCCGACAGTTATTAGATGGTGCAAGTTATTTAGCTACCCCGCAATTAAATGTTGTATTACATGGCAGAAGATAGCACCGGGTTCGCTACACAATTTTAAATGAGGCTGATATGAGACTGGACTTGCCCGCATATGGGCCCCATATTTAATTATTAGGTGAATCGGCATAAGGCCCCCAACTACATGAATGTATGCATGCAAGACAAGTATTATGCGACAAGTTGTATTTCAATTATAAAATAGGGTTTGCGGGAGAGGGTTCACACATTAAGGGGTCTCGACGATCTTGGGGTTCCGGGGTTCGGGGTTCGGGGTTCAGGGTTCGACGGACTTGGGGTTCCGGGGTCGTTCTCGAACTCCGGGGGTTAGGGTCTTGTCGTCTCACGCGGAGATCTAGGCGTCCGGGTCACGGCGTCTTCGGGTCCGAGAGGAAGAACTTGGGTTGGCATCGGATCTGTCTTGACGTTCCGCGGCGAAGTGCTCGTCGTTCCGTGTAGGCGACCTTGGCGTCCGGTTCTCGACATCGGTGCGGGAGGGAGTCCTTGTCGTGTCGGGGTCTTGGCGTCCTTGGGGTTCCGATAGGAGATCTAGGCGTTCGGCGGGTTCGGCCTTCGGATCGGCTTCGGGGTCCCTGTTGACGATCTTGAATAGGCACATGTGCCTTCGGCGAGGCTTGGTGCACAACTCTTCAGTAGAACTTGGCGGGGTCCTCGGAAGACTTGGAACGGCTTCGGCGTTTTATGTAGATGATCGACGGGTCCAGGGGTCTCGGCGTCTAGGTTCCGTGAAGATCGGGTATATCTCGTCGATGGTCCTTCTTGTGCTGCTCACTGTCGGTCATGTTGTCAAGGTCTGGGCCTCGGAAGATCTTGGCGAGGGGTTCGGTTCCGGGCTCCGAAGGCAGAACTTGGCGGCTCGGGCCCACGGGGTTTGGGGTCGAAGCCGACGCGGTCCTGGGCCCGGGGCAGAGGTACGGCGCCGGAGGAGGGGGTTCCGCGGCAGAGGGGGCCCTGATGCTTGCTCAGGGACAGAGGCACGGCGGGACCCGCGCGCGAAGGAAGGCCAGGGCGAGGTGGAGCTTGCGGCGAGGGGCTGGCTCGGCGCGCGCCGGCGAACAGGTCGACGGGCGGTGGCGCGGTTCGGGGCGACGCTGACGAGGCGTCGACGGCGAGGCGGGCCCGCGCGGCGGCGATGCGGGTCCGGCGGCTGCGGGCCGGGGGCGGGCTGGCTCGATGCGGGGAGGAGGCAGGCGGGGCCGGCGGGGACGGCTCGCGAGCGGCCCGAGCGCGGCCTGGCGAGGGGCGGCCCGGCGAGGCAGGGGCGGTCCGGCCAGAGGAGGACGACGCGGCGGCCTGACGCGAGCACGGGCCGGGGCGGGGGCGGAGGCGAGGTCCGGCGACGAGCGCGGGACCGGCGGCGGCGCAGACGCGGGGGCCGCGGCGAGCATGCGGCCGGGGAAGGGCGACGCGGGGCCAGGCCGGAGCGGAGAGGCGGCCGCGGCCGAGCGCGGAGGCGGGAGGTTCGACGGTGGGCGGGGGCGAACGGTGCAGGGGCGCGGCGGCGAGGTGGGGGAGGCGCCGCGAGCGACGGAGGCGGCCGGCGCCGGGGAGGGAGCTCGCGGGGGCGGCGGCTCGAGAAGGGAGGCGGGGAGGCGCGGAGCTGGCGAGCGGGGAGGCCGGGGCGGAGCGGCGAGGCTCCGGGCGCGGGGTGGAAGGAGCGTGGGTGCGGCGAGGAGACTGGGGACCGGTAAGGGTGAGCGCCAGCGGTGGCGGGCCGGCGAGCTCCGGCGGCCGACGCCGGAGAGGGGAGGGTGGCGTGGAGGTTGCATGCGGGATGGGGAGGAAGGAAGAGGAGAGAGGAGGGACGTCCGAGCTGGGTGGGGAGCGTGCGTGGGGCGCGTGTGTGGGCCAGGGTGGGACCCAGGGGAGGCGCGGGGTGGGGTGGCGTGTAGCGTGCGTCGTGTGCGTGCGTGGGTTGACTGGCCAGGGAGGGGGAGGGGAAAGAGAGAAAAAGAGGGGTAGGCCAGGTGGCGGTTTGTGGTTGGTGAGGGGGAGGGAGAGGGTGACGTGTCGCAAGGCCATTGGCCGGGGTGAGGTGGAGGTGTGTGTGGGTAGGGGACTGGGTAGCTTCAGGATTAATAGGGTGGGACTGTTTGGACCGAAAGGTTGTATACGGGGGTGGTCGTTCGGGTCGGGTTGGCCCGTTCGACTGCCCCTACTAAAATAAATTAAATATTTTTTTTGATTGCGACGGATTTTGTAAATACTTTTTGACAACAAAATATCCGGTTCCCCCCCTGGGTTTGATACTTAATTAAAATGGGGCGTTTGGAAAACAACACGGGCTTTGCAAACATAGTTTTATGCAAACAATGCATGATGATGACGATGCAATGCACAAAAACAACGCGATTTTCTAGTAGTGGTTTTGCGGGATGCCACAACCACCGTATGCTCGTCCTAATCCACCTCCAGTACCCAGAGCGGAAGATCGTCGGGGTGGTGATATCCCTAGAGCTGCCCCAGTGGATGACAAGCTGGCCGCGCTGCGTGCCTATCGCAGAGCGCGGGGGCTGTGTTTCACCTGTGGTGATCGTTGGAACCGTGACCACAAGTGCGGACCAACAGTGCCGCTGCACGTGGTAGAAGAACTGCTGGCGATGGTGCAACCAGATGATGAAACAGAGCAGCCAAGGGAACAACAACAAGGAGATACAAGCAGTGAGCTAATGCACATCTCGCAAGCTGCTGTTGAAGGTGGACAAGGTGCAACCACTATGCGTCTGCAAGGCTGGGTACAACAGCAAGAGGTTCTTATGCTAGTGGATTCGGGCAGTTCCCACACGTTCATCAGCGCAGAGTTGGCAGAGAGGCTTAACTGTCCTCGACGTAGGATACAGCCACTTCGAGTCAAGGTGGCCAATGGAGGCAGGATGAATTGCCAAGAGGAGTTACACAACTGTGATTGGTGGACTCAAGGGTACAAATTTACTTCCAATTTTAAAGTGTTACCGTTGGGGTCTTATGATGTGATCCTTGGCTACGACTGGCTCACGGAACATAGCCCGATGAAAGTACACTGGAGTAATCAATCTATGTCGTTTCAGGACAGAGGAAAAGAAGTGAATCTGACGGGAGTTCAGCCGGACACATCCAATTGCAAGTTAGTGTCAGCGGAGCAATTGCAATTTCTGATTCACAACTCAAGAGTGGCAAGGGTGGTGCAGCTCTGCTTAATGAAGCCTACCACTACTGAAGACAAGACTGGTGTACCTGAGGCAGCGATGCCGTTACTAGCAGAATACAAAATTCTATTTGAAGAACCTGATTCCTTGCCGCCACAGCGTCACTGCGACCATGCAATTCCCCTTCTACCAGGCGCCAAACCGGTTAACCTCAGGCCTTACCGCTACAATCCAGCACAGAAAGACGAGATTGAGCGTCAGATTGCAGAGATGCTTCGACAAGGTATCATACAATTTAGCACAAGCCCATACTCCTCTCCGGTCATTCTTGTACTGAAGAAGGACCTATCCTGGCGATTCTGCGTGGATTTTCGTCAATTGAATGCAATCACCATAAAAAATCGGTATCCTCTACCCGTCATTGACGAACTGCTTGATGAGTTGGCTGGGTCACGACTGTTTACTAGCCTAGATCTGCGAGCAGGGTATCATCAGATCAGAATGCGGCCAGAGTATGAACATAAAACGGCCTTCAAAACTCACAATGGTCATTATGAGTTCAAAGTAATGGCGTATGGCTTGACAGGGGCACCGGCAACCTTCCAAAGTCTGATGAACACAATCCTGCAACCTCTTCTGCGGCGGGGCGTGCTTGTCTTCATCGACGACATCCTCATTTACAGCCAAGACTTGGAATCTCATTTGGAAATCTTAGAAAAAGTGTTTGCAATTCTAGCGGAACATCAATTGCGCATCAAGCGCAGCAAGTGCAAATTCTTGCAACCACAGCTCGTGTACCTGGGGCATGAAATCAGCGTCGACGGTGTGCGTACAGACAAGAAAAACATCTTAGCAGTGGAAAGGTGGCCAGCACCGACAAATGTGAAAGAGGTACGCGGATTCCTAGGGCTCGCTGGCTATTACCGGAAATTCATCCGCAGTTTCGGTATCATCAGCAGGCCACTTACTGACTTATTGAAGAAGAATACCGTGTTTCGGTGGACAAGCTTGGAGGAAGAATCCTTTGCTACTTTGAAACAAGCACTCATTTCAGCACCGGTGCTTGCATTGCCTGATTTCACACAAGTGTTCGAGGTGGAAACAGATGCTTCCGATCGAGGAATTGGTGCCGTCCTGCTACAAAACAAACATCCGCTAGCTTTCCTAAGCAAAGCACTAGGCCCAAGAACCAGTATGTTGTCCACGTATGAGAAAGAGGCGCTCGCAATTATCATGGCCGTTGACCATTGGAGGGCTTATCTGCAACCGGCGGAGTTCATCATCCATACGGACCAGAAGAGCCTGATTCATCTTGAGGATCAACGTATCTCCACGCCTTGGCAGCAGAAGGTGATGGTCAAACTGTTGGGGCTACGATATCGAGTCTTGTACAAAAAGGGTCCAGAGAATTGTGCTGCAGACGCATTGTCACGATGCCCTCAACCATCCATGGGTGAGCTCGCAGCAGTGTCAATCTGTTTGCCAACATGGCTGGAAGAAATTCAGCAGGGCTATCGGGCTGATCCCCAAGCCCAACAGCTCATGGGCCAGTTGACAGCAGAACCTAAAGAAGGGCCTAAGGATTTCACATTCGAAGATGGTATCATCCGTGTCCGGGGTCGCATTTGGGTTGGCCGGAATGAGGGCATTCACCATAAGATCTTGCTGGCCTTACACACAAGCGCCATTGGGGGCCATTCAGGCTTCAACGTGACTTATCGGCGAGTGAGATCTCTTTTCGCCTGGCCAGGGATGAAGGAATACGTGCGCTCGTTCATCGACGCATGTGCACTGTGCAAGCAAGCAAAACCAGAACGAGTTCGATACCCAGGCCTTCTCGAGCCACTGCCAGTACCTCCACATCTGTGGCACACTGTCACGATGGATTTCATTGAGGGCCTCCCCCGCTCTTCTGGGTACAACTGTATCTTGGTCATAGTGGACAAGCTCTCAAGGTATGCTCACTTCATTCCCCTTAAGCATCCATTCACAGCGCTCCAAGTGGCACAAGCATACATGTTCAATGTGTACAAGCTGCATGGACTGCCGGCGGCAATTGTCTCGGATCGTGACAAGGTCTTCACCAGCACCCTATGGCGTGAGTTGTTCCGTCTCTCGCAGACCCAGCTGCGTATGAGCTCGGCATATCACCCTCAAACCGACGGGCAGACGGAGCGGGTGAACCAATGCTTGGAGACATACTTGCGTTGCTTTGCTCACGCCTGCCCTGCTAAGTGGAAGGATTGGCTTCACCTAGCGGAGTTCTGGTATAATACCTCGCCTCATGCTGTCCTGGGGAAAACTCCGTTTGAGGTACTCTATGGACACAGCCCACGGCATTTTGGAGTGATCGATCCAGCGACTTGTGCTGTGCCAGAGCTCTCGGAGTGGTTGCAGGACAGGGCAGACACCATGGCACTACTTCAGCAGCACCTGCGCCGAGCCCAACAACACATGAAATTGGTGGCAGATCGAAAACGATCTGACCGAGTTTTTGCGGTCGGAGATTGGGTGTACCTAAAACTACAGCCCTACGTACAGACTTCGCTAGCGACCCGAGCTAATCCTAAGTTGGCCTTTCGATTTTTTGGACCATTTCAGGTGCTGCAGAAAGTTGGTGGCACGTCGTATAAACTCCAGCTGCCGGACTCGTGCAAAATGCACCCTGTCATACATGTGTCACAGCTGCGGAAGGCCGTCCCACCGACTGCTGAGGTCATAGCGGAGCTTCCGGTGACTACTTCATCCCAACCGGAGCCCGCACGTGTGCTGGAGACAAGACTGTACCAGCGCGGCGGCGACAACCGAACACAGGTGCTCGTCCAGTGGCGTGATCAACCATCAACGCTGGCAACCTGGGAGGACCAAGCAGAGCTTCTTCATCGCTTTCCAGATGCGCCGGCTTGGGGTCAAGCCGCATCTCAAGAAGGGGGGGATGTCACGTATCGTGACCCTGCTACACCAGCCTCCACTGCATCGACCACTCCATCGGCTGCTACTGCACATCCCCAAGTTGATCACGACAAGAACGATGGGCTGGAAGTGCGTCGAGGGACCAGGAACCGGAGGCCCAACTCGAGATACACCTGAAGCACCAAGTCCAGTGGCAAACCGGCATCTACAAGGGGGGGCAAGCGGAAGGGGATCTGTGTGGATGAACTAGAACCCTAAGGGGCGACCGGCTCTATCTCAATCCCCTGTGCTTCTCTGCCTCGATTCCCCCAGAATTCTTGTAACCGAACACTGAATCTTGGCAATTTGAGTCGTAGCTGTGTCGGGAGCGTAACAAAAAATTGCCAAAAAATATTATATTAGTGAATGGAGAGAGTACCACTTTAGGCCTTGTTCGATTAACCCACCTACCTAGTGGATTGGAGTGGTTTGGAGGGAATTGGAGTATATTTTGACTTACATGGGATTTAATCCTCTTCAATCCATACCAATCCCCTTAAAACCTCATGAAACTGAACAAGGTCTTAGCTATTTAGTTTTCTGTGTGTGCGTAGGGCGAAGGAGAGAGAGAGAGAGAGAGAGAGAGAGAGAGAGAGAGAGAGAGAGAGAGAGAGAGAGAGAGAGAGAGAGAGAGAGAGAGAGATCAATATGTATGTACTGACGTTAAACGTGGCTTGTACTTTGTACCGTACCATCCGCAACAAATACATGTATGTAGGGTCGCGTCGTGGGGTAGGTGACAAACAATGCCGTCGTCGAGTAAAAACGACTACTACTGGATTTGCACGCAGGCGGACGATTTATTTACTAGTATATGAATGTAGCATTTGTAGCCACGGCACGTACTGTGTATTATGTTTGTCCCCCGAAGGCAACTGCCTTGCATTATTTGATCGGAGAGGACGTAGTACGTACGCTGGAACAGTACTAACCACTTTGTCGGGCAACCACCACTCTAGCCTCTATCCATTCCACGCCATTCTCTCGACGATCATCACTCCTCTACCTTGCCGGTCGTACGTTCAGATTAAAGACGCATGCGGGCAAGAGCCAAAGAGCAAGAGGGAGGCGTGCCAAGATCGACGATGCATGGCGCCGAAATCTGATCCTTTTTCATTTTTCCCTCAATGCGGTGCACAGTCGTCGTTTACTAATAAGAGTAGGAGTGATGTTTTTATTGACTTCTTTCTATATGCATGGAGCGCAAACAAATGCACATTAGCTTATGTTTCTACACATTATTTGTAAACTAACCAGATCAACTACTCCCTCGGTCCTAAATTAGATGTCGCGGTTTTGATTTGCACATCTAATTCTGGACGAAGAGATTATTAATTCTGGAAACACACACGCATATACACAGTATTACATGGTCTCTGTCGTAGGAACATCAAACTAGGATGCACGGTGTGCGATGCAGATTATGATTCACTTGTCCCCGCAGCCCCGCACGTGTCCCGACGTCATTTCAGTTGCGTTCCTCTCCCTCTGATGATGATCTGCAGAGACATAGAATCACCACGTCAGCAAATTGTCATGCCATGTCCCCTTGTTGAAACGAAGAAACAAAATACTCTTGGTTTGCAACTATTCAATGGTGTACTTGCGTCTCTCGTCGTTGAACCATCATCCGACTTTTTTTTTTCCGCGATCGCATGATGGAGAGAAAAAGTTTTTGCACGACACAGTGTAGACGGTGAAGATCAGTACTCGGCTTGTAGTTGTAGGGTTGTAGCTCGACGGTAAATGCGAAACGCATGTTCCTCCATGTATATTGGAGCTAAAATCTGCAGCTAGCTAGTATTGATCTTCTTTTGAGAGAGCTAGATTTGTAGGGGAAGGATGACGATGATGAGCCTTTTTACCCCACAGAAGAAAGAAAAACTTCATTTTTTTTGTTTATGTATATCCTCGAAAACAAGGTTTTGCATTGAGATGCTTCGAGGAAATTACAAAAAACCACCACAATTGGGGTCATTATAACAGAAAACCACCACAATTCAGATTCGTGACAAAAAACCACCAGAATAGACCCAATTGTGGTGGTTTTTTGCCCCAATTGTGATGGTTTTTTCCCAATTGTGGTGGTTTTTTGTCACGAATCTGAATTGTGGTGGTTTTCTGTTATAGTGACCCTAATTGTGGTGGTTTTTTGTAATTTCCTCAGATGCTTCAGAAAAGATGTGCTCGATCAGGATGGGATCCAAGAAAGATTCCGGACATACTCGTGCAGGACGTGTGGGGCCCCCAGACGCAGGGCCCACGTGTCCGTGACTGAACCGTTTGGTCAGAAAACGGTTTCTTATTACCTGTCTTTTTCTTTTTCGCTCCCCAGAAATTGGTCTTGTTACGTTGGGACAAACCATGCACGTGCCAAAGGCAGATGGCCCAGATACGCCTGCTGCGAACTCGAGGAAAAGCTTCAAAAGCATATCTACCGCGCACGTAGAAGACCGTGCCCGTGCTGCTGCTGCTGCCTTGTTCTTCAGAGTTTCCGATTCTTTCCCCGCCTTTTTCTTTTGCTTTTCCGGTTTCATCATCTCGCGTATTCCCTCAGCTCGCATGAATCATAGGAAGGGGCCAATGCACCGCGTCAGCTGTGGAATTGAGAGGGCCTTCTCGGCATCTGGAGCTTGCAACTAGTAGTAGTAGTTGCGAGGGGAACCGATTCCAACTTAGTTTGTACACGTCATTCGTTTTTCGAAAGAAAGAATCCGTGGATATAGTGTATGCAACTTGGAAAAACCCATGACTTTGTCTTGCAAAAATCCATGGAAACAGTATGGTCTTTGCCCTCTTAAAGTTAAAATATGTGCACGTAGACTATGTCTTCTTTTAGCTCATGGCAATGATTCACGTGTTCTTAATTCGTTGTGGAAATGAGGGCACCCCCCCCCCCCCCCCCCCCCCTTCTCGGGAGTTTGTAGTTTTTTAGGGGCGGAACCAATTCTATTCCTATACTACCCCTATGTCTCTCCCAAGAAGAATGTCACCGATTTGTATAGATAAATGTGAATCTAGGCAGATACGCGACATCATTTTTAGAACGGAGAGGGTACATGTTTTCACAAATACCGAAAATATATGGTCTTCCCACGAAAACAACCCTAATTTTGTCAGTTAAAAATGTGCATGTAGAATATGTCTTCTTTACAGCTCATCACAATGATGTTTTAGCGCCTACGTAATGCTCATGATAATGATGTGTTAGCGTGTACTTTTGCAAGTGTAAAAGCATGAACAGATCCATTATTATCATGACCCCCCAAAAATGAAAACGTCCTGCTGACCTAGAAAGGGCTGCGTCAGGCGCGGCTAGTTGAAAAAGAAAACTTGCATTATTCCACACGATTTACCTGTTCGTGGGAAGGGGCCAATGCACGGCGTCATCAGCTGTGGAATTGAGAGCGCCTTCTCGGGAATCTCCAACTTGCAACTAGATTACGAGCGCAACCGATTCCAACTTAATCCGTACACGTCGTAGTTCGTTTTTTAAAGAAAGAATTCGTGGATATAGTATATGCACTTGGAAAAAAGTCACGACTTCTCCGCCTAGCAAGAAGAAGGAAAATCCACGAAAATATGTGCATGTATTACATGTCTTCTTTATAGCTCATGAGTCATGACAACGACGTTCTAGCGTCTACCTAATGCTCATGATAACGATTTGTTACCGTGTACTTTTGCAAGTGTAAAAGCCTAGATAGATCCATGATTATTATGAACCCCAGAACGAAAACGTCGTGTTGAACTAGACAGGGTCACGTCGGGCGCGGCTAGTTTCGGAAAAAAAATGCATTATTCCACACGCTATACTTGTTCAGAGTTGAAATCACTTCACCATAGTTACGATCCACAGCCCTAGAGTACCACTAGAAGTTCGAGAAGCATTACCTTAGCACTTGAAAGCTGTCAAAAGAACAGCCTTTGTACCCAAAAAATCGATCAACGGGCGAGAAGATCAAATCAGGACGACAAACCGTTTGTGTACAGGATTGACAGATACATGTCAATTCCGAGTTATTATCCCCCCCCCCCCCCCCCAAAAAAAAGTGTATACATAGGAGTATATCTGTGCAGATTAGTACTCCCTCCGTTCCAAAATATAAGACGTTTTAGGTTTATGAAGAAAATGAATCTAGACTTTTTTTAGTGTGTAGATTCATTCAACTTTGGAATGAATCTACGCACTAAAAAAAGTCTAGATTCGTTTTCTTTACAAACCTAAAACGTCTTATATTTTGGAACGGAGGGAGTACATAACACTTGCCACCGCTCAGTGCAATTTATTGAAATTTTACAGTGGAGTGTTTTGTCATGTGTATGATTGCAGTACTTACAATGATGACGGGATGTGTTTGAGCAACACGTATCCGGAAAGCACGGCGCGGTTCCGCTCCTTCACCTTAGTCTGGTACTGCACCCTGCAACAGCCGATCATTCCATGGGACCGTGAGCAGACAGATCAGCAGATACAGAATTCAGTTAGGGGTAGCTAGAGTAGTATTTACCTCTGGCCATCCAGCCACATTTCAGTGACCAAAGTCTCCCCCGGGTAGACGTGCAACAGAAATCGACCGAAGATGTTCTGGACCGCTGCCGGATCCCCGTTGCCGAAGGACTTGATGACTGCCCGGGCCGCGAACCCGAGACTGCAGAGGCCATGCAGTATTGGACGAGTGAACCTGGAAACGTTCTTATCAGATGGGGAGTCTTCGGACATGGAAACCTTGGTCCAGGTGGAAGAGAATCTTGCAGTAGGTACACATCAAATTGAGTAGTAGCCTTTGTGGGATCACATGGACATGAAGTGCATAGAAAATTCACTGGGAAATGGACTCTAATCTAAATGACCCAAAAATGAAATGTATCCAGCCACTATGGCAGCTACATTAGTTTCAGTTTTCCTTTCTTCTTAAGAAAATGGAACATTCTTTTGACTCTAGAGTGACTGAGTGAGTATTACTAACCTAGTAGTTACTTAGGTCCTCTTTATGAGCTAGTTACTGCAATGATTTCGTAGCCCAGATATTTCCTCAATGTCAAGATTTGAAAAATAACAACAAAGAATGACTCGGTGGAGTGTCATACCCTGCAACCTGCGCGATCATAGGTTCCGCATGCAAAGGATTATAATCCCCAGATAACCTGTATAAGAGTGCCTGGATAAAAAATGAAAAGGAATCAGGCTTGGCAGAAAAACTAAATGTTAAGTTGTTAACATATGACAAATTGACTTCTTCTACAGAAATATAATCGGCCTTCTTGGTTAATAAGACAGAATCTGGACCTATAAGCGCTTGGAAGAGCACAAAGACAACATGGTACTTAGAATTATTAGTGTAAGATGAGCAGTTGAGCAAGTAATTCAAGAACAACACAAACCATATCAGCAGAGTACAGAAATATATTGTTATCATAGTTTCTCTGAGATACAAGGTGAATGTAACAATCACGAGTATTTGCACAAAGAAATAGCACAACAAGCAGAATTAGTAGCATGCCTGAGATTGTTGGATTGGGTCTTCATATACCGCGGAAGGTGCAGAATCTGGAATGGAAATGCGAGAAATCTGGTTTGCGGGATAAGTGGTATACGAGTATGGGTGAGAAGGGTCCGAAAAACCTCCAGCGCCACGCAAGAAAATAGTACTCCTGCATTAACAGCATTGTTTCATTGTAATTTTTTACAGAAATAAAATTGGAAGACTCAAACCTTATAGCCATATCACAGACCTGTTCATACATAACACTTCGCCAGAATCTTTGAGACGGCTGGTAGTTTCGATCTCAAGAATAGTTGCCTTCCCTGCACATTAAAATAGTGCCTCAACAAAATAATTCACAAATTTGATTATAATCCCTTAGGGTTGTTTTGGTATTAATTCAAGTAAGTGGTCAGAGGATTTAAAGAATGTCAATGATGGTGAACCAAAACTAGATAGAAATCTGCAGGACTGGGTGGACACTGACAGCTGAGACAAGCTGAAAAGGTGCACTTCTAGCATAGAATGAAATGGACAAGATGAGATTGTTTTTCAACAGAGCACACTTAATTCTTACAATTGTAAAATATACAACCACGAAGCTGAAGGCCCAACAGGGCATGATAGCAGGTTGTATATGAGGAGCTCCAGTGAAAGGATTTAGCTCATTATGCTTCCCTATTTCTGAGAATATGTTGTGCATTTATTACACCCATGTACTTAAGCAAAGCTGCAGGATTTTTTTTTCAAGATTGTAAAGACTATCATTGGTCTGGAAGAAAATGTTGGAAGATAACATGTACCAACTTAGTCATAGTTCTACCAGCTGTCATCAAGATATATCAATAGGATGCCTCAAAGCAATGATAAAACTCATAAAAACAGGAAACAATAATTTTCAGAATGAAAAAGGCAAAGAGCACAAATCATGGAATGTATATGCACTATGGAGGAAGTACATTTCTTGTACCTTTGTCATGCAAACCAGCTACTTTAACATTGTTTACAACCTGAACAAAAGCAACTATGTGTCATCATAAGAACTCTGAAAAATATGCTAGAGATGAGAACCCTGAAAAATATTTGCGATTGTTTCGATCAGTGGACGCTATGTGTCATCAAAAGCACATATGCACTATGTGCGATTGTTTCGATCAGTGGATGCTAGAGATGAGAACTCTGAAAAATATTTCATCATAAAACCGATAACTTAAGCAATCTTCAGTATGTGTCACAGTACCAGTTTACCTAATTAATTAACTTTTTCATTAATGCCTAATTAATTAACCTCAAGTATGTAAAACTTAAGCCTAACTTTTTCATTAATGCCTAACTTAAGCAATCTTCAGTATATGTAAAAACCAATAACTTTTTCATTAATGCCTAATTAATTAACAAGCAAAGTAATTATGTTCTATCTTTTACTTTAGAGAACAACCTCAACGGTAAGCTACGATATCCTCAAGTCATAACTAACATGCATGCACATGGGAAGTCAACTAGAAGAGCTTAACCAACAGTTAAAAAAGGGCTCATATTCATAAATCCACATGGAAAAACGATTTGACGATGCAATCATTATTCAAGCAACTTCTATACCAGAACAAGTGAACAAATACCGGGTCAATCAGACGGGATCTTGAAACAAAACCTTTTGAGAATGATGGTAATCTACTTACACTGGCACATGAAGGAATTGGCTTGTAGATCTCTATGTACTGTTGACCATGCAATAGAAGGCTTTCATCGAAGCTGAATAAGGAAAGATAACAAGCTAATTACTTGAAACATCGTATATCATTTCCCATTAAAAGAACATAATATGTCAACCAACTATGTTAGCTGCTAAAATCCTAACAGACAACCCCACGGAACTGAAAAATTAAGAACCAATAAGAATTGTACAAATCAGGGGAAGTTTGCATACATGGAATAAAGGGAAAGTAAAACTCTAAAGCTACTGCTTCATGCAAGACTTACTGAATGCCAGGCACATTGACAATCCCACGCCCATTGCTGTTCTTGTTAGGAAATAAAGAAACAAATGTAGGAAGAGCCTGCAATTCAGTAGACAGAACAAAATCATGAGGGTAAGTCTGACAGAACATTGCATTTCATCATGCTGACTTGGACACAATCTTTCAAACATTTCATGCACAATTTATTGATGATATGTCAAACAGATGACACAGTAATGTGTCAGTTTAAAAGTAACATGAATCTGCATTCTCAAGCTGCCAGGGTAGTGAGATCGGCTGGGCTTAGAAAAGGGGCACCATGAAGATGCATCTTTGAGTCTTTGACTTCTTATATTTATTAGGGGAAAACCAGATGAATTCCTTGGATGACCTAAAATAATTCATGAGAACAGTTGCTTTGATTTTCCGGGCTATACAAAGAAAATTCATTCTCAAGTCACTCTCAGCCTGTATTCTTATTAGAGTGCTAGTCACATAACCAAAACAAAATGAAATCATAACTCACAATCATAGTTTCATAAAGATCAGAAGCTTAATGATTTCCACAATAACATGAATTAATTTAACATTCTTTCTTCACGAGAAGGTCATAGCAATGCATCATTATTCTCAGCAGCCGGGACTTGTGAAAAATGCAACTCCTTGTTCCTCTAGTTTACTTGGGTCACCTTAATGACATCAAAGGTCAAAATAAGACCTAAAATGAGCTGTCGAACTATCCCTTAGTAATTAATCTGAGGTCGATACGAGCTATGGACACTAATCCCATGCACTAGCTCACAAGTAGTAGGATAATACCCTCACTAACAGTTCACCGTCTACTTTCAGTAAATTTGGAGTATGAATTGGCGAATTCCAATCTATGGCTGAAAACTGAGACAAAGTGGAAGGATTGCCTGCACCGATACCCTGCTACGATAGGAGCCATCTCACATGTCCTAGCAGCTAGCAGGCTGTTCAGAATGACAGCACAGTTTTGTAAAACGACGCACGCACATTTCTACCCCCCAAAAAAACAGTTTAACGGCTGAATCGCTGCAGTTAGAGTAGCGTCACAGCAACCGAATTCGCGTCAGAACGGGTTGGGGAATGGCGGAGGGAGGGAGGGTGGGAGGGACCTTAATGTGCCGCTGCCCGTCGATGTGGTGCACGAAGTGGAGCTCCTTCTCGTCGAGGGCGTCCGTGCCGCATGCCCCCACGCCGAGCGCGTAGAGCGCTACGTCCCTGCAGGGAGCACGGAGAGGGCGTGAGCACGGGGACCGATCGGATCAAGCAGGAGACGCTCGCGCGCGCGTGTGCCCCCCGTGTGGCGTGGCAGATAGTGGGCGGGCGGGAAGGTCGGCACCTCTCGTCGTAGGAGAAGGAGACCTGCACGGGGGAGAGAGCGTGAGGCGCGGATTCGAGGGGAAGCGGAAGGGGGGCGAGCGGGCGGGTTATTACCTCGGGGAACTTGTAGGCAAGCGCGGCCTCGGGGTCGATGGACGCCATGGTGGAGCTGTGCTGCGCCTGGTCACCGTTGGAGGGAGGGAGCGGTGGCTGATATAGAGGGAGGGGCCAGAGGAGGAAGAAGAGTCGTGCCGTGAACGGAGAAGTGGAAACAAGTGAAGAGGTCAAGCAAGACGGGGGAGCAGCTGCCGGGCCCGACAGGCTGGCACGCTTCGCTGACAGGTGGGCCGCCGCGCGGTAGACCGGACAGACTGGTCACCGGTCAAAATTTGACTTTTGTACATATACTAGTAGTCTATCTATCTATCTATCTATCTATCTATCTATCTACTAATTTACAGAACGGTAGGTTCGTCCGTTCCAGGTTTTTGGTTCCGATTTTTACTTGGACGATTTTGCCCCTCTACCAAAGACAGTATTACCCGCCCGTGCCATTGTAAAAAACGGTTCGTGCCACCTTATCCTCTCTCCGCCGCCATCGGCTTGATCCCGGCACCTTCCTCCAGCGGGAGGATATGCAGGTAACAAACGGCAGAGAGGATAGAGTCTGAGGCCGGCCAGAACTGGGGCGGCGGCGCCGGAGCTCCGGGACGATGCCTTGGTCGGCCTTGAGAGCCCTACCAAATCCTCCGCCCCCAGAGAACCCCAGCAAGTATCTGATCTCCCCAGCAAATCCTCTGTCCCCAGCGAGCACATGATCTCCCCAGCAGCTCCTCCGCCCCCAGCGAGCACGTGATCTCTGGCGTGGCACCACCTCAAGCTTTGATCTCGGGCAAGCACCGCAATGGCAAGCAACCAACAAGATCAACAGACTTCTTGTCAGGTTTCAGCAACCTCATTGAGAGCTGTGACCATTGCAGAGTATAGTCAGTCCACGTGCTCATTGGAAAAGATTATCGACAGGAGTAACATTTTTGTCGAAAAGGTTCATACCCGCTTTACCCAATCTGGTTGAGTAGCACTAAACAGAGTGTATATACCTTCGTGACATCTTCAACCTTGCCTGTTTAAAATAATAAAGGTGTTCAGATAAACAGGCAAGCAAGTGACGTTCTAGGTAAAGCATTTCCATGCGTCACTCCAAAAAGATGAATAACACTACTGACCGTCTTGTTACCTGAATCCATGTGTCTACTCCTGCGTAAGTACAGTATGCGAGTAGTCAAGACAATAACAAAATCACATTTTCTGCCATCAGGTGCACTCCCGACCACCGGATGAAACTAATTCTATCACCTGGCGCAATTCAACTCTGAATTCCCTGCCGGTCAACTACACTCTGGTTGGTTTCAGATATTTGAACCATTTCGTGGGATAAAAGAAAGAAATATTTTACTCTCGCAAATGCCATAATCATAGAATTTCACATATTTTCCCAATATTTCACGCACACAAATAATTCATATTTTGAGAAATCGTGATGCGGTTACATGAAACACTTCCATGTCCAACAGAAAAGGAAAACGATGAACTGATTCATCATGCCAATGCGGAGAATACACTACGGCTAAAATGGCATATTCGCCTCACGCAACTGTACATGTATTTTTTCCCTGGTTCAGTACATATGATATAACTACTCCCTGGTCAAGTACATGACTCAACACATAATTCTACTGAATAAAATTGCTTAATTGATGTTAGTGAGTTCTATCTAAGGTCAGACAGATTGGTACAATCAATTCCATAAGCATAGAGATAGCGCAAGTAGCATAGAGATAGACTGGACGGTACTACTCCAAACATGGGCAGGGACTACAGTTTCATATCCATAACAAACTATAAGTAAACATTCAACTAAAAGTATCTCTGCTCTGACTAAATCTATTGAACTAACAAAACCTAAAGGCAATTGTTTCGAGTAATATTTCAGGAGGGCAATTGTTTTGCAAACAAACGGCTACTCCTCTCTTAATCTCAAATTGCAATTATTCAGTCATGCAGAGTGCTACTTCCCTTTTTTTTGTAAGGAAAAGTGCTACTTCTCTGTTCTTGCAGATCAAAAATACTCTGGTTATTAAACCGAGTAGTAGGAAAATCATCTGTTCTTAGGATAATAGCAAAGTACAATTGTTTTGCAGCTCATGATTAAATTGAGCAAATTTCTTGGAGTACTGATTATTGAAGCAATATAGAATAGGAGAATAGGAGTTCGTTTTCTATACCTATAGATTTCATAGTAGCCCACACCCACTGGATCGGCTTCTCCAGGCACGGCCATCTCCCTGAAATCGTGGTCGGCGCAGGCGATGCTGAAGTTGCCCTCCATCTCCTCGTGCGGCGTTGGGATGAGGTCGACACGGCCCGCGGCCCGCCTCCGGGGTGATGACGCAGAGGATGCGTCCGATGTAGCGGTGTAGTGCGGCCTGGGAGTGGCCTCGGGGGTGGGCTTGTCGACCTCGACGACGACCCAGAACACATGCGGGTGGACGAGCTCCAGCCAAGGCACATCAAAACGCGAGCTTTGACATCGAGGCTGCTCGAGACGGTAACCAGGAGAAGGGGAACGAATCCATGGTCAGACTGGGGCGTCGCTTGTCCGGGAGTTGAAGCAGGAGAAGGGAAGCCCTACCAGCGGCGAGAAGCAAGGAGCCATCGAAGAGAGTGGGTTGGTGCCAGCGGCCCTACATCTAGATCGGCTCGTGCTCTCTTCGTAGTGAGTGAGGGGAGAGAGACATCGGGGATTTGGTGGAGAGAGGAGTGAGGCTGGTTGGGCGGTCGCCGACATGAGGGCAAATTGGGAAACCCCGAACTTTCGTGTACGTGACATTTTTTGTTACGACACGGAGGGATTACTAGCTACTATATTTGGTAAGTATTTCCTTTGTCCCAAAATATAAGATGTTTTAGCATCTTATATTATATTATGACATGGATGGAGTACTAGCTACTATTTCGTAAGTACTCCCTTTTGTTCTAAAATATAAGATGTTTTAGCTTTTATAAAACGAAACGTATGTAGATGTCTTTTTATGTGTATGTTCCAAGTGAATCTATAAATAAAAGGAGTTTATATATATTCATTTTACAAAAACTAAAACATCTTATATTTTAAAACGGAGGAAATAGTACAAAAGAGAAATGCATAGTCAAATTCCAAAGATAAAAGAATAACCATGAATTGACGAGAGGAAACGTGGATCCGCAAAACGAAATGATCTCTAAGTATACTTATTATTAGAATGGATGGAGTATAAAAGAACAAATGAAGGAAAATCTAATTAAAAATAAAATAGTATGATAAAAAGGCTAACTGAGTTGGTTATGCAGGTCGACTGATTTTGTATTTACCTTTTCTCTAGAGATTGCAATGTACTGACAATTTTCCTATATATTAATTAATTACTGAATATATTTTCCTTTACCACATCAAGAAATTAACGTGATCTGAAAAAATTAATGCTCAAATGGCATTATTTGATGGATATCTGAGTCTACCCTAGCGGTGTTGACCAAAGTCCTCTATGAAGATAGACAGGAGATGTGCATATGTTGATTACGCTAATGAAGATTAGACACTAGATATATTGCTTAAATTTTTATTCACATATATAGATTTAAATTTAGTTAACCGTAGCAACGCACGGGCATTCAACTAGTAGTACTAATTTGAATTCTTCTTCGCACAGATTGCATTAAGAATTAGTATTACGAACAGGTTGGTGCAGTTGATTTGCTTGACTGGGGCCGTCGAGCCGCCGTCTGAAACCATGTGTCGTCGTCGCCATTTATGAACCATCTTGTAATCTGCTGCTGCTCAACTTCAATCCGTATTTGCTGTATGTATCAGCTGCCATAACGTGTGGCGTCCTCGTCGCTTCCCATGCGTCATCATGCATGGACATATGAAAATCGACATGGCGATCTTGCGGCTGTCACGTGCGAACCATGAGCGAACACAATTGATTACGCCAAGTTCGACCCTTTTTTTTTGGCCAAAACATGTTACCCTCGTTTTAGATTGTTGTATAACCTTCTTCTTTATGGATGGTCAAACATACGGATGCTTGGCTAACCGCAAACACCAAATCATTTTATATTTTGGATCTAAAGGACTAATTTCTGATACTCGTTTTTGGGGACAAATATATCATCCATTTTTTAGATTGTGCACGTCTTTTCTCCCATATTTCCGTCCCTTCAAAAGTCGCCTAACTCCCATCCATAATTTTGTCTACCATGTGTTTCGTCCGCGCATGGACTCAACTTGGTATTCTCGTTATCATTATCCACGACACGTTTTCCGGATATTAATGTATGAATTGGAAATTCTATATATAGTTGTTTAGCAGTGTGGCCCATCATATGTATTAGCTGTTTTTGATATCTTGTTTTTCGTAAAATAGACTGATCGGCACAAATGGTACGCGCACACATGCACACTAGTTTGTAACGTTGGTGCTGGTCGACTGTAACAATGTAGCTAGACTACTTAACTTTATTACTACCATCGACCAGCTTTCACGTGGCAAACTAGGAACCGGAATCATCCTCCTCCTCCGTCGACGATTCCACCGGTGTAAACGAGAACTGGTCCAGTCATTGTCGATTGTCTGCGGGCCGACAATCTGCGCCTCGATGAACGTGTGGCGGCGTACCTTTCGCTCCTCCTTCCTCTGCGTGTAGAAGGCGCGCTCGGCTTCGACATCCTTCGGGAAGTGGGCGGCCCACTCCGTCCTCACTCGCTCGTCCTCCTTGGCGATGCCGGCGCCGCTTTGTTTCAGCGCTGCTTCTCCTTCTCGGTGACGAGTTAAAGGATAGAGATGTCGCCTAGAGGGGGGTGAATATGCAACTTCAAAAACTATTACGGTTTTGGCTTGATAGAATACAAAATTAAACTAACGTTTATTTTACAAGCACAAGACCTATATACACTAGGCTCAACTAAGTGCACCAACAACAAGTTAAGATAATCAAGATAGCACAAGATAAATATACCACAAGTGATAAGCAAGATATAAGGGTGTGTTTGGTTTGTGCCTAAGATTGCCCCATCAAATATTTGGCTAGCCAAAATTTTGGTTGAGCCTTTGCTTGCCCACAAGTTGGCCAACGTTGGCTAAAAAATTGAACTAGAGTTGGTAGTGGAGCATTGGCATGCCAAAAAATTGTCTACAATCCAAACAAGAACCAACCTTTTGGTCATGACCAAAATATTGGTAAGGTACACTTTGGCCACAATCCAAACACACCCTAAGTACTTCAAGCTCGATGGCTATCACAAGGAAAATAAGCTCGAGTATATAGATAACCGATGCACGCGAAGACGAAGATGTATTTTCGTGTTCCCTTACAAGTAAGGTACGTCACGTTGGAGAGGTGTGGGATTCCACGAAGGATTTCCCAACGACACGAAGGCTCACCTTCTTCTCCGAGTCTATCCCACGAAGGAATAGGCCCTTTTCTTATGGCTACATTTTCCTCCACTCCGGAGATGGCAAGCTCCACAACCACTTCATAAGCTCCATGAAGGAGAAGCCCGGGTCTCTTCACAATATTCCATGAAGAGGACACCGCGGCACCAGCTGCCAAGCCAACTAGGAGGTCACCCTCCAAGAGTAACAATATCACGGTCTCTCACTCGAACAAATCGTAATGGAGAGCTCAATACTTATGCAAGAATGCAAAGCAAGACCACCAAGGGTGCTCAAATCCTTCACTCTCAAATACCAGCAACGCAAGAAGTGCTAGTGAGGAATTAGAGAGGAAGAACAATGGTGGAAGTCAACAAATGACTCCAAGATCTAGATCCAATGGGTTCCCCTCACTTAGAGGAGGAATTGATTGGTGGGAATTGTAGATCTAGATCTTCTCTTCCAAATCCCGCAAAAAGATGCAAGAATCATAGGAGGGAAGGGGGAGGAAGCAATCTCAAGAGGTTCAACAATGGAGGTCAATTTCGTGGTCAAGAACTCTGAAAAAAGTTGGGGGAAGAACCCCCTTTTATATGGGAAAACAAATATGGCCGTTGGGTGAAATCTGTGCGAACTCGGTAGAAAGTTCGGTTGAACCGGCCCTCACACCGGACGGCCCAGTTCCTAGACCAGAAAACCGAGATTCAACCGGAATTAGGTACTGTCCGCAGTCTCGGATAGACTCGGTATAGCAAAACCGAAAATCCCTGTTTAAGATACGGTTTTCCGGTACTGGCACCGGACCACCCGGTCTGGGAGCCGGTTGAACCGGATCCACAACCGGGATGAAACAGACTTCACAAAAAACGCAATAACTTTTGCATCCGGACTCCAATTTCGATGATATTAGGCTTGTTTTAAAGAGGACAACAAACTCTACAAGATAGTGCAGAGAAACATCATAGACCAAAAAAGGAGGATAGAACCAAACGAATAAAGGTAAGAAGCCTCCCTAAAGAAGAACCGATAAAACCTTCAAACTCGAAAACGCCATAGAAAATGCATACGAATTCCGTTTTCGATGAACTTGGGCTTGTTGAAGAGCTAGCAACAAGCTAAAGAACCTCACACGGAGAAACACCAAGAATCTGTAGGGGTTCGTAGCAAGGAAAACAAAAAATCTACCGCATGCAAACAAAGAAGCCAAGATCTATCTACTAGATTGTAGCAACGAGTCGATAGAGGAACTCACCCTCGAAGATTCCAAAGCGGTTAACGAGATCGGATTCTCGTGGGTGATGTAGTCGTACTCTTGCCGATCTCAAGATCATGTATACGATCCTTCCGGCGTTGCGTTTTGGCAGTGCTTCCGCAGTCGGTCACACGTTCGGTACTCGATGAAGACCTTCCTCTCCCTTGTTCCAGCAGGCAGCGGAGGTTGTAGCACTCTCCTCGTGATTTCGGCAGCACGACGGCGTGGTACCGGAAGTAGAGGGGAGATCTCGCAGGGCTTCGCCTTAAGCCGGAGCGAGTATGGTGGACTATGAGAGAGGCCTTGGCGATTTAGGGTTTAGAGGCACCAAAGGTGTTGGAGATATGCCCAAGAGGCAATAATAAAGTGGTTATTATCATATCTTCACACTTATGATAAATGTTTACATACCATGCTATAATTGTATTAACCGGAAACATTAATACTTGTGTGATTTGTAAACTAAAATAAGAGTCCCTAGTAAAGCCTCTTGTCAAACTAGCTTGTTGGTTAATATATGATCATGGTTTCCTGATCATGAACACAGAGATGTTATTAACAACAGGGTCATATCATTAGGAGAATGATGTGATGGACATACTCCTATAAATAAGCTTAGCATAAAGATCAAGTCATTTTAATAGTTCAATTGCTATATGCTTTCTGATACATAGTAACCTAATTCCTTCGACCATGAGATCATGCATATCACCTTTACCGGATGGATGCTTTGATGACATCAAACACCACAACGTAACTGGGTGGCTATAAAGGTGGCATTGAGTGTTCGGAAAGTATTGGTTGAAACACATGGATCAAGAGTGGGATTTGTCCATCCATATGACGGATAGATATACTCTGGGCCCTCTCGGTGGAATGTCATCCAATTAGCTTGCAAGCATGTGACTGGGTCACAAGGGATCACATACCACGGGAACGAGAAAAGAGTACTTATCGGTAACGAGGTTGAACTAGGTATGCAGAGATACCGACGATCATAACCTCGGATAAGTAAACTATCGTGAGACAAAGGGAAATTGGTATCGTATGTAAGTGGTTCATTCGATCGCAAAGTAATCGTAGAAATATGTGGGAGCCATATGAATTTCAAGATTCCTCTATTGGTTATTGTTCGGAGAAGTGTCTCGATCATGTCCACATAATTCAGGAACCGTAGGGAGACACACTTAAGGATTCGACGTTGTTTGAGTAGTTATGGTATTATGAGAAAGAGACCGAATGTTGTTCGGAGTCTCGGATGGGATCCGGGATATCACGAAGTGATCCGGAATGGTCCGGAGAATAAGATTCATATAAGGAAAGTCCCGTTTCGGAGTTCAGGAATGATTCCGGTGTTTTCATCGGGAATGTTCTAGAAGGTTCCGGAATGTCCGGCACTCCGGGGGGGGGGGGAAGGGGTACATGAATGTGTCATTACATATTGGAATGATTGCATCATGTACTAAGTGTTCTTGCCTTTCCAAATAAAGGATTAAATTGAATCCTAAAACTAAAAAGTCAAATGGCCAGTTTGAAAGTCAAACGGCTAAAACAGGAAACTGTGGGAAACAAGCAAGAGGAGGTTGAAACCAACTTGGAGGAGGAGTCCCTCCAAGCTGGCGCGCCAACCAAGGCCGACTTGGGGAGGGACTCCCCTCCCCTTGGCCGCCCCTCCCACCTATAAAAGGAGGGGCAGGGCCTCCTCCTCTAGACACACAAGTTCCTATCCTCTAATCTCCGGTTTAGAGCCGTTTTGGTTTAGAGCTTCTAATTGCTCTAGCCTTCGGTTTAGAGCCTTCTAATTGGTGTGTCTAAACTCTAGACCACTAATAGCTCTCTCTCATAATCCACCATACTCGCTCCGGCTTAAGGCGAAGCCCTGCGGGATCTCCCCTCTACTTCCGGTACCACGCCGTTGTGCTGCCGGAATCGCAAGGAGAGTGCTACAACCTCCGCTGCCTGCTGGAACAAGGGAGACTAAGGTCTTCGTCGAGTACCGAACGTGTGACCGACTACGGAAGCGCTGCCGGAACGCAGCGCCGGAAGGATCGTCTACACGATCTTGAGATCGGGAAGAGTACGACTACATCACCCACGAGAATCTGCTCTCGTTAACCGCTTTGGAATCTTCGAGGGTAAGTTATTCCATCGACTCGTTGCTACAATCTAGTAGATAGATCTTGGCTTGTTTGTTTGTATGCGATAGAAATTTTTTGTTTTCCATGCTACGAACCCCTACAGTGGTATCAGAGCCGTGTCTATATGTAGATCTGTTACACGAGTAGAACACAATGGTCATTGTGGGCGTTGATGCTTTTATTGTCGATTGCTTCTTGTGTACTTTGCATCTTGCGGTATGTTGGGATGAAGCGGCCCGGGCTAACCTTACATGACATCGTTCATGAGACTTGCTCCACGCTTGACATGCAACTTGTATTGCATAAGTGGCTTTGCGGGTGCCTGTTTCTCCTATCATAGTTAAGATCCAATTTACAACGGGTGATTAACAATACTAGTATCAATGTTGTGGTTCTTGTTCGTAAGTTAGAACGACACTTATTGAAAGCCCCAAACCACGTAAAATATGCAAAGAAAGTAGAAGCGTCTAACTTTGTTTTGCAGGGGTGTGCAGTGATGTGATATGGCCATGATTGTGATTATATATGATGTATGCAATGTTCCTTATTGTAAGTTGGCAACCGGCAGGAGCCATATGGTTGTCTTTAATTTCTGTTAAGACCCGCGTGTCTATTCAAAGTAGTTGTAATATTTGAAGCCGGTGGACGACAACCATGGAGCAGCGTCATTGACCTTGATGCAATGCCGGTAATGATGGAGATCATGTTCGTGCTTGAAGATGGAGATCGACAAAGAAGAAAGGCCATATCATATCACATATTATGAATTGCATGTGATGTTAATCCTTTATGCATCTTGTATTGCTTAGTAGACGACGGTAGCATTATAAGATGATCCCTCATGCACACAATTTCAAGTCATAAAGTGTTCACCCTTAGTTAGCACCGTTGCTAAAGCTTGTTGTTTCGAAGCACCACGTGATGATCGGGTGTGTTAGATTCTACAAGTGTATACAACGTGAGCAAGCCAGATTTGCTCATGCGGAAACTAAGGTTTGATCTTGACGAGCCTAGCATGTACAGACATGGCCTCAGGAACACGGATTACCGAAAGGTAGAGCATGAGTCATATAGTAGATATGATGAACATGTTGATTGTTCGCCATTGAAGCTATATCAACTCTCGTGATGATCGGTTTTGATGTGGTGGATTTGGTTCGTGTGATCACTAAAACAATGTGAGGGATATTGTTTTGAGTGGGAGTTCACCTAGATTAATTTAATTATTAATTAGAACTCAATTTATCATAAACTTAATCAAAGTGAATTTGCATAGTTGTTGTAGTCATTGGCATCCGTTTACCACCTTGCACTTAGTTATAATTGAGATGATAGAACTATAGAATTCTGCTTAGTTACTTTACGAACTGGTATCGTATTGTTTTGAAGTGTTAATCTAAAGTTTAAAAGTCCTATTGCAAACTTTCAGTAAGTTCCGGTTACTCCATGAAGTTTAATAATTAGTATTAAATCAAGAGTAACAATTCCAAGTGTTAGTGTATAAGTACCATGTTTGTTTCCATGATTCTTGATATTCAAAGGATTGTCTTAATATCAAAGTTATCTAGGATCTGAAAGAGTTGTTTCAGAAACCATGATGTGTGGAAGATATTGTGATATCTGAAACGAAGTTTTGGTTACAACATGATGGAGTATAATATGGCAAAAGTCATGTTCTCATATTAGATGAGAATTTGCAAAAGGTTGGAGACACTAGTTGTCCTAATCCTCCAAAAGGTTTTGGAGAGCAACGTTATACTTGCGATTCACCGTTGCAAGCTAAAAGTAGCTTGATCATGGATAAATCCATGATGAGGGTGAATTTTTTATGTAGGTGAAATGTTTACTACACCAAGAGATTACTAAAGAAAGGAATTTGAAAGAACACCAAACACTTGATGATGGTGATTTACTTCAAAGTGCAAGTCCAAAGACATTGGTATTTAATTATACACGCTTTGTATTATGTGTCATATGTATGACTCCACTATTGATGTTGATAGATTCTTTCAAATAGAAAAGGAAATACTGAAAGAGAATCTCATAAATATATGGCAGAAAAGAAAAGACTAGAATTGTTCAGTTTAAGTATATAGATGATATACATGTTATGGCTATATTCTTTGCTTATTAAACAATGTGGTTCTTAAGTATTTGATACTGAATTTGTTGGTGTGAATCGTCTTACGAAACAACAGAATTCATGAACTACAATGGCCTAAGTAACTAGCAAAAGAATATGTGATGATGTTCATCGAGAACAAATAAAGGGTTATTGTGTTGCTCGTTAAAACATCAAAGCTTGCCTTCAAGATTTGTTTTATCAGGTATTATGAGAACAAAAGGGTTGTTCAAATAATTGCCGTAATCCATAAAAGATGGATGATTCACAAATCTCGTTGGAGAAATCACATCCATAAAATTAGTGCTAAAAATGTCAAAAGACAAATTGATTGAAAGATCAGTTAGGAAGTGACATCGCAGTTTAAATTATAATGGAAAGAAAACATGAAGAAACTCCATATGGATGGAATTTTGGAGTCTATTTGATTTTGATCAAATGACGCTTGTGAAACTTTCCTAGAGATAATTAAAACTTCGTTCATAGGCCAAAAGGGAAAGAATGACTAGCTTATTGGAACTTGTACATATTGTTGTACGAAATCCATTATGTGTAGTCAAGAGCGATGGATTTCAACTTCATATGCTTTCTCCAAAAATTTGAGTGAATATATGAATATTTACTTAATATGGATGAAGTATGAAACATTTGAAAAGTTCAAAGACTTTCAAGATGAAGTGCAAAATCATTGTAACAAGAATATAAACAGTTTATGATAAAGATCATAAAGGAAGATATTTGAGTTACAAAGTTTAGCATAATACCTAAGATTTATGGAATCGTTCCGTGGATTTGCATTTCCCGAAACACCATAAGAGTATGGAGCATTCGAGATATGTAATTAAATCTTGTTTGACATGGTAAGATCAAAGGTATAATTCATAAAACTGCCATTATATTTTAAAGATTAAAAGCTTTAGAGATTACCGTTTTTCCACTGAAAAGAGCTCCATGATAATCCGTTGAAATGACACCATATAAAGTTATGGTTTGGGATAAAACCCAAGTTGTCCTTTCTTAAACATTGGTATGCTATGCATAAGAAAGATGTTTGCAACCAAAGTCGGATGAACCTGTCTTTGTGTGTTATTTCGAATAACTATTAAGTAATCCTCCATAACATCGGAGACAAAAGTGTTTGTCACTTAAAACGTCAAGTTTCTTTGAGAAGGAATTTTTCGTGAAAAGTTAAGTGGGAGGACAATAGAACTTTGATAAGGTTAAAAGAACCTTAGCTGTATGTGCAGAGTTGCGCAGCGCCGAAAAGTGTTCCGGAGGCAGCAACAAAGCTCATGGATCACGTACCTCAAAGGTTGTGGTCACGGAGATCCAAGTTCCTATTGAAACAAGTAGGTCGGATGAACAATCAAATACCAAGATTTGAGGGTTGAATCATTATTTGAGAATAATGAACCGACTACATGCAAAGAAGCGATGATGGGCCCTGACTCCGTCAAATGGCTTGAAGCCATAAAGTCCGTGATAGTTCCATACATGAGAAATCAAGTTTTGAACTTGAAGGACCCTCGAGAAAGGTGTAAGAACTTACAGTTGTGTCTGGATCTATAAAGAAATAGACATGGATGTTTCACATCCATAATCGACATATTGGGAAAGAGTTCACAACAATGTTCAAAGGTTGACTATGACAAGATTTGATCTTTCATAGTGATATTTAGTCTAGACGGATTAATGTAGCAACCACTACATATAATTTTGTTATATGATAGTTGAATAAACAAAACAAGTTCTTCTAATAGAATCGTTACCTAGGACATGTGCATAACACGGTCCATAGGGTTTTGTTAATTCATAGGATGCTAAATGCATATGCAAACTTCAATGGTTGAAGTGAGCATCGCGGAGTTGGAATCTTCACTATGATGAAACTGTTAAAGGAGTTTAAAAGTTCATTAGAGACAATGAAGATGCTTGCATTTGCAAGAAATTAAGTGGGAGCGCTAGGACATGTTTCTAATACATTATGTGGAAGACATATTGTTGATTGGAAATAATGTATCTTTTATTAACACATATTAAGAATTTCATCCCGATGAAAGACTTAGGCAAAACCCAAATATTTGGCATCAATAGACGCTAATATGGTTGTGCCAGAAGTACATAGACGATATATTGAATGAGTTCAATATAGAAACTACAAGAAAAGGTTCTTGTCGCACAGAAAGGATTGAAATAGTTCAATGTTGATGATATATTCAAGTGTATTGACATTTGGTAAAGTGAAACAAATAATCAAGTATAGATTGATACTTGATGTATGAAATCACAAAGAGTATTTATATCAATCATACTGTGATATGTACAAATCCAGATATGTCCTATGCTCTAAATGTTGTGAGCATATACCAGAATGATTCGTAAGATGATCATTGGCCAATAGTAAGGATATTCTTATGATCTTTTGAAAGAACTAAGAGTATATTATTTGTAGAAGTGACAAATAGATGGTTAGTTCATTGTAAAAGTACTACATTGATACTAGTTTTGTCACAAAGTACAAATTAAGTTTATCTCAATCTAAACTAAGGGTGGCACAATATAATGGAAAGTGAGTTCCATAATGGATTTGGATGAGTTCCAAAGTTAAGACATTGTGACAGATACTACAACAAAAGGCTAAGTATATGACTGCTATTATAGCAGCAAAAGAGAGCATTTGTGTCAAGTAGTTTGTTATCAAACTAGGTGTCGTTCACAGAGGGATAATACTATGAAGATATATTGTGCGACAATATTATCAACATGTTTTAACTCCAAAGAACTAAAGGTCACACCGAAAGACCAAATTTATACAAAGCCATCTCATTAGAGAATGAGTGATGCGTAGAGACGCAAAGACATGCAATTACACACGGACCTGGAAGTGTAAGATCCGGAGATCAGTTGACCACTAGCAATCGTGTACATACAACACCGGAAAGCCATGGGTGTTATATACACAAAGGTTTGAAACTAGATTATTGACTCTAGTGCAAGTGGGAGACTGTTGGAGATATGCCCAAGAGGCAATAATAAAGTGGTTATTATCATATCTTCACACTTATGATAAATGTTTACATACCATGCTATAATTGTATTAACCGGAAACATTAATACTTGTGTGATTTGTAAACTAAAATAAGAGTCCCTAGTAAAGCCTCTTGTCAAACTAGCTTGTTGGTTAATATATGATCATGGTTTCCTGATCATGAACACAGAGATGTTATTAACAACAGGGTCATATCATTAGGAGAATGATGTGATGGACATACTCCTATAGATAAGCGTAGCATAAAGATCAAGTCATTTTAATAGTTCAATTGCTATATGCTTTCTAATACATAGTAACCTAATTCCTTCGACCATGAGATCATGCATATCACCTTTACCGGATGGATGCTTTGATGACATCAAACACCACACCGTAACTGGGTGGCTATAAAGGTGGCATTGAGTGTTCGGAAAGTATTGGTTGAAACACATGGATCAAGAGTGGGATTTGTCCATCCATATGACGGATAGATATACTCTGGGCCCTCTCGGTGGAATGTCATCCAATTAGCTTGCAAGCATGTGACTGGGTCACAAGGGATCACATACCACGGGAACGAGAAAAGAGTACTTATCGGTAACGAGGTTGAACTAGGTATGCAGAGATACCGACGATCATAACCTCGGATAAGTAAACTATCGTGAGACAAAGGGAAATTGGTATCGTATGTAAGTGGTTCATTCGATCGCAAAGTAATCGTAGAAATATGTGGGAGCCATATGAATTTCCAGATTCCTCTATTGGTTATTGTTCGGAGAAGTGTCTCGATCATGTCCGCATAATTCACGAACCGTAGGGAGACACACTTAAGGATTCGACGTTGTTTGAGTAGTTATGGTATTATGAGAAAGAGACCGAATGTTGTTCGGAGTCTCGGATGGGATCCGGGATATCACGAGGTGATCCGGAATGGTCCGGAGAATAAGATTCATATAAGGAAAGTCCCGTTTCGGAGTTCAGGAATGATTCCGGTGTTTTCATCGGGAATGTTCTAGAAGGTTCCAGAATGTCCGGCACTCCGGGGGGGAAGGGGTACATGAATGTGTCATTACATATTGGAATGATTGCATCATGTACTAAGTGTTCTTGCTGTTCCAAATAAAGGATTAAATTGAATCCTAAAACTGAAAAGTCAAATGGCCAGTTTGAAAGTCAAACGGCTAAAACAGGAAACTGTGGGAAACAAGCAAGAGGAGGTTGAAACCAACTTGGAGGAGGAGTCCCTCCAAGCTGGCGCGCCAACCAAGGCCGACTTGGGGAGGGACTCCCCTCCCCTTGGCCGCCCCTCCCACCTATAAAAGGAGGGGCAGGGCCTCCTCCTCTAGACACACAAGTTCCTATCCTCTAATCTCCGGTTTAGAGCCGTTTTGGTTTAGAGCTTCTAATTGCTCTAGCCTTCGGTTTAGAGCCTTCTAATTGGTGTGTCTAAACTCTAGACCACTAATAGCTCTCTCTCATACTCCACCATACTCGCTCCGGCTTAAGGCGAAGCCCTGCGGAATCTCCCCTCTACTTCCGGTACCACGCCGTTGTGCTGCCGGAATCGCAAGGAGAGTGCTACAACCTCCGCTGCCTGCTGGAACAAGGGAGAGGAAGGTCTTCGTCGAGTACCGAACGTGTGACCGACTACGGAAGCGCTGCCGGAACGCAGCGCCGGAAGGATCGTCTACACGATCTGGAGATCGGGAAGAGTACGACTACATCACCCACGAGAATCTGCTCTCGTTAACCACTTTGGAATCTTAGAGGGTAAGTTATTCCATCGACTCGTTGCTACAATCTAGTAGATAGATCTTGGCTTGTTTGTTTGTATGCGATAGAAAATTTTTGTTTTCCATGCTACGAACCCCTACAAAAGGGAGGCTAGCCGGCGGCTAGGGTTAGGGTTTCACCCCAACTCGGCGAGTTGGTGGTGCCCTAGGCAGCGACAGCAGGGGGTGGTGGCGCCGGCGGCTTGGAGCTAGGGTTTGGGTGGTGTTGGGTGTAGGCTAGAGGGGGCACCCCTGCCCCTTCTTTTATAGGTGGGAGGGCGCCGGTTGGGAGGAGGGAGTCCTCCCCCAACTCGGCCTCCTTGGCCGGCGGGTGGAGGGAGGAGGACTTCCTCCCTAAGTAGGTTTCCTACTCTCCCTCCACCAAGCAAACTTGTCGTTTGACTTTTCAAATTGGCGTTTGACTTTTCAAACTAGGATTTGATTTATCCCTTTATTTTGCCCAACCATGATACCTAGTACATGATGCAACCATTACACATTGTTATGATACATTCATGTACCCTTCCCCTCCGGAGTGCCGGACCTTCCGGACCCTTCTATAACATTCCCGATGAAAACACCGGAATCATTCTCCAACTCCGAAACATGACTTTCCTTATATGAATCTTATTCTCCGGACCATTCCGGATCTCCTCGTGATATCCCGGATCCCTACGAGACTCCGAACAACATTCGGTCTCTTACTCATCATTCCATAACTACTCAACAACATCAAATCCTTAAGTGTGTCTCCCTACGGTTCGTGAATTATGCGGACATGATCGAGACACTTCTCCGAACAATAACCAATAGAGGAATCTGGAAATTCATATGGCTCCCACATATTTCTACGATTACTTTTCGATCGAATGAACCACTTACATACGACCAATTTCCCTTTGTAGCACGATAGTTTACTTATCCGAGGTTTTGATCGTCGGTATCTCTGCATACTTAGTTCAACCTCATTACCGATAAGTACTCTTTTCTCGTTCCCGTGGTATGTGATCCCTTGTGAGCCAGTCACATGCTTGCAAGCTAATTGGATGACATTCCACCGAGAGGGCCCAGAGTATATCTATCTGTCATATGGATGGACAAATCCCACTCTTGATTCATGTGTCTCAACCCATACTTTCCGAACACTCAATGCCACCTTTATAGCCACCCAGTTACGGTGTGGTGTTTGATGTCATCAAAGCATCCTTCCGGTGATGGTGATAAGCATGATCTCATGGTCGAAGGAATTAGGTTACTATGTATCAGAAAGCATATAGCAATTGAACTATTAAAATTACTTGATCTTTATGCTACGCTTATCTATAGGAGTATGTCCATCATACCATTCTCCTAATGATATGATCTTGTTGTTAATAACATCTCAATGTTCATGATAGGGAAACCACAATCATCTATTAACCAACAAGCTAGTACTATGAAGAGGCTTTACTAGGGACTCTAATTTAGTTTACAAATCACACAAGTATTAATGTTTCCTGGTTAATACTGTTATAGCATGAATGTAAACATTTATCATAAACACAAAGATATAATAATAACTACATTTATTATTGCCTCTAGGGCATATCTCCAACAGTATCCCACTTGCACTAGAGTCAACTAATCTAGATTACATGGTAATATACCGAACACCCATGGCAGTTTGGTGTTGGTCATGTTTTGCCCTCGGGAGAGGTTTAGTCAACGGATCCGCCACATTCAGATCTGTGTTCACTTTGCAAATCTTTATGTCACCATCTTGGACATGTTCTCGAATAGCTTGATGTGCTTCAGCTTCTTGTGTGACCTTGGTTCTTGCGCATTGGCTATGGCGCCCATGTTATCACAGTAGATATATATTGCGTCCAGCGCACTTGGAACCACACTGAGCTCTGTAATGAAATCCTTCATCCATATTGCTTCTTGTGAAGCCTCCGAAGCAGCTATGTATTCCGATTCAGTTGAAGATCTCGCCACAACGCTTTGCTTTGCACTCCTCCAGCTAACTGTTGCACCATTCAAAATAAATACGTATCCAGATTGAGATTTAGAATCGTCTGGATCGATGTTCCAACTAGCATCGGTGTAACCATTAACAACGAGCTGTTCATCACCTCCGTAAGAAAGAACCATATCCTTAGTTCTTCTCAAGTACTTAAGGATGTTTTTGACCGTTGTCCAATGATCCACCCCTGGATCACTTTGATATCTGCTAGTCAAACTAACAGCATATGCAATGTCGGGTCTAGTACATAGCATGGCATACATTAGATATCCTATGGCTGAGGCATAGGGAGTCTTACTCATCCTTTCTCTATCTTCTGCCGTTGCTGGACTTTGAGTTTTACTCAAGGTCGTATTGGGCAACATGGGCAAGAACCCTTTCTTGCTATTTTCCATTCCAAACCTCTTTAGAACTTTGTCCAAATATGTACTTTGTGACAATGATATTAGGCGTCTCGATCTATCTCTATAAATCTTTATGCCTAATATGTAAGCTGCTTCGCCAAGATCTTCCATTGAAAAACTATTATTCAAATATTCCTTGACACTATTTAGAAGGTCTACATCATTCCCAATCAACAATATGTCATTACATATAGTATTAAGAACGCTACAGAGCTCCCACTCACTTTCTTGTAAATACAAGTTTCTCCATAAGTTTGTATAAAACCAAAGCTTTTGATCACCTTATCAAAACGTTGATTCCAACTTCGGGATGCTTGCTTCAATCCATATATGGACCTTTGAAGTTTGCACACCTTGTTAGCATCTTTAGGATCGACAAAACCTTTGGGTTGCATCATATACAACTCTTCATCAATGTATCCATTGAGGAACGCTGTTTTGACATCCATCTGCCATATTTCATAATCGTAATATGCAGCGATTGCTAACATAATCCTCACAGACTTTAGCTTCGCTACTGGTGATAAAGTCTCATCATAGTCAACTCCTTGAATTTATCGAAACCCTTTTGCGACAAGTCGAGCTTTATAGACAGTAATATTACCATCAGCATATGTTTTCTTCTTGAAAATCCATTTGTTCTCGACAGCCTTTTGGCCATCCGATAAGTTCACCCAAGTCCATACTTGGTTTTCGTACATGGATCCAATCTCGGATTTCATGGCTTCTTGCCATTTATTGGAATTTGGGCCCATCATTTCTTCCTCATATGTCTCAGGGTCATCGGTGTTGTCCACCAACATGACATTCATGACGGGATCATACCAATCAGGAGTGGTACGAGTTCTCATTGACCTGCGAGGCTCTGTAGCAACTTCAACCAAAGTTTCATGATCATCATCATTAGCTTCCTCTCTTATTGGTGTAGGCGCCACAAGAACTTCTTCCGGTGCTGCGCTACTCGCAAGTTCGAGAGAAGGTTCAACAACCTCGTCGAGTTCTACTTTCCTTCCAGTCACTTCTTTCGAGAGAAATTCCTTCTCCAGAAAGGATCCATTCTTGGCAACAAAGATTTTGCCCTCGGATCTATGATAGAAGGTATACCCAATAGTTTCCTTCGGGTATCCTATGAAGACGCATTTTTCCGCTTTGGGTTCAAGCTTGTACGGCTGTAACTTCTTTACATAGGCTTCACAACCCCAAACTTTAAGGAACGACAATTTAGGTTTCTTCCCAAACCATAGTTCATATGGTGTCGTTTCAACGGATTTATATGGTGCCCTATTTAAAGTGAATGCGGCTGTTTCTAATGCATAACCCCAAAATGATAGCGATAAATCTATAAGTGGCATCATAGAACGAACCATATCTAAGAGAGTTTGATTAGGATGTTCGGACACACCATTACGCAGTGGTGTTCCCGGTGGTGTCAATTGCGAAAGTATTCTGCATTTCTTCAAATGCTCGCCAAACTCGTAACTCAGATATTCACCTCCATGATCAGAACGTAGAAATTTAATCTTCTTGTTACGTTGATTCTCTACCTCACTTTGAGATTCCTTAAACTTCTCAAAAGTTTCTGACTTATGTTTCATGAAATAGATATACCCATATCTACTCAAGTCATCCGTGAAGGTAAGAACATAACGATAACCACCGCGCGATGCTACACTCATTAGACCACACACATCGGTATGTATGATTTCCAACAAGTCCGTAGCTCGCTCCATCATACCAGAAAATGGAGTCTTAGTCATTTTACCCATCAGACATGCTTCGCATCTTTCAAGTGATTCGAAATTAAGTGATTCAAGAAGTCCATCGGAATGGAGTTTCTTCATACGCTTCACTCCGATATGACCAAGACGACAGTGCCACATATAGGTCGAGTTATCGCTCAATTTCAAACGTTTAGCCTCAATGTTATTTATGTGTGTATTACTACAATCGAGATTCAATAAGAATAGACCATCTATCAAAGGTGCATGTGCATAAAACATATTATTCATATAAATCGAACAACCGTTATTCTCGGATTTAAACAAGTAACCGTCTCGCAATAAACAAGATCCCGATATAATGTTCATGCTCAACACAGGCACCAAATAAAAATTATTTAAGTATAAAACTAATCCCGATGGTAGATGAAGAGGTAGCGTGCCGACCGCGATCACATCAACCTTTGATCCATTTCCAACGCGCATCGTCACCTCGTTCTTTGCTAGCTTATGTTTATTCTGCTGCACCTGTTTCGAGTTACAAATATGAGCAGCCGAACCAGTATCAAATACCCAGGCACTACTACGAGTACTAGTGAGATACACATCAATAACATGTATATCGGATATACCTTTCTTCTTGATGTTGCCGTTCTTCAAATCCGCCAAATACTTCGGGAAATTCCGCTTCCAGTGACCCTCTTGCTTGCAGTAAAAGCACTCAGTATCAGGCTTAGGTCCAGCCCTGGTCTTCTTCACCGGTGCGGCAACTTTACCGCCCTTCTTGAAGTTTCCCTTTTGCTTAGACTTGCCTTTCTTGAATTTGGTGGTATTATTGACCAACAACACTTGGTGCTCTTTCTTGATCTCCACTTCTGTAGATTTCAACATGGAGAAGAGTTCTGGCAACGTCTTGTCCATGTTTTGCATATTGTAGTTCATCACAAAGTTCTTGTAACTTGGTGGTAGTGATTGGAGGACATGGTGAATCCCAAAGAATTAGGAATCTCTATACCCAAACTTTGGAGTTTGTTTGCGTGCCTAGACATCTTAAGCACATGCTCACTGACAGAGCTGCCCTCTTCCATCTTGCAGTTAAAGAACTTTTCAGAAGCCTCATAACTCTTAACTACCGCGTGAGCCTCAAATATCATTTTGAGTTCACGAACAATATCATGTGGGTCATGGTTCTCAAACCTTTTCTGAAGCTCCGATTCCAAACCATACAAGATAGCACACTGAACTGTGGAGTACTGATTCTTCCGAGCGAGGAAAACATTCTTTACCTCATCGGTAGCATCAGCTGCAGGCGGGTCACCCAGCGGTGCATCCAGCACATAGGTCAAATTACCAGCATTGAGGACAATCCTCAAATTGCGGAACCAATCCGCGAAGTTGCTTCTATTGTTTTTCAACTTTTCTTTCTCTAGGAAAGCATTAAAATTAATGGTAGGGGCCGCCATTGATCTACAACATATTTGCAATAGTTTAGACTAAGTTTATGACAAATTGAGTTCTAATTAATAGTTAAATTAATCTACGTGAACTCCCACTCAAAACAATATCCCTCACATTGTTTTAGTGATCACACGAACCAAATCCACCACATCAAAACCGATCATCACAAGAGTTGATGTAGCTTCAATGGCGAACAATCGACATGTTCATCATATCTACTATATGATTCATGCTTTACCTTTTGGTGATCCGTGTTCCGAGACCATGTATGTACATGCTAGGCTCGTCAAGACCTAACCTTAGCTTCTGCATGAGCAAAACTGGCTTGCTCACGTTGTATACACTTGCATAATCTAACACACCCGATCATCACGTGGTGCTTCGAAACAACAATCTTTAGCAACGGTGCTTACTAAGGATGAACACTTTAAAACTTGAAATTTGTGTGCTTGAGCGATCATCTTATAATTCTACCGTCGTTAACTAAGCAATACAAGATGCATAAAGGATTAACATCACATGCAATTCATAATATGTGATATGATATGGCCTTTCTTCTTTGTGCTTCCGATCTCCATCTTCAAGCACATACATGATCTCTATAATCACCGGCATTGCATCAAGGTCAATGACGCTGCTCCATGGTTGTCGTCCACCAGCTTCAACTATTACAACTACTTTGAATAGACACACGGGTCTTAACAGAATTTAAAGACAACCATATGGCTCCTGCTGGTTGCCAACTTACAATAAGGAACATTGCATACATCAAATATAATCACAATCATGGCCATATCACATCACAGCACACCCCTACAAAACAAAGTTAGATGCCTCTAATTTTCTTTGCATATTTTACATGGTTTGGGGCTTTCAATAAGTGTCGCTCTAACTTAAGAAAAAGAACCACAACGTTGATGCTTGAACTATCAAGTGCCCGTTGTAAATTGGATCTATACTATAATGGGAGAGACAGACACCCGCAAAGCCACTTATGCAATACAAGTTGCATGTTCAGCGTGGAGCAAGTCTCATGAACGATGTCATGTAAGGTTAGCCCGGGCCGCTTCATCCCATCATACCGCAAGATGCAAAGTACACAAGAAGCAATTGATAATAAAAGCACCATCGCCCACAATGACCATTGTGTTATACTCGTGCAACAGATCTACATATAGACACGGCTCTGATACCACTGTAGGGGTTCGTAGCATGGAAAACAAAAAATTTCTACCGCATGCAAACAAACAAGCCAAGATGTATCTGCTAGATTGTAGCAACGAGTCGATAGAGGAACTCACCCTCGAAGATTCCAAAGCGGTTAACAAGATCGGATTCTCGTGGGTGATGTAGTCGTACTCTTGCCGATCTCAAGATCGTGTAGACGATCCTTCCGGCGCTGCGTTCCGGCAGTGCTTCCGCAGTCGGTCACACGTTTGGTACTCGATGAATACCTTCCTCTCCCTTGTTCCAGCATGCAGCGGAGGTTGTAGCACTCTCCTCGCGATTCCGGCAGCATGACGACGTGGTACCGGAAGTAGAGGGGAGATCTCGCAGGGCTTCGCCTTAAGACGGAGCGAGTATGGTGGACTATGAGAGAGGCCTTGGCGATCTAGGGTTTAGAGGCACCAAGGGGAGGCTAGCCGGCGGCTAGGGTTAGGGTTTCACCCCAACTCGGCGAGTTGGTGGTGCCCTAGGCGGCGACAACAGGGGGTGGTGGCGCCGGTGGCTTGGAGCTAGGGTTTGGGTGGTGTTGGGTGTAGGCTAGAGGGGGCACCCCTGCCCCTTCTTTTATAGGTGGGAGGGCGCCGGTTGGGAGGAGGGAGTCCTCCCCCAACTCGGCCTCCTTGGCCGGCGGGTGGAGGGAGGAGGACTTCCTCCCTAAGTAGGTTTCCTACTCTCCCTCCACCAAGCAAACTTGTCGTTTGACTTTTCAAATTGGCGTTTGACTTTTCAAACTAGGATTTGATTTATCCCTTTATTTTGCCCAGCCATGATACCTAGTACATGATGCAACCATTACACATTGTTATGATACATTCATGTACCCTTCCCCTCCGGAGTGCCGGACCTTCCGGACCCTTCTAGAACATTCCTGATGAAAACACCGGAATCATTCTCCAACTCCGAAACAGGACTTTCCTTATATGAATCTTATTCTCCGGACCATTCTGGATCTCCTCGTGATATCCCGGATCCCTACGAGACTCCGAACAACATTCGGTCTCTTACTCATCATTCCATAACTACTCAACAACATCGAATCCTTAAGTGTGTCTCCCTACGGTTCGTGAATTATGCGGACATGATCGAGACACTTCTCCGAACAATAACCAATAGAGGAATATGGAAATTCATATGGCTCCCACATATTTCTACGATTACTTTGCGATCGAATGAACCACTTACATACGATACCAATTTCCCTTTGTCTCATGATAGTTTACTTATCCGAGGTTTTGATCGTCGGTATCTCTGCATACCTAGTTCAACCTCGTTACCGATAAGTACTCTTTTCTCTTTCCCGTGGTATGTGATCCCTTGTGAGCCAATCACATGCTTGCAAGCTAATTGGATGACATTCCATCGAGAGGGCCCAGAGTATATCTATATGTCATATGGATGGACAAATCCCACTCTTGATTCATGTGTCTCAACCCATACTTTCCGAACACTCAATGTCACCTTTATAGCCACCCAGTTACGGTGTGGTGTTTGATGTCATCAAAGCATCCTTCCGGTGATGGTGATAAGCATGATCTCATGGTCGAAGGAATTAGGTTACTATGTATCAGAAAGCATATAGCAATTGAACTATTAAAATTACTTGATCTTTATGCTACACTTATCTATAGGAGTATGTCCATCATACCATTCTCCTAATGATATGATCTTGTTGTTAATAACATCTCAATATTCATGATAGGGAAACCACAATCATCTATTAACCAACAAGCTAGTACTATGAAGAGGCTTTACTAGGGACTCTAATTTAGTTTACAAATCACACACGTATTAATGTTTACTGGTTAATACTGTTATAGCATGAATGTAAACATTTATCATAAACACAAAGATATAATAATAACTACATTTAGTATTGCCTCTAGGGCATATCTCCAACAGAATCAACAAAATAAGAAGATGCAAAGTATGCAAAATATTGAGCTCCCTATGACGATGTGATCAAGTTACCCAACCAAAAGCCCCTCTTGATAGTGCGGCTATCTATTCTATAACCCGATCTCCCAAAAACCACCTTGAGACCGATAAAAGGAAAATCTAGCAAAGCCATACCTTTGCCTTGCGCATCCCGCTTCATCACTGTTTCTTCGTGAAGACTCATAATTTGCTCCCCAATACACCACTATGGGATAGCTTCATTAATACATGTATTCATATGTCTATTATCACCAATATGGACGGCAAGCTTCAAGCAAATGATCTTCTCGATACGCTTATATTGAACTTGCCCTTCTCAACCTTGATGATAATCACCACTTGATGTCATCCTCTCATGGGCTATATAAGATCTTCACTTTTGAAGCATCTCATGGAAAGATACCTATCCCATATAAAAAACACAAATGCACATATATAATGGGTTAGTTCATGATGCATAATTGACAAGGCTTACTATACCATAAGATCCATGTGGTACATTCTTCATGCTTCATGTGTTGACCAACTTGAAATCACTCTTCACTCTTTGTATTGGTCAACCAAGTGTCTTCTCGTGATACATCTCAATATCTTGAGGTATATAAAGAATTCTTCATTTGATTACATGCTCTAAATCTTAGTCAACCATAGCTCAACTAATGAGGCTATCATAACACCAACTTAGAGCCATATCTTGAATTCTTCTATTGAGATCACACTCTCAAGATCTTGATCATATCATATTCTTCTTCAACTCGATGATGTTGATGTCAATACTCAAGGTATATCTTTATCTTCATGGCATCCATACTTGAATCGACCACATGAATTACAAGCATGACCTATGGAATATTCCTTCATAAAAAACTTAATGAAAACATTAGTCCATAGGGATTGTCATTAATCACCAAAACACACACATAGGGGCAATTACCCTTTCAATGAGGCACGACTGTGGCGTGAGGCTCTCCTCCTGCTCGCACGTCCACACATCGTGGAAGTTCATATGCCTGCGCGGGCGGCCGAGGTGCCACGCCGCCTCTTGCGTTGTCTTGGAAGTTCCGAGCACTATGCGGTCGCAATCGACGCAGATCTCGAGTAGTAGGTGTTGTTGGGGCGCACACGCACCCCCGTGGTAGCCGGAGGAGTTAGGGTGGCACAACGGCATCTCGACGACAGCGTGGGTGGGCTCTGGACTGCGCGACAGTGGTGCCGGACGCTGAAATGCACAACAGGCGAGCGAAGCGGTGGAGATTCATTTTGGCGCGAGTGAACTTTCGGCGACAGTTGGCGACGCACGTGCGCTTGGTTTATTGTGCGTGTTGTAGCTGGCGCCCGAAATATCCCGCGTGATACCGCGAAATCCTGCCTGCATGGCAAGGGTTTTAGCGCACTATTGTGGCGCCTCCATTGGAGCTGCGATCGCGGGCTTCCGCGTGCTAAAATATTAAAATATTTGTTCTTTACCACGCGGTGATTTGTGGGCGCTTGCCAGATATGCCCTAAGAGCAACTCCAATAGATGCTACAAAACGCGTCCGCATGCTAAAATCCGAGTTTTTCCTGTGTGAAAGCCCGCGCCGCGCGCTCCAGCAACTGTTGTATCTTCCCGCGTGCGAGAAAAACTTTGCAGCATATGCGCGGTTGCGCGCGTTTCTTTTGATGCACCACTCAACATGCACTCGTTAAATGACATGCCGTGGGTGAAAGCAAACCATCAGCACTTCAACGCGCGCATACTAGTTTTCCCTTTCCCACCGCTTCTGTGCCGACGCACCCGCGCTCGTGCCACCGCTGCCATGTCGTCGCGTCGGGGAAGCTCCGGGTACCGCGGCGTACGCACTTGTCCGACCGGCAACTACTACATCAAGATCCGGTCCGAAGACGGCCGCATCGTCCTCAGCACCTTCGACATCGCGCATGAGGCCGCACACGCCTACAATGCCGTGGCATGGCGGCTTGGCCTCCTGCACACGTCAATGAATTTCCACGACGTCTAGACGCGCGAGCAGGCCGAGGCGCTTGCGCTGCCGCCCGCCTCGCGACGGAGGAGGAGCGCTGCCGCCGGCGTGACACGGAACGCCGCCTGCTCATCGCCGAGCACGATGAGCGCTTGCAGCAGGAGTGGCGCCAACGTTTCCCCGAAGACGTCGCAGCGCAGCGCGCGCACAACGCCCAGCAGGCCGCGACCAAGGCGGTGGCGAGGGCGGCGAAGCACCAGAACCGCCTCGAGCGCCGAATGGACAAGGCGCGCCTTCATCGACGCGCGGATGGCCAGGCCGACGACCATCTCCGACGACGATTCCCGTTGGCTGAACTATCTGTGACACCGGCCTCGTCCGGCGATGACTACATCTCGGTATTCTAGTACTAGTTTTAATTTCTCGTAGTAGTAGATTCTAGTAGTAGCAGTATTTTTTTTTCATATTCTATGTAATATATTTTCGTTTTAATTTCTAGATCTATTTCATGTCATATTTGTTGCAAAATTTTATTGCGTGTGCTCCAATTTAGCACGCCTATTGAAGAGATTTGTGCTGCAAATTTAGCACACGTTCAGCGTCTCTACCAAACGAGATTGACCTATGGCACGCTAAACCCAGTCGCACGCGTAAGGATTTTAGCGCACGGTATATATAGCATCTGCTGGGCCATGAGCCCATGACGCTGGACAGATGAAATCGACGTGGCAATCTTGCGGCTGTCACCTGCGAACCATGAGAGAACATAATTGATTACGGAGCCTTGTTTCTCGACCAAAACAAGTTGCTTAGTGTGAAAATAAGTACTCCCACTCGCATATAAAACAAACATCCTTGATCTATTCAATGTTTTAGATGGTTGTAAGATGGTCAAACATACGAATGTTGACTAACGCGAACACTAAATCATTTTAGATTTTGGATTGAAAGGACTAATTTCTATAGTAGTGCCCTTTTTTGGACGATATAACATCCATTTTCGTGACTGTGCACATCTTTTCTCCGAGATTATCGTCCCTTTAGAAGTCGCCCAACTCCCGTTCATAATTTTGCCTACCATGTGTTTGCCTTTCGCTCGCGCATGGACTCAACTCGTGTTCTTGCTATCGTTATGCACACCACGTTCTAGATATTAATGTAGGTATTGGAAATTTTATATAAATTTGTTTAGTATTGTGGTCTGTATCATAAATCTTATATGGACACGGCTAGAGAGCCTCCAGAGGCTGATTAGTCTAACCTGACGCTCACTCCAAAAATAGAAAGTCTGGTGTACGTGACTATATGGGCATTTAATTTTATAAAAAAAAAACTTAGAAAGTCATAGCTCTTAAACCGTGTGTTGAAATTGCGATCCATTTTTACTATTAGGCTTCTCGTGATGAGATCTTTAAAACTAGATCTCATTTGTATATGTTTCAACCATTTTTTTTTTCAAAAAACAACTTAGTGTTGCGTAAAAATCAACTTACTATCTTGGAGAAAGCAACTTCATACAAGTAATTTCTTATATTACTTTTTCGTATTTTGGAGCTAATATAATTTTTTAAATACTCGTTTAGCAACGAATAGTCAACAACGGATGCGGTACTTGATCCAGTCAATCTAACGGTCATAAAACGGAGTCTGAATTGAGCAAACCAGCATCCAATCACTTCTAGCAATTGGGTAATATCGTTGGTAATTTTTTTATGGCAGACGTACTTAGTAGCAATGAAAAATACAACTTCATATAAAACAGTATTCAACCTTGTAGCAGTGTTAGAAAGCTTCATGCCAATATTACACAACTTCACAATAGTGATGCTAGACGACTTAGGACTATTGGTAGGCAACTTAGGCACAACGATAAACAAGTTCACAATAGTGATGCTAATTTGCATTTTGCGCAAGTTACTGCAATTTCTTGAAATAAGTTATTGTTATCGCCATATTTTGGCCAAAGAAGGAGATGGGCCGTGATCAAGATGGGCTTAGAAGATATGTATATTCAACGTGTTGTTGGATCGGCCTAGTGCGTGGATTTGGGCTAAATTGCCCGTGTATCTTGTGTGGCATCCCGCAAAACCACTACTAGAAAATCGCGTTGATTTTGTGCATCGCATCATCATAATCGCATGTCTTGTCTCGGCGCATCAGCATAACCTCGGCATGCATCTATTTGTTTGAAACCATTTTGCTAAAAACCCTAATTTGGTTTTCTATATTAAACGCCCCGTCTTTATTCAAAACCCAAAACCCGGGCTTGTCCGGATTATTTTATTTTGTCTTGCATCGGTTTGCAAAAGTCCCGTTTATAAACAATAAAATATTTAATTTATTTTAGTGGGGGCAGTCGAACGGGCCAACCCGACCCGAACGACCACCCCCGTATTAAACAAATCGGTCCACCCTACACCTGCCCTTCTAAATCCTAAGCCCACCAACTATCCTACCCACAACCCTGGCCACCTCACTCCCACCTATCACAATCTGCCACGTCACCCTCTCCTCTTCCCCCACCCAATCAGGTGCCGCCACCTAGCCTACCTCCCTCCCTCTCTCTCTCCTTTCTCTCCCCACCACTCAAACTCACCCAGTACACACACGCCTACAGCCACGCAACACACGCACGCACGCGGTACGCCCTGGCCCACCCCGGTCCCACCACCCCCCACCCGCGCGCAGCCTTCCCCTACCTCCCGCTCGAGCCAGCCGCACGCCACCGTCCCTGCGCGCTCCCCGCAACCTCCAGCGCGCTCGCCCTCTCCCCTGAGCGGCCCCCTCCTCCGGCGACCGGCGCCCGGCGCGGTCCCCTCCCTAGCGCCGCCGCTCCCTCTCCCGCTAGCAGCAGCCGCGCGCCCCGACGAGCTCCCTTCCGCCGGCGTCCCGCCTCGCCTTCGTCTGCGCCGCGCCGGCGCGTCTAACCCCGCCGCCGCCGGTCCCGCGCCGTCCCCGCGCGTCGCCCGCGTCTCCGCCGCCCTCCGTCGCTGCAGTGCCGCCCTCCACCGCCCCTGTCTTCGCCGGTTTCCGCGGCCGCCCGCCGCGCCGCGCCGCCGGGCCGCCCGCGACCGTCGCCGGACCTCCCCTCTTCGCCCTGCGTCCTCCCCTCGTCGCCCCGCCGCCCGCGCCTGCGGCCCCCGCCTGCCCCGGCCTCCGCGCGCCCGGCGTCCGCAGCCTACCTCCGCTCAGCTCCGGCCTCCACCGCCCGGAGCCGGCCGTCGTCTGCCGCCGCCGCGCGGGCCCGCCCCGCCAGGACCCGTCCTCCGCCGGCGCCGAGTCCCCCTCTGGCCGCCGCCCTCGTCGACCGCAGCAGCTGCTCCGCCTCCGTCGGCCTCCGCCACCTGTGGTTCCGTGGCCGCCCGAGTTCGCCGTCTCCACCAGCGGCCGCGCCCAACCGCCGCCTCGCCGGAGAGCCCGACCCCTGCCGGCGTGCTCGCACTCGGTGAGGTCCCTTTGGGCCCCTATCTGTGCACGCATCCCAAGGCAGCAGCTCGTGCCCCCGAGAATCAACCGACGATAGGCCCCCCCGGTGTTTGATATGAGAAGCCGAACCCGAACCCGAACGTCACTAGAAGGACCATCGACAAGATCTTGCACGCGAACACCGAACATCTACTACACGGAACAACAGGGCCTCCTCTCGGAATGCCAGGCTCTTCTTCAAGGACGCCAAGTACTCTTATCTCCAAGACCGACCCCGGCGTCGGAGTCGAGAGCCCCGACAAGAACTCCATCACGGAACAACTAGCACTCCGACAGGGACCCTGGAGACCCGGCGTCGAGCCCCAAGTTCGTCCCCGATAATCAAGGTGGAACCCCAAGACCCCGAAGCCCCGATCCGAAGGCCGATCCGAAGCGTCAAGGCCTCCGCCATGGAATCAACAAGATCATCACGAAACGCCAAGTACTTCTTTCAGGGCGCCATGATCATCGACATGACCCGAAGACCGCGCATGCGACAAGAACGGCACCGACGCAGAACGCCTAGTACTTCTTCCCGGAACGCAAGATCTGCCCCGTTACCGAGAGCGAGAGAACGATACCGTCGAACCCTGAGACCGACCCCGAACCCCGGAACCCAAGATCGTCGAGCCCCCTCTGATGTGTGACCCCTTTTCCTCGAACCCTATTTTATAACATATCATTTTGTTGCATATTAAATTGTCATTCCCGCATGCATAGCATTGGTTTGGGGGCCTTATGCCGATTCACCTAATAATTAAATATGGGGCCCATATGCGGGCAAATCTAGTCTCATATTGGCCTCATTTAAATTGGTGTAGCGAACCGGTACCATATTTTGGCCATGTTAAACAACATTTAATATACGGGGGTTTTAAACAACTTGAACCATCTAATTAAATGTCGGGACCCCGGTTCCGCTTAATATGACCTAATTGCATCGCACCTTGCCACGCCATACATCATACATGCATCATGCCGATCTTCTGCCGTGTATTAAATAGTGCATCCGGTGTTTCTTCTAGTGTTTTGCTTCTTCGCGGATAAGGCCGTTGAGTCGATGTGAGCTTCGCCCCGATCTTCGGTTGAACCTTCGACAATGTTTTCAGGCGAGCATCTCCCCCTTTCTACCTATCTTACTTTATAGTATTTGTTCCCTCCTGTTGATCTATTGCTATCTGTGTTGCGATGCTTTAGTTTCCGTACCTGTGATATCCCTTGCAGCCCTATATCGCCTTGGACACATCCTATTACCTGTTGTTTGGTAGATAGATGGACCTGCGCATCGTAGTTGCTTGCTCAAATGCTGATGTGTGTCGTCATATGCCACAGTTGCTGATGTATTGCCGCATGTTGATGTTGGAGATGGTGCTAGTTTTACTTATCGTCACTTTAATTTCTGTTTAACAACTAAAATTGAAATAAGCAGAGGCATCGGTGGGTGATAGATAATATTTGGTTTCCGAACGCCCACTTGTGTCCCGTAAGACCCCGAGTACTTGATACCTGTTCCTTGATTTATCGCGCTATCCACATCCGGGAGGTATATGGGACCCCCCTGAGCCAGAGCTTGATTCATTCTTATTTCTTGGGGCCACAGACTAGTTTGAGGTTTTATTTACGATCCTGTACTTATGCCATGCTACTTTTCTGTATTTAAATTGTGCGAGGTACTGCACACTGTACTGTTTAGGATCGGGACACGATTCCGCGGTGTCGACAAGCCTAGTTTTGGGTTCCCAGTCGTTCACAGCCGTCCACCCAAACCTTGAGTCCATCTCGGAGCTTGCTTACTCCGTTGCGGGATCTACTCCAAGGGGTGGCCCCCTGAAATATTTCTGAATCCTGCGATTGTTCAGTCGTGAAAGCCTCGTTGGGTTTTGATTTGGTTTTTCCGAGGTTGATCGAGCGTGTGTTGCTATTGGTGCACCCCGGCCGGGTAAAACTTTCTGAAAGCCGTGTCCGCGGATATGGACGACTTGGAGCACAGTATCTCGATCATAGACAAGCATAACTAAAGTTTACTGCTATAAATTTGACTTATAATGACTAGTAATCAGCTTCACTATAATGGAATGGCTAATTAATACTGCCCACAATTGCTTGTTTGGTTGTCGCTTGCGACAATTGTATCTGACTAGTAAGTATTGCAACTACAACGGAATGGCTGAATAAAAGTACCAACAACTGCTGGGTTTTGGGTTACCTCATGATAAATGTATCTGACTAGTAAATGTTGCCACTATCACGGAATGGTTAACTAAAAGTGCCCACTGCTTACTTTATCAGGACGATTATCTAAACCTGACTAGTAAAGTGCCGCAACTATAACTGAATAAATAAAACTGCCAACTGTGTGAGTTCCTCGGTTGACTTCCTCGTTTGGTCTCGAGGGGGAAACACCAGGATGGGTTTGCTTGGTGTTAGTTTCAGGTTGGATCCGGATAGGTCTCTCTCACCCCTCTCTGATAACCGCCAGTTGTATCGAGTCTCTATAGGTTGTTCAGTGCATGCTGCCGCTGCCGCTTCAGTCCACCATACCTATGTAGGCGAGGACCGCCGAATTCTAGCCTCGCCGTGTACTGGCCTCAGTACTGACGCTCCTCTTTTTCCTTTGCCCTTTGTCGGCACCCCTTTTGTTTAAGCAGGTTTGAGATCGACGCCGTTAGCAGGGTTACCCTTCCGGCTTGGCCTGGGCAGGGTTATGGACGCCATTGGTTATTCTTCAGGGCTCTTAGCCCCTTTTGCTTCTTGTCCGTAGTCGGACGCTCTACCGTTTTCAAGGTGATTTGGATCTTGTATATTATATATGTATTCTTGACTCTTTGAGTCGCTGTTATATATATATGTTCTGTGGGTCCCATCGAGGACTGTTGTGTAATGTTATTACTTCGTTTTCCACCCGCACGAAAGTTCCTGGTGGGCACCTTTGAATCGTTTCTATGCGGGTTTGGCGAATTTTGCTCAAACTTGCATAGGTCCGATTCTGAGGGTGTTACAGAGTGGTATCAGAGCTCAGCAGTTGCGATACCCCACAAGTCCAGCCTGTAGGATAACCTAGCTAACGGCCGAAGTAGAGTGTCAAAACTATTTTTGAAAATCGGTTGGATAGTTCTGATTAGGTCTGATTTTACTCCTTACCCCTCTGCTATTCTCCTCTTATCTCGACGTGTTTTGAATCTGCTCTCTTATCTTTTCTTCGAGTCCAGGATTTCTCGTGGTTGGGTTTCCGTCGTACCTTCAGGGTTTCGCTTCCTCTTCTGATAACGGTGTTCTGCCATCCGGTGTTCCAGCTGCCTGATGGATCCGTCTACGGTGTTACCATTCTTTGTTCTTTGTTTGTGCCTTCCGGTGTTTTCCGACGCGACGACATCATCTACGCCAGATCCGATGCAGAGTCTGCATCCCTCCTTTGATCCAAACCTCGCTTGTCGAGATCTTCAGTCTGATCCTGAGGGTTGGTTGCATAATCTGTCTATTCGTGTACATGGTAATGCTTTGAGTGCGGGATGGAGTCGCGACCATACCAATACTCTTATCATTTGCTTTGTATATCGAATGGTGGATCGATGCAATTTTACTCCTTCCACGGAAGCTAGAGGTGGCTTAATTTGCTGATGCCTCTACCTTCGACCTTTTTGTTTCCGGAGTGTTCTCTCGACGATCACGGACAACGACCATTGTTAGTGGTGTCGCGAGGATCTACACGAAGCGAGAAGACGCAGAACGCCGACCTTCCTTCCGGTACCATGAGGCGGATCTCGAGGGCGAGATCCATTGTTAGTGGTGTCGAATTGTGGCATCCCGCAAAACCACTACTAGAAAATCGCGTTGATTTTGTGCATCGCATCATCATAATCGCATGTCTTGTCTCGGCGAATCAGCATAACATCGGCATGCATCTATTTGTTTGAAACCATTTTGCTAAAAACCCTAATTTGGTTTTCTATATTAAACGCCCCGTCTTTATTCAAAACCCAAACCCGGGCTTGTCCGGATTATTTTATTTTGTCTTGCATCGGTTTGCAAAAGTCCCGTTTATAAACAATAAAATATTTAATTTATTTTAGTGGGGGCAGTCGAACGGGCCAACCCGACCCGAACGACCACCCCCGTATTAAACAAATCGGTCCACCCTACACCTGCCCTTCTAAATCCTAAGCCCACCAACTATCCTACCCACAACCCTGGCCACCTCACTCCCACCTATCACAATCTGCCACGTCAGCCTCTCCTCTTCCCCCACCCAATCAGGTGCCGCCACCTAGCCTACCTCCCTCCCTCTCTCTCTCCTTTCTCTCCCCACCACTCAAACTCACCCAGTACACACACGCCTACAACCACGCAACACACGCACGCACGCGGTACGCCCTGGCCCACCCCGGTCCCACCACCCCCCCACCCGCGCGCAGCCTTCCCCTACCTCCCGCTCGAGCCAGCCGCACGCCACCGTCCCTGCGCGCTCCCCGTAACCTCCAGCGCGCTCGCCCTCTCCCCTGAGCGGACCCCTCCTCCGGCGACCGGCCCCCGGCGCGGTCCCCTCCCTAGCGCCGCCGCTCCCTCTCCCGCTAGCAGCAGCCGCGCGCCCCGACGAGCTCCCTTCCGCCGGCGTCCCGCCTCGCCTTCGTCTGCGCTGCGCCGGCACGTCTAACCCCGCCGCCGCCGGTCCCGCGCCGTCCCCGCGCGTCGCCCGCGTCTCTGCTGCCCTCCGTCGCTGCAGTGCCGCCCTCCACCGCCCCTGTCTTCGCCGGTTTCCGCGGCCGCCCGCCGCGCCGCGCCGCCGGGCCGCCCGCGACCGTCGCCGGACCTCCCCTCTTCGCCCTGCGTCCTCCCCTCGTCGCCCCGCCGCCCGCGCCTGCGGCCCCCGCCTGCCCCGGCCTCCGCGCGCCCGGCGTCCGCAGCCTACCTCCGCTCAGCTCCGGCCTCCACCGCCCGGAGCCGGCCGTCGTCTGCCGCCGCCGCGCGGGCCCGCCCCGCCAGGACCCGTCCTCCGCCGGCGCCGAGTCCCCCTCTGGCCGCCGCCCTCGTCGACCGCAGCAGCTGCTCCGCCTCCGTCGGCCTCCGCCACCTGTGGTTCCGTGGCCGCCCGAGTTCGCCGTCTCCACCAGCGGCCGCGCCCAACCGCCGCCTCGCCGGAGAGCCCGACCCCTGCCGGCGTGCTCGCACTCGGTGAGGTCCCTTTGGGCCCCTATCTGTGCACGCATCCCAAGGCAGCAGCTCGTGCCCCCGAGAATCAACCGACGATAGGCCCCCCCGGTGTTTGATGTGAGAAGCCGAACCCGAACCCGAACGTCACTAGAAGGACCATCGACAAGATCTTGCACGCGAACACCGAACATCTACTACACGGAACAACAGGGCCTCCTCTCGGAATGCCAGGCTCTTCTTCAAGGACGCCAAGTACTCTTATCTCCAAGACCGACCCCGGCGTCGGAGTCGAGAGCCCCGACAAGAACTCCATCACGGAACAACTAGCACTCCGACAGGGACCCTGGAGACCCGGCGTCGAGCCCCAAGTTCGTCCCCGATAATCAAGGTGGAACCCCAAGACCCCGAAGCCCCGATCCGAAGGCCGATCCGAAGCGTCAAGGCCTCCGCCATGGAATCAACAAGATCATCACGAAACGCCAAGTACTTCTTTCAGGGCGCCATGATCGTCGACATGACCCGAAGACCGCGCATGCGACAAGAACGGCACCGACGCAGAACGCCTAGTACTTCTTCCCGGAACGCAAGATCTGCCCCGTTACCGAGAGCGAGAGAACGATACCGTCGAACCCTGAGACCGACCCCGAACCCCGGAACCCAAGATCGTCGAGCCCCCTCTGATGTGTGACCCCTTTTCCTCGAACCCTATTTTATAACATATCATTTTGTTGCATATTAAATTGTCATTCCCGCATGCATAGCATTGGTTTGGGGGCCTTATGCCGATTCACCTAATAATTAAATATGGGGCCCATATGCGGGCAAATCTAGTCTCATATTGGCCTCATTTAAATTGGTGTAGCGAACCGGTACCATATTTTGGCCATGTTAAACAACATTTAATATACGGGGGTTTAAACAACTTGAACCATCTAATTAAATGTCGGGACCCCGGTTCCGCTTAATATGACCTAATTGCATCGCACCTTGCCACGCCATACATCATACATGCATCATGCCGATCTTCTGCCGTGTATTAAATAGTGCATCCGGTGTTTCTTCTAGTGTTTTGCTTCTTCGCGGATAAGGCCGTTGAGTCGATGTGAGCTTCGCCCCGATCTTCGGTTGAACCTTCGACAATGTTTTCAGGCGAGCATCTCCCCCTTTCTACCTATCTTACTTTATAGTATTTGTTCCCTCCTGTTGATCTATTGCTATCTGTGTTGCGATGCTTTAGTTTCCGTACCTGTGATATCCCTTGCAGCCCTATATCGCCTTGGACACATCCTATTACCTGTTGTTTGGTAGATAGATGGACCTGCGCGTCGTAGTTGCTTGCTCAAATGCTGATGTGTGTCGTCATATGCCACAGTTGCCGATGTATTGCCGCATGTTGATGTTGGAGATGGTGCTAGTTTTACTTATCGTCACTTTAATTTCTGTTTAACAACTAAAATTGAAATAAGCAGAGGCATCGGTGGGTGATAGATAATATTTGGTTTCCGAACGCCCACTTGTGTCCCGTAAGACCCCGAGTACTTGATACCTGTTCCTTGATTTATCGCGCTATCCACATCCGGGAGGTATATGGGACCCCCCTGAGCCAGAGCTTGATTCATTCTTATTTCTTGGGGCCACAGACTAGTTTGAGGTTTTATTTACGATCCTGTACTTATGCCATGCTACTTTTCTGTATTTAAATTGTGCGAGGTACTGCACACTGTACTGTTTAGGATCGGGACACGATTCCGCGGTGTCGACAAGCCTAGTTTTGGGTTCCCAGTCGTTCACAGCCGTCCACCCAAACCTTGAGTCCATCTCGGAGCTTGCTTACTCCGTTGCGGGATCTACTCCAAGGGGTGGCCCCCTGAAATATTTCTGAATCCTGCGATTGTTCAGTCGTGAAAGCCTCGTTGGGTTTTGATTTGGTTTTTCCGAGGTTGATCGAGCGTGTGTTGCTATTGGTGCACCCCGGCCGGGTAAAACTTTCTGAAAGCCGTGTCCGCGGATATGGACGACTTGGAGCACAGTATCTCGATCATAGACAAGCATAACTAAAGTTTACTGCTATAAATTTGACTTATAATGACTAGTAATCAGCTTCACTATAATGGAATGGCTAATTAATACTGCCCACAATTGCTTGTTTGGTTGTCGCTTGCGACAATTGTATCTGACTAGTAAGTATTGCAACTACAACGGAATGGCTGAATAAAAGTACCAACAACTGCTGGGTTTTGGGTTACCTCATGATAAATGTATCTGACTAGTAAATGTTGCCACTATCACGGAATGGTTAACTAAAAGTGCCCACTGCTTACTTTATCAGGACGATTATCTAAACCTGACTAGTAAAGTGCCGCAACTATAACTGAATAAATAAAACTGCCAACTGTGTGAGTTCCTCGGTTGACTTCCTCGTTTGGTCTCGAGGGGGAAACACCAGGATGGGTTTGCTTGGTGTTAGTTTCAGGTTGGATCCGGATAGGTCTCTCTCACCCCTCTCTGATAACCGCCAGTTGTATCGAGTCTCTATAGGTTGTTCAGTGCATGCTGCCGCTGCCGCTTCAGTCCACCATACCTATGTAGGCGAGGACCGCCGAATTCTAGCCTCGCCGTGTACTGGCCTCAGTACTGACGCTCCTCTTTTTCCTTTGCCCTTTGTCGGCACCCCTTTTGTTTAAGCAGGTTTGAGATCGACGCCGTTAGCAGGGTTACCCTTCCGGCTTGGCCAGGGCAGGGTTATGGACGCCATTGGTTATTCTTCAGGGCTCTTAGCCCCTTTTGCTTCTTGTCCGTAGTCGGACGCTCTACCGTTTTCAAGGTGATTTGGATCTTGTATATTATATCTGTATTCTTGACTCTTTGAGTCGCTGTTATATATATCTGTTCTGTGGGTCCCATCGAGGACTGTTGTGTAATGTTATTACTTCGTTTTCCACCCGCACGAAAGTGCCTGGTGGGCACCTTTGAATCGTTTCTATGCGGGTTTGGTGAATTTTGCTCAAACTTGCATAGGTCCGATTCTGAGGGTGTTACATCTTGTATCATAGTAGGTCTCGTGTTAGTTTAGGTTCCGTTTCAGTTTAGGTAAAGATAGAGTTGTAGAGTTATTCCAAAAGTAGAGAGTCTCCGGACTATAAATATGTACCTAAGGTTATTGAGAAAAGGAGGACAACCACGTTCACGACAAACACAATCTCGGCGCATCGCCACCCCTTGTTTTCGAGGGTTTCTTTCGGGTAAGTGTCATGCTGCCTAGATTGCATCTTGCGATCTAGGCAGTATTTTTACTTATGCGTTATTTGGTGTTACTCGTACTGAAGCCTTGTTGATGGCGAGTAACATTATTATCATAGATCTGTTGAGGTTAGCATCGGTGTTCTTCGTTATAATCGTTTGATTTTGCTACCTCTAGTTGTCTCGCTACCTTTGCACCTTTTTCCCTAAGTGCAAGGGTAGCACCTTGCTTGATCTTTATTTAGCTGATTCGATCTGTTGTGGTTGTGCCTTGCTCGCCAAGGTTTAGTTTGATATCTACGTAGTCAGGCCTTACAAACGGGTTGAACGATCCAGTAGTACGTAGGGACGTGGCTTATTCGCTCTAGAGAAGTTGTTCCGGTAATTGACTTTACGTTGGTTATTAGGCCTCCTCTAGGGTTAATATTCTTCATCTTTTGTACATACCAGGCTCAATTACGTGTAGGACGTTCCAGTTACGTGGTGAAAACATTAAACCGTCGTAGATCGATTTAACTTGTAGTGATCAAGCAAAACCCCATGTTGTTGTAAATCTAATGCAAAACCATGGGGCAATCGGCTCTAGGAGCCGATTTACAGGGAAACCTGGGAGCCGGTCACGGCTCGAATTTTACGTATACTTGTTTACCATGCAGAAAATCAATCGGAGCAATCCTTCACCTTCCTGACCAGGTATAGTTCAGGTGGCACGCCCTCGAACCAAGCCAGGGCGCGTGCCGGAGTTTTGCGGGCCGTTGCCCGAGGTACCAGGGCCCACCAGCAGTTCTGGGAGCCTCCCGGCTCTTCGTGTTGCTCGTCGCTGCCCGCCGGTGAGTTTTGGCAGGCAACACATTCTGCCACGCCTGGCGGGACCTTCAACAACGTCTACATCAACGTCCGACGCTGCGATGGAGAGCAGACCAGTCACGTACGACGAGCTGCCTGAAGAGCACAAGGCGAAGTATGATGAGATCAGAAATCTCTTCGAAGCCGATCTCATCGGCTCTTTTGAGAGGACCCGTAAGCATGGCATCAAGTGGAGGGGGTTCTCCCCCGAGGGTGCTCTTGATGAGGTAGATCTGTTCGTTCCTTCGGAGGAGCGCACCAGAGCTCTACGACAGGAAGTCAACTACATGGTGGCTCATTCTCTGCACCGCCATTCTGAGAGCCTGGTGAACGCTTTCGAGCGGGTCGCGGTTCGCGTAGTTCAGGAGATCATGAAACATCAGTACTCTCCGTCGGGGCCTACTTTAGGGACTCACCAGGGAGAAAGACCGCTCCAGACCAGGCCGCAGCTGCCATTCACACTTGCGGCTCCAGAGCCGCCAGGAGCAGCGGCTTACGTCGTCTACAAGGCTGGAGGCGACCCAGGCGATTGCCAATTCCTGTTTGAGCCACCTAAGGAAATCCCACACGGATATATATGCGCCTACGTGCCGGACTGCAACAACCTGTCACACACCAGCCAGATTGCAACCGCAGGAGTTTCTGCGGCAGGGGTTCCTGGGGCAGGATCTTCAGGAGCAGGCGTTTCTGGAGCAGCGATGTCTGGGATAGACGCTGACAAACAGGCGTGGCTAGCCAAGTATGCCACTGGAACAAGTCATGAGAATCTATCCCCTGCAGCTCAAACAGTGGAGCAAATCCGTACCATCTTGAGAGACCAGTTCGGCTTCGTGCCGAAGAGAAGGACAATCGGCTATTCAAAGCCGTACCCCAACGAGTTTGATCTGATTCCGCTGCCGCCCAAGTATCGGCTCCCTGAGTTCTCAAGGTTTAGCGGATCAGAAGGGTCAAGCTCGATCGAGCACATAAGCCGATACCTGGCACAGCTAGGCATAATTTCGGCATCAGATCAGATGCGCGTAAGGTTTTTTGCGCAATCGCTGACAGGACCAGCTTTTGGGTGGTACACCTCGCTGCCAATTGATTCGATTCATACCTGGAAGCAACTGGAAGAGCAGTTCCACATCCAGTACCATTCAGAGGCTACTGAGGCTGGCATTGCAGACCTGGCTCAGGTGCGGCAGAAGCGAGGAGAAACTGTAGCAGAGTACATCCAGCGCTTCAGGACCGTCAAGAACCGATGTTACTCCGCTCGTTTAACTGAGAAGGAAGCAGTCGAACTGGCAGTGTTGGGTCTCTCAGCACCCATCAAGGATCTGGCTTTCCAAGTAGAGTACAACTCATTGGCGCACATGGCCCAGAAACTGACGATGTATGAACAGCGCCACCCTGAGTTATACCAAGACAAGTTCAAGCGTCCGATAGGCCTGGTCGATACAGAAGAAGGGGATCCTACGCAAGACCAGGAGGTGGCCGTGGCTGAATGGGCTCGGGGGGCAGACCCCGTGTCCTGCAAATGGGTGAAACAGCAAGGGCCTGCAAAAGGGTTCGACTTCGACGTGAGCAAAGCTGAGCAGATTTTTGATTTACTGCTGAAAGAGAAGCAGCTGAGGTTACCCGACGGCCATAAAATCCCCACGGCTCAGGAAATGAACGGGAGACCATACTGCAAGTGGCATCACTCGTTCACCCACACCACTAATGACTGCAAAGAGCTACGTCGCCAAATCCAAATGGCTATAGAGCAAGGCCGTCTGATCCTTGGGCAGTTCGCCATGAAAGTGGACACAAACCCATTTCCTGGCGTTAACATGGTAGAGCTCAGTCGCCCCGCGAGGCGCCGGCTGGATTTTTCGTTTGGTGTTAATATGGCAGGGTCTGGGTACCACCATGACACGTACAAGGAGGAAGGTGGTCGCTCTCGGGGCAAAGAGAGAGAAGAGGCTGGTCCATGCGACCGGCCCGGCCATAGCGATAGGCGGTACTTAACAGAGGAACAAGTGAGGAGAGTACGGTATCAGAAGCCGCATTCCACGCATCTCCTTAAGAAGTATGAGCGTCAGTATGACCAACGGCGCCAGCACGATGGAGACGATAAAGGATATGAGCACCTCACTAGGGGGCCGTCAAAAGAAAAGGAAGGCGCAGAAAAACATTGGGACTGTCCTTTCTTCAAGTACTGCTGGGATGCGGGAATGAGCCGATTGCCTACAGTCGACAACTGCCCGGAGTGTGGACAGCAGAGGGAGGACACCAGGCCAGTTTCAGTGTTCAAACGTTTAGGGCCTCTCCCACCTCAGAGCCGTCACAGGGAGTCCGCTCGAGCAAAGGACCTCGAGAAGCCAAGGGGTGACAAGGAAGAAGACAGATATCACCGTCCAAGATGGTGTCCAGACGGACTCAGACATACCCAAAAGCGTAGAGTGCAGCGGCTGCGTAACTTGGAGGAAGCTGAAGCGCAGTATCTCCACGCTCTAAAGAAAGCACGGCCCGATCTGGCCGTCAAAATTAGGCAGACCCTGGAAGCGGAAGACCGCCCGACAAGGAAAGAATGGCGCCCCAAACCAGTAAAAGCCGATGCACAGACATCGGCTGGCACAAACATGGTGTTCGTACTTCCGTCGGAATTCTGCGCGCCAAGAACCAATGAGCTACCAGTGGCAAAGTTTGACTGTGGTCCACGGCCGGTTATCTTTGAGAAGCCACGTGAGAAGGGTTACAAACATCTGAAAGCCCTGTACCTGCGAGGTTACATCAATGGGCAACCTGTCAGCAAGATGTTGGTGGACACCGGAGCGGCAGTCAATATCATGCCGTACTCCATGCTACGACGTTTGGGTCGCTCTACTGCAGATCTGATCAAAACCAACGTCACGTTAAGCGACTTCAACGGCCAGTCTTCGGAAACACAAGGCGTGCTGAACGTGGATCTGACAGTGGGCAGAAAAACCATACCCACGTCATTTTTCGTCGTGGACAGCAAAAGTACCTACGCTGTCTTGCTAGGTAGAGATTGGATTCACGCTAATTGCTGCATTCCATCCACGATGCACCAGTGCCTCATACAGTGGGACGGAGATGAAGTGGAGGTCATCCATGCAGACGATTCTATCGAGGTTTCCATAGCTGGCATGAACGTCTGGGAAGCAAAAGACCAAGAGCCGATCTCTGGCATTAGTTTAGACGGCTGTGAGCGCATTGAAGCTACAAAAAACGGGGTGAGGCTGGTCTTATCCACTGGCCTGACAGAGTAGGAAAGTTCACGACCAGGCGTGGTACGGCCGATCCTCGCGATCGGCCACAAAAAATAAAAAGCACCAATCATACGACAAGAGGATCATGCAGTCGTAGCAGGGAGACGCCATGCCATTGTAAAACAATAAGTTGTAGACCATCCCTGACTAATGCAAGCAAAAAGGGGGCCGATTCTGGTGATCGGCCCAAATTATTTTTGTTACCCTCACCTACCGTTTGCCCTGTGTTTACCATCGATTTGACAGGTGACGGAAAGCTAGGGTATGGGTTTACATCTGCTGATGAGCTAGAAGAGATCGACATTGGTCCTGGGGATAAGCCACGACCAACATTTATCAGCAAGAAGTTAGACCCGAGTCTGCGGGGTCCGATGATAGCCCTGTTGAGAAGATATCCAGACTGCTTCGCCTGGGACTACACAGAAATGCCCGGGTTAGACAGGAGCATCATTGAGCATCGACTCCCGCTTAAAAAAGGATTTCGGCCATTTCAGCAGCGAGCACGGCAAATGAAGGCCGAAATTCTGGAAGAAGTCAAAAAAGAGGTCGAGAAAATGTTGACGGCCAAGTTAATCAGGCCATGCAGGTATGCTGAGTGGATTTCTAGTATAGTACCTGTAGAGAAGAAGGACGGCCGATGGCGTGTTGCCATAGATTTTCGGGATCTAAACAGAGCTACCCCAAAGGATGAGTATCCGATGCCGGTGGCGGAGACGTTAATTAACGCAGCAGCTGGTCATAAAATCCTGAGCTTCATGGATGGCAATGCCGGTTACAACCAAATTTTTATGGCTCCAGAAGATATACACAAGACGGCGTTCAGAGTCCCAGGCTCAGTGGGGTTGTTCGAGTATGTAGTCATGACGTTCGGACTGAAGAATGCCGGCGCCACTTACCAAAGGGCCATGAATTACATTTTCCATGATCTGATCGGCAAGTTGGTGGAAATTTACATCGATGACGTGGTGGTCAAGTCTGCTTCCGTGCACGGACACTTGGACGATCTTCAGCGCGTTCTGGACCGAACAAGAAAATTCGGGCTACGGATGAATCCAAAGAAGTGTGCCTTCGGGGTCACGGCCGGTCAGTTCTTGGGTTTTTTGGTCCATGAACGAGGGATTGAGATCGGCCTGAAAAGTCAGGAGGCAGTACGGACAATGAAGCCACCTACCACAAAGAAAGAGCTGCAGTCTCTAATCGGCAAGATCAACTTCGTCAGAAGATTCATCTCCAATCTGTCAGGAAGAATAGAACCGTTCATGGGACTGGTGAAAACTAAATCTGACGAGGAATTTCGCTGGGGGGCAGAACAGCAACGAGCCTTCGACGAGATCAAAGAATATCTGACGAAACCACCAGTGTTGGTTCCGCCCCAGCCGGACAGACCATTCTACATTTACTTGTCAGTGGCTGACACGTCCATCGCCTCGGTGGTGGTACAAGTTTATGATGGGCTAGAGCGAGTCGTATTTTACATAAGCAGAAGGATGTTGGACGCGGAGACAAGGTATCCCGATATCGATAAGTTGTGCCTCTGCCTGTTTTTCACCTGCACCAAGCTGCGCCACATCTTGCTATCAGCAGAGATCATCATCATATGCAAATCAGACGTCATAAAGCACATGCTGTCGGCTCCTATGTTAAAAGGCCGACTGGGCAAATGGATGTTTGCATTATCAGAGTTTGACATCCGGTATCAACCCGCGAAAGCAGTTAAGGGACAGGCGCTGGCCGATCTTATTGCTGAAAGGATCAACACTAACATAGCAGCACTGTCCATAAGAGCGTGGGCTATGTTTTTCGACGGATCAGTTTGTGACGATGGCTGCGGCATCGGCATTTTACTCGTGTCGCCTCGGGGGGCAACATTTTCCTTCTCCATCAGATTGTCTACCTCTCGCACCAACAATGTAGCCGAGTACGAGGCGATACGCAAGGGAATGGAGTTACTCCTCGAAGCCGGAGCAGAAGCAGTGGAAATTTTTGGAGACTCCAAGTTGGTGATATCCCAACTCACGGAGGAGTACAAATGTGAGAGCGAGTCCCTCTTCCCATTATGGTTGCACTGCCGTGAGCTGATGGCGCAGTTCCGGTACATAAACTTCACCTGGATCCCGCGGTCGCAGAACATAGAGGCAAATGATCTTGCACAGATGGCTTCAGGCTACAAGGATGTAGCAGAGGGAGCTGATATTCAGGTACAGTTCCTGGAAGCTGATGACTGGAGAGCCGATATCTTCAATTACTTGAAGGATTCGGCTCGGGGGGCACCTAAACGGATAAGGTACAAAGCCATGAAGTATGTGCTTATTGGGGATGACATGTTTTACAGGACTCTGGAAGGATTATTGCTCAAATGTCTGGGGACAGCCGAGGCTAATCGGCTCCTACACGAGGTACGCGAAGGCGCCTGTGGAACTCACCAATCAGCTCACAAGATGAAATGGTTGATCAGGCGATCAGGGTTTTATTGGCCCACCATGCTTGAGGACTGTTTCAACTACTACAAAGGCTGTCAAGCATGTCAGAAATTTGGAAAAATTCAGATGGTACCCGCATCAGCAATGAATCCCATCATCAAGCCTTGGCCGTTCCGAGGTTGGGGCATGGATATGATCGGTAAAATCAATCCTCCATCAAGCAAAGGCCACATGTGGATTTTGGCCATCACTGATTATTTCACTAAATGGGTGGAAGCTGTCCCGATGAAATCAGTGAACTCGAAGGATGTTATCAACTTTGTGAAAGAGCATGTCATCCATAGATTCGGGATTCCCCAAACTATCACGACCGATGGGGGTTCGGTCTTTATTTCTCAGGAGTTTAGAAAGTTCTGCGAGGACATGGGGATTAAGCTGATCAGATCATCTCCATACTATGCTCAGGCTAATGGGCAAGCTGAAGCATCCAACCAGAGCCTCATCAAGCTGATCAAGAGAAAAGTCGATGAACACCCTAGGCGTTGGCACGAGGTTTTGTCAGAGGCATTGTGGGCTTATCGCATGTCATGCCATGGGGCGATTAAAACTTCGCCATATCATCTAGTATATGGACAAGAAGCCGTATTGCCCTGGGAAATTACGGCAGGATCGAGACGTGTCACTTTTCAGGACGATCTAACAACTGAAGAATATGCAACCCTGATGAGTGACAGTGTGGAGGATTTAACTGAAATCAGGCTGTGGTCGCTTGAGAGGATCAAAGAAAACAAGGCCAAGGTAGCTCGTGCATACAACAAGAAAGTGAGGCCAAAGGAATTCCACGTTGGTGATCTGGTATGGGAAGCTGTGTTGCCATTAGGGACTAAGGATGCAACATATGGTAAATGGTCTCCAAATTGGCACGGGCCATACATGGTTGATCAAGTTTTAAGAGGAAACACATACAGGCTTGAGGAGCTGGACGGCGTGAAATTCCCGGTGGCGGTCAACGGTCAACATCTCAAGAAATATTTCCCAAGCATGTGGGATGATGGACAGTAAAACATGGGGGCCGATACATGAAATCGGCCAGGTAAAAAGCACGTGAGATGTTGGACAGTAAAATATGTAGGGGGCCGATACTGAAAATCGGCCGAATAAAAAATAATATAATATATAGCCGATGCATGGTCATCGATGATGGGGGAATACCAATCGGGGTATACACATGAAGAGGAATCGCCAGCTAGATCGCCGATCCAGGAGCGGGTCGACTCGCCGAATACGGCGATTGGCGCATACTGGACCCAGGCGACTGGCGCCGACTGGAAGCCCAATGTAGCGACTCCAATAGAAAGCCCACCAAAATACTTGTAAACCCTAACTGGCTGCATATATAAAGCCACCAGGGGCACCCCCATGGGGCAGCCTCTCTCACGTCATATTAGATCTTCTTCCACATTAGATGTCTCTCCCTCCGCCTACGGCGGCTTCCTTGTAAACCAATCTATGATCATATACTGGATTGATAGCAGGACGTAGCGATCCTCCACCGAGGGGACGTGAACCTGGGTACATCGTGTGCCAATCTCGCTCCCGGATTCTCCTACGTCGCCTTGCTCCCTCTACGTAAGCTACCCCCAGTAGCATCTGCCGTGCAATACCACGACAGTTGGCGCCCACCGTGAGGCTAGCGGTGCTTGGAGGGTGATAATCGGGGCGGGATCCCTCATCGTGCGACAAGATTGCACCTAGCCGACATCCCGTTCTACTTTGCCGCTGATTTTTCTGTAGCCTAATTCGCCTCCTTGATACGAACAGACAAAGGTGAGATCCGTGTTTTATTTTACATGGATGATTTCCTTTCTTTTGGATGCAGTCGGGTCATCTTCCCCAACGCGCACGCGACTTCAATGAGAAAAATCAGAAGCCAAATTTAGATGGCAAGGCACCGATCAACGCATAGCCCGAGGAAAAGGTACAAGAGATGTAAACAAATCGATCAATTTCAGGAAAGGACACCACGTGATTTCGTCCCTTGCCTAGTCGGTTTTTCCTATCTCTTTGATTATTAAATCTGACGATCTCTCTCTTTGTTCTGTTTTGTTCTGTTCGGATTTAATCCGTCACACACGTAGTCTTATTTGTATGTTTTTTAATCTATACTGATCATGGTTCCATAATGAGGTTGAAGAAGGGCGTCCTGATCTGGCCACAACGCTGGAGCAGAGCTCTCAAGCGGCCCATGATTGGATTTGGATCGCTATAATTTCTCTCGCTACCTTATTCAAATTTTTATAGTCTATCATGTCTATTAATCTTTTTGTCTCTGCAAGCACGGCAAAACCAAATCGTAATGTGCAGTTCGCCGAGCGTCGCGTCAATCGGTCACGGATTCACCCGTTGGCCGTTGCTGGCTTGGATTGCTCGCCTGTCACGGACTTGTCCATAGTGGGCTCTTCATGTCGCGACTTCCTATGTTCGGCGACTTGCTCGTGGACTCAGCCACGCCGTGACACCCCACGTCCGTGGATTCGTATGCTCCGGACCTTCGCCTAAACGCGGATACGCTTAAACGCGGACTCGCTAGGCTCGAGGACTCGCATGTTGCGGACTCACCCGCCGCATCGACTTCGCCATAGCGCGACTCCCGTCCGCCGCGTCGACCCCGTGCCCGCCGCGTCGACCCCGTGTCCGCCGCGTCGACTTCGCCATAGCGCGACCTCCGTCCGCCGCGTCGACATCGCCATAGCGCGACCTCTGTCCGCCGCGTCGACTCCGTGTCCACCGCGCCGACTTCGCCATAGCGCGACCTCCGTCCGCCGTGTCGACTTTTTCCGGCTAAACGCCGTGCGACCATGTCCGCTACGAAAAATGCGTACACCACGCCTGCTAAGGGACCTTCATCGTCCGAGTCGCCAGAGAGGGTCGCATGCCATGCTGCATGGACTCACCACTGGGCGTCTCTTTCCCCCGGGAAAAATCTATTCGCCTTTGTCAACCTTTGAAAGAGCGAATCGCAATGGCCAAGTAGTGCGGACGAGGACTCGCAAACCGAGCCTCGGATCGTCCACGAAAAACGCTAAACGAGAGCCATTATTGGAGTCGCCTTGCTCGACTGGCCTTCCGGGCCAAGACAAATGGTAGTGCTACACAAACAGCACCATGTCCTCCTCAACCTTAGACAGTGCGACTCACACGGCCAAGTACTGCGGACGAGGACTCGCAAACCGAGCCTCGGATCGTCCAGGAAAAACGCCCAGCCGAGAGCCGTCTTTGGAGTCGCCATGCGACTGGCCCCCCGGGCCAAGACGAGAGACTCGCTAAAAAAGACAGCGCAATCAACATAATCACGAACTCGCAATCATCGCGGATTCGCCACACTCGGGGACTCTCCCCTCGCGTACTCGCAATCATCGCGGACTCGCCATGCTCGGGGACTCTCCCTCGCGGACTCGCAATCATCGTGGACTCGCCACGCTCGGGGAATCTCCCCTCACGGACTCGCTCGACCTCGCCACTCGCCATGCTTGGCAGCAAGCACTACTATTTTCAGAATATGCATCTGTAAAGAGCCTCAAGTCGCCAGTACAAGCCAACTCGAGCCTCGGGGACTACTCCTAGGCATCCTTCATGTACGCGTGGTTCCACGACCGCGGCTCGCCCTCGTCGACTCGCCACCGCGGACTCTCCACTCGCGTACTCTCCACGCTCGGGGACTCGCCACCGCGGAGTCGCTCTCGCGTACTAAACACACTCGGGTACTCGCCATCGCGTACTTGCCCTCGCGTACTCTCGACGCTCGGGGACTCGCCACTGCGTACTCGCCCTCGCGTACTCAACACGCTCGGGGGACTCACCACCGCGGACTCGCCCTCGCGTACTCAACGCGCTCGGGGACTCGCCACCGCGGACTCGCCCTCGCGTACTCAACACGCTCGGGGGACTCACCACCGCGGACTCGCCCTCGCGTGCTCAACGCGCTCGGGGACTCGCCACCGCGGACTCGCCCTCGCGTACTCAACACGCTCGGGGGACTCGCCACCGCGGACTCGCCCTCGCGTACTCAACGCGCTCGGGGACTCGCCACCGAGGACTCGCCCTCGCGTACTCAACACGCTCGGGGGACTCGCCACCGCGGACTCACCCTCGCGTGCTCAACGCGCTCGGGGACTCGCCACCGCGGACTCGCCCTCGCGTACTCAACACGCTCGGGGGACTCGCCACCGCGGACTCGCCCTCGCGTGCTCAACGCGCTCGGGGACTCGCCACCGTGGACTCGCCCTCGCGTCCTCAACACGCTCGGGGGACTCGCCACCGCGGACTCGCCCTCGCGCACTCGCCACGCTCGGGGCATCGGCACGCTCCGCGCTCGGATACTCGTGCAACTGGCAACTTCACCGACTCCCTGCGTCTTACACCAATTGTCCATCACCGACTGGCTCACGCCGACCGCCTCCCGCTTCACGGTTCTTTTCTTTGTTTAGAAACTCGTCGTCGATTCTCCGCGACCCATCATCAAGACTCTCCGTGCCCTGCCTCAAGCCCGCGTCGAATTGACAACGCGCTTGGGGACTACTGATGGGGGAATACCAATCGGGGTATACCCATGAAGAGGAATCGCCAGCTAGATCGCCGATCCAGGAGCGGGTCGACTCGCCGAATACGGCGATTGGCGCATACTGGACCCAGGCGACTGGCGCCGACTGGAAGCCCAATGTAGCGACTCCAATAGAAAGCCCACCAAAATACTTGTAAACCCTAACTGGCTGCATATATAAAGCCACCAGGGGCACCCCCATGGGGCAGCCTCTCTCACGTCATATTAGATCTTCTTCCACATTAGATGTCTCTCCCTCCGCCTACGGCGGCTTCCTTGTAAACCAATCTATGATCATATACTGGATTGATAGCAGGACGTAGCGATCCTCCACCGAGGGGACGTGAACCTGGGTACATCGTGTGCCAATCTCGCTCCCGGATTCTCCTACGTCGCCTTGCTCCCTCTACGTAAGCTACCCCCAGTAGCATCTGCCGTGCAATACCGCGACAATCGACTCTAGAGGTTCACATATGCTACAAACAGGTGCCAGTATCCACCTGCAAGCTACTGAAGAAATCTTCATTCTTGCCCGTCATTAGCTGTTTGTTCAGGGCACATATTTTGATGGGCAATTGGAGATCTAGGTCGCTCCTTGTTGAAGAAGATCGCAGGTTACCGTTTGAAACTAAGAAGTGACCGTTTAGGTTTGCCTGAGCATGTGACCAAGTCAGACCTTGTCAACGTTTTTGGGAAAAACCGATATGCATCGACTCTTTGAGCTGTGCCTGGTTGACTGAGTAAACATAGCAAGGTAAAAGCCAATGCGTTGCTATCGGCTTCTGGAGCATCGACCTATTTTTATTATCGGCAAAATTGGGGCGGCAAGAGCAATCTTCGAGAGAACGGATTTTTTCATTTTAGAAGCTGGTTGCTTACAAAAGGACTGGTCGATTACAGAAGGAAGCTTATGACTACTACTGTTACTGCTACTGGTTCCTAATCTAGCCCGAGGTCGTCGTCGCTGTCGTCGCCGCCGTCTTGTGCGCTATCCTCGGAGCTGCTTCCGGCGTCGTCTTCGCTGCTGCTGCTGAAGAAGCCAGCAGGGGCCTCCTCGTCTTCGTCGTCATCGGTATCCTCGCTGGACCCGGTGCAGAAGTACTTCACCGGCTGGTACTCCTCGGAGGAGGTGTCCTCCTCTTCCTCCTCCTCGGAGGAGGAGTCGACGCCGTCCCAGGACATGGCGTCGTCGATGCTGTCTGCCTCCAGTTCCCCATCAGCAAGGAACTGCAGGTCTTCTTCGCCGTCGGTTAAGGACGCGTCGTCCTCCGACCAAACGGCGAAATCCCAACCCCTCTCGTCCCACCATTGTGGGGCGAGAGTGTTGTACGCCGCCATCGGCGGGTGCTCCGGGGTTGTCTCTCGGTCACTCATTGAGTTGGAGGCGTGGGAGGACAGGCCAGAGGAAGCAGAGGAGGCCATGGCGAAGAAACGGGGTTTTTTCGGCGGAGGAAGAAGGGTTTTTTGGCTGTTGGAGGCAGATGGGGATTGCGAGCTGCTTAGGTGGATTTAAATAAGGGGAATAGTAGAGAGACGGTTCAATGCCATAGCGGTTTCCCAGAATGTGCTGCCAAAATCGTCAAATCATGCACTGCGAAGGAGTTGAGAAGACAGGGCATCATGATGAAGGGGTGGCGTGACGATCCTGTTCTGCAACGCATTCTGTCAACGCGCAACCCGATACAAAAAAAAGGGAGGGGGAAGGAAAAAATATATCAGCAGAATGGTTTTGGAATTATCATTGCCAAAACCAGGGGGGCATGTGTTATCGCCATATTTTGGCCAAAGAAGGAGATGGGCCGTGATCAAGATGGGCTTGGAAGATATGTATATTCAACGTGTTGTTGGATCGGCCTAGTGCGTGGATTTGGGCTAAATTGCCCGTGTATCTTGTATCATAGTAGGTCTCGTGTTAGTTTAGGTTCCGTTTCAGTTTAGGTAAAGATAGAGTTGTAGAGTTATTCCAAAAGTAGAGAGTCTCCGGACTATAAATATGTACCTAAGGTTATTGAGAAAAGGAGGACAACCACGTTCACGACAAACACAATCTCGGCGCATCGCCACCCCTTGTTTTCGAGGGTTTCTTTCGGGTAAGTGTCATGCTGCCTAGATTGCATCTTGCGATCTAGGCAGTATTTTTACTTATGCGTTATTTGGTGTTACTCGTACTGAAGCCTTGTTGATGGCGAGTAACATTATTATCATAGATCTGTTGAGGTTAGCATCGGTGTTCTTCGTTATAATCGTTTGATTTTGCTACCTCTAGTTGTCTCGCTACCTTTGCACCTTTTTCCCAAGTGCAAGGGTAGCACCTTGCTTGATCTTTATTTAGCTGATTCGATCTGTTGTGGTTGTGCCTTGCTCGCCAAGGTTTAGTTTGATATCTACGTAGTCAGGCCTTACAAACGGGTTGAACGATCCAGTAGTACGTAGGGACGTGGCTTATTCGCTCTAGAGAAGTTGTTCCGGTAATTGACTTTACGTTGGTTATTAGGCCTCCTCTAGGGTTAATATTCTTCATCTTTTGTACATACCAGGCTCAATTACGTGTAGGACGTTCCAGTTACGTGGTGAAAACATTAAACCGTCGTAGATCGATTTAACTTGTAGTGATCAAGCAAAACCCCATGTTGTTGTAAATCTAATGCAAAACCATGGGGCAATTGGCTCTAGGAGCCGATTTACAGGGAAACCTGGGAGCCGGTCACGGCTCGAATTTTACGTATACTTGTTTACCATGCAGGAAATCAATCGGAGCAATCCTTCACCTTCCTGACCAGGTATAGGTCAGGTGGCACGCCCTCGAACCAAGCCAGGGCGCGTGCCGGAGTTTTGCGGGCCGTTGCCCGAGGGACCAGGGCCCACCAGCAGTTCTGGGAGCCTCCCGGCTCTTCGTGTTGCTCGTCGCTGCCCGCCGGTGAGTTTTGACAGGCAACAGTTATAGCTACTCAAGTGTAGATATATCTAACTTCACAGATGAGATAAGATATGCAATTTAACCATAGGGGTATACAACTTAGCTATAATGGGTATGCAACTTAGCACATATGTGAAGCTACAATGTATTGTCTACTCCCTTCGTCCCAAAATAGATGTCTTAGATTTGTCAAAATTTGGATGAATCTATATACTAAATAGTGTCTAGATTCATCCAAATTTTGACAAATCTGAGACATCTATTTTGGGACTGAGGGAGTACAATACTTAGCGAATGTGTGAGATACAAAATTCTTAAAAATACAACTTAGCTCGTATGTGGAATCAACAATACCACCTACACAAATACAACTTGTCACATGTGTGAAGAAATAATTTGATGTCTTCTTGGCAGCCGTTGCCATAAGTACAACTCCATTATAATCAACACGGATGTTGCCGGTGCCACGGGCACGACACGAGGCGCAACGCAAGATGCAAGAAGCCGAAGAAGATGTCGCTTTAAGACCGGCGATGCTAAGATGGAGGAGGGCCGAAGAAACAATTTACTTAACTCAAGTGGATATGCAACGGTGTTTGTTCTATATACAACTATGTTGGATAATGGTGCAACTTAATCCTAGCCAGTATACAACTTAGCAATAGTGGGTATCCAACTTAGCACTAGTCAAAATACATCTTAGTATTATTGAAAATACAACTTAGCTCATATGTAGAACCAACAATACCGACAAAAATACAACTTTTCACATGTGTGAAGAAACAATTTGATGTCTTCTTAGTAGCCGCTGCCACAAGTACAACTCCATTGTGATCAACACGGATGTTGCCGGTGCCACGAGCACGAGACGCAACGAGAGATGCAAGAAGCCGAAGAAGATGTCTCTTTAAGACCGGTGATGCTAAGATGGAGGAGGGCCGAAGAAACAATTTATTTAATCCTAGTGGATATGCAACAATGTTTTTTCTGTATACAACAATGTTGGATAATGGTGCAACTTAACCCTAGTCACTATACAACTTAGCAATATTTGGTATCTAACTTAGCACTAGTCGAAATACATCTTAGCATTATTAAAAATACAACTTAGCTCATATGTGGAACCAACAATACCACCGACAAAAATACAACTAGTCACATGTGTGAAGAAACAATTTGATGTCTTCTTGGCAACCGTCGTCACAAATGCAACTCCACCGCGATCAACATGGATGTCGGTGGCACGAGCACGACACGAGGCGCGACAGGAGATGCCGGTGAAGTATTATTATTCCTACTGTAATCATGCACATTATAATTTCAAAATACATCAGGCATGCACGACGCCTAACTGAATACTGCCATGCAGGAAGATGTCTATGCAGTTGCACGACACCAGACTGAATGTGTTTCAAGACTGTAACAAATACTAGCTCGTGTATTAGCGGAGATGGCGAGGATGATTTTCCAGGCGCCAGCTTCCACCCCACGACCTTGATGTCCCTCCTTCCCCTCCCCTTGAAGGCCTTGCTCCGGCCATGGGCTAGCCGCGCCCTACCCCTCCTCTTCTTCCCCGGGAAAGTGTGGCCTCGCCTAGCTCGTGCTGGAGCTCCCGGTCACGTCCTGCTCCGGCCTCCAACACCAACTACCCGCAGCGGGAGGGAGAGCAGTTCGTTGGGATGGTAGGCCGGGGCAGCGCAGGATCTCGCTAAGAACTGGCCAGAGCCCTAGGGAAGCGTACGTAAATTTTGTTACGGGAATATCTTACGGGATGAGGTGTAGCTTTCTGGCTGGTCCAATTTTTTTCCCTCCCATGATTCTAGGAACTGAAAACCACCTCGTGATCCCACGTCTGCCCGTAAACCACTTCCCGTAAGAAATAGCCCGTAAGTGTAGCATTGTTGCGCCACCGCACCGGTTTGTGTGGGGATATGCGTGGTTGAGCAGAGAGGCGGTTCCACTCGGGTGGAGGCAGATAAAACGACAGGTTGGAATCGCGGACACGTGGGAGTTTTTGTCAGGACTTGGAAGATGGGCGTGATGCGGTGATCGAGACGATCAGACGGTCATACAACTTAAAGAAACTTAGTTTAAAATCAGCAATATACAACTTAATTTTCATGAAAAATAACTTAGAAAGATGGCAAAAAGCAACTTTAGTTAATCAATATACTACTAGTGGCATCTACTAAGACAATGGAATATCCATCCCTCACACTGCATTCACTAGCATATAGGATAACAGACAACTAAAATATTCATCCTTCAGAAAGTGCACTCCTAACGAGGGTGTTCAATACAAAGAAAGATGCAGATAAAAAAGTAAAATGCAGAAAAATAGAGTTTTAATAAGAACCTTTAGATCACAAAGTTGCATTTGTGTACAACTACGAGCAGTACGAGCAAATGATGACCGAGGTGTGGTCGTAGTGACATACGGGTACCTAATTCTCCACATTGATAAGTGTAGGGGTTCGTAGCATGGAAAACAAAAAATTTCTATCGCATACAAACAAACAAGCCAAGATCTATCTACTAGATTGTAGAAACGAGTCGATGGAATAACTTACCCTCGAAGATTCCAAAGCGGTTAACGAGAGCAGATTCTCGTGGGTGATGTAGTCGTACTCTTTCCGATCTCAAGATCGCGTAGACGATCCTTCCGGCGCTGCGTTCCGGCAGCGCTTCCGCAGTCGGTCACACGTTCGGTACTCGACGAAGACCTTCCTCTCCCTTGTTCCAGCAGGCAGCGGAGGTTGTAGCACTCTCCTCGCGATTCCGGCAGCACATCGGCGTGGTACCGGAAGTAGAGGGGAGATCCCGCAAGGCTTCGCCTTAAGCCGGAGCGAGTATGGTGGAGTATGAGAGAGAGCTATTAGTGGTCTAGGGATTAGACACACCAATTAGAAGGCTCTAAACCGCAGGCTAGAGCAATTAGAAGCTCTAAACCAAAACGGCTCTAAACCGGAGATTAGAGGATAGGAACTTGTGTGTCTAGAGGAGGAGGCCCTGCCCCTCCTTTTATAGGTGGGAGGGGCGGCCAAGGGGAGGGGAGTCCCTCCCCAAGTCGGCCTTGGTTGGCGCGCCGGCTTGGAGGGACTCCTCCCCCAAGTCGGTTCCAACCACCTCTTGCTTGTTTCCCACAGTTTCCTGTTTCCCACAGTTTCCTGTTTTCCACAGTTTCCTGTTTTAGCCGTTTGACTTTCAAACTGGCAGTTTTGGAACAGCAAGAACACTTAGTACATGATGCAATCATTCAATATGTAATGACACATTCATGTACCCTCCCCCCCGGAGTGCCGGACAATCCGGAACCTTCTAGAACATTCCCGATGAAAACACCGGAATCATTCCCGAACTCCGAAACGGGACTTTCCTTATATGAATCTTATTCTCCGGACCATTCCGGATCACCTCGTGATATCCCGGATCCCATCCGAGACTCCGAACAACATTCGGTCTCTTTCTCATAATACCATAACTACTCAAACAACGTCGAATCCTTAAGTGTGTCTCCCTACGGTTCGTGAATTATGCGGACATGATCAAGACACTTCTCCGAACAATAACCAATAGAGGAATCTGGAAATTCATATGGCTCCCACATATTTCTACGATTACTTTGCGATCGAATGAACCACTTACATACGATACCAATTTCCCTTTGTCTCACGATAATTTACTTATCCGAGGTTATGATCGTTGGTATCTCTGCATACCTAGTTCAACCTCGTTACCGATAAGTACTCTTTTCTCGTTCCCGTGATATGTGATCCCTTGTGAGCCAGTCACATGCTTGCAAGCTAATTGGATGACATTCCACCGAGAGGGCCCAGAGTATATCTATCCGTCATATGGATGGACAAATCCCACTCTTGATCCATGTGTTTCAACCAATACTTTCCGAACACTCAATGCCACCTTTATAGCCACCCAGTTACGGTGTGGTGTGTGATGTCATCAAAGCATCCATCCGGTAAAGGTGATATGCATGATCTCATGGTCGAAGGAATTAGGTTACTATGTATCAGAAAGCATATAGCAATTGAACTATTGGAATGACTTGATCTTTATGCTATGCTTATCTATAGGAGTATGTCCACCACATCATTCTCCTAATGATATGATCCTGTTGTTAATAACATCTCTATGTTCATGATCAGGAAACCATGATCATATATTAACCAACAAGCTAGTTTAACAAGAGGCTTTACTACGGACTCCTATTTTAGTTTACAAATCACACAAGTATTAATGTTTCCGGTTAATACTATTATAGCATGGTATGTAAACATTTATCATAAGTTTGAAGATATGATAATAACCACTTTATTATTGCCTCTTGGGCATATCTCCAACAGTCTCCCACTTGCACTAGAGTCAATAATCTAGTTTCAAACCTTTGTGTATATAACATCTATGGCTTTCCGGTGTTGTATGTACATGATTGCTAGTGGTCAACTGATCTCCGGATCTGACACTTCCAGGTCCGTGTGTAATTGCATGTCTTTGCGTCTCTACGCATCACTCATTCTCTAATGAGATGGCTTTGTATAAATTTGGTCTTTCGGTGTGACCTTTAGTTCTTTGGGGTTAAAACATGTTGATAATATTGTCGCACAATATATCTTCATAGTATTATCCCTCTGTGAACTACACCTAGTTTGATAACAAACTACTTGACACAAATGCCCTCTTTTGCTGCTATAATAGCAGTCATATACTTAGCGTTTTGTTGTAGTATCTGTCACAATGTCTTAACTTTGGAACTCATCCAAATCCATTATGGAACTCACTTTCCATTATATTGTGCCACCCTTAGTTTAGATTGAGATAAACTTAATTTGTACTTTGTGACAAAGCTAGTATCAATGTAGTACTTTTACAATGAACTAACCATCTATTTGTCACTTCTACAAATAATATACTCTTAGTTCTTCCAAAAGATCATAAAAATATCCTTACTATTGTCCAATGATCATCTTACGAATCATTCTGGTATATGCTCACAACATTTAGAGCATAGGACATATCTGGATTTGTACATATCACAGTATGATTGATATAAATACTCTTTGTGATTTCATACATCAAGTATCAATCTATACTTGATTATTTTTTTCACATTACCAAATGTCAATACACTTGAATATATCATCAACATTGAACTCATTCAATCCTTTCTGTGCGATAAGAACCTTTTCTTGTAGTTTCTATATTGAACTCATTCAATATCTCGTCTATGTACTTCTGGCACAACAGTATTAGCGTCTATTGATGCCAATTATTTGGGTTTTGCCTAAATCTTTCATCGATATGAAATTCTTATCTTGTGTTAATAAAAAAAAAATACATCACTTCCAATCAACAATATGTCTCCTACATAATGTATTAGAAATATGTCTTAGCGCTCCCACTTAATTTCTTGCAAATGCAAGAATCTTCATTGTCTCCGATGAATTTAAACTCTTTTAACAATTTCATCATTGTGAAGATTCCAACTCCGCGATGCTCACTTCAACCATTGAAGTTTGCATGTTCTTTTAGCATCCTTTGAATTAACAAAATCCTATGGACCGTGTTATGCACATGTCCTAGGTAACGATTCTATTAGAAGAACTTGTTTTGTTTATTCAACTACCATATAACAAATTATATGTAGTGGTTGCTACATTAATCCGTCTAGACTAAATATCACTATGAAAGATCAAATCTTGTCATAGTCAACCGTTGAACATTGTTGTGAACTCTTTCCCAATATGTCGATTATAGATGTGAAACATCCATGTCTCTTTCTTTATAGATCCAGACACAACTGTAAGGTCTTACACCTTTCTCGAGGGTCCTTCAAGTTCAAAACTTGATTTCTCATGAATGGAACTATCACGGATTTTATGGCTTCAAGCCATTTGACGGAGTCAGGGCCCATCATCGCTTCTTTGCACGTAGTCGGATCATTATTGTCAAATAATGATTTAACTCTCAAATCTTGGTATTTGATTGTTTACTCGACCTACTTGTTTCAATAGGAACTTAGATCTCCGTGACCACAACCTTTGAAGCACGTGAGCCATGAGCATTGTTGCTGCCTCTGAAACACTTTTCGGCGCTACGCAACTCTGCACATATAGCTAAGGTTCTTTTAACCTTATCAAAGTTCTATTGTCCTCCCACTTAACTTTTCACGAAAAATTCCTTCTCAAAGAAACTTGACGTTCTAAGCAACAAACACTTTTGTCTCCGGTGTTTATGGAGGAATACTTAACAGTTTATACAAAGACAGGTTCATCTGACTTTGGTTGCACACATCTTTCTTATGCATAGCATACCAATGTTTAAGAAAGGACAACTTGGGTTTTATCCCAAACCATAACCTTATATGGTGTCATTTCAACGGATTATGATGAAGCTCTTTTCAGTGGAAAAACGGTAATCTCTAAAGCTTTTAATCTTTAAAATATAATGGCAGTTTTATGAATTACACCTTCGATCTTACCATGTCAAACAAGGTTTAATTACATATCTCGAACGCTCCATACTCTTATGGTGTTTCGGGAAAATGCAAATCCACGGAACGATTCCTTAAATCTTAGGTATTATGCTAAACTTGTAACTCAAATATCTTCCTTTATGATCTTATCATAAACTATTTATATTCTTGTTACAATGATTTTGCACTTCATCTTGAAAGTCTTTGAACTTTTCAAGTGTTTCATACTTTATCCTTATTAAGTAAATATTCATATATTCACTCAAATTTTCGGAGAAAGCATATGAAGTTGAAATCCATCGCTTTTGACTACACATAATGGATTTCGTACAAAAATATGTACAAGTTCCAATAAGCTAGTCTATCGTTCCCTTTTGGCCTATGAACGAAGTTTTAATTATCTCTAGGAAAGTTTCACAAGTGTCATTTGATCAAAATCAAATAGACTCCAAAATTCCATCCACATGGAGTTTCTTCATGTTTTCTTTCCAATATAATTTAAACGGCGATGTCACTTCCTAAGTGATCTTTCAATCAATTTGTCTTTCGACATTTTTAGCACTAGTTTTATGGATGTGATTTCTACAACGAGATTTGTGAATCATCCATCTTTTATGGATTACGGCAATTATTTGAACAACCCGTTTGTTCTCATAATACCTGATAAAACAAATCTTGAAGGCAAGCTTTGATGTTTAACGAGCAACACAATAACCCTTTATTTGTTCTCGATGAATATCATCACATATTCTTTTGCTAATTACTTAGGCCTTTGCAGTTCATGAATTGTGTTGTTTCGTATGACGATTCACACCAACAAATTCAGTATCAAATACTTAAGAACCACATTGTTTAATAAGCAAAGAATATAGCCATAACATGTATATCATCTATATACTTAAACTGAACAATTCTAGTCTTTTCTTTTCTGCCATATATTTATGAGATTCTCTTTCAGTATTTCCTTTTCTATTTGAAAGAATCTATCAACATCAATAGTTGAGTCCTACATATGACACATAGTCCAAAGCATGTATAGTTAAATACCAATGTCTTTGGATTTGCACTTTGAAGTAGATCACCATTATCAAATGTTTGGTGTTCTTTCAAATTCCTTTCTTTAGTAATCTCTTGGTGTAGTAAACATTTTACCTACATCAAATATTCACCCTTATCATGAAATCGTCCATGATCAAGCTACTTATAGCTTATAACGATGAATTATGAGTATAATGTTGCTATCCAAAACCTTTTGGAGGATTAGGACAACAAATGTCTCCAACCTTTTGCAAATTCTCATCAAATATGAGAACATGACTTTTGCCATATTATACTCTATCATGTTGTAACCAATACTTCGTTTCAGATATCACAATATCTTCCACACATCATGGTTTCTGAAACAACTCTTTCAGATCCTAGACAACCTTGATATTAAGAGAATCCTTTAAATATCAAGAATCATGGAGACAAACATGATACTTATATACTAACACTTGGAATTGTTACTCTTGATTTAATACTAATTATTAAACTTCATGGAGTAACCGGAACTTACTGAAAGTTTGCAATAGGACTTTTAAACTTTAGATTAACACTTCAAAAACAATACGATACCAGTTCGTAAAGTAACCAACCAGAATTCTATAGTTCTATCATCTCAATTATAACTAAGCGCAAGGTGGTAAACAGATGCCAATGACTATAACAACTATGCAAATTCACTTTGATTTAGTTTATGATAAATTGAGTTCTAATTAATAATTAAATTAATCTAGGTGAACTCCCACTCAAAACAATATCCCTCACATTGTTTTAGTGATCACACGAACCAAATCCACCACATCAAAACCGATCATCACGAGAGTTGATATAGCTTCAATGGCGAACAATCAACATGTTCATCATATCTACTATATGACTCATGCTCTACCTTTCGGTAATCCGTGTTCCTGAGGCCATGTCTGTACATGCTAGGCTCGTCAAGATCAAACCTTAGTTTCTGCATGAGCAAATCTGGCTTGCTCACGTTGTATAAACTTGCAGAATCTAACACACCCGATCATCACGTGGTGCTTCGAAACAACAAGCTTTAGCAACGGTGCTAACTAAGGGTGAACACTTTATGACTTGAAATTCATGTGCATGAGGGATCATCTTATAATGCTACCGTCGTCTACTAAGCAATACAAGATGCATAAATGATTAACATCACATGCAATTCATAATATGTGATATGATATGGCCTTTCTTCTTTGTGCTTCCGATCTCCATCTTCAAGCACGAACATGATCTCCATCATTACCGGCATTGCATCAAGGTCAATGACGCTGCTCCATGGTTGTCGTCCACTGGCTTCAACTATTACAACTACTTTTAATAGACACGCGGGTCTTAACATAAATTAAAGACAACCATATGGCTCCTGCCGGTTGCCAACTTACAATAAGGAACATTGCATACATCAAATATAATCACAATAATGGCAATATCACATCACTGCACACCCCTGCAAAACAAAGTTAGACGCCTCTACTTTCTTTGCATATTTTACGTGGTTTGGGGCTTTCAATAAGTGTCGTTCTAACTTACGAACAAGAACCACAACATTGATACTAGTATTGTCAATCACCCGTTGTAAATTGGATCTTAACTATGCTAGGAGAAACAGGCACCCGCAAAGCCACTTATGCAATACAAGTTGCATGTCAAGCGTGGAGCAAGTCTCATGAACGATGTCATGTAAGGTTAGCCCGGGCCGCTTCATCCCAACATACCGCAAGATGCAAAGTACACAAGAAGCAATCGACAATAAAAGCATCAACGCCCACAATGACCATTGTGTTCTACTCGTGCAACAGATCTACATATAGACACGACTCTGATACCACTGTAGGGGTTCGTAGCATGGAAAACAAAAATTTTCTATCGCATACAAACAAACAAGCCAAGATCTATCTACTAGATTGTAGCAACGAGTCGATGGAATAACTTACCCTCGAAGATTCCAAAGCGGTTAACGAGAGCAGATTCTCGTGGGTGATGTAGTCGTACTCTTTCCGATCTCAAGATCGCGTAGACGATCCTTCCGGCGCTGCGTTCCGGCAGCGCTTCCGCAGTCGGTCACACGTTCGGTACTCGACGAAGACCTTCCTCTCCCTTGTTCCATCAGGCAGCGGAGGTTGTAGCACTCTCCTCGCGATTCCGGCAGCACAACGGCGTGGTACCGGAAGTAGCGGGGAGATCCCGCAGGGCTTCGCCTTAAGCCGGAGCGAGTATGGTGGAGTATGAGAGAGAGCTATTAGTGGTCTAGGGATTAGACACACCAATTAGAAGGCTCTAAACCGCATGCTAGAGCAATTAGAAGCTCTAAACCAAAACGGCTCTAAACCGGAGATTAGAGGATAGGAACTTGTGTGTCTAGAGGAGGAGGCCCTGCCCCTCCTTTTATAGGTGGGAGGGGCGGCCAAGGGGAGGGGAGTCCCTCCCCAAGTCGGCCTTGGTTGGCGCGCCGGCTTGGAGGGACTCCTCCCCCAAGTCGGTTCCAACCACCTCTTGCTTGTTTCCCACAGTTTCCTGTTTTCCACAGTTTCCTGTTTTAGCCGTTTGACTTTCAAACTGGCAGTTTTGGAACAGCAAGAACAATTAGTACATGATGCAATCATTCAATATGTAATGACACATTCATGTACCCCCCCCCCCCGGAGTGCCGGACAATCCGGAACCTTCTAGAACATTCCCGATGAAAACACCGGAATCATTCCCGAACTCCGAAACGGGACTTTCCTTATATGAATCTTATTCTCCGGACCATTCCGGATCACCTCGTGATATCCCGGATCCCATTCGAGACTCCGAACAACATTCGGTCTCTTTCTCATAATACCATAACTACTCAAACAACGTCGAATCCTTAAGTGTGTCTCCCTACGGTTCGTGAATTATGCGGACATGATTGAGACACTTCTCCGAACAATAACCAATAGAGGAATCTGGAAATTCATATGGCTCCCACATATTTCTACGATTACTTTGCGATCGAATGAACCACTTACATACGATACCAATTTCCCTTTGTCTCACGATAGTTTACTTATCCGAGGTTATGATCGTTGGTATCTCTGCATACCTAGTTCAACCTCGTTACCGATAAGTACTCTTTTCTCGTTCTCGTGATATGTGATCCCTTGTGAGCCAGTCACATGCTTGCAAGCTAATTGGATGACATTCCACCGAGAGGGCCCAGAGTATATCTATCCCTCATATGGATGGACAAATCCCACTCTTGATCCATGTGTTTCAACAAATACTTTCCGAACACTCAATGCCACCTTTATAGCCACCCAGTTACGGTGTGGTGTTTGATGTCATCAAAGCATCCATCCGGTAAAGGTGATATGCATGATCTCATGGTCGAAGGAATTAGGTTACTATGTATCAGAAAGCATATAGCAATTGAACTATTGAAATGACTTGATCTTTATGCTATGCTTATCTATAGGAGTATGTCCACCACATCATTCTCCTAATGATATGATCCTGTTGTTAATAACATCTCTATGTTCATGATCAGGAAACCATGATCATATATTAACCAACAAGCTAGTTTAACAAGAGGCTTTACTAGGGACTCTTATTTTAGTTTACAAATCACACAAGTATTAATGTTTCCGGTTAATACAATTATAGCATGGTATGTAAACATTTATCATAAGTGTGAAGATATGATAATAACCACTTTATTATTGCCTCTTGGTCATATCTCCAACAATAAGCTCAGCTATGCTTGAGTAGTAGGATCCAATATCGCTATAGTAGCACGACCAGCTCGTTCTTCTCTGTCTCGTCCAGCACATGAACCAAACCAACAACCAACTACTGAGCTTTGAACAGTCAAAATGAATCCCAAAATTATGGCCCAAGCTAGCCCGACAGCTGCAGCGCGTATGCGACGAGGATGAACTAATGGCCGGTGGTGCTGCTGCTGCTCCACGGGCAACACGTCAGAGTGATCATACTGACTGGGGTCACCGAAGCAGCGGAGGGGATGAGGGGCCGACATAGGGAGTAGGGGAGGAGGACCGGTGGAGGGGAGGACTTCCGCCGGAGGAAGGTCTGCCCGGCGAGGCTAGGGTGGAGGCGCGGGGACGGAGGAGATCGAGGGAAGGATAAAGGGGGATCAGCTGCGGGTGGGAAGGAGGCTTCATTGGAGAGAGCGAGGGGAGTAGGAGGCTGCATCGTGGGTGCAGGGCTGGAGGTGGGGGGAGACGGGCTGCGGCGGCGCAGGTGGAGGCTGGCGTCGGATGGGCTGGTGGTCGTGTTTGATTTGGGAGCTCGGGAGAGAAGGGGGGCAGACGCAACCGCCATCGCTCTGTCCGTCGCTGTCGGAAGAATCATCAGTTCATCAGGCGCACGGCTCCATCGGACGGACTAGAATCGAGTGCTCCGAAGAGCAAACAAGCCCTCAAGCACTTTTTAGCATCTGGGATCTTATTTTGATAACTTATTTTTGCCTACCATCCTCATAAAATGAGTTTAATCCAATATAGTTCACCAACCGCTAAAGTCAGATTTCCGTGAAATTCATTCTCAAAACATTCTAAACATCTATCTAGATCTCATATCATCGAGAACTAGCTTAGTTCTCGGTCAGGTGACATCGTCCATTTGTGGCACTGTGTGGATAATTTTTTGGACTAGGTGAAACATTTTTTTACTATGTGAACAATTTTTATACTACGTGAATAATCTTTTGTTAGTTACAACCTACTTGCCACTCAAAAAACGAGTTGCAATCCACTTGCAACTCATAGATGCGCATGAATCACATTGTAGATCAAAGGGGCATGGCAGTGACTGAGCCCTAAGGGTATTGAAGTATCGCGTTGTAGATCAAAGATACAACATTTGAATGATGATTTTGCTCTCAAGGATCTCGGTGACCTTCATTTTTTCCTGGGTATTGAAGTAAAGCGCACTTCTCATGGACTATTGTTGACTCAGGAAAAGTATGCTCATGACTTATTGGCTCATGTCGGCATGGCACACTGCACTCCCTGTTCGACACCACTCTCTAGGTCCAAGAAGCTCTATCTTACCGATGGTACTCCTCTTGGCTCTGATGATAGTACGCGCTACAGAAGTATTTTGTGTATGTGTGTGTGGGGGGTGGGTGGGGTGGGGTGGGGGGAGTGGGCTCTTCAATACTTGACATTGACTCCTGGCTTATCCTTCTCCATCAACAAAATTTGTCAGTTCCTCCATGCCCCTACTACCACACATTGGACGGTTGTTAAGAGAATTTTATGCTATGTTCAAGGTACAATTGGCACTGGTATTACTTTTGAGAAATCACATTCTACACTTCTTAGTGGTGTTTTAGATGCGGATTGGGCTGGATGTCTTGACGACCGTCGATCTACTGCTGGATTTGCTATTTTTTTATGGTCATAACCTTATCTCTTGGAGTGCTCGCAAACAAGCCATTGTGTTCCGATCTAGTACTGAGGCTGAGTACAAATTGTTGGAGATATGCCCTAGAGGCAATAATAAATATAGTTATTATTATATCTTTGTGTTTATGATAAATGTTTACATTCATGCTATAATAGTATTAACAAGGAAACATTAATACTTGTGTGATTTGTAAACTTAATTTGAAGTCCCTAGTATAGCCTCTATACTTCACTAGCTTGTTGGTTGATTAATGATTGTGGTTTCCCTATCATGAACATTGAGATGTTATCAACAACAAGATCATATCGTTAGGAGAATGATATGGTGGACATACTCCTATTGATAAGCGTAGCATAAAGATCAAGTCATTTCAATAGTTCAATTGCTATATGCTTTCTGATACATAGTAACCTAATTCCTTCGACCATGAGATCATGCATATCACCTTTACCGGATGGATGCTTTGATGACATCAAACACCACACCGTAACTGGGTGGCTATAAAGGTGGCATTGAGTGTTCGGAAAGTATTGGTTGAAACACATGGATCAAGAGTGGGATTTATCCATCCATATGACGGATAGATATACTCTGGGCCCTCTCGGTGGAATGTCATCCAATTAGCTTGCAAGCATGTGACTGGGTCACAAGGGATCACATATCACGGGAACGATAAAAGAGTACTTATCGATAACGAGGTTGAACTAGGTATGCAGAGATACCGACGATCATAACCTCGGATAAGTAAACTATCGTGAGACAAAGGGAAATTGGTATCGTATGTAAGTGGTTCATTCGATCGCAAAGTAATCGTAGAAATATGTGGGAGCCATATGAATTTCCAGATTCCTCTATTGGTTATTGTTCGGAGAAGTGTCTCGATCATGTCCGCATAATTCACGAACCATAGGGAGACACACTTAAGGATTCGACGTTGTTTGAGTAGTTATGGTATTATGAGAAAGAGACCGAATGTTGTTCGGAGTCTCGGATGGGATCCGGGATATCACGAGGTGATCCGGAATGGTCCGGAGAATAAGATTCATATAAGGAAAGTCCCGTTTCGGAGTTCGGGAATGATTCCGGTGTTTTCATCGGGAATGTTCTAGAAGGTTCCGGATTGTCCAGCACTCCGAAGGGGGAGGGTACATGAATGTGTAATTGAATGATTGCATCATGTACTAAGTGTTCTTGCTGTTCCAAAACTGAAAAGTCAAACTGCCAGTTTGAAAGTGTTGCCTGTCAAAACTCACCGGCGGGCAGCGACGAGCAACACGAAGAGCCGGGAGGCTCCCAGAACTGCTGGTGGGCCCTGGTCCCTCGGGCAACGGCCCGCAAAACTCCGGCACGCGCCCTGGCTTGGTTCGAGGGCGTGCCACCTGACCTATACCTGGTCAGGAAGGTGAAGGATTGCTCCGATTGATTTCCTGCATGGTAAACAAGTATACGTAAAATTCGAGCCGTGACCGGCTCCCAGGTTTCCCTGTAAATCGGCTCCTAGAGCCGATTGCCCCATGGTTTTGCATTAGATTTACGACAACATGGGGTTTTTCTTGATCACTACAAGTTAAATCGATCTACGACGGTTTAATGTTTTCACCACGTAACTGGAACGTCCTACACGTAATTGAGCCTGGTATGTACAAAAGATGAAGAATATTAACCCTAGAGGAGGCCTAATAACCAACGTAAAGTCAATTACCGTAACAACTTCTCTAGAGCGAATAAGCCACGTCCCTACGTACTACTGGATCGTTCAACCCGTTTGTAAGGCCTGACTACGTAGATATCAAACTAAACCTTGGCGAGCAAGGCACAACCACAACAGATCGAAACACCTAAATAAAGATCAAGCAAGGTGCTACCCTTGCACTTGGGAAAAAGGTGCAAAGGTAGCGAGACAACTAGAGGTAGCAAAATCAAACGATTATAACGAAGAACACCGATGCTAACCTCAATAGATCTATAATAATAATGTTACTCGCCATCAACAAGGCTTCAGTACGAGTAACACCAAATAACGCATAAGTAAAAATACTGCCTAGATCGCAAGATGCAATCTAGGCAGCATGACACTTACCCGAAAGAAACCCTCGAAAACAAGGGGTGGCGATGCGCCGAGATTGTGTTTGTCGTGAACGTGGTTGTCCTCCTTTTCTCAATAACCTTAGGTACATATTTATAGTCCGGAGACTCTCTACTTTTGGAATAACTCTACAACTCTATCTTTACCTAAACTGAAACGGAACCTAAACTAACACGAGACCTACTATGATACAAGATACACGGGCAATTTAGCCCAAATCCACGCACTAGGCCGATCCAACAACACGTTGAATATACACATCTTCCAAGCCCATCTTGATCACGGCCCATCTCCTTCTTTGGCCAAAATATGGCGATAACACATGCCCCCCTGGTTTTGGCAATGATAATTCCAAAACCACTCTGCTGATATATTTTTTCCTTCCCCCTCTTTTTTTTTGTATCGGGTTGCGCGTTGACAGAATGCGTTGCAGAACAGGATCGTCACGCCACCCCTTCATCGTGATGCCCTGTCTTATCAACTCCTTCGCAGTGCATGATTTGACGATTTTGGCAGCACATTCTGGGAAACTGCTATGGCATTGAACCGTCTCTCTACTATTCCCCTTATTTAAATCCACCTAAGCAGTTCGCAATCCCCATCTGCCTCCAACAGCCAAAAAACCCTTCTTCCTCCGCCGAAAAAACCCTGTTTCTTCGCCATGGCCTCCTATGCTTCCTCTGGCCTGTCCTCCCACGCCTCCAACTCAATGAGTGACCGAGAGCCAACCCCGGAGCACCCGCCGATGGCGGCGTACAACACTCTCGCCCCACAATGGTGGGACGAGAGGGGTTGGGATTTCGCTGTTTGGTCGGAGGACAACACGTCCTTAACCGACGGCGAAGAAGACCTGCAGTTCCTTGCTGATGGGGAACTGGAGGCAGACAGCATCGACGACGCCATGTCCTGGGACGGCGTCGACTCCTCCGAGGAGGAGGAGGAAGAGGAGGACACCTCCTCCGAGGAGTACCAGCCGGTGAAGTACTTCCGCACCGGGTCCAGCGAGGATACCGACGACGACGAAGACAAGGAGGCCCCTGCTGGCTTCTTCAGCAGCAGCAGCGAAGACGACGCCGGAAGCAGCGCCGAGGATAGCGCACAAGACGGCGGCGACGACAGCGACGACGACCTCAGGCTAGATTAGGAACCAGTAGCAGTAACAGTAGTAGTCATAAGCTTCCTTCTGTAATCGACCAGTCCTTTTGTAAGCATCCAGCTTCTGAAATGAAAAAATCCGTGCTCTCGAAGATTGCTCTTGCCGCCCCAATTTTGCCGATAATAAAAATAGGTCGATGCTCCAGAAGCCGATAGCAACGCATCGGCTTTTACCTTGCTATGTTTACTCAGTCAACCAGGCATAGCTCAAAGAGTCGATGCATATCGGTTTTTCCCAAAAACATTGACAAGGTCTGACTTGGTCACATGCTCAGGCAAACCTAAACGGTCACTTCTTAGTTTCAAACGGTAACCTGCGATCTTCTTCAACAAGGAGCGACCTAGATCTCCAATTGCCCATCAAAATATGTGCCCTGAACAAACAGCTAATGACGGGCAAGAATGAAGATTTCTTCAGTAGCTTGCAGGTGGATACTGGCACCTGTTTGTAGCATATGTGAACCTCTAGAGTCGATGACCATGCATCGGCTATATATTATATTTTTTTTTATTCGGCCGATTTTCAGTATCGGCCCCCTACATATTTTACTGTCCAACATCTCACGTGCTTTTTACCTGGCCGATTTCATGTATCGACCCCCATGTTTTACTGTCCATCATCCCACATGCTTGGGAAATATTTCTTGAGATGTTGACCGTTGACCGCCACCGGGAATTTCACGCCGTCCAGCTCCTCAAGCCTGTATGCGTTTCCTCTTAAAACTTGATCAACCCTGTACGACCCGTGCCAATTTGGAGACCATTTACCATATGTTGCATCCTTAGTCCCTAATGGCAACACAGCTTCCCATACCAGATCACCAACGTGGAATTCCTTTGGCCTCACTTTCTTGTTGTATGCACGAGCTACCTTGGCCTTGTTCTCTTTGATCCTCTCAAGCGACCACAGCCTGAGCTCAGTTAAATCCTCCACACTGTCACTCATCAGGGTTGCATATTCTTCAGTTGTTAGATCGTCCTGAAAAGTGACACGTCTCGATCCTGCCGTAATTTCCCAGGGCAATACGGCTTCTTGTCCATATACTAGATGATATGGCGAAGTTTTAATCGCCCCATGGCATGACATGCGATAAGCCCACAATGCCTCTGACAAAACCTCGTGCCAACGCCTAGGGTGTTCATCGACTTTTCTCTTGATCAGCTTGATGAGGCTCTGGTTGGATGCTTCAGCTTGCCCATTAGCCTGAGCATAGTATGGAGATGATCTGATCAGCTTAATCCCCATGTCCTCGCAGAACTTTCTAAACTCCTGAGAAATAAAGACCGAACCCCCATCGGTCGTGATAGTTTGGGGAATCCCGAATCTATGGATGACATGCTCTTTCACAAAGTTGATAACATCCTTCGAGTTCACTGATTTCATCGGGACAGCTTCCACCCATTTAGTGAAATAATCAGTGATGGCCAAAATCCACATGTGGCCTTTGCTTGATGGAGGATTGATTTTACCGATCATATCCATGCCCCAACCTCGGAACGGCCAAGGCTTGATGATGGGATTCATTGCTGATGCGGGTACCATCTGAATTTTTCCAAATTTCTGACATGCTTGACACCCTTTGTAGTAGTTGAAACAGTCCTCAAGCATGGTGGGCCAATAAAACCCTGATCGCCTGATCAACCATTTCATCTTGTGAGCTGATTGGTGAGTTCCACAGGCGCCTTCGTGTACCTCGTGTAGGAGCCGATTAGCCTCGGCTGTCCCCAGACATTTGAGCAATAATCCTTCCAGAGTCCTGTAAAACATGTCATCCCCAATAAGCACATACTTCATGGCTTTGTACCTTATCCGTTTAGGTGCCCCCCGAGCCGAATCCTTCAAGTAATTGAAGATATCGGCTCTCCAGTCGTCAGCTTCCAGGAACTGTACCTGAATATCAGCTCCCTCTGCTACATCCTTGTAGCCTGAAGCCATCTGTGCAAGATCATTTGCCTCTATGTTCTGCGACCGCGGGATCCAGGTGAAGTTTATGTACTGGAACTGCGCCATCAGCTCACGGCAGTGCAACCATAATGGGAAGAGGGACTCGCTCTCACATTTGTACTCCTCCGTGAGTTGGGAAATCACCAACTTGGAGTCTCCAAAAATTTCCACTGCTTCTGCTCCGGCTTCGAGGAGTAACTCCATTCCCTTGCGTATCGCCTCGTACTCGGCTACATTGTTGGTGCGAGAGGTAGACAATCTGATGGAGAAGGAAAATGTTGCCCCCCGGGGCGACACGAGTAAAATGCCGATGCCGCAGCCATCGTCACAAACTGATCCGTCGAAAAACATAGCCCACGCTCTTATGGACAGTGCTGCTATGTTAGTGTTGATCCTTTCAGCAATAAGATCGGCCAGCGCCTGTCCCTTAACTGCTTTCGCGGGTTGATACCGGATGTCAAACTCTGATAATGCAAACATCCATTTGCCCAGTCGGACTTTTAACATAGGAGCCGACAGCATGTGCTTTATGACGTCTGATTTGCATATGATGATGATCTGTGCTGATAGCAAGATGTGGTGCAGCTTGGTGCAGGTGAAAAACAGGCAGAGGCACAACTTATCGATATCGGGATACCTTGTCTCCGCGTCCAGCATCCTTCTGCTTATGTAAAATACGACTCGCTCTAGCCCATCATAAACTTGTACCACCACCGAGGCGATGGACGTGTCAGCCACTGACAAGTAAATGTAGAATGGTCTGTACGGCTGGGGCGGAACCAACACTGGTGGTTTCGTCAGATATTCTTTGATCTCGTCGAAGGCTCGTTGTTGTTCTGCCCCCCAGCGAAATTCCTCGTCAGATTTAGTTTTCACCAGTCCCATGAACGGTTCTATTCTTCCTGACAGATTGGAGATGAATCTTCTGACGAAGTTGATCTTGCCGATTAGAGACTGCAGCTCTTTCTTTGTGGTAGGTGGCTTCATTGTCCGTACTGCCTCCTGACTTTTCAGGCCGATCTCAATCCCTCGTTCATGGACCAAAAAACCCAAGAACTGACCGGCCGTGACCCCGAAGGCACACTTCTTTGGATTCATCCGTAGCCCGAATTTTCTTGTTCGGTCCAGAACACGCTGAAGATCGTCCAAGTGTCCGTGCACGGAAGCATACTTGACCACCACGTCATCGATGTAAATTTCCACCAACTTGCCGATCAGATCATGGAAAATGTAATTCATGGCCCTTTGGTAAGTGGCGCCGGCATTCTTCAGTCCGAACGTCATGACTACATACTCGAACAACCCCACTGAGCCTGGGACTCTGAACGCCATCTTGTGTATATCTTCTGGAGCCATAAAAATTTGGTTGTAACCGGCATTGCCATCCATGAAGCTCAGGATTTTATGACCAGCTGCTGCGTTAATTAACGTCTCCGCCACCGGCATCGGATACTCATCCTTTGGGGTAGCTCTGTTTAGATCCCGAAAATCTATGGCAACACGCCATCGGCCGTCCTTCTTCTCTACAGGTACTATACTAGAAATCCACTCAGCATACCTGCATGGCCCGATTAACTTGGCCGTCAACATTTTCTCGACCTCTTTTTTGACTTCTTCCAGAATTTCGGCCTTCATTTGTCGTGCTCGCTGCTGAAATGGCCGAAATCCTTTTTTAAGCGGGAGTCGATGCTCAATGATGCTCCTGTCTAACCCGGGCATTTCTGTGTAGTCCCAGGCGAAGCAGTCTGGATATCTTCTCAACAGGGCTATCATCGGACCCCGCAGACTCGGGTCTAACTTCTTGCTGATAAATTTTGGTCGTGGCTTATCCCCAGGACCAATGTCGATCTCTTCTAGCTCATCAGCAGATGTAAACCCATACCCTAGCTTTCCGTCACCTGTCAAATCAATGGTAAACACAGGACAAACGGTAGGTGAGGGTAACAAAAATAATTTGGGCCGATCGCCAGAATCGGCCCCCTTTTTGCTTGCATTAGTCAGGGATGGTCTACAACTTATTGTTTTACAATGGCATGGCGTCTCCCTGCTACGACTGCATGATCCTCTTGTCGTATGATTGGTGCTTTTTATTTTTTGTGGCCGATCGCGAGGATCGGCCGTACCACGCCTGGTCGTGAACTTTCCTACTCTGTCAGGCCAGTGGATAAGACCAGCCTCACCCCGTTTTTTGTAGCTTCAATGCGCTCACAGCCGTCTAAACTAATTCCAGAGATCGGATCTTGGTCTTCTGCTTCCCAGACGTTCATGCCAGCTATGGAAACCTCGATAGAATCGTCTGCATAGATGACCTCCACTTCATCTCCGTCCCACTGTATGAGGCACTGGTGCATCGTGGATGGAATGCAGCAATTAGCGTGAATCCAATCTCTACCTAGCAAGACAGCGTAGGTACTTTTGCTGTCCACGACGAAAAATGACGTGGGTATGGTTTTTCTGCCCACTTTCAGATCCACGTTCAGCACGCCTTGTGTTTCCGAAGACTGGCCGTTGAAGTCGCTTAACGTGACGTTGGTTTTGATCAGATCTGCAGTAGAGCGACCCAAACGTCGTAGCATGGAGTACGGCATGATATTGACTGCCGCTCCGGTGTCCACCAACATCTTGCTGACAGGTTGCCCATTGATGTAACCTCGCAGGTACAGGGCTTTCAGATGTTTGTAACCCTTCTCACGTGGCTTCTCAAAGATAACCGGCCGTGGACCACAGTCAAACTTTGCCACTGGTAGCTCATTGGTTCTTGGCGCGCAGAATTCCGACGGAAGTACGAACACCATGTTTGTGCCAGCCGATGTCTGTGCATCGGCTTTTACTGGTTTGGGGCGCCATTCTTTCCTTGTCGGGCGGTCTTCCGCTTCCAGGGTCTGCCTAATTTTGACGGCCAGATCGGGCCGTGCTTTCTTTAGAGCGTGGAGATACTGCGCTTCAGCTTCCTCCAAGTTACGCAGCCGCTGCACTCTACGCTTTTGGGTATGTCTGAGTCCGTCTGGACACCATCTTGGACGGTGATATCTGTCTTCTTCCTTGTCACCCCTTGGCTTCTCGAGGTCCTTTGCTCGAGCGGACTCCCTGTGACGGCTCTGAGGTGGGAGAGGCCCTAAACGTTTGAACACTGAAACTGGCCTGGTGTCCTCCCTCTGCTGTCCACACTCCGGGCAGTTGTCGACTGTAGGCAATCGGCTCATTCCCGCGTCCCAGCAGTACTTGAAGAAAGGACAGTCCCAATGTTTTTTTGCGCCTTCCTTTTCTTTTGACGGCCCCCTAGTGAGGTGCTCATATCCTTTATCGTCTCCATCGTGCTGGCGCCGTTGGTCATACTGACGCTCATACTTCTTAAGGAGATGCGTGGAATGCGGCTTGTGATACCGTACTCTCCTCACCTGTTCCTCTGTTAAGTACCGCCTGTCGCTATGGCCGGGCCGGTCGCATGGACCAGCCTCTTCTCTCTCTTTGCCCCGAGAGCGACCACCTTCCTCCTTGTACGTGTCATGGTGGTACCCAGACCCTGCCATATTAACACCGAACGAAAAATCCAGTCGGCGCCTCGCGGGGCGACTGAGCTCTACCATGTTAACGCCGGGGAATGGGTTTGTGTCCACTTTCATGGCGAACTGCCCAAGGATCAGACGGCCTTGCTCTATCGCCATTTGGATTTGGCGACGTAGCTCTTTGCAGTCATTGGTGGTGTGGGTGAACGAGTGATGCCACTTGCAGTATGGTCTCCCGTTCATTTCCTGAGCCGTGGGGATTTTATGGCCGTCGGGTAACCTCAGCTGCTTCTCTTTCAGCAGTAAATCGAAAATCTGCTCAGCTTTGCTCACGTCGAAGTCGAACCCTTTTGCAGGCCCTTGCCGTTTCACCCATTTGCAGGACACGGGGTCTGCCCCCCAAGCCCATTCAGCCACGGCCACCTCCTGGTCTTGCGTAGGATCCCCTTCTTCTGTATCGACCAGGCCTATCGGACGCTTGAACTTGTCTTGGTATAACTCAGGGTGGCGCTGTTCATACATCGTCAGTTTCTGGGCCATGTGCGCCAATGAGTTGTACTCTACTTGGAAAGCCAGATCCTTGATGGGTGCTGAGAGACCCAACACTGCCAGTTCGACTGCTTCCTTCTCAGTTAAACGAGCGGAGTAACATCGGTTCTTGACGGTCCTGAAGCGCTGGATGTACTCTGCTACAGTTTCTCCTCGCTTCTGCCGCACCTGAGCCAGGTCTGCAATGCCAGCCTCAGTAGCCTCTGAATGGTACTGGATGTGGAACTGCTCTTCCAGTTGCTTCCAGGTATGAATCGAATCAGGTGGCAGCGAGGTGTACCACCCAAAAGCTGGTCCTGTCAGCGATTGCGCAAAAAACCTTACGCGCATCTGATCTGATGCCGAAATTATGCCTAGCTGTGCCAGGTATCGGCTTATGTGCTCGATCGAGCTTGACCCTTCTGATCCGCTAAACCTTGAGAACTCAGGGAGCCGATACTTGGGCGGCAGCGGAATCAGATCAAACTCGTTGGGGTACGGCTTTGAATAGCCGATTGTCCTTCTCTTCGGCACGAAGCCGAACTGGTCTCTCAAGATGGTACGGATTTGCTCCACTGTTTGAGCTGCAGGGGCTAGATTCTCATGACTTGTTCCAGTGGCATACTTGGCTAGCCACGCCTGTTTGTCAGCGTCTATCCCAGACATCGCTGCTCCAGAAACGCCTGCTCCTGAAGATCCTGCCCCAGGAACCCCTGCCGCAGAAACTCCTGCGGTTGCAATCTGGCTGGTGCGTGACAGGTTGTTGCAGTCCGGCACGTAGGCGCATATATATCCGTGTGGGATTTCCTTAGGTGGCTCAAACAGGAATTGGCAATCGCCTGGGTCGCCTCCAGCCTTGTAGACGACGTAAGCCGCTGCTCCTGGCGGCTCTGGAGCCGCAAGTGTGAATGGCAGCTGCGGCCTGGTCTGGAGCGGTCTTTCTCCCTGGTGAGTCCCTAAAGTAGGCCCCGACGGAGAGTACTGATGTTTCATGATCTCCTGAACTACGCGAACCGCGACCCGCTCGAAAGCGTTCACCAGGCTCTCAGAATGGCGGTGCAGAGAATGAGCCACCATGTAGTTGACTTCCTGTCGTAGAGCTCTGGTGCGCTCCTCCGAAGGAACGGACAGATCTACCCCATCAAGAGCACCCTCGGGGGAGAACCCCCTCCACTTGATGCCATGCTTACGGGTCCTCTCAAAAGAGCCGATGAGATCGGCTTCGAAGAGATTTCTGATCTCATCATACTTCGCCTTGTGCTCTTCAGGCAGCTCGTCGTACGTGACTGGTCTGCTCTCCATCGCAGCGTCGGACGTTGATGTAGACGTTGTTGAATGTCCCACCGGGCGTGCCAGAATGTGTTGCCTGTCAAAACTCACCGGCGGGCAGCGACGAGCAACACGAAGAGCCGGGAGGCTCCCAGAACTGCTGGTGGGCCCTGGTCCCTCGGGCAACGGCCCGCAAAACTCCGGCACGCGCCCTGGCTTGGTTCGAGGGCGTGCCACCTGACCTATACCTGGTCAGGAAGGTGAAGGATTGCTCCGATTGATTTCCTGCATGGTAAACAAGTATACGTAAAATTCGAGCCGTGACCGGCTCCCAGGTTTCCCTGTAAATCGGCTCCTAGAGCCGATTGCCCCATGGTTTTGCATTAGATTTACGACAACATGGGGTTTTGCTTGATCACTACAAGTTAAATCGATCTACGACGGTTTAATGTTTTCACCACGTAACTGGAACGTCCTACACGTAATTGAGCCTGGTATGTACAAAAGATGAAGAATATTAACCCTAGAGGAGGCCTAATAACCAACGTAAAGTCAATTACCGGAACAACTTCTCTAGAGCGAATAAGCCACGTCCCTACGTACTACTGGATCGTTCAACCCGTTTGTAAGGACTGACTACGTAGATATCAAACTAAACCTTGGCGAGCAAGGCACAACCACAACAGATCGAAACAGCTAAATAAAGATCAAGCAAGGTGCTACCCTTGCACTTGGGAAAAAGGTGCAAAGATAGCGAGACAACTAGAGGTAGCAAAATCAAACGATTATAACGAAGAACACCGATGCTAACCTCAATAGATCTATGATAATAATGTTACTCGCCATCAACAAGGCTTCAGTACGAGTAACACCAAATAACGCATAAGTAAAAATACTGTCTAGATCGCAAGATGCAATCTAGGCAGCATGACACTTACCCGAAAGAAACCCTCGAAAACAAGGGGTGGCGATGCGCCGAGATTGTGTTTGTCGTGAACGTGGTTGTCCTCCTTTTCTCAATAACCTTAGGTACATATTTATAGTCCGGAGACTCTCTACTTTTGGAATAACTCTACAACTCTATATTTACCTAAACTGAAACGGAACCTAAACTAACACGAGACCTACTATGATACAAGATACACGGGCAATTTAGCCCAAATCCACGCACTAGGCCGATCCAACAACACGTTGAATATACACATCTTCCAAGCCCATCTTGATCATGGCCCATCTCCTTCTTTGGCCAAAATATGGCGATAACAGAAAGTCAAACGGCTAAAACAGGAAACTGTGGGAAACAGGAAACTGTGGGAAACAAGCAAGAGGAGGTTGAAACCAACTTGGAGGAGGAGTCACTCTCCTCCAAGCCGGTGGCCAGCCCTAGGACGAGTTGGGGAGGGACTCCCCTACCTACCTGGCGCGCCTAGCCCCTCCACCTATAAAAGGAGGGGCAGGGCCTCCTCCTTGAGACACACAAGTTCCTATCTCTTCTAAATCTCTGGTTTAGAGCCGTTTTGGTTTAGAGCTTCTAATTGCTTTAGCCTGCGGTTTAGAGCCTTCTAATTGGTGTGTCTAATCTCTAGACCACTAATAGCCCTCTCTCATAATCCACCATACTCGCTCCGGCTTAAGGCGAAGCCCTGCGGGATTTCCCCTCTACTTCCGGTACCACGCCGTTGTGCTGCCGGAATCGCGAGGAGAGTGCTACAACCTCCGCTGCCTGCTGGAACAAGGGAGAGGAAGGTCTTCGTCGAGTACCGAACGTGTGACCGACTGCGGAAGCGCTGCCGGAACGCAGCGCCGGAAGGATCGTCCACACGATCTTGAGATCGGAAAGAGTACGACTACATCACCCACGAGAATCCGCTCTCGTTAAACACTTTGGAATCTTCGAGGGTAAGTTATTCCATCGACTCGTTGCTACAATCTAGTAGATAGATCTTGGCTTGTTTGTTTGTATGCGATAGAAATTTTTTGTTTTCCATGCTACGAACCCCTACAGTGGTATCAGAGCCGTGTCTATATGTAGATCTGTTGCACGAGTAGAATACAATGGTCATTGTGGGCGTTGATGCTTTTATTGTCGATTGATTTTTGTGTACTTTGCATCTTGCGGTATGTTGGGATGAAGAGGCCCGGGCTAACCTTACATGACATCGTTCATGAGACTTGCTCCACGCTTAACATGCAACTTGTATTGCATAAGTGTCTTTGCGGGTGCCTGTTTCTCCTAGCATAGTTAAGATCCAATTTACAACGGGTAATAAACAATGCTAGTATCAATGTTGTGGTTCTTGTTCGTAAGTTAGAACGACACTTATTGAAAGCCCCAAACCACGTAAAATATGCAAAGAAAGTAGAGGCGTCTAACTTTGTTTTGCAGGGGTGTGCAGTGATGTGATATGGCCATGATTGTGATTATATTCGATGTATGCAATGTTCCTTATTGTAAGTTGGCAACCGGCAGGAGCCATATGGTTGTCTTTAATTTATGTTTAGACCCGCGTGTCTATTCAAAGTAGTTGTAATAGTTGAAGCCGGTGGACGACAACCATGGTGAAGCGTCATTGACCTTGATGCAGTGCCGGTGATGATGGAGATCATGTTCGTGCTTAAAGATGGAGATCGGAAGCACAAAGAAGAAAGGCCATATCATATCACATATTATGAATTGCATGTGATGTTAATCCTTTATGCATCTTGTATTGCTTAGTAGACGACGGTAGCATTATAAGATGATCCCTCATGCTCATGAATTTCAAATCATAAAGTGTTCACCCTTAGTTAGCACCGTTGCTAAAGCTTGTTGTTTCGAAGCACCACGTGATGATCGGGTGTGTTAGATTCTGCAAGTGTATACAACGTGAGCAAGCCAGATTTGCTCATGCAGAAACTAAGGTTTGATCTTGACGAGCCTAGCATGTACAGACATGGTCTCGGAACACGGATCACCGAAAGGTAAAGCATGAATCACATAGTAGATATGATGAACATGACGATTGTTCGCCATTGAAACTATATCAACTCTCGTGATGATCGGTGTTGATGTAGTGGATTTGGTTCGTGTGATCACTAAAACAATGTGAGGGATGTTGTTTTGAGTGGGAGTTCACCTAGTTTAATTTCATTAATTAATTTGAACTCAATTTGTCATAAACTTAGTCTAAACTATTGCAAATATGTTGTAGATCAATGGCAGCACCTACCATCAATTTTAATGCGTTCCTAGAGAAAGAAAAGTTGAAAAACAATGGAAGCAACTTCGCGGATTGGTTCCGCAATTTGAGGATTGTCCTCACAGCTGGTAATTTGACCTATGTGCTGGATGCACCGCTGGGTGACCCACCTGCAGCTGATGCTCCCGATGAAGTAAAGAATGTTTACCTCGCTCGGAAGAATCAGTACTCCATAGTTCAGTGTGCTATCTTGTATGGTTTAGAATCGGAGCTTCAAAAAAGGTTTGAAGAGTCAGACCCATATGATATTGTCGAGGATCTCAAATTGATTTTTGAGACTCATGCGGCAATTGAAAGCTATGAGGCTTCTGAAAAGTTCTTTAACTGCAAGATGGAAGAGGGCAGCTCCATCTGGGCACGCAAACAAACTTCAAAGCTTGGGTATAGTGATTCCTAATGCTTTGGGGATTTACCGTGTTCTCCAGTCACTACCACCAAGTTACAGGAACTTTGTGATGAACTACAACATGCAGAACATGAACAAAGAGTTGCCAGAACTGTTTGCTATGTTAAAGTCTGCAGAAGTGGAGATCAAGAAAGAGCACCAAGTGTTGATGGTCAATAAGACCACCAAATTCAAGAAAGGCAAGTCTAAGCAAAAGGGACACTTCAAGAAGGGTGGTAAGAAAGTTACCACGCCGGCGAAGAAAACCAAGGATGGACCCAAGCCTGAAACTGAGTGCTTTTACTGCAAGGGAGAAGGTCACTGGAAGCGTAATTGCCCAAAGTACTTGGCGGATCTGAAGAACGGCAACATCAAGAAGAAAGGTATATCTGATATACATGTTATTGATGTGTATCTCACTAGTACTCGTAGTAGTGCCTGGGTATTTGATACTGGTTCGGTTGCTCATATTTGTAACTCGAAACAGGTGCTGCAGAATAAACGGAAGCTAGCGAAGAACGAGGTGACGATGCGCGTGGGAAACGGATCAAAGGTTGATGTGATCGCGGTCGGCACGCTACCCCTTCATCTACCATCGGGATTAGTTTTATACTTAAATAATTGTTATTTGGTGCCTACGTTGAGCATGAACATTATATCGGGATCTTGTTTATTGCGAGACGGTTACTTGTTTAAGTCAGAGAATAATGGTTGTTCGATTTATATGAGTAATATGTTTTATGCACATGCACCTTTGATAGATGGTCTATTCTTATTGAATCTCGATAGTGGAAATACACATATCAACAACATCGAGGCTAAACGTTTGAAATCAAGCGATAATTTGACCTATATGTGGCACTGTCGTCTTGGTCACATTGGAGTGAAGCGTATGAAGAAACTCCATTCCGATGGACTTCTTGAATCACTTGATTTTGAATCACTTGAAAGATGCGAAGCATGTCTGATGGGAAAAATGACTAAGACTCCATTTTCTGGTATGATGGAGCGAGCTACGGACTTATTGGAAATCATACATACCGATGTGTGTGGTCCAATGAGTGTAGCATCGCGCGGTGGTTATCGTTATGTTCTTACCTTCACAGATGACTTGAGTAGATATGGGTATATCTATTTCATGAAATATAAGTCCGAAACTTTCGAGAAGTTTAAGGAGTTTCAAAGTGAGGTAGAGAATCAACGTAACAAGAAAATTAAATTTCTACGTTCTGATCGTGGAGGTGAATATCTAAGTTACAAGTTTGGCGAGCATTTAAAGAAGTGCGGAATACTTTCACAATTGACACCGCCGGGAACACCACAGCGTAATGGTGTGTCCGAACGTCGTAATCGAACTCTCTTAGATATGGTTCGTTCTATGATGTCACTTACAGATTTACCGCTATCATTTTGGGGTTATGCATTAGAAACAGCCGCATTCACTTTAAATAGGGCACCGTCTAAATCCGTTGAAACGACACCGTATGAATTATGGTTTGGGAAGAAACCTAAATTGTCGTTCCTTAAAGTTTGGGGATGCGAAGCCTATGTAAAGAAGTTACAGCCGGACAAGCTTGAACCCAAAGCGGAGAAATGCGTCTTCATAGGATACCCGAAGGAAACTATTGGGTATACCTTCTATCATAGATCCTAAGGCAAAATCTTCGTTGCCAAGAATGGATCCTTTCTAGAGAAGGAATTTCTCTCGAAAGAAGTGACTGGAAGGAAAGTAGAACTCGACGAGGTTGTCGAACCTTCTCTCGAAATTGCAAGTAGCGCAGCACCGGAAGAAGTTCCTGTGGTGCCTGCACCAATTAGAGAGGAAGCTAATGATGATGATCATGAAACTTTGGTTGAAGTTGCTACAGAGCCTCGGAGGTCAACGAGAACTCGTACCACTCCAGATTGGTATGATCCCGTTATGAGTGTCATGTTGGTGGACAACACCGATGACCCCGAGACATATGAGGAAGCGATGATGAGCCCAGATTCCAATAAATGGCAAGAGGCCATGAAATCCGAGATTGGATCCATGTACGAAAACCAAGTATAGACTTTGGTGGACTTACCGGATGGCCGGAAGGCTGTCGAGAACAAATGGATTTTCAAGAAGAAAACAGATGCTGATGGTAATGTTACTGTCTATAAAGCTCGACTTGTCGCAAAAGGGTTTCGACAAATTCAAGGAGTTGACTACGATGAGACTTTCTCACCAGTAGCGAAGGTAAAGTCTGTGAGGATTATGTTAGCAATCGCTGCATATTATGATTATGAGATATGGCAGATGGATGTCAAAACAGCATTCCTCAATGGAGATATTGATGAAGAGTTGTATATGATGCAACCCAAAGGTTTTGTCGATCCTAAAGATGCTAACAAGGTATGCAAACTTCAACGGTCCATCTATGGATTGAAGCAAGCATCCCTAAGTTGGAATCAATGTTTTGATAAGGTGATCAAAAGTTTTGGTTTTATACAAACTTATGGAGAAGCTTGTATTTACAAGAAAGTGAGTGGGAGCTCTGTAGCATTCTTAATACTGTATGTGGATGACATATTGTTGATTGGGAATGATGTAGACCTTCTTAATAGTGTCAAGGAATATTTGAATAATAGTTTTTCAATGAAGGATCTTGGCGAAGCAGCTTACATATTAGGCATAAAGATTTATAGAGATAGATCGAAACGCCAAATATCATTGTCACAGAGTACATATTTGGACAAAGTTCTAAAGAGATTTGGAATGGAAGAAAGCAAGAAAGGGTTCTTGCCCATGTTGCCCAATACGACCTTGAGTAAAACTCAAAGTCCGACATCGGCAGAAGATAGAGAAAGGATGAGTAAGACTCCCTATGCCTCAGTCATAGGATCTCTAATGTATGCCATGCTATGTACCAGACCCGACATTGCATATGCTGTTAGTTTAACTAGCAGATATCAAAGTGATCCAGGAGTGGATCATTGGACAGCGGTCAAAAACATCCTTAAGTACTTGAGAAGAACTAAGGATACGGTTCTTTCTTATGGAGGTGATGAACAAATCGTTGTTAATGGTTACACCGATGCTAGTTGGAACACCGATCCGGAGGATTCTAAATCACAATCTGGATACGTATTTATTTTGAATGGTGCAACAGTTAGCTGGAGGAGTGCAAAGCAAAGCGTTGTGGCGAGATCTTCAACTGAATCAGAATACATGGCTGCTTCGGAGGCTTCACAAGAAGCGATATGGATGAAAGAGTTCATTACAGAGCTGGGTGTGGTTCCAAGTGCGCTGGACCCAATGTCTATCTACTGTGATAACATGGGCGCCATAGCCAATGCGCAAGAACCAAGGTCACACAAGAAGCTGAAGCATATCAAGCTGCGTTTTCACGCTATTCGAGAACATATCCAGGATGGGGATATAAAGATTTGCAAAGTACACACAGATCTGAATGTGGAGGATCCGTTGACTAAACCTCTCCCGAGGGCAAAATATGACCAACACCAAACTGCCATGGGTGTTCGGTATATTACCATGTAATCTAGATTAGATGACTCTAGTGCAAGTGGGAGACTGTTGGAGATATGCCCTAGAGGCAATAATAAATATAGTTATTATTATATCTTTGTGTTTATGATAAATGTTTACATTCATGCTATAATAGTATTAACAAGGAAACATTAATACTTGTGTGATTTGTAAACTTAATTTGAAGTCCCTAGTATAGCCTCTATACTTCACTAGCTTGTTGGTTGATTAATGATTGTGGTTTCCCTATCATGAACATTGAGATGTTATCAACAACAAGATCATATCGTTAGGAGAATGATATGGTGGACATACTCCTATTGATAAGCGTAGCATAAAGATCAAGTCATTTCAATAGTTCAATTGCTATATGCTTTCTGATACATAGTAACCTAATTCCTTCGACCATGAGATCATGCATATCACCTTTACCGGATGGATGCTTTGATGACATCAAACACCACACCGTAACTGGGTGGCTATAAAGGTGGCATTGAGTGTTCGGAAAGTATTGGTTGAAACACATGGATCAAGAGTGGGATTTGTCCATCCATATGACGGATAGATATACTCTGGGCCCTCTCGGTGGAATGTCATCCAATTAGCTTGCAAGCATGTGACTGGGTCACAAGGGATCACATATCACGGGAACGAGAAAAGAGTACTTATCGGTAACGAGGTTGAACTAGGTATGCCGAGATACCGACGATCATAACCTCGGATAAGTAAACTATCGTGAGACAAAGGGAAATTGGTATCGTATGTAAGTGGTTCATTCGATCGCAAAGTAATCGTAGAAATATGTGGGAGCCATATGAATTTCCAGATTCCTCTATTGGTTATTGTTCGGAGAAGTGTCTCGATCATGTCCGCATAATTCACGAACCGTAGGGAGACACACTTAAGGATTCGACGTTGTTTGAGTAGTTATGGTATTATGAGAAAGAGACCGAATGTTGTTTGGAGTCTCGGATGGGATCCGGGATATCACGAGGTGATCCGGAATGGTCCGGAGAATAAGATTCATATAAGGAAAGTCCCGTTTCGGAGTTCGGGAATGATTCCGGTGTTTTCATCGGGAATGTTCTAGAAGGTTCCGGATTGTCCGGCACTCCGAAGGGGGAGGGTACATGAATGTGTCATTGAATGATTGCATCATGTACTAAGTGTTCTTGCTGTTCCAAAACTGAAAAGTCAAACTGCCAGTTTGAAAGTCAAACGGCTAAAACAGGAAACTGTGGGAAACAGGAAACTGTGGGAAACAAGCAAGAGGAGGTTGAAACCAACTTGGAGGAGGAGTCACTCTCCTCCAAGCTGGCGGCCAGCCCTAGGACGAGTTGGGGAGGGACTCCCCTCCCTCCCTGGCGCGCCTAGCCCCTCCACCTATAAAAGGAGGGGCAGGGCCTCCTCCTTGAGACACACAAGTTCCTATCTCTTCTAAATCTCTGGTTTAGAGCCATTTTGGTTTAGAGCTTCTAATTGCTTTAGCCTGCGGTTTAGAGCCTTCTAATTGGTGTGTCTAATCTCTAGACCACTAATAGCCCTCTCTCATAATCCACCATACTCGCTCCGGCTTAAGGCGAAGCCCTGCGGGATTTCCCCTCTACTTCCGGTACCACGCCGTTGTGCTGCCGGAATCGCGAGGAGAGTGCTACAACCTCCGCTGCCTGCTGGAACAAGGGAGAGCAAGGTCTTCGTCGAGTACCGAACGTGTGACCGACTGCGGAAGCGCTGCCGGAACGCAGCGCCGGAAGGATCGTCCACACGATCTTGAGATCGGAAAGAGTACGACTACATCACCCACGAGAATCCGCTCTCGTTAAACACTTTGGAATCTTCGAGGGTAAGTTATTCCATCGACTCGTTGCTACAATCTAGTAGATAGATCTTGGCTTGTTTGTTTGTATGCGATAGAATTTTTTTGTTTTCCATGCTACGAACCCCTACACAAATCTATCGCAAATGCAACAACTGAACTCATCTGGGTTAAAGCACTTCTAAAGGAATTTGGTCTTCCTCTCTCTCTCAAACCATGCTTATGGTGTGACAATCTTGGTGCGACCTATCTATCCGCAAATCCAGTTTTTCATGCATGCACAAAATACATTGAGATTGACTTCCATTTTTTGTGAACGAGTTGCAAATATGTCACTAGACATTTGGTTTATCTCAAGCAAGGGTCAAATAGCAGATGGCTTCACAAAAGCCCTACCATATAAGGAGTTCTCGGAATTTAGGCGTAATCTAAACCTTTCCAATCCTTCCTAGGCTTAGATTAAGGGGGGTGTTAAACAAAATTGTACATCGTGTATGTGCCAGATACAACCCGTCTGATGTAGTACATCACCGGTATTGACCCTAACATCCACATACACGATTCCCTCTCTCCCTCTTAATTTCTTGTCTTATGTGTAATTCTTCCTTTATAATCGCCATAGATGGAGCCGTTCCATCTCTTATTTAACATGCAAACTATGCCCCTAATGGGGTAGGATCGTTTTCCCATTTCACACCACGTTCCAAATATTAATGTATGTATTGAAAATTTTATATAGAGTTGTTTAGCATTGTGGTCCATCATAAATCTTGTTTTGATAACTTGTTTCTGCATACCATCCTCATAAAATGAGTTTAATCCAATATAATTCACCAACCGCTGAAGTCAGATTTCCGTGAAATTCAATCTCAAAACATTCAAAACATCCGTCTGGCTCTCATATGATCGAGAACTAGCTTAGTTCTCGATCAGGTGACGTCATCCATTTGTGGCACTGCGTGGATATTTTTTTTGGACTTCGTGATCTTTTTTTACCACGCGAACAATTTTTATACTACGTGAAACATTTTTGTTTACCACATGAACATTTTTTATACTATGTGAACAATTTGTTGTTAGTTACAACCTACTTGCCACTCAAAAAACGAGTTGCAATCCACTTACAACTCATAGATGTGCATGGATCGCGATGTAGATGTGCAAAAAACGAGTTGCAATGCACTTGCAACTCATAGATGTGCTTTCGGACCGAGCCCTAAAGGAGATCTCGGTCCGAAAGCTAGCAAATCCTTTTTTAGAACACATGCTTTCTAGCTATACAACTAACTAAACTTTGCTTTGCTCGATTGGGCTAGTTTGTTTTGCTTGACTTGCAAGTTTAGTCGAAGGAGTATGTACTTTTGCAAGAACGATAGTATGAAAATTGAGTGTGGCGAAATACTGTTGTTTCTACCACAATTATTATTTTTATCTGGTTTCTATGACAATTTTTATGAAAGAATTATAACGTTTCACTACCGACCACTATCTTTTCGTTTTATTTTCTGGTGAAAAGATTACCAAGTGAAAGGTGTCATTATTATACGGTTTTGCTAGTTCTCAGGCGCCTGAGAACTTCTTAGGTCTCAGTCGCCTCTTTCACCGTTCGATTTACCTCGTGATTCGTGCAAAGTGGAAATTCCACATGAGTTGCAACTAGGGTGTAACTGAGAATTTAATGAGTTGCAACTAGGTTGTAACTGAGAATTAGTACAAATCTTATGAGTTGCAACTAGGTTGCAACTGAGAATTAGCACAAATATTAGGATGACGTCAGCGACTTAGACCTAAGAAGTTCTCAGGCGCCTGAGATCTAGGCACTCCCATTATTATATTCCTAAGTACATATAGTTATCTAAAAATTATCCTAAGTACAAAGTTGCTCTAGTCTTCTACCAATCTTCTACCCTCTAAATATACACATCTACGATTTTGTCTACAGTTTGTCCGATTTCATTCTACATTTTGCACGGTATCAGATCGCCAGCACCACATCGAACGGCGGCGGCACGGCGTCCTTCTGCTGCACGACCACCACGGAGCCCATTTCCAGCGACTCGTCCGACGCGAGGATGTCCCCAACCGGGCCCAACTCGGCGCACTCGACCCAGTGCTCCAGTCCTGCCACCAGCCCGGACGGCTGCCGCCCGCCGCGCCCCACCACGATCAGCGCATACGCCCCGGCCATCCGGCGCAGGGCCTCCAACACGTCCGCCGGCGTGATGACCATCTTCTCCACGTACGACGCGAGCTCCTTCGCCACGTACTCGCGGTGGAACGCCGCCATGCAACTCTCGTCGGGGTCATCGCCCGCTTCGACGGTACTGTCCACCACGACGGACACTTCCCCCTGGGCGTGATCACGGGCGCGTGTCGTATGGACGCGGCCGTCGTCGGCGTGGTCGTGCTTGCCACGCTGCAAGAATCGGATGGCGGTCAGGCTGACGGTGTCGTTCTTGACGAGGCGGCACGCGAAGGCCATTGCCTCGCGGTCGTCCGGCCCGCCGAGGAATACGGCGGCCACGTGGGTCGGCGCACTGGCCCGGTCGGCGCACGCGTTCCCCAACGTCTCCTCGCTCGTGGAAATCTTCGTCGGCAGCTGGAAGCTGGTGCCTCTGCTCCGGAACGGGCGGTCGACGAGGACAGCTGCGGTGCACGGCACGCGCTCCAGCGCCCCAAGGCACAGCCGGCGGCGGTCCTCCCACCGGCACACCATCTTGCCGTCGTAGTGCTGCTCCTTGTGGTAAGGCACAATCAGGACGTCCGCGCGGACTTCCTCCGTGCAGCGGCGGATGGTCTTCAGGTTCGTGACGGGGCCGCGGTCGCCGGCGTCGATCTGGCGGATGCCGAGGCCGGTAATGGAAGCGAACAGGTCAACGGACCAGTTCACCTGCGTGGCGGCGTCGTTGATGCGGTCATGGTGCTTGTCGCTGTCGAGCTGGACCTGCTCGTGGTAGCGCTTGCTGCCGCCCTTGCCGGCGCGTGCGTGCTTGCGCGCGGCGTCGTAGAGGTGCAGGACGTGCACGGCGGGCTGGACTTCGGGCTTGCTCGCCAGCAGCTCGACGACGCTGAGCATCCCCGGGGCGCCGCGATTGCCGTGCACGCAGACGAGCATGCTGAGCTCCGACGACTGTTCGGGCACCGCCGCCAGTCGCTCCAGGGACCTGTCGCAGCTGCGCAGGTACGCGTCCCTCTCCTTGCGGTAGACCACGGCGAACACCGGCCCGGCGATGACGGTGCTGATCATGCTCCCCATCACCATCGCCATCAGCGCCTGCTCTGCCCAGATCCCTTCGGAGCTAGCGAAGCTCATGTCGATCATGTTGACGTGGCCTTTGATGTTGAGGAGGACGCCGAAGCGGGCCGCGTCGCCGAGCGGCATGCGGAGGAACCTGGCTGCGCCCACCGTGGCGATGCACTTGCCGATGAGGCCGAGGATGGTGAGGAGGACGGCGGGCACGACGACGGCGCCGGACATGGCGCAGAAGTTGATTCGCATCCCCATGGTCCCGAAGTAGAAGGGCACGGCCAGCGCGTGCAGTGGGTAGACCAGCGCGTAGATGATGGTCCTCGCCACGGGGCCCTCCCTCGGGAACGCCAGCCCGAGCAGGAGGCTCGCCGGCATGCCATCGAAGCCGGCTCGCCGCGGGAAGTTGCCGATGCAGGAGACGGCAGCGAGGATGAGCGCCACCTCCCAGTTCCCGATGCGGTGCCTCCCCGCGTTGCGGCGGTTCATGTACGACACCACCGGCCGGAGCAGCGCGAGCGCGATGCCCACCTTGAGGAGCGCCAGCACGCCGAGGCCCAGCCGCTGCGGCGCGCTGTACCCTGGCGTCCGGGAGGAGGCCAGCTTCATGCAGGAGAAGACGCCTCCTCCGACGATGCAGATGACGTTGGTGGCGATGGCTGTGGCGACGAGGAGGCGGCCCGTGCCCGTGGCGCCGAGGCCCACCTCGTGGACCATCCGTGAGACGTCGACGGAGGAGGTGTTTGCGATGGTGAGCATGAGCACGGCGGCGAGCAGCTCGGGCGAGCGTACCGGCGTGTGCATCATGCTGCCGTACATCCCGCCCGAGACGAAGGCGGCGAGGAGGAGGCACGTGGCGACGCTGGCGTAGGTTGCGACGGTGCATCGGCGGTTGTCGTTCCAGAGCGCGGCGAGGTCGGCGTCGAGGCCGACGTAGAACATGTAGAAGATGCGCGCCTCGGAGACGTACCACGCGTACGTGTCCTCCACGTTCACCACCTCCACGTGCACGATCACCTCGTGCAGCCCCAGGCTCCCCACCATGATCCCGGCCTGCAATAATGCAATGCAATGCAGCAAATTGGTCATCGGAGACAGAGACGAAATGACTAATTGGCGCGTGCAATGGGGAATGTGCGTGCGTACGAGGATCTGGGAGATGGCGCTGGGCTGGTTGTGGCGGCGGAGGGAGAGGTGGATGAACTTGCCGAGGGCGATGACGACGGTGGCCTGGAGGACGATGAGGAAGAGCGTGTCCAGGGACACGTTCTGGAGCTGCGGGTCCAGGTCGCAGTCAATGGGTCTCGCCATGGCTTGGTCGTCCGGCTCGCTGGCCGGCTCCGGTTCGTCGTGCCCGCGGATGACGCCTTCGTCGGCGGCGGCGGCAGCGCGCTCCGGCTAGAAGAGAGACGTCCAGGATCGTCGGGCTGTTGGTCAGTTCGTGAGGCTGGTGATTAGTTTGGCAATGGATGGTCGTGCTCTCGTGGACGGACACGCCATCGTACGTACGCATGTTCTGTTCAGAAAAAAAAATTGACAAAGAAGCTTCATCCTACGTAACTGGGCCCGGAACTGCTACGAGCCCATGAACCCGGATGGATGGGCTGGGCCACAAGGCAAACGAGAGTCCCCTTCCTTCCGAGTAACACTACAGCTACGGACAGAATTCTACAAAATCAACCTTACGGACTGACGTGGAGAAAGGATAGAAACAGTACAGAACGAAAAGAGTAATGCTACACATACGGACAATTTATTTACGGACTAGGCTTACGGAATGACGTGGTAAGGGCATGTACATTAGTTCCGACGATGGCTGTCTATACGATCTATCCACGTCACCTATAGACAGCCCAACACACATCGTATACAACAAGGAGTCTATTTAGCTGTCTAGAACCACCATAATTTCATGGGAAAAAGGACACAGTTTTCCTCGCGTACGAGATCTAACCACCCACACAACTTGCAAAGCGAACTCGTACAACGCGGACGGGGCCGTCTGTATGGAGCGATTTCCGTGGCTACAGATCGTCTGTATTCTTAGCGACAGACTCTGCCTTTTTTCGTTCTCTCTCCCTTCCACGTCCTCTAATTTGCTACATGTGCAGTCTTACAGACAGCTGAATAGATAGCACTGTACATGCCCTAAGCAGCCATGCGTTGTGATTCGCTAGAAAAATAACCAACACTGGAAATTCTCCAACCAAATCAGGCCACGTTCAGTCCGTAGCTCCAGTCCGTAAAATCACTCCGTAGGTATAGGATCCTCGGAACGAAAATCACGCGTGGTGGGTGGGACAAAACCAATCACGAAAGGCCAAGAGAGTCCGTAAGAGAGATTTGTCCGTACGTCTAGAGTTTCCGCTTCCTCTCTCACCTCTTTTTTTACGAAGGGAAATTCGTCAGTCTCCATTTCGTGGAGCTCGAGCTCGGACTCGACAGCTAGCCATGGACACCACCGGGCTAGGGTTAGCGCCACAGGCGGCAAAACACCGGCAATCGGCTCCCACCACCATCACTGATATCACCGATGACCTCCTCTGCGAGATATTCATTCTCCTCCCATCGCTCCCGAGCCTCGTCCGCGCCGCCATTGCCTGCCGCACTTTCCTCCACGCCGTCCGATCCTCCCGCGCCTTCCGCCGCCGCTTCCAAGCGAACCACCCGCCCCCGCTCCTTGGATTCTTCAACCATCCCCACGGTAACGAGATCCCTACCTTCACCCCCCTCCGCAGCCGCTCCGACCCCGATCTCACCGCCGCCGTCCGTGGCGCCGATTTCTTCCTTACCCGCCTCCCGGAATACAGCTGCAATCCCTCTGCTGGGTGGCATATAGCGAGCTGCCACAGCGGCTACCTCGTCCTCTTCAACATTACCACCTCCAAGATGGCTACCTACAACCCCTTCTCGCAGGCACTGGATCTCTTCCCCGAGCCACCCGACCAGATCGTTACCTACTGCCCTGAGCCACCCGAGGAATTCATCCCCTCCATCAAGGACCTCTCCTCCTTCTTTGACTTCCACATTGTCTTCTCGGAAGAGGACCAGGGGTTGTTCCGTGTGGTCTCTGTCCAACACAGGAACACGCAGCGGCAGCTGCAGGCGTGCATCGCTGTATTCTCGTCGGAAACTAGGGAGTGGAAGGTTTTGCCGTGGGTGGAGACTCCAACGCCGCTGCAACCTGAGGATGATGGAGAAGAAATGCTATTTGACGCTGGTATGCAGTCAAATGGATTCCTTTACTGGAAACACACGAGTCAACCCTATGTGCTCGTTCTCAACACCACAACACTAAAATTCTCTAGAGTAGATTTGCCGTCGGTTTTGGGAGAGGTAGAGTCTGAGTTATTTAGTCTTAGTCATACCAAGGATGGGGAGCTCTGTATAGTTGCTGCAGATGACTCCGATGCAGACACAGGAACGCTTGTTGTTTGGTTTTGGAGAGCCGATGATGATGGCATTGAGAAATGGATGTTCGAAGAGGCTTTTCCACTAGATACATTTATTGATGTTACAAAGGGTAATGCCACGGTGCAGGTTGAGGTGGTAATCGGTGGCTATGTGTACCTATCAGCTAAGTATGAGATGATCAACCTGTGTCCCTCCTATCCCTGTGCCTCGAAACAGGAAAGGTGAACAAGCTCTTCTATGATGCATATTCAAGCCCTGCTCATCTCTACATCATGGTGTGGCCTTGTTCCTTAATACGCAGCAAGGTGAGCAAATGCTTGAATATCATGGTAAAGTTTCTTTAGACGTCAGGTCGGTGGATTTTTATGCTGTTAAGTTATTTGAGGGTGTGGGCCTATTATCGATTTCACATTTGCAATTATGGTCAACTGATGTTGCACAACAATACCTGATTTTAAGTTTAGATACGCTAATATGTCTGATTTGCGTAAACATCATATTTCTATTGCAAATTGTATAACAGTGGGAGGATACAATATTGAATTCTTTATCACTTGGTCTATCTGATTATATGATGACACAAGTATATAAAGTGCTGCATTTCCCATATTTGAAGCTGAAAAATCCTTTCCACTAAATTTCTGTGTACTGAATGCTTTGTAAATGTTGTATCATTGGAATCTGTACCCTTGCACAATTTTTTTATACAAACACTTGAATCTTACTTACATTAATGTTAAAATCACCTTTACCACGGATCTAGTCTAGATCTAACAGTAGCACTAAAACATCACCTTTGTAGATCGAGAACTGAGAGAGAGAGAGAACAGAGACGAGCTCTACCTGCTCCCTGGCTCGACAGACACGAGCCAGAGGGAATGCCCGAACTGGTGCCGGAGCTAGAACCTCCGTCATTGGCCATGGGTGGAAAGGGGGTGAGTGTGGCGAGCGTGCGGTTAGGGTGGCGGCGGTGGAGCTTCCCGTCGGCGCAGCGCTAGCCTAGATCGGATTGGCTTGTAGGTGGGGCGGCTAGGGCACGGCTAACCTCGTAGGTCGTGCTGCCGGCTCCCCACCACTTTATATAGCGATGGCGACAGGGGCCCACCGTCCTAGAGAAGGATGGGCGCCCCCGATCAGGGCGCAGTTAGGGGGCGTGCTGGGCCGTTGGGCCCAGTCAAGTTGAGATCTATCCAACATTCTCCCCCTAGATCTCGACTTTACTTTTAACCTTGTTCTTTACTTATTTCATCACAGAATGATACATAGAGCATGTTTCATCGTCTCAGCTCAATTGCCGATAGAATCAGACAGCCACTATATACCTTCATGTTCTGAAACAAATTCTGTTACTTTTGGGCCTCTATGGTCCAGGAATCATAGGCTTCCCGTTAAACCCATGCCGGCTATGTGTTCCTTGAACACATTGGGTGGTAAGCCTTTCGTTAGCGGATCCGCAAGCATATCCTTTGTCCTTATATGCTCGAGACTTATAGTTTGATCCTGGACTTTGTCCTTCACAACATAATACTTTATATCTATAGACTTTAAAGCATTACTCGACTTGTTGTTGTGAGCATAGAATACTGCGGGCTCGTTGTCACAGTACATCTTTAGTGGCCTGCTGATGCAGTCAACCACTTTCAAGTCGGATAAGAATTTCTTTAACCATAACGCCTGTCCCATGGCCTCATAACATGCTATAAATTCTGCATACATCGTAGATGATGCAACTAGCGACTGTTTGGCGCTTCTCCACGAAATAGCACCTCCTGCGAGAGTAAAGACATACCCTGTCGTGGACTTTCGGTCGTCTTTATCTCCCGCAAAATCTGCATCTGAATACCCTTTTATCTCTAGGGAATCAGATCTTCTGTATGTTAGCATGAGGCCTTTTGTGCCTTGCACATAGCGCAAAGCTTTCTTTACCATCTTCCAGTGCTCTATGCCTGGATTCTCTTGATATCTACTGAGTACCCCGGTGATAAATGCTAAGTCAGGGCGAGTGCACACTTGTGCATACTGTAAGCTTCCAACAGCCGAAGCATATGGTACTGACTTCATTTGATCGATCTCATATTGATTCTTTGGACATTGGGATTTCCCAAAACTGTCGCCCTTGACTATGGGAGCAGGTGTTGAATTACTCGCATGCATATTGTATTTCTTTAAAATCTTTTCACAATATGCTTTCTGCGACAGTCCTAACACTCCATTCTTTCTGTCTCGGTGAATTTCTATGCCCAAAACATAAGATGCTTCACCAAGGTCTTTCATGTCAAAGTTTGATGACAAGAACTTCTTTGTTTCTAGTAGTAGACTAACATCACTGCTAGCAAGCATAATGTCATCCACATATAGAATTAGGAAAATATATTTCCCACTTTTGAACTTTGCATAAATGCAATTGTCCTCTACATTTTCTTTGAATCCAAATCTTTTAATGGTATCATTAAACTTTAAATACCACTGCCTAGAGGCTTGCTTTAACCCATAAATGGATTTCTTTAGGCGGCATCCCATATGTTCCTTCCCCTCCATGAAAAAACCCTTGGGTTGTTTCATGTAAACATTCTCTTCTAAATCTCCATTTAGAAATGCCGTCTTGACATCCATTTGATGTAACTCTAAATGAAAATGTGCAACTAGTGCCATGATGATTCTGAAGGAGTCCTTACATGAGACCGGAGAAAAAGTCTCATTGTAATCTACGCCTTCTCTTTGCGTGAAGCCTTTTGCCACGAGTCTAGCTTTGTACTTTTCTACATTCCCATTGGAGTCATACTTTGTTTTGTAGACCCACTTGCATCCTACTGTTTTGGCTCCTTTGGGAATTTCTTCTAAGTCCCAGACATTGTTGGAACTCATCGATGTCATTTCATCTTTCATTGCCTCCACCCACTTGGCTGAGTGAGGGCTACTCATGGCTTCTTCATATGAGGTAGGATCGCCCTCCATATGAACTACATTGTAAACTTTGTAGATGTCTTTGGAAATGGCTGGTCTTCGTTCTCTTTTAGACCGTCTGAGTTCTTTAGACTCTTGCTCATTTCTTGCCTGGGGTTCACGCACATTTACAGTAGGTGGCTGTTCTGGATCCCTTTCGTGCTCAACAGTGGGTTCAGGTGGCTCCTGATGGACAGGTTCCGAACTTTCGCCCATTGTTGTCACGTGTGGAGTCACAACAGGTGCCGGCACCACAACCTCAGGGGTTGTAAATGGTGGCACAACAGGTAGCGAGAAAAATGGCTCCTGAATCATCGGATTAGGTGCATGCACCCTCTTCTCCTCAAGATCAATTTTCCTAGCTACCGTGCTCCCCCTCATCAATTCGTCCTCCAAGAAGACCGCATGTCTCGTTTCTACAAACTTTGTGTATCTGTCGGGACAGTAGAAACGATAGCCTTTGGACTTATCTGGATAGCCAATAAAATGGCAAGATACTGTTTTGGGGTCTAAATTTGCAATGTTTGGATTGAAAACTTTTGCCTCAGCTGGGCTCCCCAGACCCTCAAGTGGTGCAGAGAGGGGACTCTGCCTGTCCACAATTCATACGGTGTTTTGGGCACCGACTTACTTGGTACTCTGTTGAGAATGTGAATGGCGGTTTTAAGCGCCTCCATCCACAATCCCAATGGGAGGGTGGAATAGCTCATCATGCTGCGCACCATATCCATAAGGGTACGGTTGCGCCTTTCAGCTACTCTGTTTTGCTGAGGTTCGCCCGGCATTGAATAATGGGCGACTATTCCATTTTCTTGCAGGAACCGTGCAAAGGGTCCTGGTACTTGACCATATGGAGTATGCCGACCGTAGTACTCCCCCCCCACGATCGGACCGAACTATTTTGATTCTTTTATCATGCTGTTTTTCTACTTCAGCTTTGAAAATTTTAAATTTATCCAACGCTTCAGATCTTTCTTTGGTTGGATAAATATAACCATACCGGGAGTGATCATCCGTGAATGTTATGAATGAATCATAGCCATCCACACTTTTCACCGGAAACGGTCCACAAATATCCGTGTGGATTATTTCTAGTGTAGCTATGCTTCGGTTTGCACCCTTTTTAATCTGTTTGACATACTTTCCTTTAATGCAATCTATGCATTGTTCTATGTCGGAGAACTCTAACGGAGGAAGAATGTCATTTTTAACGAGGTTTTCTATTCTTCCCCTCGAAATATGGCCTAGTCTACAGTGCCATAGTTTCGATGAGTCAAGAGTTCGCTTTCTTTTCTTTTGTTCTTTGTTCGACAAGGAAACTTTTTCATTCACATCACACACAGAAAAAACTTTCTCATGCAGGGATAACAAATATAACTTATCAAATAATGTAGCAACACCCACACATTTGTCTTTCAACCAAATGGCACACTTGCCATTACCAAAATAACATTCGTAAGAATCTTTGTCCAAACAGGAAACACTTATTAAATTCCTATGTAATGAAGGAACGAAAAGCACATCTTTGAGCAAAAGCAAAGAGCCATCAGCCAGCTCCAGAGGGACGTCACCAATGGCCTCCACTTCTGCTTCTATTCCATTCGCCACTTCAATGTGTCTTTCTCTTCTTGGCGTGGTCCTTGTCGAATGGAACCCCTGTAAAGAGTTGGCAACGTGAACAGTTGCTCCAGAATCAATCCACCAAGTGGATCTGGTAAACTTTTCATACAAAGATTCATTAACAAAAGAAACAATATCTTTACCATTTTTGGCCATGATGTACTTTAGCCAAATCGGGCAGTCTTTCTTGTAGTGGCCCGGCTTTTTACAGTGATGGCACTGATCCTTCTCCCCTGGGGTGGACTGGTGATGCTGGTACTGATGCTGCATTGGACCCTTGCCATGGGGCTTGGAGGGTGAGCCACCATGGTTGCCGCCTGTGAAGCCTCTCTTCCTGTTGTCCTTCACGAAGTTCAGAGAACCGCCGTGAAGGGCTTTCAGCCTTTCCTCTTCCTGGGAGCACATCCCAATGGTCTTTTCTATGTCCCACTTTTCAGGGGACATATTATAGTTTATCACAAAGTTTTCAAAAGGCTGTGGAAGTGAGGCCATCACTAGGTGCACCAAGAGTGCTGGCTTTAGCTCGAGGTCCTCATCCATGGGCTTGAGTTTTGCTGCCATGTTTGACATCCTCAAGATGTGCTCTCTTATTCCGTGGGGTCCTCCCGTATACTTTTCAGTAACCAGCTGCTTTAACAGCTGGGTCGCGTACATCTTTGAAGAGCCAGTAAACTGGCTCTTTATCTTGGCGAGATACTCACCAATTGAGCCCACGATTGCGTTCTCAATTGTGTTCTTTACGAAGGCCAGACACTTCTTGTTGGCGTTCACCCATTTCTGGTTATCGATAGAGTAAGCCAGCTCCAATGGAGCATGGTCCCTCTTCCTTTTCTCAAAGTCAGCACTTTCCTCAGCGGCCCCCCTGACCGGGTCAGCGGGCTTGACTGGTTGCTTGGTGTCAACCACCCAATCCACTTCGGCGCATACGAACGCCAAGTCAACTTTCTTCCTCCATTCGGAGTAGTTGTCTCCCCTAAGGAGCGGGATATCCTTCAAACATGCCATGAGGTTGAGACCTCCTGAAAATCACAAAAGATGTGAGATCACCAAGTAAAACAACTATATGCGTTAATTCAACGTTGGTATAAATTAAACATGCAATCGTTTCGTGCTATTTAAAATTACAACACCGTTGGGCAGAAATAAATTTAAATGCACCTTTAATACTTAATGGGAAAAGATTATGGTCATGATTATTAATAACGTTGGTCAATTAATAGCATGAGGCATAATCACTTTAATCACATCTTTATGTCAAGACTTAATCAACTTTTATTGCATTTTGTGCAATTTTAAACCATATATTTGTAATGTAAAATAACTATTTGCAGCGGAAACTTTCATAGAAAACTTATACTTTGCAGAAAAAAACTGCCTTTATAACATCCTCTAGTCACAATATACTCAAAAAATAAAAGGACTAGAAAAAACTATGCAAACTTTTGCTTAAAACTAAGCAAAAAACATTAAAAACAATTCTTTAAAATAAAAAAAACAGAAAAAACTGATCAGAACCGCCCTACTGGGCCAAGACTGTGGGCAGCGCACAGCGGCCCAAAAACCATCCGCGCGCTGCGGCTATCCGTCGCACGCGCGCCGTCGCCCTCGCGCGTCTGGCAGCCCGTCGCCGCGGCCCACGACACCGGCCCAGCCAGTCCGCAGCCGCCTCGGCTTGCCCGGCCCGGCAAGCAGCCCACCTGGCCTGGCTCCGCCCGCTCCCCCGATCGCGCTCGATCCTGGCCGTTGATGGGGGGGCACCCTAGATCCAACGGCTGGGCGCTCTGTTCGGAGGTATAAAACTCCCCAGCCGCCGACCCCCCAACCCTAAACCATTTCTTCCCCATCCCGTCCCCGCGTCCACTCTCCGCGGTGGCGCCGCGTTTTCACCGCGTCTGCCCCGCGTCCCTCGTGGCGGCGCCGCGCGCGCCCGCGGCAGCCCCGCGTCGGCTCTGCGGCGGCGACGTGTCCTCCCCGCGTCTGCCCCGCGGCCCTCGTGGCGGCGCCGCGTCTGCCCCGCGGCGGGTCTGCGCCGGCGGCGGCCTTCGTCGGGTCCGCGTGCGGCGACGGTGTGGCGGCGCGTGGCACCGTCGCCGCACGTGGAGCGGACGAGGCGGCTTCGGCCCCTACCTCCCCACGTCCCCACTCTGTGGCGCAGCAGCGTGGCCCGCCGGAGGCCGAGGTGAGGCGGCCGCCTTCGCGCGCCCCTCCCTCTCCACTCTGCTCCGGCGGCGTAGGCCCCGCACGAGGGCGAGGTGAGGCGGCGGCGACGTCGCGCCCCTCCCTCTGTCCCGTTGTGTGGCGGCGCGAGCGCGCGGGTTGGCCGAGGCGAGGCGGTAGCGGTGTCGCGCCCCTCCCTCTGCCTCCCTTCATCGAGCCATGCCCCTCCCCCGTCCTCCTTGCCGGCGGTGCGTCCACCCGAGGGTGGGCGCACCACCGTCAAGAGGGGCGGCGGTGGAGCCTTTGCTCCTTTTTTTTTTGCTTGGTCCATAGTGGAAACTGCGGTGGCGCCCCCCACCTTGCTCCTTGCCGATGTGTGCATCCACCCGAGGGTGGGTGCACCGTCGTCAAGTGGCCGAGGTGTGGGGCGAAAACTTTCCCGGCGATGGCCGGAGTGGACACCTTTTTTTTTATTGCCTTTTCTTTGGGGATCTATGGGGTTAGAACTTGCGTTCGGGATCTTTTTGGGGCTTTAGATCTAGGGTTTTGCTTTGCCCCGAAGGGTGTGTTCTTCTTCTAGATGTCTCCACAATGGATGCCCATCTAGATCGAGAGGAACGGCGCGGCCATAGGCAAGGCGCACTTTGGATCTAATTCTTTCCTTTTGAACTCTTACTTTCTACAAAAAGCACTGTAAAATCTAGCAACTAAAACGTGGCTCTGATACCAATGTTAAAATCACCTTTACCACGGATCTAGTCTAGATCTAACAGTAGCACTAAAACATCACCTTTGTAGATCGAGAACTGAGAGAGAGAGAGAACAGAGACGAGCTCTACCAGCTCCCTGGCTCGACAGACACGAGCCAGAGGGAATGCCCGAACTGGTGCCGGAGCTAGAACCTCCGTCATTGGCCATGGGTGGAAAGGGGGTGGTGAGTGTGGCGAGCGTGCGGTTAGGGTGGCGGCGGTGGAGCTTCCCGTCGGCGCAGCGCTAGCCTAGATCGGATTGGCTTGTAGGTGGGGCGGCTAGGGCACGGCTAACCTCGTAGGTCGTGCTGCCGGCTCCCCACCACTTTATATAGCGCTGGCGACAGGGGCCCACCGTCCTAGATAAGGATGGGCGCCCCCGATCAGGGCGCAGTTAGGGGGCGTGCTGGGCCGTTGGGCCCAGTCAAGTTGAGATCTATCCAACAATTAAATCATATTATTCTCAGGAGGATTCAGAAAACAAAGTTACTATAGACCGTGTGGCAGATGATGGTCCTGTGGGCACAGAAAAACCTCCTTCTGTTCTTGTCGCAGCGTTGAAATCATACAAAGAGGCTTTGATTAATGCTGATGAGGCAAAAGTCGCGGAGATAGAGGCCTTCTTTACTTCGTATCGAGGATGAGAAGCGGTCCTGGTGAGCAAGACCACGACTCTAGATGCATAAGTGAACTGTTTGAGACTGTGTCTTGATGATAAGTGCTGACTTTGATGGCTACCGGAGAAGGGATAGAGATAGAGCTGATGACAAATGTCCAATGGGAAGTTGTCAAGAATTGTTGCCTATTGCACTTATTTGCTGGTTGAACTATAACTAGCCTCTTCGCAGTGATCATGGCATATTTCTTCTGATGAGATGAGCTCTTGTTTAAACGCGTTGCTTCTTCAGTTTTTGGATGGTGCGAAGAGGGCAAGATGCCAAGCCATGTGCCAGTTTCATCAACTTGTAGGGTAGCAAATATACGCTGGAGCCATAAGCTGTGCCTAATGTGTGTAATCATCACTTTGTGTAGTTGGCAAGATGCTAAACCACAAGCTTTGTCGTCCTGGAGGTTTACTGGGAACAGTTTGAGGTTTACTACCTAGAGAAGCGTACTCAATTTTACTGGCTGTGTTGCGTACTCAATTTTGATTATTTCTATATCAACTGTTCATTTCTTTGATTTCCATATTCACTGTGCTCTACAGTCCATATGCCGTATAGTAGTCTTCTAGAATTTATATTGTATAGTCTTGTGGTATTTCATTAGATCTATATCTGCCGTTGAAACCTTGCATGGTTTTTTCTCTATTCAATGCACAAGATCTTTATTGTACAGTACTGTAGGTCCTAATTGTGATTAAGCGGATTGTACTAGACGGATAGGAGCACCCGTCTACAATGTGTTCTGTCATTATGTGGTACAAGTGTGGGAGAGAGTCCTTACCCATATTTTGGGTAAGCAAAGTGACATATGCAAGGGAGAGAGAAGGTCCTTCTTAGCCAAATTTCTTTTGTTCCAACAACTTACCCATTTTTTAGCTACCAAAAAGACAGTTGGCTACTCAGAAACTCACGAACTACACCTAGGACTAAAAAGACAATTAGGTCCATATTTTTTACACCAAGGACCCTACAAGCAATCAAGTACATCCTGTCGTCGGTGTGCACTCTGCACGCACGCCACACCATGGCCTCGCTGCTTGCCTAAGCCTTGCCTGTGTCACCGCATGCCTAGGCCTCGCCCGTGTCACCACCGGGGCACGTTCGCCGGAATTGAGGCAAGCGGTCGACGGGAGCCGACGGAGCTGTGTGTGGCGGTCGACGAGAGGCGGCAGAGCTGTGTGTTGCTCGCAGGAGGTGGGAGGGGGCTGGAGCTCGTAGATTGGGTGGCGGTGGAGTTGCGCGTGGCCCTGATAGGCCCCCCATCGCGGTGAATCGGCGCCGGCATCGAGTCGGCGGGGGGGCGGCCTCTGCGGCTTGCTCCCGACCGAATTGAGGCCTACGCAGGAGCGGAACAATGCCGGCGGGTGGCAAGGAGGAGGAGGGTGCGGAGTGGCGGCGCACATGGAGGTCGCCGGCGACCGGAGACGCGGCGGCGGGTGGCGACTTCATCGAGCGTGTGAGGGCGATTTTTCCCGTGAGCGGTTGATGTCCTCCCGTCTCTCTTTTTTCTGATGTGGCAACGAACGGTAGAAGGTACATCTTATCTAAAATTTATGTCCATCTACCATATATAGGTAGGAGGTGGCGAAAAATGGTTAATAGCCCAAAATTTTTTAGTGGAGACCACTTATGGATAAGTTATTGGAGCTAGTTTTTTTACTCCTCTTACCCATAAAAGCGGTTATTGGTCCTCTTACTCATATATTGGTAAGCTGTTAGAGTTGCTCTTACCCACATGTAATTTCTACCGCACCATTGAGATTTTTTAAGCTTTGAAATATTGATCTGTTATATCAAAAGCCATTGCAAGTCGATCCGTTAAATCTCTAGTCATTCTTACTGGTTATAGTAAAAAACATTGCCGCTTCGCCAATAGTACATCCCTTGGCTCCATCAATATTTGCGACGGAGCATTCCCTTGTGACATTAAACATGTCAGCCTAGAATACATCTCAGCTAATTGGCACGTACATAACGAATAAAGAAAGAAGATAAACATTGGTGTCTTCTACTGAATCTGCACAAACAGAAAATGGAGCATAAGAACAATGTGTAAAGCTTGCACATTCCAATGAAAATAGAGACATGAAATAAATACTACTTGTACTAAACAAACCAAGGTAACCATATGAACCAACAGCAAGAGATGAAAACATGAAGCAAGATTGCAATTTAATCCTGTGGCTAATGCCGTAACTTTGTACCACAAATCGATCAAAGACGATCCTTTTATTCCAATTTAAACTTGCGGAGTAACTAGGCCAATCTTTTGAAACTCAAAAACCATGCCGTAGTGATTTTTCTCTCGCCATCAGACCAACCTTTTGGAGCAAATGCAAGCTAGCTTAGACAGCAAGCCCACAGTGCCTGCCTTAGGATCCCAGTTTCTCTGTCCAGAATGTTTGTCTATAGCTTCTTAGCAGTAAAAGTATTCCATAAAAACTGGTTCAAAAATATTTTGGGAAACACAACTGATGCTCAACTGCAAAATAGGAGTGTGTGCGGCACCTGGCACGTCTATATACAAACCTATTGTCAGCGATTTTAGATACTAGCACATCGCATCGACATTATGTTGGCATGTTCATGCAGAAGCTGTTGTCGAAAAGGAGCATATATTAATATCAGAAGATACCAATTACTCCCAGCCTTTATAACAACGTATTGTCCTAGCGGCCATATGGATGCACACAGCCAAAAAAAGAAAGAAAAATTACAGCAAAAAAGTCCTGCTACAGCGGTACTACCACCACCAAGAAAATACCAGAAGTCCAGCTTCTCCAAAAGTGACGCCTCCAAGAAGGGAACAGTGCACAAACACCGTCATCGCCCGATCATAGATCTTATGTTTTACCCCAAAGAAAGTTCATGCTCTCAAAACAATACCTTTAACAAGGTCATTCACAGACACAACCAATTAAGGCCAGGCGCTGGGTTTTCACCCTGAAAGGTAGGACTGTGAACCTCTCCCGTGCAGTCGCCCCTACTTGCATGCCACTGCACCAAGTCACGAGTCACCAAGCCAATTCCTCATCACCACCCAGACTCGAACCACCATTGTCAGTCCTCAGATCTCGGTCTTTATGACATTCTCACTCAGCACCATGGAACGAGAACATGTCATGATATTAAAAGCTAAGAGAGCTTCAAAGCGCTCCCTCTAAATCCAAACGGTCAGAGTAAAACCTAGGTGTGCACGGCCGAATCCCTCCAATCGGGCAATCTCCAGGCATTATTCGTCCATGAGAGTTCGTCGGCGGAGCCTTCCAGAACACGCCACTTCCGCAAGATCGATGGGGACAAGCATCGGCAGATCATCATCTTGGCGATATAAATAATCCTAGGACCGCCGCTATTATTCGCGAGATTAGCAGGCCCCCACTCCGCCAGTCACCTCCATGCCGGAGTGAAAAGAGAGGAAAGAGGCATTCCAAGCACAAGGCTGCAAGTACCGGCGATCCGAGGAACCGCCAGATCCCTCAGCCCGGGCCTTGGCTGGATCCATATGGCTAGATCGTGTTGGAGATATGCCCAAGAGGCAATAATAAAGTGGTTATTATCATATCTTCATACTTATGATAAATGTTTACATACCATGCTATAATTGTATTAACCGAAAACATTAATACTTGTGTGATTTGTAAACATAAAAGAGTCCCTAGTAAAGCCTCTTGTTAAACTAGCTTATTGGTTAATATATGATCATGGTTTCCTGATCATGAACATAGAGATGTTATTAACAACAGGGTCATATCATTAGGAGAATGATGTGATGGACATACTCCTATAGTTAAGCGTAGCATAAAGATCAAGTCATTTAATATAGTTCATTTGCTATAAGCTTTCTGATACATAGTAACCTAATTCCTTCGACCATGAGATCATGCTTATCACCATCACCGGAAGGATGCTTTGATGACATCAAACACCACACCGTAACTGGGTGGCTATAAAGGTGGCATTGAGTGTTCGGAAAGTGTCGGTTGAGACACATGGATCAAGAGTGGGATTTGTCCATCCATATGACGGATAGATATACTCTGGGCCCTCTCGGTGGAATGTCATCCAATTAGCTTGCAAGCATGTGACTGGCTCACAAGGGATCACATACCACGGGAACGAGAAAAGAGTACTTATCGGTAACGAGGTTGAACTAGGTATGCAGAGATACCGACGATCAAAACCTCGGATAAGTAAACTATCGTGAGACAAAGGGAAATTGGTATCGTATGTAAGTGGTTCATTCGATCGCAAAGTAATCGTAGAAATATGTGGGAGCCATATGAATTTCCAGATTCCTCTGTTGGTTATTGTTCGGAGAAGTGTCTCGATCATGTCCGCATAATTCACGAACCGTAGGGAGACACACTTAAGGATTCGACGTTGTTTGAGTAGTTATGGAATGATGAGTAAGAGAACGAATGTTGTTCGGAGTCTCGGATGGAATCCGGGATATCACGAGGAGATCCGGAATGGTCCGGAGAATAAGATTCATATAAGGAAAGTCCCGTTTCGGAGTTCGGAAATGATTCCGGTGTTTTCATCGGGAATGTTCTAGAAAGTTCCGGAATGTCCGGCACTCCGGAGGGGAAAGGGTACATGAATGTGTCATTGCAAGTTGGAATGATTGCATCATGTACTAAGTGTCATCGCTGTTCCAAATAAAGGATTAATCGAATCCTAGTTTGAAAAAGTCAAATAGCTAAATTGAAAAGTCAAAACGGCTAAATTTGGAAAGTGGAAAAGAGGAGGAGGAAGTTTGAAACCGAGTTGGGGAGGAGTTCCCTCCTCCAACCGGCGGCCCACCTCCAAGCCGAGTTGGGGAGGGACTCCCCTCCCTCCCCTTGGCCGCCGGCCCCTCCACCTATATAAGGAGGGGCAGGGCTCCCTCCTCTAGACACACAAGATCCTCTCCTCTAAACCCTAATTTGGTGCCGCCACCTCCTGCAGCTGCCGCCACCTCCTAGGGCTCCCCTTGGCGCCGACTTGGGCAAGACCCAAACCCTAGCTGCCGCCCAAGCACCTCTTCCTCGGCGTGTCTAAACCCTAGATCGTCGAGGGCTCTCTCATAGTACACCATACTCGCTCCGGCTTAAGGCGAAGCCCTGCGAGATCTCCCCTCTACTTCCGGTACCACGCCGTTGTGCTGCCGGAATCGCGAGGAGAGTGCTACAACCTCCGCTGCCTGCTGGAACAAGGGAGAGGAAGGTCTTCGTCGAGTACCGAACGTGTGACCGACTGCGGGAGCGCTGCCGGAACGCAGCGCCGGAAGGATCGTCTACGCAATCTTGAGATCGGCAAGTGTATGACTACATCACCCACGAGAATCTGCTCTCGTTAACCGCTTTGGAATCTTCGAGGGTAAGTTCCTCTATCGACTCGTTGCTACAATCTAGTAGATAGATCTTGGCTTGTTTGTGTGCATGCGGTAGAAATTTTTTGTTTTCCATGCTACGAACCCCTACAGTGGTATCAGAGCCGTGTCTATATGTAGATCTGTTGCACGAGTAGAACACAATGGTCATTGTGGGCGTTGATGCTTTTATTGTCGATTGCTTCTTGTGTACTTTGCATCTTGCGGTATGTTGGGATGAAGCGGCCCGAGCTAACCTTACATGACATCGTTCATGAGACTTGCTCCACGCTTGACATGCAACTTGTATTGCATAAGTGGCTTTGCGGGTGCCTGTTTCTCCTAGCATAGTTAAGATCCAATTTACAACGGGTGATTAACAATACTAGTATCAATGTTGTGGTTCTTGTTCGTAAGTTAGAACGACACTTATTGAAAGCCCCAAACCACGTAAAATATGCAAAGAAAGTAGAGGCGTCTAACTTTGTTTTGCAGGGGTGTGCATTGATGTGATATGGCCATGATTGTGATTATATATGATGTATGCAATGTTCCTTATTGTAAGTCAGCAACCGGCAGGAGCCATATGGTTTTCTTTAATTTCTGTTAAGACCCGCGTGTCTATTCAAAGTAGTTGTAATAGTTGAAGCCGGTGGACGACAACCATGGAGCAACATCATTGACCTTGATGCAATGCTGGTGATGATGGAGATCATGTTCGTGCTTGAAGATGGAGATCGGAAGCACAAGAAGAAAGGCCATATCATATCACATATTATGAATTGCATGTGATGTTAATCCTTTATGCATCTTGTATTGCTTAGTAGACGACGGTAGCATTATAAGATGATCCCTCATGCACATGAATTTCAAGTCATAAAGTGTTCACCCTTAGTTGGCACCGTTGCTAAAGCTTGTTGTTTCGAAGCACCACGTGATGATTGGGTGTGTTAGATTCCGCAAGTGTATACAACGTGGGCAAGCCAGATTTGCTCATGCGGAAGCTAAGGTTTGATCTTGACGAGCCTAGCATGTACAGACATGGTCTCAGGAACACGGATCACCGAAAGGTAAAGCATGAGTCATATAGGAGATATGATGAACATGTTGATTGTTCGCCATTGAAGCTATGTCAACTCTCGTGATGATCGGTTTTGATATGGTGGATTTGGTTCGTGTGATCACTAAAACAATGTGAGGGATATTGTTTTGAGTGGGAGTTTAACAGCAATATGATTAAAAGTTGAACACTATTTATCATAAATTAACTCAAAGTGAATTTGCATAATTGTTGTAGTCATTGGCATCCGTTTACCACCTTGCGCTTAGTTATAATTGAGATGATAGAACTATAGAATTCTGGTTAAGTTACTTTACGAACTGGTATCGTATTGTTTTGAAGTGTTAATCTAAAGTTTAAAAGTCCTATTGCAAACTTTCAGTAAATTCCGGTTACTCCACGAAGTTTAATAACAGGTATTAAAACAAGAGTGACAATTCCAAGAGTTAGTGTATGAGTATCATGTTTGTCTCCATGATTCTTGATATTCAAAGAATTGTCTTAATATCAAGTTTATCTAGGATCTGAAAGAGTTGTTTCAGAAACCATGATGTGTGGAAGATATTGTGATATCTGAAACGAAGTTTTGGTTGCAACATGATAGAGTATAATATGGCAAAAGTCATGTTCTCATATTTGATGAGAATTTGCAAAAGGTTGGAGACACTAGTTGTCCTAATCCTCCAAAAAGGTTTTGGAGAGCAACATTATACTCGCGATTCACCATTACAAGCTAAAAGTAGCTTGATCTTGGATAATTCCATGATAAAGGTGAATATTTGATGTAGGTAAAATGTTTACTACACCAAGAGATTACTAAAGAAAGGAATTTGAAAGAACACCAAACATTTGATGATGGTGATCTACTTCAAAGTGCAAGTCCAAAGACATTGGTATTTAACTATACACGCTTTAGACTATGTGTCATATGTATGACTCCACTATTGATATTGATAGATTCTTTCAAACAGAAAAGGAAATAATCAAAGAGAATTTCATAAATATATGGCAGAAAAGAAAAGACTAGAATTGTTCAGTTTAAGTATATAGATGATATACATGTTATGGCTATATTCTTTGCTTATTAAACAATGTGGTTCTTAAGTATTTGATACTGAATTTGTTGGTATGAATGGTCATACGAAACAACACAATTCATGAACTACAATGGCCTAAGTAACTAGCAAAAGAATATGTGATGATGTTCATCGAGAACAAATAAAGGGTTATTATGTTAAACATCAAAGCTTGCCTTCAAGATTTGTTTTATCGGGTATTATGAGAACAAAAGGGTTGTTCAAATAATTGCCGTAATCCATAAAAGATGGATGATTCACAAATCTCGTTGGAGAAATCACATCCATAAGACTAGTGCTAAAAATGTCGAAAGACAAATTGATTGATAGATCACTTAGGAAGTGACATCGCCGTTTAAATTATATTTGAAAGAAAACATGAAGAAACTCCATGTGGATGGAATTTTGGAGTCTTTTGATTTTGATCACATGACGCTTGTGAAACTTTCCTAGAGATAATTAAAACTTCGTTCGTAGGCCAAAAGGGAACGAATGACTAGCTTATTGGAACTTGTACATATTGTTGTACGAAGTCTATTATGTGTAGTCAAGAGCGATGGATTTCAACTTCATATGCTTTCTCCGAAAATTTGAGTGAATATATGAATATTTACTTAATAAGGATGAAGTATGAAACATTTGAAAAGTTCAAAGACTTTCAAGATGAAGTGCAAAATCATTGTAACAAGAATATAAACAGTTTATGATAAAGATCATAAAGGAAGATATTTGAGTTACAAAGTTTAGCATAATACCTAAGATTTATGGAATCGTTCCGTGGATTTGCATTTCCTGAAACACCATAAGAGTATGGAGCATTCGAGATATGTAATTAAACCTTGTTTGACATGGTAAGATCAAAGGTATAATTCATAAAACTGCCATTATATTTTAAAGATTAAAAGATTTAGAGAATACCGTTTTTCCACTGAAAAGAGCTTCATCATAATCCGTTGAAATGACACCATATAAAGTTATGGTTTGGGATAAAACCCAAGTTGTCCTTTCTTAAAACATTGGTATGCTTTGCATAAGAAAGATGTTTGCAACCAAAGTCGGATGAACCTGTCTTTGTATGATATTTCAAATAACTGTTAAGTAATCCTCCATAACATCGGAGACAAAAGTGTTTGTCACTTAGAACGTCAAGTTTCTTTGAGAAGGAATCTTTCATGAAAAGATAAGTGGGAGGAAAATAGAACTTTGATAAGGTTAAAAGAACCTTAGCTATATGTGCAGAGTTGCGCAGCACCGAAAAGTGTTCCGGAGGCAGCAATAATGCTCATGGCTCACGTGCCTCAAAGGTTGTGGTCATGGAGATCTAAGTTCCTATTGAAACAAGTAGGTCGGGTAAACAATCAAATACCAAGATTTGAGGGTTGAATCATTATTTGATAATAATGAACCGACTACATGCAAAGAAGCGATGATGGGCCTTGACTCCGTCAAATGGCTTGAAGCCATAAAATCCGTGATAGTTCCATACATGAGAAATCAAGTTTTGAACTTGAAGGACCCTCGAGAAAGGTGTAAGACCTTACAGTTGTGTTTGGATCTATAAAGAAATAGACATGAATATGGTCGACATGTTGGGAAAGAGTTCACAACAATGTTCAAGGGTTGACTATGACAAGATTTGATCTTTCATAGCGATATTTAGTCTAGACGGATTAATGTAGCAACCACGACATATAATTTTGTTATGTGTTGGATAAACAAAACAAATTCTTCTAATAGAAGGGTTACCTAGGATGTGTGCATGACACGGTCCAAAGGGTTTTGTTAGTTCAAAGGATGCTAAATGCATATACAAACTTCAATGGTTGAAGTAAGCATTACGGAGTTGGAATCTTCACTATGATGAAACTGTTAAAGGAGTTTAAATTCGTCGGAGATAATGAAGATGCTTGCATTTGCAAGAAATTAAGTGGGAGCGCTAAGACATGTTTCTAATACATTATGTGGAAGACATATTGTTGATTGGAAATGATGTATCTTTTATTAACACAAGATAAGAATTTCATCTCGATGAAAGGCTTAGGCAAAACCCAAATATTTAGCATCAATAGACGCTAATATGGTTGTGCCGAAAGTACATAGATGATGTATTGAATGAGTTCAATATATAAACTACAAGAATGGTTCTTGTCGCACAGAAAGGATTGAATGAGTTCAATATTAATGATATATTCAAGTGTATTGACACTTGGTAAGTGAAACAAAGATTCAAGTATAGATTGATACTTGATGTATGAAATCACAAAGAGTATTTTTATCAATCATACTGTGATATGTACAAATCCAGATATGTCCTATACTCTAAATGTTATGAGCATATACCAGAATGATTCATAAGTTGATCATTGGACAATAGTAAGGATATTCTTATGATCTTTTGGAAGAACTAAGAGTATATTATTTGTGGAAGTGACAAATAGATGGTTAGTTCATTGTAAATGAATTACATTGATAATAGTTTTGTCACAAAGTACAAATTAAGTCTATCTCAATCTAAACTAAGGGTGGCACAATATAATGGAAAGTAAGTTCCATAATGGATTTGGATAAGTTCCAAAGTTAAGACATTGTGACAGATACTACAACAAAAGGCTAAGTATATGACTGCTATAATAGCAGCTAAAGAGGGCATTTGTGTCAAGTAGTTTGTTGTCAAACTAGGTGTAGTTCACAGCGGGATAATACTATGAAGATATATTGTGCGACAATATTATCAACATGTTTTAACCCCAAAGAACTAAATGTCTCACCAAAGGACCAAAATTATACAAAGCCATCTCATTAGAGAATGAGTGATGCATGGAGACGCAAAGACATGCAATTACACACGGACCTGGAAGTGTCAGATCCGGAGATCATTTGACCACTAGCAATCGTGTACATACAACACCGGAAAGCCATAGGTGTTGAATACACAAAGGTTTGAAACTAGATTATTGAATCTAGTGCAAGTGGGAGACTGTTGGAGATATGCCCAAGAGGCAATAATAAAGTGGTTATTATCATATCTTCATACTTATGATAAATATATACATACCATGCTATAATTGTATTAACCGGAAACATTAATACTTGTGTGATTTGTAAACATAAAAGAGTCCATAGTAAAGCCTCTTGTTAAACTAGCTTGTTGGTTAATATATGATCATGGTTTCCTGATCATGAACATAGAGATGTTATTAACAACAGGGTCATATCATTAGGAGAATGATGTGATGGACATACTCCTATAGTTAAGCGTAGCATAAAGATCAAGTCATTTAATATAGTTCATTTGCTATAAGCTTTCTGATACATAGTAACCTAATTCCTTCGACCATGAGATCATGCTTATCACCATCACCGGAAGGATGCTTTGATGACATCAAACACCACACCGTGGGTGGCTATAAAGGTGGCATTGAGTGTTCGGAAAGTGTCGGTTGAGACACATGGATCAAGAGTGGGATTTGTCCATCCATATGACGGATAGATATACTCTGGGCCCTCTCGGTGGAATGTCATCCAATTAGCTTGCAAGCATGTGACTGGCTCACAAGGGATCACATACCACGGGAACGAGAAAAGAGTACTTATCGGTAACGAGGTTGAACTAGGTATGCAGAGATACCGACGATTAAAACCTCGGATAAGTAAACTATCATGAGACAAAGGGAAATTGGTATCGTATGTAAGTGGTTCATTCGATCGCAAAGTAATCGTAGAAATATGTGGGAGCCATATGAATTTACAGATTCCTCTATTGGTTATTGTTCGGAGAAGTGTCTCGATCATGTCCGCATAATTCACGAACCGTAGGGAGACACACTTAAGGATTCGACGTTGTTTGAGTAGTTATGGAATGATGAGTAAGAGACCGAATGTTGTTCGGAGTCTCGGATGGAATCCGGGATATCACGAGGAGATCCGGAATGGTCCGGAGAATAAGATTCATATAAGGAAAGTCCCGTTTCGGAGTTCGGAAATGATTCCGGTGTTTTCATCGGGAATGTTCTAGAAAGTTCCGGAATGTCCGGCACTCCGGAGGGGAAAGGGTACATGAATGTGCCATTGCAAGTTGGAATGATTGCATCATGTACTAAGTGTCATCGCTGTTCCAAATAAAGGATTAATCGAATCCTAGTTTGAAAAAGTCAAATAGCTAAATTGAAAAGTCAAAACGGCTAAATTTGGAAAGTGGAAAAGAGGAGGAGGAAGTTTGAAACCGAGTTGGGGAGGAGTTCCCTCCTCCAACCGGCGGCCCACCTCCAAGCCGAGTTGGGGAGGGACTCCCCTCCCTCCCCTTGGCCGCCGGCCCCTCCACCTATATAAGGAGGGGCAGGGCTCCCTCCTCTAGACACACAAGATCCTCTCCTCTAAACCCTAATTTGGTGCCGCCACCTCCTGCAGCTGCCGCCACCTCCTAGGGCTCCCCTTGGCGCCGACTTGGGCAAGACCCAAACCCTAGCCGCCGCCCAAGCACCTCTTCCTCGGCGTGTCTAAACCCTAGATCGTCGAGGGCTCTCTCATAGTCCACCATACTCGCTCCGGCTTAAGGCGAAGCCCTGCGAGATCTCCCCTCTACTTCCGGTACCACGCCGTTGTGCTGCCGGAATCGCGAGGAGAGTGCTACAACCTCCGCTGCCTGCTGGAACAAGGGAGAGGAAGGTCTTCGTCGAGTACCGAACGTGTGACCGACTGCGGGAGCGCTGCCGGAACGCAGCGCCGGAAGGATCGTCTACGCGATCTTGAGATCGGCAAGTGTATGACTACATCACCCACGAGAATCTGCTCTCGTTAACCGCTTTGGAATCTTCGAGGGTAAGTTCCTATATCGACTCGCTGCTACAATCTAGTAGATAGATCTTGGCTTGTTTGTGTGCATGCGGTAGAAATTTTTTCTTTTCCATGCTACGAACCCCTATAGATCGGCCTCACAACCCAGATCCTGGCTCGACGACCCAGCTCGCCGCCATGCTCACCAAAGACGTGCTGAGGGCGCACTGCCAGCTCCTCAATGCCGCCCCGCCGGAGTTCCTCAGACCCCGGCCCGAATAGCCGTGCCGTCCCGCGCTTCCGTCGGCGTTCCTCCAACTCCCGAGGCACGCCATCCCTGCCATCGTCTTTGACACGGAGGGGGCCGCTACAGCCGCCGGGGAGGGAAGCAGGGGAGGCCGAGGGGCGGGGGATGGAAGGCGTCACCTAGGTTTTCGTAGTAGGGGCGCCGCCAAAGAAGCTCGGGAGGGAGCTCCTCGAGCGGTCTTGGTTTCCTATCTGTAGCTGACAATGGTATATAGGGAGAGGAATATAGAAGTACCACACCCGCTCTAGATTCATACACATGAAAGTTACAGGGGTATAGAAGTACCGCACCCGCGCTTTGGAGATGAATATAATGCCTGGAGTGTTGGGACACACAGAGATAAACATTTTTTCCCTACGCGGTAATCCCAAGGTCTAGCTTAGGTAGAAGGCTATAAGGATTACCACTAGAGGTGCGGTTGAGGATTACTGATGAAGCACGTCTGTTGATGTAGTGCAGTCCTCATGATCTGATCTGATCCAATGATCGTCGAAGAGCTGAATGTACAACACCTTTGCTGATATCCACGCGTATGAGCAGGAGCTTTGACGGCGGATTGCCAGATTTGGTGCGGCGGTTTGACTGAATGGGGCTAGGGTTTCCAACGCATGGAGTGGTCTAACCACACCTTTTGGACATCATGCGTCTAGTATATATAGGGAGTGAAAGTGGCTCCACTCACTTGTGGTCCATTTACTAAAACTTATACTAGTCACTACGAGTCCAACTCACTCACTCAGTCAGTGTCCTGTTTGGGTCCAACCCAAACTTCTTGTTCCCGCTCTTAAGTGTGTGACCCCGCATGCTCATGGTCACTTGGACACGATTGGAGTCCTATTTTCATTCGATCAATCAATAACGTCTCCTAGCAGAACATGTCGACTCCCAAGTACCAAAGAGTCATCACAACGCACCTTTCAATGTTATTACGTCTAAGTCCCTTTCGCCTCACGATATACCTTGTCGAGCTATAGGATAATCATCATCATACTTTACACTACTAGGGAAAACACTACCGTCGGCACACAACGCAGTGCCCGCGACCATCACGGCGGCGGTAAGTCCTTACCGCCGGCGCATAGCCTTGTGCGCCGACAGTAGAGTCTAGTAGCACCGGCGAAGCACATGTGTGTGCTGTCATGTACCCCTGGCGCACTGAGGGCATATCCACCAGGCCAACCCAACGGTCCTTTTGGGTCGGCCCGCGGTCACTTTTGGGTCGTGGTCCGGCCAACCGCGCCCAGCGGGGTGACCCATCTATCCTCGCTTGGAAAATAGGCCATCACTAACGTCGGTGTGTTTCTAGTGTGTTCCTGCCTCCCTACCGTCTCACGCCTTTCTTCCCCGCCGCTTCCCGCTAGTTCAGAGCGTTTCCCACCGCGTCTAGGTGCAGCCTTAAAAAGGGGATGGCAGGCGAGATATTTTCAACCAGACCCACTGAGAGAGCATTTCCTATCCCTAGTGATTTTGGTGTTTTATAACAACACACATATCAGACTAATTATTTGCCAAGTGTACCAAAGGTTGTATTAAAAAGGGTTTGCAGTGGGGCAGCGTGGTTGGACAAACTGTCCAAAACTTTCTGCCTGGCGGGCGTACCAAAAAGCGGTAGTACCGCTTTTTGCTACCGGACGCGGCAGTAGGTTTTGGATAGTTTTCAACAAGCCTCTGCCAGGCTAGGTACTAAAAAGCGGTAGTACCGCATTTTAGTACCTAGCGCGACAGAAGCTTTTTGACCACTTGTCAAAAGCTACTGCCCGCTCCGGTACTAAAATTCGGTAGTACCGCATTTTAGTACCTAGCACGGCAAAAGCTTTTTGCAACTTGTCAAAATCCACTGCCCGCCCCGGTACTAAAATGCGGTAGTACCACATACCTAGCGTGGCAGAAGCTTTTTATAAGTTGTCAAAAGCTACTGGCTGCCTAGGTACCGGATTTTGGTACCTAGCGTGACAGAGAGTATTTGACTAAGTTGCATATGCCACTGCCCTTTGCGGTATTAATATGCGGCACTACCACTTGCATCCGGTAGTACTGGATCTCAGGAGTGGTACTACCGCTTTACGGTAGCACCACAAATTGGTACCGCTGGGGCTGAGGCATATGTATTTTGAAGTTTGTTCATCCGGTACCAGGTCCGGTAGTACCGGAGTTTTCCGGTAGTACCGCTTGATCATCCGGTACTACCGCTGCATTAAATGCTCCAACGGTCAGATTGGATCTGGGACTATAAATATCCCTTCACCTACCTTGGAACAGGTTGCTCATTTGCATTAAAGTCAAGACCACCATTGGAGCCACCAAATCCACAAGATCTCTTCAATCCACCACCCAAAGTCCTTGATCTTTGGGCAATCGAAGGAGGAGGAGGCCTTGATCTACTACTTCACCAAAAGAGATCTTAATTTCCCCCTCATTCACTTGAGGGCCCCTTGCTCTAGTGTTTTCTTGGAAACCCTAGTTCTAGATTTGGTTCTTACAAGCTTGTCTTTGATTGTCTTGACAGCTTGTTTGTATTTGGGAGCCTCCAATTAGGTTGTGGATGTGTGCCCCAAACTTGTAAAGGTGTCGGCTTCCACCTTGAAGGTCGCTGATATAGTGGAAGGTGGATCGATCCCATTGGGGTAAGGTTCATCGGAGAACAAGGGAGGCCTTTCGTGGCGTAGGTGGTTTGATACCACCCCCTCTCCAAACGTAGACGTACTTCCCCTCAAAAGGAAGGAACTACGGGAAACAAATACTTGTTTCTCCGCGTCCATCACTTTGGTTACTTCTATCCTTTACCGCACTTTACTTACTTGCTCTTGTTTAGTTGTGTGTTAGCTTGTGCATGTTTGTCATATAGGTAAATTCACCTAGTTGCATTATCTAGAGAATTTACCTTATTTTCAAACCTTAATTTGAACAAGAAGAAAATTTGAAGTAGCACCTATTCACCCCCCTCTAGGTGCCCATACGATCCTTTCAATTGGTATTAGAGCCTCGGCTCTTTATTCGGGCTTTACCGCCTAAGAGAATATGGGTAGCCGCGAAGGGGATGGTGATGGTGAGCCCACCACGGTGACCATGGAAGATCTCAAAAACTTGGAAACAAGATTGAGCTCTTCCTTGGTCAACAAAGTCAAGAAGATGCTTGAGCAACTTCTTAAAGACAATGGCTCATCATCCCCCTCTCCTCAAGAGGATCCTCCATCCGTTTTACCTAAAGGGAATACTCCGGTATCCCCCGAGGATATGATGGTAAGGGATAAACAAGACAACACTAATTCCTCCACACAAAATGATGGGGGGAAGGGTGAGCACCGTGATTCATGGTACTCCCCCGACCCTCCAATCCCTCACCCTCATGTATACAATAGAGGTGACCCACCTAAGCTTGAAGAATCTGCTACTTTTGCTCAATGGCAATCACTAATGAGAACTCATGTGCGCAACTCTTGCATTGAACTATGGAACATCATCGAGCATGGACTCTTTATTGAGGATCCAAACAACTTGACAAGAAGAGAGTTTGTCAATAGTCAACTCAATGCCACTGCCTTGCATATGATTCAACAAGGATTGGGTACAAAGGATTACCCACACATTGAGCACTTTAGCATTGCCAAGGAATCTTGGGATGCCCTCACAATATTGTTTGTTGGAAATGAGAGTATGAGGAGGAACCGGTATGATGCACTAAGCAATGAAGCCGAAGGCTTCTACATGATGGAATGTGAAGATCATGAAGACATGTACCGAAGGCTCAAGACCACCACCACCGCTTTTAGAAATGTGGGTGCCTCACATGTGGATGATGCGTGGATAAAAAGGAAATATGTGAGTGCACTCATGCCCTTTGAGCCCACCGACTTGAAGAGCCTACAAGGAAGACACAACTACCATCTCATGACCTCCAATGAAGTTATGCAAGAGATGGCCGCTTTCAAAGTTGCCGCCAAGAATGCCAAAGATGCCCGTGCTCGTGCCCTTGGTATGATCAATGTTGTAAATGTTTCTTTGAAGGCCAAAGTTGTGGACCATGGGGATGAAGATGATAGTGATGAAGGCCTCTCCATGTACCACCCCGATGAAGTCAAGATTTCTCATAGTCAATATATGGCCTTCTATGCAAAGAACTTTTGGAAGAACCCCGCCAAGGCCAAGATGGAAAATGCAATGAAGAAGCAACCCAAATGGGAAAAGAGAAAATGCCACTAGATTGAGAACTTGCTTCAATTGTGGTGACCGCTATCACTTTGTGGCAAGTTGTCCCCATGAGAAGAGAGAAGATCATGGTGGTAACCTTGTGATGAAGAAGACTCTCAAAGCATCTTACAAGAAACCCTTCATTAAGAAGAATCCCGTCAACAAGAAGTCGGGAGAAATTGTATTGATCACTCATGAAGAATAATCCTCTGACGATGAAGATGATGAGGAAGAAGAAACTTCTAATAGTGTGGCGGCTCTAGCCACTACTTCTACTCCGACATTCTCACTCTTTGATTCTCCAAATGATAATACCCCCATCAAGAACGGTACTTGCCTTATGGCAAGAGGAACGGAGGTATCCTCATCATCTCACTCTACTCCCTTAGCTAATGATGAAATTGATGATGAGATGTCTCTTGATGTTAAAAAAGGAATTAATTGCCTTTGATGAGTTTATGACACTGGTAGAAAAGGGCCCATGCGTCCCGGTTGGTAAGGGCCATTAGTCCCGGTTGCCCAACCGGGACGGGGCAATCGGGACTAAAGCTCTAACCTTTAGTCCCGGTTGCCCCACCAACCGGGACAAATGGGGCACACGTGGCGGCATCAGAGCGTGAGGGGGCGGGGGGGGGGGGGGGGGGTGGAGCATTAGTCCCGGTTACGAACCGGGACTAATAACCTGCTGCCGCGGCAGAGATTTGGCCCATTTCTCTGCCGCGGCAGAGAATTCATTTTGGCACATTTTGTTGCCGCGGCAACATTTTCGCCACTTTTTGTGCCGCGGCAGAGAATTCATTTAGGTTGTTTTATTGTTTATTTAGTGTTTTGCACTTATCAACGAAGGAACCTTATATTACACAAGATCATCGTGACAACATTACCTTCAATACACGGATCGAGTTCATGCACTACATACAAAAGTTGCTATTCGATGCTACCGGCCAATTTCTTGAAAGTTGCTATTTTTACAATTCCTATTGTCTATACACAGCCGAGTAGTATTCCCCTTGTGTGTTTAGGACTTCTGCATCCAAGAATCCCGCCAATTCCTCCTGAATTGCTCGTATGCGATCCTTTGGCAGAAGACCGTCCCGTAGACGTTCGATCTGATTTAAAAAAGGAGTCAGCCTATATGAATATGAAACTAAACATAATTTGATTGTAATTAAAAACTATAGAAATTGTTTACGTACGTGGAGTTTCTCTAAATTTCTGCCCTTCTCATCGCACGTCTGCCGGATGAACTCGCATACATAGTATCCACATAGATTGTTACCTGGTCCCTGCGTCAGGCACTTTACGAGAATAGAGTTCAATCAAAATAATAATCAAGCATGATAATAACTGTATCAAAACTAGAATCAAAGAGATGCGCGGATATAGCTAGTGGTGCTTACATTTAGTGGTTGAAATGTAAGCTCCTCTTTTCAAACACCCCTAGCCTTGTTGGTGAACCGTTTCCAAGCGCTGCACGGCGTAGAAAACGAATAAAATAAGTTATTAAGTACTTGATATCATAAAATTCACGAACTTTGCCGATATAGTGTCGTAATGATTAGAATTACCGCTGGAGAAGTATCTGCATGTCCTTCCACGTCTCAAGGGGTTTATGTTTCTAGTCCATGACTAGTACACGCCCTTTGTCAAGTTGAATGATTAACAGAATATAGTGGTACATGCGAATGCATAACTAACCAATTATATACTTAACATCGAGTAAGCGAAATAGAAAGTGTATACAAGACAATAACACTCACTGGAAGTTGTAAGGAAATAGTATTTCCCTTTTGGTTTCTTGAAACCTTAACGCGTGTACTATATTATCCTCCGTATCCTGGGGGCTTATTTTGAGATTAGCTTCATGAACCCAATATGGGTCAATGAAGCCAATGTCATAGATTTGTCCTCTGCTACATTCGAGAATCTTCATTCTGCATATTACAGTATGATTATATACATGCAATTGTAACTACCTCGGTGAATTACGCTCCTAGATACAAGCCTGGATGAGTGGTAGTGGTTGAAATAGTACGGTGGGGCCCCAAAAGCCACTCACTGGTAGTCCTTTCGGACGTCCCAACCACTACCCTCTCAACGGGACCTGTACGGGCGGCGTAATCGGCAGGCGAAGGGATCAACTACATACACAAGTGGGTATGTATGCAAGCCACCATACAAGAGTACATCAGAGCCACACCATCTAGAAAGAAAGGAAATATAGCAACGCCATACGACAAGATTCAAATGACCTAGATAGATCTATATTTTAGGATACTTCCTCATACAACACACATCAGAGTATCATGCGGAAGCGGCAAACAAAATCCGAGTACGGATAAGAAGCAAATCGGCATAAGATGCCATAGAAATAAGCACATCCCAACTACAGGTCTCACGGATCCCCGTTCCCTGAATCTCTACACCGAACGATCGTTGCCCACATCTTCGGCTTCTTCCACCCAGTATCCGTCCTGTGCCGGTACCTGTCCATCTGAACCAATAATTTATCGTGTGAGACCCTAAGGGTACTCAGCAAGTCTTAATGCCTCTAAAGGGGACACAACCTGGGGTGACGCAATTGCAGCGAAAGATAAACCCTAGCAGTTCTACAGATAAACGCTAACCATCCGCCTAACCAATGATAGACGGATGTCCGTGAATTAAGAACATCAGTTATAATGGTAATCTCATCAGATCCATCCTCCTCCCTGCTTACCAACAAGGAAGCAGACGAACAACCCCCCCATCCGTTGGCAATTTTATTAACCATTCCATGAGTGTTGCACTATTTACTAGTCAAATTACTTAGTCAGATTAAAGCGGTACTTTAGTTATGCTTGTCTATGATCGAGAAACTGTGCTCCAAGTCGTCCATATCCGCGGACACGGCTTTCAGAAAGTTTTACCCGGCCGGGGTGCACGAATAGCAACACACGCTCGATCAACCTCGGAAAAACCAAATCAAAACCCAACGAGGCTTTCACGACTGAACAATCACAGGATTCAGAAATATTTCAGGGGGCCACCCCTTAAAGTAGATCCGCAATGAAGTTAGCTGACTTCGAGACGGCCTCAAGGTTTGGGTGGACGGCTGTGAGCGACTGGGAACCCAAAATTGGGCTTGTCGACACCACGAAAACGTGTCCCGATCCTAAACAGTACTGGTGCTATATGTCGCACAAATTAATGAAAGCAGTAAACATGGCATAAGTACAGGATAGTAAATAAAACCTCAAACTAGTTTGTGGCCCCAAGAAATAAGACGGAATCAAGCTCTGGCCCAGGGGTGTCCCATATACCTCCCGGATGTGGATAGCGCGATAAATCAAGGAACAGGGATCAAGTACTCGGGGTCTTACGGGACACAAGTGAGCAGGAAAAACCAAATATCAGATGTTGCTCACCGGTGCCACTTTCTTTAGTTATCCCACTACTACTCAGGTTAAGTTGTTTAGGTACCTCATTGTCCAACAGACTCTCACATACCCTACACATGCTGTTCTATGACTCGCATGGCTCAAACAACTCCTATAGTAGTGGCTCATGGGATGGAGGAACAAGCTTGGTGGGGTTTAAAAGTAAAGGCTATGCATACTTGGGATTCAATTTAATGCAATCGCGACTCAATGATGCAAGAATAAGATAGAGGCAATAGGTACTGTATGTATGCAAGCATGTGGAAGTGCTTGCCTGTCAACTCAGTTGAAGCGAGGGACGGATCTGGGTAGTGCTCCTGGTTCTCTTGATATAACCCATGCTCAGTGTCTATCCGAGAAAAACCAAACAAACAAGGCCAACATGAATATAGAGCACAAGCATATGAATAAGATGCGTCAAGCAAACAAGCATGCCATGATGAATGATGCACAATTTACATGGCAATAAGGTAGCATGGCATAGTGAGGTGTGGAGGACAAGTAGTAACATTTTAATGGGGTTTTGGATCACATTTTGTTGTCATAACACTTGCTGTACCCTATATTTTTATATGATGCATGCTGCAATTGAAGTCATGGATAGCATAAATAGAAAGGTCTCGTCGAGATGATCATTTTAGACATATCATTTGCTAAATTTGGAATTATAAAACAAAAGTTATTAATTATTGAAGTTCTAGTGGCAATTGGGGTAATTTAAATCAACTTGGAATTTTAAATGTACAAAAGGCAAATTGGATGGCATATTTGGAATCCTCTCATTTTCCTGATCTCAAAACATATATCATTTGTATTATTTGGATTAATATTGGAAAAGTTATTTATAACTGAATTATATTTGAATTTGAAATGATTTAAACAAGATTTGAATTTTTAAACAGTCTCTGGGACGTTTTATACCCAACCTACTTTAGCCCGGGTCGCACACATGTGGGGCCAGGTGTTTACTGACCCACACGCCAGCGTTTGAGAGAATGAGGGACCGCGGGTTGTTTCACAAAAACCCCGTGAGCTTTTTTATAAAAACGCCAAGACACTGACAGTGGGGCTTCGGGGACCGCGGGTTGACAAAAAGGTGTGGGAGGGGGTTATTCGCAAAGTGACCAACGTGTACTGTTTTTCTTCCCCTGAATCTGACAGCGCACGCGACAGGCGCTCGCGCGACGCGCGCGGCACGGTGGGGCTCGAACGCGGGATCTGGGACGCGCGCGCAGACGCGGCTACCACTGCGGTGGCTGGGGCTATGTGACGGAAGGGTGCGCGTGGCCTAGGTAAAGCGGACGCGGCAAGGTTAGCTGCAGACGCCGACGAGCTCTGGCGCGCGGAGGCCGTTCGACAGAAGGTTCGCCGCGTCCAGGAAACGACTGAACACGAGAGGATGTCTGGGAGGCGGGGGTGCTCACCGCGAGACTGTCGGTGGCGGTGGCGAGGCTTGGGGAGGTCGCGATCAACGGCGAGGCAGACGGACAGATGTCTAGGGTTCCGAGGCGGCGACGACGTGCAGGGCTACTGGGGGGGCGTCTCCTCCTCGCGTCTGGGTCCAGGGGCGTCGCAGAGGTTCCACGCGACCACGCCGACACACTCTCTCCCGCCTGCGCCTCCTGGAACGATAACGACGAACGGGACCCGAAGGTGGCCGGCGTTCGGAGGTAGACGGTGGCGAGGTGAGGGAAGAGGGGAGGCGAGGCCTCAGGGATGGATCTGGGGACGGCTGTGAGGCGAGGGAGAGGATAAGAAGAGAGGGGGGCAGGTGGGGTTGCGTGGGGGAGGGGAAGGTGGCCTCGGTGCCACCTTTTTCCTCCTCACGTGCATGGCATGGGCCAGGCAGGCACGGCAGGGGCGGCGTGAGCACGAGAGGGAGGCTGGCAGGTGGGGCTGCAGCTGGCCAGGTCGAGGCTCGGTGTGGGGCAGCTGGGAAGAGAGATCAGAGGGGGAAAGGGAGAGGGGAAGTGGCCGGCTCGGGCTAGGGTTTGTGGTGGGAGGTAGCTAGGTGGGGTAGGGCGGCCAGGTGGGTCCAGCAGGTAGAGAGAGGGGGTGGTGAGCTGGGGGCAAGGTATGGTGTGGTGTGCTAGGAAGTAGAGAGAAGAGGAGGGGTACTTAGGGTTGGTTTAGGGGAGATGTAGTTTAGGGTTTTGTTTAGCTAGGATGGGGAGGTGGCATGGGGTAGGTTTTAGGGTTTAGCTAAGAGGGGGATATGGATAGAGGGAGTGGCCCTTTACTTGATCATGCATGCTTAGACAAAAACACACAAGATCAAGACAAGGGAAAAGAGAGAGAGAGAGGGAGAGATGATTATGTGGTGGTAGGGTTTATAGCAAGGTTAAACAAGCTCAAGCAAAGAAGAAGAGAGAGAAAGCAAAAAGGTGGTGAGGGTGTTAGCAATATACAAACACAAGATCAAAAATGATGGGGTTTTGAAAGAGAGAGAAAAGAAAGCCCACACAAGAAAAGCTCCACTCTACACCAAAAGAGAAACCAGAGGAGAAGGAATGGTGGTGCTTTGCATGGCCCATGCAATACATTAAATGCCCTGATTAAAATCTTGTGAAGTCAAAGAGAATATCAGGGTCTTAGTATTTGCATCTCCAAAATTGGAATAAGGCCAAGCAAAAGATTATGGTGGAAATCCAACCAACCAACATGAGCTAGAGGTTAACTCAATTAAAATGCCAAGATCATATTAATTGGATGGTGGAATTATAAGGTGGTGAAAGAAAGGTGGTGGAGTCAAATAAGAGAGATGCCCCCAAGTCAACTTGGGCATTTAACAATATATTAATAACCAAATACAATATCAAGAGGCAACTACAATTAATAATGCACATGAGATAAGAACCAAACAAGAAAAGGGTTTCGTATGATGCTCAAATGCAAGGTGGCATGATGACATGAGCATGATATGATGATGATGCAACAATTATATGTTGGAAGTGGCCCTTTTTATTACTAGAACAAGTAGCATTACAGGTGTTAGACAACTGGGATGCTACAACTCTCCCCCACTAAACAGGAATCTCGCCCCGAGATTCTAGGAAGAAGAAGAAGATACAAAGAGAGAAGGATGGTTGGCACGGAGTTCATCTTCACGCTCCCATGTGGCTTCATCAACAGAATGGTGTGACCACTGCACCTTGCAGAACTTGATGGACTTGTTGCGAGTCCTTCGTTCTGCGGTCTCAAGGATTTTGGTGGGGTGTTCTTGATAAGACAAGTCTTCTTGGAGATCGATTAGCTCATGATCCACGGTCCTGCCGGGATCTTTGAAGCACTTCTTGAGCTGAGAGATGTGGAAAACATCATGGACTTTGAGTTTTTCCGGAAGCTCAAGTGCATAAGCAACTTCTCCTCTTCTACCACGAACCTTGAAAGGACCGATGTATCTAGGAGCCAACTTTCCTTTGATACCGAAGCGGTGTGTTCCTCTCATGGGAGTGACACGAAGGTAGACGAGATCACCAGGGGCATATACCATATCCGTGTGTTTCCTGTCATAGTTGCTCTTCTGACGACTCTGAGCAATCTTCAGGTTCTCCAGAATGATATGCACCCTCTCCTCTGCTTGAGTTACAATGTCAGGGCCAAACCAGATTCTTTCTCCTGCACCTGACCAACCAATCGGAGTTCTGCACTTGCGACCATAGAGAGCCTCAAATGGTTCCATCTTTAGACTCTTCTGGAAGCTGTTGTTGTAGGAGAATTCAGCATATGGAAGGCATTCCTCCCACTTCATGCCAAAAGAGATGACGCAAGCCCGAAGCATATCCTCCAGAATCTGATTGATCCTCTCCACTTGTCCTTGCGACTGAGGGTGGTAAGCAGTGCTGAAGTTCAACTTTGTTCCCAAAGCTTTTTGGAACTCTCCCAGAACATTGAGGTGAAGATGCTCCCACGGTCGGAACTGATTTCAAGTGGAACCCCATACAGAGAGACAATTCTGTTGATATAGAGCTCAGCCAACTGAATTCCAGAAATTGTTTCTTTGACTGGGAAGAAATGAGCCACTTTAGAAAGCCTGTCGATGACAACAAAGATTGCATTGTTGCCCTTCTGCGATCTAGGAAACCCAGTGATGAAGTCCATCTCTACTTTCTCCCATTTCCATTCCGGTGGTTTCAATGGCTGTAGAAGACCGAATGGTTTCTGATGGACAGCCTTCACTCTGCGGCAGACATCACATTCTGAGACATACTTGGCACAATACCGTTTCAACCCAGGCCACCAGTATTGTGTTTTCAAGTCCATGTACATCTTTGTGCTGCCAGGATGGATAGAAAGAACCGAATCATGTGCCTCCTTGAGAACTTGGTCTCTCAGACCCGGGTAGTTTGGAACAAACATCCGGTGTTCAAAGAAGAGCGTGCCTTGATCATCAACGTGGAAGGCCTCATACTTCGGGAGCCCAAATTTAGAGATGAGCTTTCTGGTGTGCGGATCACCAAGCTGACGAGAGCGAATCTTTTCTTCCAAGAGAGGAGTAGCCAGAATGTTCAGGAGATGCCCTTGTTCCACAACTTCAAGGTTGAGCTGACGGAATTCCTCGCACAAGAGAGGCTGCTGCTCTTCTATCATGAGGTTGTTGACATAAGCTTTGCGGCTGAGAGCATCGGCCATGACATTAGCTTTGCCCGGTGTGTAATTCATGGTCACATCAAAGTCATTGATTGCTTCGATCCATCTCCTCTGCCGAAGGTTGAGATCAGGCTGAGTGAAGATATACTTCAAACTTTTGTGGTCATAAAAGATCTCACAACGGTTGCCAAGCAAGTAGTGCCTCCATAGCTTCAAAGCAAAGACAACTGCTGCTAGCTCGAGGTCATGTGTGGGATAGTTGATCTCATGCGTCTTCAACTGACGAGAGGCATAAGCAACCACCTGTTTCTCTTGCATAAGGACCGCACCCAATCCTTGCAAAGAGGCGTCACAGAATATCTGGAAAGGCTTAGATGTATCTGGAGGAACCAAGACTGGTGTGGAAGTGAGCTTCTCTTTGAGTGTCTCAAAACTTTCTTGACAAGCAGGAGTCCACAGGTACTTCTTGCCTTTCTTGAGAAGATCGGTAAGAGGCTTTGCTATCTTCGAGAAGTTCTGAACAAAGCGACGGCAATAGCTAGCCAAACCAAGAAAACTCCGCACTTCCTTGACATTAGCAGGAGGAAGCCATTCAACTATTGTCTTCACGGTTTCCGGGTTGACTGCAATGCCCTTGGCAGAGATAACATGACCCAGGTATGTTACTTCAGGCAGCCAAAACTCACACTTTGAGAACTTTGCATACAAGCGATTCTCACGAAGCTTGTTTAAGACACACCGCAGGTGTTATTCATGCTCCTCCTTAGACTTGGAATAGACCAGAATGTCATCCAGATATACCACAACAAATTTATCAAGGTACTCCATGAAAACGGAGTTCATCAGCCTCGAGAAGGTAGCAGGTGCGTTGGTGAGACCGAAAGACATGACCGTGTACTCATACAGGCCATAGCGGGTGGTGAAAGCTGTTTTGGGCACATCTTCCTTGCGAATCTTGATTTGGTGATAACCACTTCTCAAGTCCAGCTTAGAGAACACCACAGCTCCTGCTAGCTGATCAAAAAGATCATTTATCCGTGGGAGGGGGTATTTGTTCTTGATGGTTTTAGCATTTAGAGCCCGGTAGTCAACACATAGCCTATCGGTTCTGTCACGCTTCTTCACAAAGATTGTTGGACTACCCCAAGAAGAAGTAATGTGTTGAATGAAACCCAACTTCTCTTGTTCATCAAGTTGTCGTTTGAGTTCAGCCAGCTCAGAAGGACCCATTTTATATGGCCGCTTGGAGATAGGAGCCGTTCCAGGCTCAAGTTCAATCACAAACTCAACCTCACGATCCGGAGGCATACCCGGCATCTCTTCAGGAAAAACATCTGGGAACTCACAGACCACCGGTACACTCTGAATAGCTTCCATAGCATCATCATTCAGAGCCGCCAAAGAGAAAAGCTGGACAGCAGGAGTCAGACTTGGAGAAAAGACTATATGACCTTCAGGAATCTTCAGAGAAACCGAACGTTCAGCACAATCAATCACAGCTGCATTTGCCGTCAACCAATCCATGCCCAAGATGACATCAATGTCAGAATTGCCCAGAACAATTAAGGAAGCCGAGAACGAGGAACCACCAATCTCAATTTGATTGCCATGGCTGATATGAACAGCCCTCATGTTTGAACCAGGAGATTGTACCACCAACCGCTTAAGGAGAGGAACCAAGACCAACTCATTCTCATCTGCAAACTTATGAGACACAAAAGAATGCGATGCACCAGAATCGAACAAAACTCGTGCAGGGACTGAGTTCACGGAAAGCATACCCATCACGACTCCCGGTGCTTGCTCAGCTTGAGCGGCGTTGACACAATTGGCACGAACAACCGCAGACCCGGGCTTGGTGTTGATGTTGAGAGCCCGAGGTGGTGGTGCACGAACCATAGGAGAGCTTGCTGCAGATCTTGGCGGGGGTTGAGGGAGAGCTTTGTTCTTCATCGGACAGTTCCAATAGGGATGTCCAGGATCTCCACACGTGAAGCAGACACCAGCTGGACGTGGAGCAGTGTAGCCAGGGACTCCGCCAGGCGCTCCAGGGTAGTGGTGGTTGTAGCCCCTGGGAGCCGCAGTGGTGAAGTTTGGTGGCCTTGACGCGTAACTTGCAGGTCTTGGTGAAGCCGGGAGCAACGGTGGGGTGTTAGGAACCCAGACACGCCGCTTAGAAGGAGCTGCCATAACCGAAGAGCTTGATGCATCCCAGTTATGTTTCTTGGACTCCTCAAACACTTTTCGACTTGCCTCCTCTTGCAAAGCTGTGTGTTGTAGTTCCAGGAAAGATGCCGGCCTTGCATGAGTAATCGCATACTTGATCGATGCATTGAGCCCTTGCCTGAACCTCTTCTGCTTCTTCTTGTCATCAGATACCTCATCACCACCATAACGAGATAGATTCATAAAGTTCCTGATATAGGTGTTGACGTTATCATTTCCCTGCTTCAGGTTGAGAAAAGCCTCCTTCATCCTTTCCATAACAATCTCTGAGAGAAACTGCTCCTTGAACGCTCCAGTGAACCTTTCCCAAGTTGGCTGGAAACCAGTGCAGCTTGCCTTCAAGTAATTTTCCCACCAAAGAGCTGCATCTCCCTTCAGAAGGTGAGTAGCACACTTGACCCACTCCTGTTCCGGAACATCAGCAGTCTCGAGCAACCTTGACATCTCGCGCAGCCAATCATCCGCGTCCAGAGGTCGGTCAGAAACATCAAACTGACGAGGGTTGAACTTGAGGAAGCTCTTGATGTCTCCACGCCTGGGAGGTGGAGGAAGTGGAGCAAACTCGTTTCTTCTGACACTCTCCTCAAAGCGCTGCTGGTTCTCTTGCATTGCTGCCAAAGCATTAGCGATGTTTGACAGCGCGGAGCCCAGTTCCGGAGGTATGTCCTCATCAGTCCGGCGTGGTGGAGCCATCCTGTCATTGATATAAAACACAAGTCAGTACTATAATGGAGAATGATAATAATCCAAAATAGTACCAAGATGGAATTAACCAAGATTAAAGGATACAATTTACTGAGATGATATTAAAATATCAACAAAGTTCATAGCACCTAAAAGATATTAAGCATATCGCACACGACTGAAAAGGAGTGTGGTACACAAATATATCAAAGAAAAAAAATTTCCACAAATTTCGGCATTAGAATACCAATAGATGCGCAAAATTACTTAACGAATCAAGATTAGTGACTCTACCGATTCAATATACCAAAGCGAATGATAAGAGTAGTGGTATGGTCGCGACTCCATCCCGCACTCAAATCATTACTCCGCACATGAACAAGTGGAACACATATCCTAACCCCTTCTTCTCACGACGAAACCTAAAGATTGGTAACTACGGAAACGAACACCCCAAACAAGATAGCGTCGGATACAAAGAGGAAGATAGATTGCGTCGGTTTGCAAAAGCCTGTCGGTATGGAATGTACCAACAGTTGGTAACCAAAGGCAGATAAGATAACAACTTGGATGCAACAGATAGACAAGGGATTTCACACATACACACACACACAACCTATGGTACTACGGAAACCCAGAACACGTGAATCCTAGTTTGAACTTTGAGAAGAGGATTGAAAACGTTGCACTTCCTTACCAGAAAAGGGTGGGTGGGAGGGTAAGAAGAAAAGTGGAAGCAGTCCTACTCTCGCGTTTTGTTTTTCCCTAGTATACATAACTACCAAAATATTTGCTAGACTGACAACGACCGTTTGGCTGAAACCCTGAAGGTCGGGATGGCTCTGATACCAATTGTAACTACCTCGGTGAATTACGCTCCTAGATACAAGCCTGGATGAGTGGTAGTGGTTGAAATAGTACGGTGGGGCCCCAAAAGCCACTCACTGGTAGTCCTTTCGGACGTCCCAACCACTACCCTATCAACGGGACCTGTACGGGCGGCGTAATCGGCAGGCGAAGGGATCAACTACATACACAAGTGGGTATGTATGCAAGCCACCATACAAGAGTACATCAGAGCCACACCATCTAGAAAGAAAGGAAATATAGCAACGCCATACGGCAAGATTCAAATGACCTAGATAGATCTATATTTTAGGATACTTCCTCATACAACACACATTAGAGTATCATGCGGAAGCGGCAAACAAAATCCGAGTACGGATAAGAAGCAAATCGGCATAAGATGCCATAGAAATAAGCACATCCCAACTACAGGTCTCACGGATCCCCGTTCCCGGAATCTCTACACCGAACGATCGTTGCCCACATCTTCGGCTTCTTCCGCCCAGTATCCGTCCTGTGCCGGTACCTGTCCATCTGAACCAATAATTTATCGTGTGAGACCCTCAGGGTACTCAGCAAGTCTTAATGCCTCTAAAGGGGACACAACCTGGGGTGACGCAATTGCAGCGAAAGATAAACCCTAGCAGTTCTACAGATAAACGCTAACCATCCGCCTAACCAATGATAGACGGATGTCGTGAATTAAGAACAGCAGTTATAATGGTAATCTCATCAGATCCATCCTCCTCCCTGCTTACCAACAAGGAAGCGGACGAACAACCCCCCCATCCGTTGGCAATTTTATTAACCATTCCATGAGTGTTGCACTATTTACTAGTCAAATTACTTAGTCAGATTAAAGCGGTACTTTAGTTATGCTTGTCTATGATCGAGAAACTGTGCTCCAAGTCGTCCATATCCGCGGACACGGCTTTCAGAAAGTTTTACCCGGCCGGGGTGCACCAATAGCAACACACGCTCGATCAACCTCGGAAAAACCAAATCAAAACCCAACGAGGCTTTCACGACTGAACAATCACAGGATTCAGAAATATTTCAGGGGGCCACCCCTTAAAGTAGATCCGCAATGAAGTTAGCTGACTTCGAGACGGCCTCAAGGTTTGGGTGGACGGCTGTGAGCGACTGGGAACCCAAAACTGGGCTTGTCGACACCGCGAAAACGTGTCCCGATCCTAAACAGTACTGGTGCTATATGTCGCACAAATTAATGAAAGCAGTAAACATGGCATAAGTACAGGATAGTAAATAAAACCTCAAACTAGTTTGTGGCCCCAAGAAATAAGACGGAATCAAGCTCTGGCCCAGGGGGGTCCCATATACCTCCCGGATGTGGATAGCGCGATAAATCAAGGAACAAGGATCAAGTACTCGGGGTCTTACGGGACACAAGTGAGCAGGAAAAACCAAATAGCAGATGTTGCTCACCGGTGCCACTTTCTTTAGTTATCCCACTACTACTCAGGTTAAGTTGTTTAGGTACCTCATTGTCCAACAGACTCTCACATACCCTACACATGCTGTTCTACGACTCGCATGGCTCAAACAACTCCTATAGTAGTGGCTCATGGGATGGAGGAACAAGCTTGGTGGGGTTTAAAAGTAAAGGCTATGCATACTTGGGATTCAATTTAATGCAATCGCGACTCAATGATGCAAGAATAAGATAGAGGCAATAGGTACTGTATGTATGCAAGCATGTGGAAGTGCTTGCCTGTCAACTCAGTTGAAGCGAGGGACGGATCTGGGTAGTGCTCCTGGTTCTCTTGATATAACCCCTGCTCAGTGTCTATCCGAGAAAAACCAAACAAACAAGGCCAACATGAATATAGAGAACAAGCATATGAATAAGATGCGTCAAGCAAAAAAGCATGCCATGATGAATGATGCACAATTTACATGGCAATAAGGTAGCATGGCATAGTGAGGTGTGGAGGACAAGTAGTAACATTTTAATGGGGTTTTGGATCACATTTTGTTGTCATAACACTTGCTGTACCCTATATTTTTATATGATGCATGCTGCAATTGAAGTCATGGATAGCATAAACAGAAAGGTCTCGTTGAGATGATCATTTTAGACATATCATTTGCTAAATTTGGAATTATAAAACAAAAGTTATTAATTATTGAAGTTCTAGTGGCAATTGGGGTAATTTAAATCAACTTGGAATTTTAAATGTACAAAAGGCAAATTGGATGGCATATTTGGAATCCTCTCATTTTCCTGATCTCAAAACATATATCATTTGTATTATTTGGATTAATATTGGAAAAGTTATTTATAACTGAATTATATTTGAATTTGAAATGATTTAAACAAGATTTGAATTTTTAAACAGTCTCTAGGACGTTTTATACCCAGCCTACTTTAGCCCGGGTCGCAGACATGTGGGGCCAGGTGTTTACTGACCCACACGCCAGCGTTTGAGAGAATGAGGGACCGCGGGTTGTTTCACAAAAACCCCGTGAGCTTTTTTATAAAAACGCCAAGACACTGACAGTGGGGCTTCGGGGACCGCGGGTTGACAAAAAGGTGTGGGAGGGGGTTATTCGCAAAGTGACCAACGTGTACTGTTTTTCTTCCCCTGAATCTGACAGCGCACGCGACAGGCGCTCGCGCGACGCGCGCGGCGCGGTGGGGCTCGAACGCGGGATCTGGGACGCGCGCGCAGACGCGGCTACCACTGCGGTGGCTGGGGCTATGTGACGGAAGGGTGCGCGTGGCCTAGGTAAAGCGGACGCGGCAAGGTTAGCTGCAGACGCCGACGAGCTCTAGCGCGCGGAGGCCGTTCGACAGAAGGTTCGCCGGCGTCCAGGAAACGACTGAACACGAGAGGATGTCTGGGAGGCGGGGGGGTGCTCACCGCGAGACTGTCGGTGGCGGTGGCGAGGCTTGGGGAGGTCGCGATCAACGGCGAGGCAGACGGACAGATGTCTAGGGTTCCGAGGCGGCGACGACGTGCAGGCTACTGGGGGGGCGTCTCCTCCTCGCGTCTGGGTCCAGGGGCGTCGCAGAGGTTCCACGCGACCACGCCGACACACTCTCTCCCGCCTGCGCCTCCTGGAACGATAACGACGAACGGGACCGAAGGTGGCGGCGTTCGGAGGTAGACGGTGGCGAGGTGAGGGAAGAGGGGAGGCGAGGCCTCAGGGATGGATCTGGGACGGCTGTGAGGCGAGGGAGAGGATAAGAAGAGAGGGGGGCAGGTGGGGTTGCGTGGGGGAGGGGAAGGTGGCCTCGGTGCCACCTTTTTCCTCCTCACGTGCATGGCATGGGCCAGGCAGGCACGGCAGGGGCGGCGTGAGCACGAGAGGGAGGCTGGCAGGTGGGGCTGCAGCTGGCCAGGTCGAGCTCGGTGTGGGGCAGCTGGGAAGAGAGATCAGAGGGGGAAAGGGAGAGGGGAAGTGGCCGGGTCGGGCTAGGGTTTGTGGTGGGAGGTAGCTAGGTGGGGTAGGGCGGCCAGGTGGGTCCAGCAGGTAGAGAGAGGGGTGGTGAGCTGGGGGCAAGGTATGGTGTGTGTGCTAGGAAGTAGAGAGAAGGAGGGGTACTTAGGGTTGGTTTAGGGGAGATGTAGTTTAGGGTTTTGTTTAGCTAGGATGGGGGAGGTGGCATGGGGTAGGTTTTAGGGTTTAGCTAAGAGGGGGATATGGATAGGGGAGTGGCCCTTTACTTGATCATGCATGCTTAGACAAAAACACACAAGATCAAGACAAGGGAAAAGAGAGAGAGAGAGGGAGAGATGATTATGTGGTGGTAGGGTTTATAGCAAGGTTAAACAAGCTCAAGCAAAGAAGAAGAGAGAGAAAGCAAAAAGGTGGTGAGGGTGTTAGCAATATACAAACACAAGATCAAAAATGATGGGGTTTTGAAGAGAGAGAAAAGAAAGCCCACACAAGAAAAGCTCCACTCTACACCAAAAGAGAAACCAGAGGAGAAGGAATGGTGGTGCTTTGCATGGCCCATGCAATACATTAAATGCCCTGATTAAAATCTTGTGAAGTCAAAGGAATATCAGGGTCTTAGTATTTGCATCTCCAAAATTGGAATAAGGCCAAGCAAAAGATTATGGTGGAAATCCAACCAACCAACATGAGCTAGAGGTTAACTCAATTAAAATGCCAAGCTCATATTAATTGGATGGTGGAATTATAAGGTGGTGAAAGAAAGGTGGTGGAGTCAAATAATAAGAGAGATGCCCCAAGTTAACTTGGGCATTTAACAATATATTAATAACCAAATACAATATCAAGAGGCAACTACAATTAATAATGCACATGAGATAAGAACCAAACAAGAAAAGGGTTTCGTATGATGCTCAAATGCAAGGTGGAATGATGACATGAGCATGATATGATGATGATGCAACAATTATATGTTGGAAGTGGCCCTTTTTATTACTAGAACAAGTAGCATTACAGGTGTTAGACAACCGGGATGCTACAACTCTCCCCACTAAACAGGAATCTCGCCCCGAGATTCTAGGAAGAAGAGAAGAGAAGATACAAAGAGAGAAGGATGGTGGCACGGAGTTCATCTTCACGCTCCCATGTGGCTTCATCAACAGAATGGTGTGACCACTGCACCTTGCAGAACTTGATGGACTTGTTGCGAGTCCTTCGTTCTGCGGTCTCAAGGATTTTGGTGGGGTGTTCTTGATAAGACAAGTCTTCTTGGAGATCGATTAGCTCATGATCCACGGTCCTGCCGGGATCTTTGAAGCACTTCTTGAGCTGAGAGATGTGGAAAACATCATGGACTTTGAGTTTTTCCGGAAGCTCAAGTGCATAAGCAACTTCTCCTCTTCTACCACGAACCTTGAAAGGACCGATGTATCTAGGAGCCAAATTCCTTTGATACCGAAGCGGTGTGTTTCTCTCATGGGAGTGACACGAAGGTAGACGAGATCACCAGGGGCATATACCATATCCGTGTGTTTCCTGTCATAGTTGCTCTTCTGACGACTCTGAGCAATCTTCAGGTTCTCCAGAATGATATGCACCCTCTCCTCTGCTTGAGTTACAATGTCAGGGCCAAACCAGATTCTTTCTCCTGCACCTGACCAACCAATCGGAGTTCTGCACTTGCGACCATAGAGAGCCTCAAATGGTGCCATCTTTAAACTCTTCTGGAAGCTGTTGTTGTAGGAGAATTCAGCATATGGAAGGCATTCCTCCCACTTCATGCCAAAAGAGATGACGCAAGCCCAAGCATAGCATATCCTCCAGATCTGATTGATCCTCTCCACTTGTCCTTGCGACTGAGGGTGGTAAGCAGTGCTGAAGTTCAACTTTGTTCCCAAAGCTTTTTGGAAACTCTCCCAGAACTTTGAGGTGAAGATGCTCCCACGGTCGGAACTGATTTCAAGTGGAACCCCATACAGAGAGACAATTCTGTTGATATAGAGCTCAGCCAACTGAATTCCAGAAATTGTTTCTTTGACTGGGAAGAAATGAGCCACTTTAGAAAGCCTGTCGATGACAACAAAGATTGCATTGTTGCCCTTCTGCGATCTAGGAAACCCAGTGATGTAGTCCATCTCTACTTTCTCCCATTTCCATTCCGGTGGTTTCAATGGCTGTAGAAGACCGAATGGTTTCTGATGGACAGCCTTCACTCTGCGGCAGACATCACATTCTGAGACATACTTGGCACAATACCGTTTCAACCAGGCCACCAGTATTGTGTTTTCAAGTCCATGTACATCTTTGTGCTGCCAGGATGGATAGAAAGAACCGAATCATGTGCCTCCTTGAGAACTTGGTCTCTCAGACCCGGGTAGTTTGGAACAAACATCCGGTGTTCAAAGAAGAGCGTGCCTTGATCATCAATGTGGAAGGCCTCATACTTCGGGAGCCCAAGTTTAGAGATGAGCTTTCTGGTGTGCGGATCACCAAGCTGACGAGAGCGAATCTTTTCTTCCAAGAGAGGAGTAGCCAGAAGGTTCAGGAGATGCCCTTGTTCCACAACTTCAAGGTTGAGCTGACGGAATTCCTCGCACAAGAGAGGCTGCTGCTCTTCTATCATGAGGTTGTTGACATAAGCTTTGCGGCTGAGAGCATCGGCCATGACATTAGCTTTGCCCGGTGTGTATTGATGGTCACATCAAAGTCATTGATTGCTTCGATCCATCTCCTCTGCCGAAGGTTGAGATCAGGCTGAGTGAAGATATACTTCAAACTTTGTGGTCAGAAAAGATCTCACAACGGTTGCCAAGCAAGTAGTGCCTCCATAGCTTCAAAGCAAAGACAACTGCTGCTAGCTCGAGGTCATGTGTGGGATAGTTGATCTCATGCGTCTTCAACTGACGAGAGGCATAAGCAACCACCTGTTTCTCTTGCATAAGGACCGCACCCAATCCTTGCAAAGAGCGTCACAGAATATCTGGAAAGGCTTAGATGTATCTGGAGGAACCAAGACTGGTGTGGAAGTGAGCTTCTCTTTGAGTGTTCTCAAAACTTTCTTGACAAGCAGGAGTCCACAGGTACTTCTTGCCTTTCTTGAGAAGATCGGTAAGAGGCTTTGCTATCTTCGAGAAGTTCTGAACAAAGCGACGGCAATAGCTAGCCAAACAAAAAAAAAATCCGCACTTCCTTGACATTAGAAGGAGGAAGCCATTCAACTATTGTCTTCACGGTTTCCGGGTTGACTGCAATGCCCTTGGCAGAGATAACATGACCCAGGTATGTTACTTCAGGCAGCCAAAACTCACACTTTGAGAACTTTGCATACAAGCGGTTCTCACGAAGCTTGTTTAAGACACACCGCAGGTGTTCTTCATGCTCCTCCTTAGACTTGGAATAGACCAGAATGTCATCCAGATATACCACAACAAATTTATCAAGGTACTCCATGAAAACGGAGTTCATCAGCCTCGAGAAGGTAGCAGGTGCGTTGGTGAGACCGAAAGACATGACCGTGTACTCATACAGGCCATAGCGGGTGGTGGTGAAAGCTGTTTTGGGCACATCTTCCTTGCGAATCTGATTTGGTGATAACCACTTCTCAAGTCCAGCTTAGAGAACACCACAGCTCCTGCTAGCTGATAAAAAAGATCATTTATCCGTGGGAGGGGGTGGGGTATTTGTTCTTGATGGTTTTAGCATTTAGAGCCCGGTAGTCAACACATAGCCTATCGGTTCTGTCACGCTTCTTCACAAAGATTGTTGGACTACCCCAAGAAGAAGTAATGTGTTGAATGAAACCCAACTTCTCTTGTTCATCAAGTTGTCGTTTGAGTTCATCCAGCTCAGAAGGACCCATTTTATTATGGCCGCTTGGAGATAGGAGCCGTTCCAGGCTCAAGTTCAATCACAAACTCAACCTCACGATCCGGAGGCATACCCGGCAACTCTTCAGGAAAAACATCTGGGAACTCACAGACCACCGTACACTCTGAATAGCTTCCATAGCATCATCATTCAGAGCCGCCAAGAGAGAAAAGCTGGACAGCAGGAGTCAGACTTGGAGAAAAGACTATATGACCTTCAGGAATCTTCAGAGAAACCGAACGTTCAGCACAATCAATCACAGCTGCATTTGCCGTCAACCAATCCATGCCCAAGATGACATCAATGTCAGAATTGCCCAGAACAATAAAGGAAGCCGAGAACGAGGAACCACCAATCTCAATTTGATTGCCATGGCTGATATGAACAGCCCTCATGTTTGAACCAGGAGATTGTACCACCAACCGCTTAAGGAGAGGAACCAGACCAACTCATTCTCCTCTGCAAACTTATGAGACACAAAAGAATGCGATGCACCAGAATCGAAACAAAACTCGTGCAGGGACTGAGTTCACGGGAAGCATACCCATCACGACTCCCGGTGCTTGCTCAGCTTGCGCGGCGTTGACACAATTGGCACGAACAACCGCAGACCCGGGCTGGTGTTGATGTTGAGAGCCCGAGGTGTGGTGTGCACGAACCATAGGAGAGCTTGCTGCAGATCTTGGCGGGGGTTGAGGGGAGCTTTGTTCTTCATCGGACAGTTCCAATAGGGATGTCCAGGATCTCCACACGTGAAGCAGACACCAGCTGGACGTGGAGCAGCGTAGCCAGGGACTCCGCCAGGCGCTCCAGGGTAGTGGTGGTTGTAGCCCCTGGGAGCCGCAGTGGTGAAGTTTGGTGGCCTTGACGCGTAACCTGCAGGTCTTGGTGAAGCCGGGAGCAACGGGGGTTGTTAGGAACCCAGACACGCCGCTTAGAAGGAGCTGCCATAACCGAAGCTGATGCATCCCTGTTATGTTTCTTGGACTCCTCAAACACTTGTCGACTTGCCTCCTCTTGCAAAGTCTGTGTGTTGTAGTTCCAGGAAAGATGCCGGCCTTGCATGAGTAATCGCATACTTGATCGATGCATTGAGCCCTTGCCTGAACCTCTTCTGCTTCTTCTTGTCATCAGATACCTCATCACCACCATACGAGATAGATTCATAAAGTTCCTGATTATATAGGTGTTGACGTTATCATTTCCCTGCTTCAGGTTGAGAAAAGCCTCTTCATCCTTTCCATAACAATCTCTGAGAGAAACTGCTCCTTGAACGCTCCAGTGAACCTTTCCCAAGTTGGCTGGAAACCAGTGCAGCTTGCCTTCAAGTAATTTTCCACCAAAGAGCTGCATCTCCCTTCAGAAGTGAGTAGCACACTTGACCCACTCCTGTTCCGGAACATCAGCAGTCTCGAGCAACCTTGACATCTCGCGCAGCCATCATCCGCGTCCAGAGGTCGGTCAGAAACATCAAACTGACGAGGGTTGAACTTGAGGAAGCTCTTGATGTCTCCACGCCTGGGAGGTGGAGGAAGTGGAGCAAACTCGTTTCTTCTGACACTCTCCTCAAAGCGCTGCTGGTTCTCTTGCATTGCTGCCAAAGCATTATTAGCGATGTTTGACAGCGCGGAGCCCAGTTCCGGAGGTATGTCCTCATCAGTCCGGCGTGGTGGAGCCATCCTGTCATTGATATAAAACACAAGTCAGTATATAATGGAGAATGATAATAATCCAAAATAGTACCAAGATGGAATTAACCAAGATTAAAGGATACAATTTACTGAGATGATATTAAAATATCAACAAAGTTCATAGCACCTAAAAGATATTAAGCATATCGCACACGACTGAAAAGGAGTGTGGTACACAAATATATCAAAGAAAAAAATTTTCCACAAATTTCGGCATTAGAATACCAATAGATGCGCAAAATTACTTAACGAATCAAGATTAGTGACTCTACCGATTCAATATACCAAAGCGAATGATAAGAGTAGTGGTATGGTCGCGACTCCATCCCGCACTCAAATCATTACTCCGCACATGAACAAGTGGAACACATATCCAACCCCTTCTTCTCACGACGAAACCTAAAGTTTGGTAACTACGGAAAACGACACCCCAAACAAGATAGCGTCGGATACAAAGAGGAAGATAGATTGCGTCGGTTTGCAAAAGCCTGTCGGTATGGAATGTACCAACAGTTGATAACCAAAGGCAGATAAGATAACAACTTGGATGAACAGATAGACAAGGATTTCACACATACACACACACCACACACCAACTAGGTACTACGGAAACCCAGAACACGTGAATCCTAGTTTGAAACTTGAGAAGAGGATTGAAAACGTTGCACTTCCTACCAGAAAGAAAAGGGGGGTGGAGGGGGTAAGAAGAAAGTGGAAGCAGTCCTACTCTCGCGTTTTGTTTTTCCCTAGTATACATAACTACCAAAATATTTGCTAGACTGACAACGACCGTTTGGCTGAAACCCTGAAGGTCGGGATGGCTCTGATACCAATTGTAACTACCTCGTGTGAATTACGCTCCTAGATACAAGCCTGGATGAGTGGTAGTGGTTGAAATAGTACGGTGGGGCCCCAAAAGCCACTCACTGGTAGTCCTTTCGGACGTCCCCACCACTACCCTCTCAACGGGACCTGTACGGGCGGCGTAATCGGCAGGCGAAGGGATCAACTACTACACAAGTGGGTATGTATGCAAGCCACCATACAAGAGTACATCAGAGCCACACACCATCTAGAAAGAAAGGAAATATAGCAACGCCATACGGCAAGATTCAAATGACCTAGATAGATCTATATTTTAGGATACTTCCTCATACAACACACATCAGAGTATCATGCGGAAGCGGCAAACAAAAATCCGAGTACGGATAAGAAGCAAATCGGCATAAGATGCCATAGAAATAAGCACATCCCAACTACAGGTCTCACGGATCCCCGTTCCGGAATCTCTACACCGAACGATCGTTGCCCACATCTTCGGCTTCTTCCGCCCAGTATCCGTCCTGTGCCGGGCGGTACCTGTCCATCTGAACCAATAATTTATCGTGTGAGACCCTAAGGGTACTCAGCAAGTCTTAATGCCTCTAAAGGGGACACAACTGGGGTGGTGATGACGCAATTGCAGCGAAAGATAAACCCTAGCAGTTCTACAGATAAACGCTAACCATCCGCCTAACCAATGATAGACGGATGTCCGTGAATTAAGAACAGCAGTTATATATGGTAATCTCATCAGATCCATCCTCCTCCCTGCTTACAACAAGGAAGCGGACGAACAACCCCCCCATCCGTTGGCAATTTATTAACCATTCCAGAGTGTTGCACTATTTACTAGTCAAATTACTTAGTCAGATTAAAGCGTTGGTTACTTTAGTTATGCTTGTCTATGATCGAGAAACTGTGCTCCAAGTCGTCCATATCCGCGGACACGGCTTTCAGAAGTTTTTACCCGGCGGGGTGCACCATAGCAACACACGCTCGATCAACCTCGGAAAAACCAAATCAAAACCCAACGAGGCTTTCACGACTGAACAATCACAGGATTCAGAAATATTTCAGGGGGCCACCCCTTAAAGTAGATCCGCAATGAAGTTAGCTGACTTCGAGACGGCCTCAAGGTTGGGTGGACGGTGTGAGCGACTGGGAACCCAAAATTGGGCTTGTCGACACCGCGAAAACGTGTCCCGATCCTAAACAGTACTGGTGCTATATGTCGCACAAATTAATGAGTAAGTAAACATGGCAAAGTACAGGATAGTAAATAAAACCTCAAACTAGTTTGTGGCCCCAAGAAATAAGACGGAATCAAGCTCTGGCCCAGGGGGGTCCCATATACCTCCCGGATGTGGATAGCGCGATAAATCAAGGAACATGGATCAAGTACTCGGGGTCTTACGGGACACAAGTGAGCAAGGAAGGAAAAACCAAATAGCAGATGTTGCTCACCGGTGCCACTTTCTTTAGTTATCCCACTAACTACTCAGGTTAAGTTGCTTAGGTACCTCATTGTCCAACAGACTCTCACATACCCTACACATGGTTCTACGACTCGCATGGCTCAAACAACTCCTATAGTAGTGGCTCATGGGATGGAGGAACAAGCTTGGTGGGGTTTAAAAGTAAAGGCTATGCATACTTGGGATTCAATTTAATGCAATCGCGACTCAATGATGCAAGAATAAGATAGAGGCAATAGGTACTGTATGTATGCAAGCATGTGGAAGTGCTTGCCTGTCAACTCAGTTGAAGCGAGGGACGGATCTGGGTAGTGCTCTGTTTCTCTTGATATAACCCCTGCTCAGTGTCTATCCGAGAAAAACCAAACAAACAAGGCCAACATGAATATAGAGCACAAGCATATGAATAAGATGCGTTAAGCAAAAAGCATGCCATGATGAATGATGCACAATTTACATGGCAATAAGGTAGCATGGCATAGTGAGGTGTGGAGGACAAGTAGTAACATTTTAATGGGGTTTTGGATCACATTTTGTTGTCATAACACTTGCTGTACCCTATATTTTTTATATGATGCATGCTGCAATTGAAGTCATGGATAGCATAAACAGAAAGGTCTCGTCGAGATGATCATTTTAGACATATCATTTGCTAATTTGGAATTATAAAACAAAAGTTATTAATTATTGAAGTTCTAGTGGCAATGGGGTAATTTAAATCAACTTGGAATTTTAAATGTACAAAAGGCAAATTGGATGGCATATTTGGAATCCTCTCATTTTCCTGATCTCAAAACATATATCATTTGTTATTATTTGGATTAATATTGGAAAAGTTATTTATAACTGAATTATATTTGAATTTGAAATGATTTAAACAAGATTTGAATTTTTAAACAGTCTCTGGGACGTTTTTTATACCCAGCCTACTTTAGCCCGGGTCGCAGACATGTGGGGCCAGGTGTTTATGACCCACACGCCAGCGGTTGAGAGAATGAGGGACCCGGGTTGTTTCACAAAAACCCCGTGAGCCTTTTTTATAAAAACGCAAGACAAGACTGACAGTGGGGCTTTCGGGGACCGCGGGTTGACAAAAAGGTGTGGAGGGGGGGTATTCGCAAAGTGACAACGTGTACTGTTTTTCTTCCCCTGAATCTGACAGCGCACGCGACAGGCGCTCGCGCGACGCGCGCGGCGCGGTGGGGCTCGAACGCGGGATGGGACGCGCGCGCAGACGCGGCTACACTGCGGTGGCTGGGCTATGTGACGAAGGGTTCGCGTGGCCTAGGTAAAGCGGACGCGGCAAGGTTAGCTGCAGACGCACGGAGCTCTGGCGCGCGGAGGCCGTTCGACAGAAGGTTCGCCGCGTCCAGGAAACGACTAAACACGAGAGGATGTCGGGAGGCGGGGGGTGCTCACCGCGACTGTCGGTGCGGGTGGGTGGCGAGGTTGGGGAGGTCGCGATCAACGGCGAGGCAGACAGACAGATGTCTAGGGTTCCGAGGCGGCGACGACATGCAGGCTACTGGGGGGCATATCCTCCTCGCGTCTGGGTCCAGGGGCGTCGCCGCAGAGGTTCCACGCGACCACGCCGACACACTCTCTCCCGCCTGCGCCTCCTGGAACGATAACGACGAACGGGACCCGAAGGTGCCGGCGTTCGGAGGAGATGGTGGGCGAGGTGAGGGAAGAGGGAGGCGAGGCCTCAGGGATGGATCTGGGGACGGCTGTGAGGCGAGGGAGAGGATAAGAAGAGAGGGGGGCAGGTGGGGTTGCGTTGGGGGAGGGGAAGGTGGCCTCGGTGCCACCTTTTTTCCTCCTCACGTTGCATGGCATGGCCAGGCAGGCATGGCAGGGGCGGCGTGAGCACGAGAGGGAGGCTGGCAGGTGGGGCTGCAGCTGGCCAGGTCGAGGCTCGGTGTGGGGCAGCTGGAAGAGAGATCCGAGGGGGAAAGGGAGAGGGAAAGTGGCCGGCTCGGGCTAGGGTTTGTGGTGGGAGGTAGCAGTGGGGTAGGGCGGCCAGGTGGGTCCAGCAGGTAGAGAGGAGGGGGTGGTGAGCTGGGGGCAAGGTATGGTGTGGTGTGCTAGGAAGTAAGAGAGAAGAGGAGGGGGTACTTAGGGTTTGTTTAGGGGAGATGTAGTTTAGGTTTTTGTTTAGCTAGGATGGGGAGGGTGGCATGGGGTAGGTTTTAGGTTTAGCTAAGAGGGGGATATGGATAGAGGGAGTGGCCCTTTACTTGATCATGCATGCTTAGACAAAAACACACAAGATCAAGACAAGGGAAAGAGAGAGAGAGCGAGAGATTTGATATGTTGTAGGGTTTATCGCAAGGTTAAACAAGCTCAGCAAAGAAGAAGAGAGAGAAAGCAAAAAGGTGGTGAGGGTGTTAGCAATATACAAACACAAGATCAAAAATGATGGGGTTTTGAAAGAGAGAGAAAGAAAGCCCACACAAGAAAAGCTCCACTCTACACCAAAAGAGAAAACCAGAGGAGAAGGAATGGTGGTGCTTTGCATGGCCCATGCAATACATTAAATGCGCCTGATTAAAATCTTGTGAAGTCAAAGAGAATATCAGGGTCTTAGTATTTGCATCTCCAAAATTGGAATAAGGCAAGCAAAAGATTATGGTGGAAATCCAACCAACCAACATGAGCTAGAGGTTAACTCAATTAAAATGCCAAGCTATTAATTGGATGGGAATTATAAGGTGGTGAAAGAAAGGTGGTGGAGTCAAATAAGAGAGATGCCCCCAAGTCACTTGGGCATTTAACAATATATTAATAACCAAATACAATATCAAGAGGCAACTACAATTAATAATGCACATGAGATAAGAAACCAAACAGAAAAGGGTTTCGTATGATGCTCAAAATGCAAGGTGGCATGATGACATGAGCATGATTGATATGATGATGATGCAACAATTATATGTTGGAAGTGGCCCTTTTTATTACTAGAACAAGTAGCATTACAGGTGTTAGACAACTGGGATGCTACAATGCAATAAACAAAATAATATAGCTGGAGACTAAATTAATTACAGAATTAGTACTTACAGACAATAGGCCACTGATGATCGATTTGTCCAAGGCGTCTTGATTGAATAATTGAAATAGTTCATCAAATTCAATGGATATCATGTCATCCTTATCTTTCCCATGATGATTTTTTGTAACACTCAGCACTATCCAGTTAGCCCCGGCCCTTGTGGCATGCATGTACCAGTTATGCAATCTTCGCATTTTTGTTGGAAGATTGTTTACCTCCTCAGGTTTGACGAGATGTTTTCCGTACTGGTATATGTATGCTACTTCACTCACGGGGAAGAACTCTAACTGGTATAAGTACTGGGCAATACTCATACCTTGAGCAGCGGCAGCTTCTCCGTATTATGCAACTACCTCTGGATCATACTGCTCTTCGGCCCCATATTTGCTCGACCCCACATTTGTTTTGAAATCACCTTGAGAGGGGCGCAAGTCTATTTTTCTTGTTCTCGAGCTGGGCAACAGATTACCGCTTGCATCAGTACTGTCTCTTCGAGGCTTTTTGTGCCGATGTGACTTGAGAATAGAACGGTCATAGTCTGATGACAGCTTTGGCTCGGGTTGATGAAGATTCTTTAGCATTTTCAAAACTTTGGCTTTTTCTTCTTAGGTGCTGGGGAACTCTGGCTCTTTCGGCCGCCTCAACTTAGCGAAAAACGCTATCGTTTCCGCATCAACGATCGCCGCAGTCTCCTCTTCAGTAAGTCATAAGCTCTCTTGGGAGGAACCGTTGGTACTTTTTGAAGAGGCTCTTGTTTACGTTTCGGCGATCGCTTACAACGCACAGTAGCGGTACGCTTTTTATCCTGAGGCGCCGGCGATGGCTCCCGCGGCGATGGCTGCACCGGAGATTGGTGAGGCGACGGAGCCGGTGAGGCGACGAAGACGGCTGCCGCAGCGGCGACGACCCTCGCTGGAGACGGGGTGAGGCGGCGGCGAAAGATGCCTTGGCGTGTGATTTTCGAAGCACGATACAAATCCTTCGACCATAGAATGGTGACGTTTTTTGCGTCACCAGCACAGTCACATCCCCTTCACCAGAAGGGTAGTGAGATCCAAAAAACTCAAAGGTGGGCATGATTTCATCCACGCCGAAACAGCGTAAGCCCTCTGGAACCGGACGACAGTGGTAAGTTGGTTGTGGTCAATTTGTAAGGCATAGCCGACCGCACCTTCATTGATATGTTCACAACTTTGACATGTAGCTCGCAGTGTGTCATCTCTGTGATATCATCCACTGGGTAGCCAACAGGAGCCATCGTCGGTGCATCATCGTCATCGCCATTGTCA